>JAPDNY010000016.1:47165107-47765107 GCA_029375565.1 Gekko gecko | reverse complement strand
AACATATTTGCAGTCAGGGCTCTTTTTGTAGAAAAAGCCCAGCAGGAACTCATTAGCATAATAGGCCACACCCAATAGCAGAAACTTATTAGCTTATTAGGCCACACCCTGACAGCACAGCTCATTAGCATATGAGGCCACACCCCCATGTTACCAGAAGTGTGGTCATCCAGCCACACCCACCTTTTGCTTCTTATTCTGTTTACCTTGTTTGTTGTCAAAACCCCGGGCTTTTTTTGTAGCTGGAACTCCTTTGCATGTTAGGCCACACATCCCTAATGTAGCCAATCCGAATGGGTTTCTGCTGTTGGGTGTGGCCTATTATGCTAATGAATTCCTGTTGGGTGTGGCCAACTCGGGAGCCAGCCGGAACTCTGTTCCTGTGTGTTCCTGCCCCAAAATAGTCCTGTTTGTAGAGTGTATATCTATATAACCCACACTCTCTGTGGGCCTTTACTTCTACAGGTTTCATGGACACCATATGTCCACAGGCATGGGTGGGGGGACGACACTCATTTCATTAGCTAGGCTTGGCCAGTGTAGTTAGAGGACTCTGCTCTTCAGCTGTCCACCTTGCTTTTTCAACCCTTCCTTTAGGTTGTAGTATGGGAAATAGGGTTGCCAACCCCCACAATGGGGGTGTGGTCTTCTCTAATTTTGGGGCCCCCAATCTGCCACCAGCCAGCTGGCTGGTGGAGGAGCCCTGCCCCCAAACAGGCCTGCCGTGCCCGAGGTGCCCAATGCGATGATATCACCCAGAAATGACACCATCACATTAGGCACATCACGTGGGGGATGCTCTAGCATTCGGCTAAAAGCTCTATGTCGACCAGAGAGTTTGTAGCCAAATGCTAGAGCATCCCCTGTAGAATGTGCCCAGCATGATTATGTCACTTCTGCGTGCCTGAAGACCCCAGGAGCAAGCCAGGAGCCCCTCGCCGGCAGATGGGTAAAACCAGGAAACCCTAATGGGTGATACTCTGCCATAACTAAAGAGCCTACAGATGAGCTAGGCCTTCCACATGGATACTGGGGGATTCCTAGAGTGCTGCCTATCACTACCAGGTTCAGGTGCATCTCCTCTTCCTCTTTTTCCTGCTGCAACAATCAGCATTAATGTTCAAGTGATTGGATGACCAGGCAAACACCAACTGGGGGCAGGCAGTGGGTAACCCTATCCCTGGGCAAACTTGGGCCAGTCATTCTCCCCCAAAGCCTATCTTCATTCATTTGTGTGGGTAAAATGGAAGAGACAACATAGTTGTAAGCCACTTAGCTTCCCCACTGGTGAGAAAAGTGGGGTACAGATATCAAAACAAACAAACAAACAGATCGGTGAGGTGGATTGCCCAGACTGCCTTCCACAAACTGCCCATGATTTCCTACAGCGGAGCCGCATGCTCAGCTGCTAAGTGAGAGGTCTGGGAGCGAGAGCGCCAGTCCCTGGTTCCCTGGCTCCTCTGGTAATGGGCTGATTTGTCCCCGCTTCACACTCCTGCGAAACAGCAGGCCGGCCCGGGCCCTAACGTCGCAATGAAGTATTAACTCATACTGAACACAGTTTGTCTCCAAGGGCCTTCCCTGCCTCTTCGTCATCCGATGCTGACATTTTAATCGTGCTTTTGTGGAAGCCGGCTGGCAGTATGTCATCAGGAGCGGCGCGGCGAGGGGCCAGAGAAGGCGGCTAGCTGTGGCGGCTGCCGAGGGACACAGCCTATTCTGACAGACTGAGCAATAATCTGAACTTACTGCACTGAGCCGGTGGGACACCAGCCGGGCCGCTTTATCTTCTTCATTAAAGTGTGCTCAGGAAAAAAAAAATCCATTTTCCTTTAAAGTCTCAGGAACAGATGGAGTAAAATTAATTGCGCCATTAAGTCCCGATAGACAATACCAGAGTGGTTTTCTTTCAACGGTGCATGTGTGTTACAAAGTGCTCTTCGTAAAAGGCAATTACTGCAACATTTGCCATAAAATAAAGGTTGCTTTAATGGGCAATAAACACAGGCTTCAAATTTTGTATAAAATGGGTCTCCAAAGGGCACTGTTATGCGCAACTCAAAGGCACAACTGACTTTAGTATTTCGGCTCTGGCTCGAACTCGGCTAACGGAGAACAATGATTTCTAAAACCCTTGGATATATATTTTCCCCCTTCCTGATAGAATTATGTATGCGATGCTAGCTCATTGCAAGGCCTTTCAATCCACGAGTTGCTCTCCCCCCCCACCTCCCTTCCCCGCTCAAGAAACCACGGCAAAGAGAGACTCCAGCAGCTGGTCTGCTGCCTGCCGTCAACCGCTTTAAAAAGATAGTAAAAGGCAGCAGAGGCATATGGAGAGCAGACAGGAAGAACAGGTAGAGGGAAGGAGGGGGGAGCAGCCCGCTGGAGAATTGGTAGCTTTCCAGATGGAGAGAATAACAAGGCTTGATTTCCTCACATCATCATCCTGACAGCTAGACAGAGGATTCGATATTACCATTTCATTTTTTTTTTGGGGGGGGGGGGCATCCATCATCAGTAAAGACGTGGCAGGAAGGATTCCGTTCATCTGGCATCTTGCACAGGTACTCAGCTGGTGTTTTAGAAGACAAAGCAAGACTCTAGTCCTCATGAGTACAAGGGGGAGGGGAAGCCAGCTGCTGCAGGATTTTTTTTAAAAAATATACACATTAGAAGTGTGCTAGGTGATGTACAGAGCCTTTCCCCGCCTTTTGGCTGTCAAGTTGTGGCTGACTTATGGCAACCTTGTAGGATCTCCAAGACAAGAGACATTCAGAGGTGGTTTGCCGTTGCCTGCCTCTGCACAGACACCCTGAACTTCCTTGGAGGTCTCCCATCCAAATACTGACCAGGGCCGATCCTGCTTGGTTTCTGAGACCTGACAAGATTGGGCTAGCCTGGGCGAGCCAGGTCAGGGTATACAGAACACAAGAGAAGAATACATTTTAAAAGCCAAGGAGAGTGCACTCAGTATCCCCTGTTTATCACACAGCAGTGGTCAGAGTGCTGGATATGGATGCGGGAGACCTGGGTTTGAATCCTAACTCTGCCACTGATGTTTGCTGTGCCAGTGACTCATGAATCTATCTCACAGGGGTATTGTTGAGAGGATAAAATGGAGGAGGGGAGAATGTTGTTGCAATTAACTTTAAGTCTCCGTGGGGGAGAAAAGCAGGGTATACTGGGGTAAATAAACAAATCTCTGCAGACTTACTTTGCTTTCTGCCTTGCCTCTGGATTTTAAATTGTCATGGGCGTGGGACAGGGCCTTGTCTGGTACTTATAAAGCCCTGTCCACACTGACAGACTTATGGACAAGTAGGGAACCTGTAAGGAATCAATGGATAAGAGAAATTCAAGAGTTTCCAGTTTTATCATAGAGTTCCTTAACAATTCCTAGAGCTACCACTTGAGGCTTCCAGGTAGCTCTACGAATCATCAGGAACTCTGTGGTAAGAAATTCCTGTAAGTAGACAAGGCCTTATTTTTCTCTTTAGTTTTTCTCCCAGGATGCTGCCCTCCCCCATAACCCTTCAACTGGGTGCCAGATACTGCTTGGGAACACTGCGGCTGCCACTGGAAGGCAACCACCTGAGCCCCAGACAGATGGATGTGAGTGGCCACACCCACGAGCCAGCTGCCTGAGCCCCAGACAAGAGAGGTGCGAGTAATCGCTGCGGCAGAGCTGACTGCCTGAGCCTCAAATGGAGCAGCCTGAGTGTCTGCTGCTGCAGAGCCAGCTACTTGAGCCCTGCATGGGGCATGTGCTTGTGGCTGCCACGGAGCTGGACGCCTGAGCCCCAAATGGGGGGGGGGATGAGTGGCAGTGGGAACCTGCTCTTCTTTCCCCTCCTCTGTCAGCACCAGTGTGGGACGCAGGGCAGCTACCCTAGTTGCTCATTGGCTAAGATCTCCACTGCAATTAGTACTTTTTTTTTAAAGACAGATTTATGATTGACATTTTAAAAAGAATTGGTAAGTGGCAGCAATGCTGCCTTTGTCCACAGATGATCTTGAGCTACCACTGTGCACACCGATAAAGCACCATTAAGAAAGCAACCTGGATGAGGTGCAGAATACAGGGATCTTATATTGCCATGATGCCGAAGGGTCTGCAGCGGCTGCCCCTTTGTTTCCAGGCACAGTTCAAAGTGCTGGTTCCTACTATGATTGACAACTCCAGCTTGGTGAATTCCTGTCCAGGGAGAGTGGAGATTGGGCAGCATGGATTTCAGGGTTCCCCCTAAGCTGAGTTTGTGTGAGCTAGCTCACCGTTTTTTAGTCTCCAGCTCACACATTTTTGTCTTTGCTCAGGAAGGATGGCTCCAGAGCAAATTAACTTATGCAGTAGCCAAATTGCTTGCTCACAAAGTAGAATTTTTGCTCACAAGACTCCTCAACTTAGAGGGAGCATTGGATACCATATAGTCTGCCCTACGATACTGCCATTTCCTGCAGGGGGAACTGACCCCTGAAGCTTGGAGATCAGTCATAATTCTGGGAAAACGCCAGGCCCCACCTTGAAGTAGGTAACCCTACCTTTAAGGTCCTAAATGGGTAGGGGTCAGGGTACTCAAAAGATTGTACCTACACATATTGTCCACCTTGCCAGCTAAGATCTTCCTCCCAAACCCTATTCTCAGTTCCTCCAAATTCAGAAGAGAGGCAGGAGATGACCAGACACTAAATTCCAGACCCACTTTGCTATTCCCGCAGTTACACGGCATTTACATGGAAAGGCATTTTTGACATCCTCAAGAGCTTGGCTGGGCTTGGGCTCCAGTTGTCCTAAATCAGTCTGTGCTCAGTGACAGCACAAATTCTACAGATAAAGAGCTACCTGCAGCTGGCCCTCAGCCAGTAATTGAACAACTGGCTGCAGTTGGCTCTGAGCCAGGAGAAGAGCAACAAGAGATCTGGTTACCGGCTGAGCAGAAGTCACAGCCTACATCTGAAACTGAGCCAACACCTTGTAGCTCTGAAGTAGTAAACAAGGCTTCAGAAGCCAATCCAAGCCCACCTAGATCACCCACACCCCAGCAGCATTGATGCTGTCAGAGGCAAGCTGAATTGCAGGAAAGGAGGAGGAGTGCGAGCCTTGTGGCCTGTTGTTAGCTGGACTAGATGGATGAGTAGTTTCAGGATGACTTCCAGGGAATTGGGTGGGAGTGTAGCTTGTTAAGACATGGGTATAAAATCAGCCAGGAGAAACAGCACTTTGTGGATGCAGCAGGCAGGGGTCTTTTTGCAGCAGGAAGGAATGCTTTTGCATATTAGGCAACACACCTCTAATGTAGACAATCCTCCAAGAGCTTACAGTAGCCCCTGTAAGAAGAGCTCTGTAAGCTCTTGGAGGATTGGCTACATTAGGGGTGTATGGCCTAATAGGCAAAGGAGTTCCTGCTACAAAAAGAGCCCTGGTAACAAGCATACTTTTTGGCTGAGCCACCAACCTTGAACTGGACCTGAGAACTGGTTTTTCTAGAAACCCTGACCCTGGAATGGCCTTGCTACCTGGAACTCCTTCACCCTAGACTGAACTTTGTTAAACCTGCTCTCTGGAACCTCTAACTTTGGACTGGACTCTGATTATTCTCTTTCTCTGCCAACCTTGCCATGACACCCGCTCCCTGGGAAGGCTGGGCCAGTATACCAGTGCTATTTTCCCCAGCAGAAATGGCTTTGGGGGGAGAGTAGGGCAAATTACTTCTAGACCCAAATCATGAAAAAATGTAACATTTAGTTTGGTCCTGAATAAATGCACACTGGGGGATCACCCGGATGGAGAATTCTTGTGTCAGTTCATCAAAGTTTCTAGGCTTTCTGGAAACATCTGGTTGCCTACTTGTGGGAAACCGGAATATAGTGGGATAGATTAACCTTCGGTCTGATCCAGCAGAGCTCATTTCTGTTTTTACACCCCCAAATGGTTAGACTGGAGTAATTTTTAAAAAGGCACATGAGATTAGCAATGGAAAGAAAGGATCTGTAGCAGAACAGAATCAACAGAATCCCTACTGATTCCATTCAAAATTTCATCGCTCCACATAATTGAATTCACAGCTTCCCCCCTCCCTTTACCTCCTTCAAAAAGGAATGACCATTTAAAAGGTCAGATTAAAACTGGCTCCCTAGAAAATGTTATTTACTTAAAAAAAAAAAAAAAGTCTGACGTTGGTTTTGTAGTTAACATTTACCCCCATCTTACCTTTATAAATAATTTGTTTTATGAATATGCATTTTGGAGAAAGGATCTGTGCAGGAGAAAGTCAGAAGGCTTCCTTCTGCAGTGAAAGAGGGGTGTTTTTTAAAAAATGAAATAACAAGCAGAAAGGGAATGGCCAGTCCCCTACAGCATCCCTGAAGCAACTGCAAAGAAAAGGAAATGTACAGTTCAGCAGCCTTCAGGGAAGCAAGGGGTTAAGTGTTCCACAGCTATTAAGGCTATCCTCTGGTTTTATATCTGTTTTCCTTACAGAACATTAAGCTCAGTAGGACAGTCAGAACCCCCCACGGTTTGGCCATTAAAAAGGCTCAAGCGGCACACACCAGTATCACAGCTCCCTCCAGACCCCAGGAAGGTTGACAGCAGTTTAATGCTATTGCAACTGACCACACACACACACATGCACACACACACAATATATCAGATTTCTTTAGTAGAAAAAGGGAGGCAACAAAAATACATTTCAGCAGGGCTTTTTTTGTAGAAAAAGCCCAGCAGGAACTCCTTAGCATAACAGGCCACACCCAACAGTAGAAACTTATTAGTATATTAGGCCACACCCCTGACAGCACAGCTCATTAGCCTATTAGGCCACACCCCCATGTTACCAGAAGTGTGGCCATCCAGCCACATCCATCTTTTGTTTCTTATTCTGTTTACCTTGTTTGCTGTCAAAACCCAGGGCTTTTTTTTGTAGCAGCAACTCCTTTGCATATTAGGCCACACACCCCTAATGTAGCCAATTCAAATGAGTTTCTGCTGTTGGGTGTGGCCTATTATGCTAATGAGTTCCTGCTGGGCATGGCCAACTGGGGAGCCAGCCGGAACTCCTTTCCTGGGCGTTCCTGCCCAAAAATAGCCCTGCAGGTAGCAAAGGGTGGGGTATAAATCCAATCTCCTCCTTCTCTTCTTCTCTTTCCAAATCCTGCCCTTCCCAGGTACCACACCCAGATCTCCAGGAATTTCCCAGGCTGGAGTTGGCAACTGTAGGTGCAACTAGGGAATGACCTCCCCTTCCCACCAGGCCTCAGCCAGAACCACCGAATAAACCTATTTCACAATCGTGCTGAATTCAAGAGATGTTCCATTCCTGTTTAACAGAACATTTTAATTCCTTTGAAAGCGTCTTCAGGTTCAGTTGTTACAGAGGATAGATTTACCATCGGTCTCAAGTGGAAAGTCAAACCTTTTAAATGGAGATATTTTGCAAGCATTAACTGTCGACGCCAAGGAAAAAAAATCAATCTGTCTTTGTGGGAGGGAGGGGACTTCCCCTCCTTTTTTTGACAAGAAAAAAAAAGAAACTACACAGAAAGCTAGATTAATAGAGTTTAAGGAGATAAAATGGATGCCAGAGCCTTAAGGGCAGATTTAAGAGGAGCTAGAGTGTTTACAGTGGAACAAAAAATAACAATGAAGAAGGTTGACAGTTTCCTAGGCCGCAATTAGGGTTGGCAGTTGCCCCCTGGTGGCTGTAGGCTTCCCGTCTCCTCCCTCCCCTGCGGCTTAACTGGCGGGTGAAATGGGGAATGGGTGATTGGCATGCTCAGAGGGACAACGCCACTACCAGAATGACCCAGAAATGACATCATCAGAATGGGGGATGCTCTAGCATCCACCTAAAATGCTACGGTGGAACCATATGGTTAAAGCATAGAGTTTTGGCCAAACGGTAGAGCGCCGCCCAACATGTTGATGTTGCTTCCAGTTTTTGCCAGAAGTGATGTTGCAAGTCCCACCCCCACCCCCCAGTTTTTCTCGCAATGGCCTATGAAGCGATGGCAGGGAACACTGGTTGAGAATCACTTCTTAGCCTCTCTAAGCCACAACCCATTTATGAAAAGCTGTGCAGAACTGGCTAATTTTAGCCGGGTGCTCAAAATATGAACAATGTCAGAACTGAGTGGTCAGTGGAGAAAGTTCCACCATCAAGATGCCACCACAAAGGTTATGCCTCTGGAACCCACCTTTCCAGCATTCAAAGGTGAGAGAAAATGGAGCTGAGTAGATTACTCCTGCAGGCAGATCCAAGAAGAAGAAGAAGAGGAGGAGGAGGAGGAGGAGGAGGAGATTGGATTTATACCTCGCCCTTCACTACTGAAAGGAGTCTCAGAGTGGCTTACAAACTCCCTTCCTTTCCCCTCCCCACAACAGACACCCCGTGAGGTAGGTGGGGCTGAAAGAGCTCTGACAGAAACTGCTCTTTTTCAAGAACAGCTGTGCCAGAACTAAGGCTTGCCCAAGGTCATCCAGTAGGTACAAGTGGAGGAGTGGGGAATCAAACCCGGTTCTCCCAGATTAGAGTCCACACACTTAACCACTACACTAAACTGGCTCTCACACCAAACTAGTGAACATGCATGAGGCTACCAGATACTAAGTCAGAACACTGGGCCATCAAGCTCAGTACTGTCTACTCTGACACTGGCCATCAAAAGTCTCAGGTAGCTATGGCCCCTTCTCTATGCAGATGCTCATACAAACCCCTTCAAGCAGGGCTGGTGTCAGTAAACCCTGAGTTGGGGCAGCCACCAACACCCGGGTATTCTGCTACCCCCCCACTGGCTCACCTCCCCTGCTGCCCATTGGCTTCTTGCAAGCCCTTCGGCCACCCACAATCCCGGAGTCATGCACTGCCCAGCACAGTCAGGGTAGGGTGGGTCAACATTAGGAGGACTGGGAAATGAGCAAATGGGTGGGGAAAGGATGGATGGCTAGGAAGTAGGAGAGGAGAACACAGGCAGAAGGACAAGAAGGTGTGTGCGTTGGAATAATGGCAAGCAGAGGAGGGGAGGGAGCCCACCAAAATCTGGAACCCACAACCCTACCTGAGCTATGCCCAGGTTTTAGGTGCCTGCAATGGGAGTGAAACCAAAGCTCAGCCTGGAAGCAACTGGTGGCCGTTTCACCAAAACTCCCCTCTCCCAGTTCTAATGCCAGAGGGCTATCGAATTGGGAATGCTAAGTGCTGTGCCCTGGCGAAGCACATGCTTTACTACTCAGCTACACGTTTGGAGGCCTTCGTGTGCTCCGGTGTCTCTTCCTTACCAATACGCTTCCCCTTATTTCTTGGTCGCCAAAGACTACCTCCACTCTCCCATCAAAGAAAGACTATCAAGAGAAGATTAAATAGCATTTGTGTTGGGTGAGAGAACCGAAGAACTGCTGCTTGTTCTCCCTACTTAGATTTCCCCAGAGCTGTCAGGAGGATAGTCTGCTGACTGGTCATCAGATTCCTGCAACCTGAGGCTATGTGAATGGAAGCTTTCTTGTATTGCTACCCCCCCCCAAAAAAAAACAAACCCAAACCCAACAACAATACAGGGCTCTTACAGATGCAACCAATATATTGCAAAGCAACACAATCTGTTTAAAGCGGTCAGGAATCATGCAACACGTGCCAAGATTAACTGTTAGGGTATGTATGGTGCCAAAAAGAGGGTCCTGCTATTTGATAGTAACTCCCTGCAGTATCAGAGGGCATCCCCAAAAGATCACATCAGGCAGGTTGGGAGGGCATCCATAACTGATCAGCTACCACACCCTACTGACAGGAGGTATGGCGGCCATCTAAAAGAGGCCCAGAAACTCCCTGACAATCCTCTGCTCCCATTCACTTGCATGATTAACTGAAAAGATGGATCCCCTGCCTCTCATGTGTAGGGTTCCCCCAGCCCCCCAAAAAAGTTAGAGATGAAATAAATAAAAAATACTAGAAAAGAAGTCAAATTCAATCACAAATAGGGTTGCCAGGTCTTTACCTGCTGCTGGCACGGGTATTTGGGGGGGTGTTGCAGGGGTGGCAGGGACGTCGTCAATGTGATGACATCACTTCTGGAAGTGATGTCATCATGTCAGCAACATCAGGGCAATGTTCTACTTTTTGGGCAAAACTCTATGGTAAGAATGGCTACAAACCGTAGAGTTCTGCCCAAGAAGTAGATTGTCACTCCTGACGTGATAACATTAGTTCTGGAAGTTACGTCATTGCATCGATGACATCAGCTAAAGGCATCTTTTAGGGGGTTGGGTTTACCCCAACGGCCAGCTGGCCAATGGAAGGCTTGAGCCCAGAAATTCATTCACTCCTTTATGCTTTCCTCCCACCCTCTGCTACTTCTTTGCTGTATTTCCTATGACAAATTTTTGGATTACCTCAGGGCACGGACTGATCTTCTCACACTCAGTAAAGTACCATGCACATCGATGGGACAAACCAGGGTTGACAGCTCTGGATTGGAAGCAAAACCATAGAGTTGCAGGTGATTCCTAGAACTACTCTATGTTACTTTTGAGTTTCCCCCAGAATTGATATAGCAGTACACAGGATGCCAACATTCCCCCCCCCAATGCTGCTGGGAGTGGCGACTGGTAAGAATGGCTGTTGGTGGGAAGACTACATAGTAGGTGGTCTGCAGCCCTATCCTGGCCGCGGCTGCTACCTGCTTGTCCAGCTGTAGGTCTGGGTCCAAGAGCACCTCTTAATTATGGACCTGTACCTTCAGGAGGAGTGCTACCCTATCCAGAATGGATGACACCTTGTCTTGGTTCATACCTTCTGCTCTCCTGTACCACTTCCATCTTATCAGGATTAAGCTGCAGTAGATTGACTCACATCGACTCCAAAACTGCCCCCAGGCACTGGTTTGGGGTTGCTATAACCTCCCTGGGATTGGCTGGAAGTGCGAGATAGAGCTGAGTGTCATTGGCGTATTGGTGACACAACCCTATCAAAATCTCCAGGTGACCTCACCCAGCAATTTCAGTTGAAAAGCATGTGGACAAGATGGAGCCTTGCGGAATCCCATGAGTCAAAGGCCAAGGGGCTGAGCAGCAGTCCCCCACCAATATCTTCTGAAACCTACCCTCCAGCTAGGCCTAGAACCAGAGCAAAATGGTGCCTCCCAGTCCCAGCCTGCAAAGGCACTCTAGAAGAATACCATGATCAGGGGTATTGAAATCCACTTAGATCCAGGAGAATCCATACAGTCACACTCACTCTGCCCATCTCCCGACTCACATTATCCATCAGGGAAAAGGGATACGAGCACATTCCTTTCCTGATGTCATGAAAGGATTAATGTGTTTACTTGTGCATGCTGATTTCCTAAGTCAGATAGCCTTAGGACCAATAGAGTGGCCTGCACATCTTACCCACCAGATACTAGGTGACAATATGCATAATGAGTAGGTATTGGGTTGTCTGTTGGCTGATTAACAGATCTGAAGATGTCCGGGGGGAAGCTTAGAAAGTTTTACTGCTCTTTGTTCTAACTTGGACATGAGGTAACAGTTACTTGGAGAAGATGTGGGTTAGAACAGCTAGACAGGATGCTTTTGTTTTAAACTCCCAGTTTTCTTTCCCCCATGAGTGATCAATAAACGTTACTTTTAAAGCTAGGAAACCACAGCTTTCTGTCTGATAACCAGGCCTGAAACCAAACCAGAAAGGATTCAAACAATCCTTTGGATTTATAACGGCATTTTTGGCTGCCATCACAGGCACAATTAGCCCTGCCATAGGCGCGAATGCTGGTTGGATTTAAAGGGCGTGATCAGACACGAACATCTGGGAAGCGCCCCACACCTGTCGGCAACTCGTTTTGGTAGTAAATGGGTTGTGATGGGCCACGGATGGACTTTCCCATGTCTGATCACTCCAGTGCGCTCTCATGGCGTCAGGTTGGTCTGATCAGGCCATCCCTACTCCGTCCCATTGTTTTTCCCCCCTTCTCAGTATGTGCATCATCGCAAACTCCATAGGGAGACCTCAGTGTGGAGATATGATTCATTGATTCCTCGTTTAAGCACACTGGAAACAAACAGCAAAAAAACCCCAAACCGACTCACCTGCTATTGCGTCTGATCACACAGTGGCAGGCTGTGCCCGCAGCTTCCAAGGACTGTATGATCACACAACTGCAGGTCAAATTCCTCCAGAGGAAATAGCCTCGCTCCCCCTCCCCGCTTTATCTCATGCGTGTGACTGCACTCTTTGTTTTGTATGTAGTGTTGTCAGGCAGTGTCTGGCAACTGGTGGGAGGCCTACAGGTGAGGATAGGCTGCCACACCAGCTGTGGTATCATATCACTTCCAGTAAAAAAGGAGGTGACATAGGTAGCTCTAGGAAGTGCAGAAAACTCTATGGATACCACAGGTTTTCTGGTGATTTCCAGAGCTACCCTATGTCACTTCTGCTTTTTTAATATTGGAAGTGACGTGATGCTGCAGCCAACATCACTGTTTATCTATTTTATTTTTCTCTTTTAACTATTCTAAGCAGCCACAGGCAACAGGAATGGAGGCAGGGAATTCCTCGCCCCAACCAGGACCTTGGCAGCCCTAACCCACATTTTTATATGCAATTTATATATTTTTATATGCAACTTATGTGGTCCTTATACATGCAATGCATGCTATTTGTATAGATTGAGGCGGGTAGTCGTGTTGGTCTGAAGCAGCAGAACAAACTGTGAGTCCACTAGCACCTTTTTTGGTCTTAAAGGTGCCACTGGACTTGAACTATTCTGCTATTGATATGTACAACATACGCACAATGCTGGCTTATCAACACACGAGACATATCAGAAAACGTGACATTTGACCAGGAAAAGTTGGGTGCAATGCAACACAAAACAGTCCAAATGTGGAGGAGGAGGGAACAGCACGGCGTGGTGGACATGTTTCAGGTGAGCTCCTGAAGCCTCCAGCTTCATCGATCTACTGCAGGGGTCTTTGGGCACTCCGAGACCTCACTTGCCTCTCAGGGAAGAGGGTGGAGAGGCTTGATTCGGGTCCCCCACAGCCGCAGCTGTGGGTGGGTGAGAGCCCAGGATCACCTCCAACATCGGGATTGAGAAGAAAGCCCATGGCTATGGGCTCCTAGCTGTTGCTACCCAGCAATGGGGAGGGGGGTGTTAGAAACCCTGCCTGTATGAGCGCACCAGTACCGTGAGTAACTTTCCATTTGCAACTAAAAAGAAGTCTATTTCCTTCACAAAGGTGTAACCCATCAGCTAAGCCTTAAAACTAAACAAATGCTGAGGTGGAAGGTTCCCCCCCAACTCTTTACAATAGCGACAAGCAAAAGAGACTTTAAGCATCATAAATCTGAGTGAAGGCTGGGCATTTGAAGACCTGAAACCTGACTTTGGAAAGTTGACATCCCGATGATTTCCACATATGCAGTTTTTGGGTGACCAAAGATAGAGAGTTCTGCATTCCCAATTTTTAATTTGTCATAACAGGAGATATGTGGATCTATTTTGTTTTTATTTTTTCTCTTCATTGTCGGATATAATGGAGGATTGCAAAATGCGCAGAGTGAGTTTGTGCTTTAACTTTATGGTGCTTGTAATCTGAACTTGACTATTACTAAAATACTACTCATCCAGAAGTACTATTCATCCAGAAATAAATATTAACTAACATTAAAGTATCCCAGAAAGCAGGAGAGATTGCTGTGTAAAGATATTGGACTGCCTTTCCTTCATTTTCTTCACACAGTCTCGTTGGTACTTTCCTTATAAGGAGAGAAGAGTTGTTTGGGCGATAGTCTTTGTGTAATATTGCTGTTGTTTTGTGTAAGAACTGAGGTTAGCATTTGTTTATGCTAGCAAGTACACTGTGTTCCAAAACAAATTTGAGAAAAAAGTAAGCTTCGAGAAGGGTGAGGGAAAAGGCTGAGACTGTTCCTCTCTCCCCCCCTTGATGTTTTCTCCTACTATCAGTAATAAGGTAATTATGTTTGGGAGTATTTTTCTTTTTTCCTGTCTGCAGGCCAAGCTTTTGAAGATACAGAAAATTAAGAAGAAGATGTCATCATCTCACAAACCTCCTAAATACCAGGAAGTTCACCTGGGCCCTCCAAAACAGTGGGTGCTGTTGCTTCATCCATGCAACCAAAGGAAATGTAAGCCCTTATACAAGAAACTATCAAAGGTTCTATCTCCCAAGCTATGGATCCAATTAAAGAAGCTATGAAAGAAATGACACAACAAACCGGCCATCCAGATACAGGGCCTACAGAAGCAAATATCAGATAATACACAAAAATTAATAGAACTAAACAAAACAACTGAAAGGGTAGATGCCAGAACGAAAGAAATGGAAAATAAACTTCAAGCAACGGACTTCAAACAAACACAGCTGGAACAAGACTTGATCAGAATCCAGGTGGATAAAGGATCTTTTATTTTAAGATTTCAAAACATTCCAGAGGAATGAGATGAAGACATCAGGAAGAAAATGGCTATATGCTGGGCGAAATTTATGGAAGTACAAGATCCAGAAAAAATTCTGGAAGAACTGGATGTGATCTACGTTTGCCAGAAATAATCAGCTGCCCAGAGAAGTAAATGTGAGATTCCATAAAAGAAACTATAGAGATGCAATTCTGAAGACTGTAAACAAAAAGCC
This sequence comes from Gekko gecko, assembly GCA_029375565.1. Classification (NCBI taxonomy): domain Eukaryota; kingdom Metazoa; phylum Chordata; class Lepidosauria; order Squamata; family Gekkonidae; genus Gekko; species Gekko gecko. The sequence goes on along the minus strand of JAPDNY010000016.1, from coordinate 47,750,460 downwards.
ACTGATGTTGGATAACAATGAAATAAAAGTTTTGAAAGAGGTGCCTTGGAGAGTTAGAGAGAGAAGAAGAGAATACTCCAATTTAATAGTGCTTTTGAGGAACAATGGAATTCAATATAGCTGGGTCTTACCAGAAGGTCTAATTTTTTCATACAAAGGCAAAAGACAAAGAATCACATCTATATTCAAGGCTGAAGATTTTCTGAAAAAGAACAGAGAGGATCTACAGACTGAAGAAATGCACTCTGAAAAAGGAGAAGGAGAAGCAGAAGGCAACCCTATTGCTGGAGCCACAGGAACGTCAACAGTTCCCAAAGACTGGAAGAAATCTAAATATCTTAAGACCTCACCACCAGTCACAAGGAAGCAATTAAGAGAAAACATAGAAGCGTAAACACAAGCAAAAAACCAAGATGGATAAGATTGGATGATAAAAGAAGCTACGTATAGAAAAAAATTGAGATCTGAGAACTATCTCCAACTACAGAAGCAAATGAAAGAACAAGAAGAGAAACTGAAACAGAATGCACAAAGCGATGCAGGGAGAATCTACCTAAAGCAATTACAACATCAAATGAACTGTCTTCCAGCACAAGAAATAGCGAAGAAAATAACTTATGCTAAGCAAAACTACTTTGAAAATGCAAATTAGCCGACATGATGGTTAGCGTATAAACTACATAAGCAATGTGAAGGAAGATTTATAAGTACACCAAGAAATGGAGACAGAGAAGAAAAAAACAAACTAAAAGACTTAAAAATAATAGTGGAACAATTCTACCGAAATTTGTACAAAGGAACAGAAATATCCCAGGAACAAATTGGAGAGTATATAATGAAACACAATATCAAAATCTTCAAGGAAGACTACAGAGTAATATTAAACCAATTACTGTGGCGGAAATAGTAGAAGCTTGGAAGAAACAAAAAAAAGGCAAGGCACCCAGACCTGACAGACTCCCAGTGGAATTTTACCATATTTTTGAAGACTAACTGATTTTCCCTTTCAAGGAAGTTTGTCAAAATGTAACTGTTGAACAGAAACTCCCCAACTCATGGAATGAGGCGATAATTTCGCTCATATATAAACAAGGCCAAGATGGCAAAGAGATTAGAAACTACAGACCTATCTCTCTATTAAATGTGGATTATAAAATATTTGCCTCCATTTTGGCAGCAAGAATGAAAAAAGTACTAGTGCGGACTATACACAAAGACCAAGTGGGTTGCCTTCCCAAAGGCAACTCAGAAATAATGTCAGGATAATTTTGGACATTCTTGAATATTATGAAGCACATCTGGAAAAACAAATGGCCTTAACCTTTTTAGATGCGGAAAAGGCATTTGACAGTGTCAATTGGAAATTTTTGAAAGAACTGTTAAAATATGCACAGGCCAGAGGAGAATTTTATAAAATGATCGAAGCAATTTATATGAAACAACAGGCTAAAATCTTAATTAACGTTGCTTTAACACAAAACATTGAAATTCAAAAAGGGATGAGACAAGGATGTCCACTTTTGCCACTGTTATTCATTTTTGGGCTGGAAATTTTAAACAATGTAATTAGAACAGACAAATATTTAGAGGACTCAAAATAAGAGGAGAGCAATTTAAACTTCTAGCCTATGAGAATGATCTGGCCTTTATTTTGGAAGAACGTTTAGAATCAATAGAAACTCTGCTGAAGAGACTACAGGATTATGGAGATGTGGCTGGACTTAAAATTAATAAAAATAAGACAAAGATCCTGACAAAAAATATGACAGAGCTTCAATCAAGACAGCTCCAGGACATATCAGGTCTGGAAACCTGAAAGAAAATTAAATACCTTGGAATAAACTTAACGAATAAATGTAGCTCTTTGATTGAAAACAATTACATGGAATTACTGAACACAATAAAACAGTATCTCAACAAGCGGAAGAATCTCAAAATATCTTTTATGGGTAGAATAGCTACTATCAAAGATTGGTGTTTTTATTCCAAATGATAACAGTTTTACAAAACCTAAACTTTTTTAAAGAGGTGGATAAAATGTTGAAACAATTCATTTGGCAGGGGAAGAGACCAAGAATAAAACTTAAAGCTTTACAAGACTCGAAAGAAAGAGTGGGTTTAGGCCTTCCAGGCTGCATTCTGTACTATAGAGTAGCAGCATTAGTATGGATCAAAGACTGGATTACATTAGAAAACCAAAGACTGCTTAAACTAGAAGGACATGATTTACAACTGGGCTGGCATGCCTTTCTATGGTATGAGAAATCAGATGCCTATAAGTATTTTAAAGAACACTGGAGAAGGGCTTCTCTCTGAAAAGTCTGGGAACCAGTTAAAAAAAAATTCTATGTTAAAATATCGAAATTGGTTGCCCCTTTAGAAGCTTTTACAAACCCGAAGACGCTAGGGGAAGAACCAGTGAAAAGATATGGCGATTTATTGGACCCTAATTTTAATCTTAAACTCCCACCAGAATTGAATTGGTGGCAAAAAGTACAGATTGAATCAAGATACACTTAAGATAAAGTGGCGGGCTTTTATGAGGAATGGTTGGAAATAGATAAACTAATGCTTTCTGTTGAACAGAATTTTATAAAGAAAATGTATGTGTTATTGTTAGATTAGAAAATGCATGACGAAACAGTTAAAAATGTTATGATACAGTGAGCGCAAAATGTGGGCCATGCTATTCAGCTAGACCAATGGTCTAAACTTTGAAAAAAAAATATTAAGATCACAAAATCTATTGCTTATAAAGAAAATATCTATAAGATGTTTTACAGATGGTATATAACACCTCAAAAATTAGCAAAATTTGACCCCAAATATTCAGACAAATGTTGGAAATGTGAAAGCAAAACAGGATCATTTTATCATATGTGGTGGCTATGTGATAGAGCTAAGAAATATTGGAAATGGATACATGAAACTTTGCAGAGCATACTAAAATGTACAGTACCGTTTACCCCAGAAGTGTTATTGTTGAACATTTTACCAGAGAACTTTAGAAGAGAGTATATTTACCTCACAATGTATACAACTACATCAGCTAGAATACTATTTGCAAAATACTGGAAGTGCCAAGATACTCCAAATAAAGAAGAATTTGTTAATAAAATACTAGAAGCAGCAGAGATGGACAAACTCACTTTAACTTTGAAGAACTGCACCGAAGAAACATTCGAAAACACACGGTCAAAATTCTGCAGATGGTATGAGAACTATATATTCACTATGTCAGGTTAAGGTATATAAGCAAGATCAAGAAAAGGCCTAGACTAAGATGAAACTATTCTATGTTTTAAATATTGCAGAAAAGTAACGACTATTTCAAGGCTGTATTCTAAATCGTTAGATGCTCGGCAACAAAATTTTTCTATAAGCAAAATAAGCCCCAGTTTTATGTTTTTCTATATGTTTTTGTTGAGGTTTTGTTTTTGTTATAGAAAATAAAAAAATTACATATATATATATATATTAAAAAAGCAGTCCAAATGTGAAGAAATGCCATTCTGTTACACAAAGAACATCCGAAATCAAAACATGTTGGGATTCAGGGGTGGTGTGGGGTTGTTCGGAGCACCAGGGAAGAAATTCTAGATTACCCCTAATTTGTTTGTTTACACAATTCATTTGCAGCAGGGGACCGGGAATTTCTTCCAACCTAGCCAGGCTTCTAAAACACCAACAACGCAGGAATGACCATTAACCATTTCTCTTCAAACCTGCCAAAATGGCACAGAAAACTGGAATGTACTTCCTTTCATTTGTGTGTGTGTGTGTGTGTGTGTGTCTTCAAGGAAGGAGGGAAAAACACTCCTCCAGTCTCCCCTCTCCTACACCCTCAGCGTGCAACTCAGCCGCTTGTCTTTTAACGAGCAGCTCCAAATGACAGCTTTAATCACTGCCTCTGGCCACTGAAAGAGGACGCTAATGATAGGAAAGAACAGAGAGTCATTTGCATCAATCAGCTCGGGTCTAAATCACTTTTTATGATAATGCACCGAAGCGGAGAAGAGTGCCTCTGATGTCTTCTGCATGATGATGCACCGCAGTGCTGTCTCCTCTTCTCAGACCTCCACATAAATCTCTTAAAGACGCCCCTCCCCAACCCTGCCCCGCACCAGCCAGCGATGGGCTGATTTTCTACACCATTAATGATCTACCACAGGAGTAGAGTCAGCAGAGGTTAAGCAATCAGTTCGCTCGGCTCTTTGCTTTCCGTGGGTAAGGCCCCACTGCAGAGAAAGCCAAGCAGGAGGGGAGAGAGAGAGACAGACAGAGAGAGAAAGATGGAGAGATGTCTTGCATGGAGTGTGAGGAGAAGGAAAAGCCAAAAATCTCACGGCATCGATGTCTTATGCGAACAAAATTATGCAGAGTTTAATCAAGATTTCTGACATGCATTAACTTAAAAGACCTAACAACACAGCCTTGCCAGGGCCCATCAGTGGTCCATCTAGTCCGGAATCCTGTTTTCCGCAGTGGCCAACCAACCAGGAAACCCACAAACAGGGTACCGGGCAATAGCTCTCCTTTGTTGTTTATGACCAACCTCTGGTACTCTCCCTCTAAACATGGAGGCTCCATTCTCAAGTAATCAAAACATAATCCCCCCCCCAAAAAATACTTTTTCTTAGGACCAACCAAATGACATGTAACCGTGTGTGAGATTTCAAGTTCAGTAGAATTCCTGGGATTTTTTAATGCCTACGGAGCTTAATTAGGGATGTGGAATGGTACGGTACAGCCTTATCGCATCAGATCTTGGAAGCTAAGCAATATTGGATGAGAAACCACCAAGGAAGACTCTGCAGAGGAAGGCAACGGCAAGCCACCACTGCTTCTCCTCACCTGACTTGCAAGCTCACTTGTCTTGCAAGTGCCATAAGCCAGTTGCACCTTGAAGGCACATACATATGTACGTACTGAGTCAGACCACTGGTCTAGTAAAGTCAGTACTGTTTACTCTAACTGGCAATGGCTCAGCAGGGTCTCACATACAGATCTTTCACATCACCTCCTACCTGATGCTTTAAACTGCCAGGGACTGAACCTGGGTACTTCTACATGGCAATGCCCCCGTCTTCTTAAAAGATCAGTTTGGATGTTTATGGGGGGGGGTTGCACCAGAGATATGGGCAATTCTGAGCATGTACAGATTGTCCTTTTCTCATATAGCCACATGCGGTCTCTCCCACATCTCAGACTCATGGCCACACAATGGCTACCAGGCAGTCTTTGATCCAAATGTTCTAGTTTTGCAAATTAAGCTGCCACCATGGGATCAAGCAGTTAATGTTCAATAAAAAGGAAGGGGAGGAAAAGATGAATTTACCAGATACAGCCCTGGTAAATTTTTCTTTTTAATCTCTCTCTCTCTTTCTCAGCAGCCCCTCCCCATCACCCCCCATCATCTGTTTTTTTTTATTGCCAGTGAGACAAAAAAAAATCTTCAGAAGTTCCATTCGATCTGGGAGCGTGATGTTTTGTGTCCACCAGGAGTTCATTTAAGTAGTGCGGTGTAGGCAGCCATGTCCGTCGTTGGGCTCATTTTCATTTCGGCCACATACCAAGCATTAACGTCGCCTCACTTTGCCTAAGCGAATGCCCGACTGAAAAGAGTTGAAAACACACCAGCAGATCAAATGAACCCCTTTGAAGCACATTACAATGAGCACAAAATGCATGGGGGGGGAACCCTTTTAAATAGCTTACAGTCTCTGCTTCGTATTGCATTTTTTTTTTTTTGCCCTGTTGAGCCAAAGCTAATAAGCTGGAAGGGGTGGAGTGTATGTGTGTGGTGGTGGTGGGGGGGTCATCCCTCACAACCCATATGAAAAATCCCATTTTGAACAAAAAAAAAATCACCCAGAACTTCCCCCCTTACAGGCTGCTGAGCTTCATCAGCGTCATGGTGGAAACTGTGCTAACAGATCAACGGTGCCTTTTGAGGTGGATTATAATGGCAGGAGTCCTGGCCTGCATAGCCCAGGCTAGCCTGATCTCATCAGATCTCCTGAAGCTAAGCAGGGTTTGGCCCTGGTGAGTACTTGGACGGGAGGCCACCAAAAACGGCCAAGGTTGCTAGGCAGAGGCAGGCAAGGAACTTCTTTCCTTGAAAACACCATCAGGTTTGCCATAAGTCAGCTGTGACTTGATGACAATGATGATGATGATGATGAAAGGAAGAAACAGGACAACCTATGGACTGGACTACATCTCCTCTTCTTCTTCTTCTTCTTCATCATCATCTACTACCAAGTTGTTACTGACTCCTGGCAGGCCCAGGGCCATGGGGTCTCAAGACAAGAGGTGAGGTAGTTTGCCTTTGCCTGCCTCTGAACTGCAACCTTGGACTTCCTTTGTGGTGTCCCATCCAGTGTTCCCTCTAAGCTGAGTTTGTGTGAGCTAGCTCACAGTTTATTAGCCTCCAGCTCACACAGTTTTGTCTTAGCTCAGGAAGGATGGCTCCAGAGCAAACTAATTTATGCAGTAGTCAAATCAGTCGCTCACAACTTTAATGCCAGTAGCTCACAAAGTAGAATTGTTGTGCACAAGACTCCACAGCTTAGAGGGAACATTGGTCCCATCCAAGTACTAACCAAGGCTGACCCTGGGTAGCTTCTGAGAACTGATGAGAGTGGGCTAGATCTGCATCCTCCAGGTCAAGGCAGAGATAAACAGAGGCGGTCTGCTGTTGCCTGCCTCTGCACAGAAACCCCAGGCTTCCTTCCTATCCAAATACTAAACAGAGCCGACCCTGCTTAGCTTCTGAGACCTGACAAGATTGAACTAGGCTGCACCCTCCAGGACAAGGCACAGACAAACGGAGGTGATTTGCCTTTGCCTGCCTCTGCACAGCAACCCTGGACTTCCCTGGTGGTCTCCTATCCAAGTACTAACCAAGGCTGACCCTGCTTAGCTTCCGGGAACCAATGAGATTGGGCTAGTCTGGGCTATTAAGGCTGCTCCCTCCCCCATTTTTTCTTGCAACATTTTTTTAAAAATTAAAAAATGGGTGTTCAATCTGGGCTAAATAGAAATGAATTCCATGTAGCCACATCTGTCTTCCTCTCGTGCACTTTTCATAGCCTGAAGGCCCCTCCTCCCAGGAGACGTCGTTTGCCCTATTGTGAAAATTATGTAAATTATGTGGCAGCATATCATGTTCACACCAGCAGCTTCCTGTGGTCATTTTAGAACACCAAAACCTTCAAAGATTTTGAAGAGGGGGAGAGCGAAGCCCCTTTCCCACATGCACCACATTTGCGATCAGAATCGGGCCCACATGCGTCTGTGAGGCAGAAAACGCCCTCCATAATCGGCTACAAAAGTGGAGATGAGGACTTTGTAATGTGTGAAATGGTCCGTAATTAATTTTGTTTGCTTGTTTACTTCATTTATCCCCTACTTTTCTCCCCTATGGGGACCCAAAGTGGATCACAACATTCTCCCTTTCTCTATTTTATCCTCACAACAATCCTGTGAGGTAGGTTAGGCTGAAAGTATGTGAGTGGCTCAAGGTCACCCAGCAAGCTTCCATGGCAGAGTGGAGAGTCAAACTTGGGACTCCCAGATTCTAGGCCAATGCCCTAACTGCCACACCACGGGGTTGTTCAGAACAAGGTTTCACAACTGCTTTTACAACTGATCTCCAGCTGACAGAGATCAGCTCCCCTGGAGAAAATGGCTTCTTTGAAGAGTAGACTCCATGGCATTGTACCATGCTGAGGCCACTCCCCTCCCCTCCCCAAACCCTGCCCTCTCCTGGCTCCACCCCCAAAGTCTCCAGGTATTTTCCAACCCAGACCTGGCAACACTAAGGTTTCATGTTGGGAAATTGTACTGTATTTTTTACTTGTTTTAACTCTGTATTGCATAAGCTATTTTAACCCTGTGAGCCGCCTTGAGCCAGCATGTCCGGCAAGGCAGGATATAAATCGAAATAGTAAATAAATATTTTTTTAAAAAACAACAACACTATTTTGGTGTTGTTATTGTTTTAACAGCAAATCATGGCAATGGTTTCAAATCTTGTAGATGGAACTTGGCCTAGATTGGAAAGAACAGGGAAATAGATGTCTCTAATTGTGTGTATTCTGCAGTTCCACAACTGCGTATCCATTAATTGTCCCTGTTTTCTGTCCCTGGTGATTTTGGGTTGTTGTGAGGATAAGACAGAGAAGGAGAGACTGTTGCTTCCCACTGGGGAGAAAAGTGGAGCATAACTGAAGTTAAATCAATCAATACAAATGTGTATGTGTTTTGCCCTTTCTTCGAACTGGCATGAAACAGTACAGTCAGGGCTATTTTAGGGCAGGAACGCCCAGGAACGGAGTTCCAGCTGGCTCCCAAGTTGGCCACCCCCAGCAGGAATCAATTAGCATAATAGGCCACATCCAACAGCAGAAACTCATTAGGATTGGCTACATTAGGGGTGTGTGGCCTAACATGCAAAGGAGTTCCTGCTACAAAAGAAAGCCCTGGGTTTTGACAACAAACAAGGTAAACAGAATAAGAAGCAAAATGTGGGTGTGGCTGGATGGCCACACTTCTGGTAACATGGGGGTGTGGCCTGATAGGCTAATGAGCTATGCTGTCAGGGGGTGTGGCCTAATATGTTTAATGAGTTTCTGCTGTTGGTTTTGGCCTATTACGCTAATGAGTTCCTGCTGGGCTTTTTCTACAAAAAAAGCCCTGAGTATAGTTACTGCTTAGGCTTCCACTCCTTCCTTTCTCTGTGGCTAAAGCTATACTGGAAAAGATTATTTGACCTAAAATAGGTTGACAACAGGTCCAAAGAGACCTCAGCATCTTCAGTGTGTGCAACAGCTGGCCAAGCAGTACATGGTACCTTAGTGTTAATGCGCAACAACTGACAGGCGTGCGCACTAGAGAGATGGTGAATCTCCTCCCTACAGGTTCTGAGGCTGAATTCTAGAGATTCTGGGGAGAGAGTGGAACTTTGAAGAATGACAATTCTCGGGATTCATAGGCAAAAGTTACATTCACATAGCTGAAAAACCAGAGGCAGTGATTTACCAGGGACCAGATAATAGGGGCTGTCCTTGGGGAAGAGGGAAAAGTGGAGTCTATAGGAGCAGCAATGTTCCCTCTAAGCTGAGTTAGTGTGAGCTAGCTCCCAGTTTTTTAGCCTCCAGCTCACCCATTTTTGTCTTAGCTCAGGAAGGATGGCTTCAGAGCAAACTAACTTATGCAGCAGCCAAATTACTCACTCACAACTTTAATGTCAGTAGCTCACTAAGTAGAATTTTTGCTCACAAGCCTCCACAGCTCAGAGGGAGCATTTGATGAGCAACAGTACTAGGCAGCAAGGTTCTCCCTGCTCTCCCAAGTTCTCTAACTGGATTCCAAATCTGAGCCTTTGCCCCCCAGCTTTCAATCATGATGAGTCTGCCGGAGAAGCCAAGCTGGCTTCCATTTTCCTCTCAGTTCACCCAAATTTTCTCCATTTATGCAAATCATAAATCTATAAAGCTAGCATGTGATTTGAAACAAGATGGTTAAATTCCATGAATGGCATCAGATATTTTTTTTTAACAAAAAGGGTTTTTTAAAACTATTTCATCCTATTCGGGATGCAAAAGCAATGGAGCTTGGAGCCGACATATGATAATGACATCTTCATTTTGTCAGGATTAAGGCTGACGTGAAGGAAATGACGGGGATTTATTTGAATGCTGGGGTATTTATTTCAAATAATGAAATATTTAATATTTACAGAATCATTAAGACTGAGTGATGAGAAAGGAAGAGCCTCCATCACAAGTCCTCCTCTAGAGTTCATTTTCTTGATGTAAAACACAGACGGGGGGTACAGCCTGCAAAAAGCTCAGGAATTGTAAATGGAGGCCATTGGGGTGTGAGCATGAAGAAGACAAAGAGGAGACTGGATTTATACCCTGTCCTTCACTACCCAAGAGAGTCACAGAGTGGCTTACAAACTCCTTTCCCTTCCCCTCCCCACAACAGTCACCCTGTGAGGTAGGTGGGGCTGAGAGAGCTCTGACAGAAACTGCTCTTTTTCAAGAACAGCTGTGCCAGAACTATGGCTTGCCCAAGGTCATCCAGCAGGTACAAGTGGAGGAGTAGGGAATCAGACCCGGTTCTCCCAGATCAGAGTCTGTGCACTTAACTGCTACACCAAACTGGCATGTCAGGAGCTACCTGAATGGAGCCCTTGACTAAGACAGGGCCTCCTTAGAACAGGGAGAATTCTCCTCCTCCCACCTTCCTATCCAAGCACCAGAACAAATCTGGACACCCAGAGGCAAGCACCAGAAACCCAAGCCAGAAGGACGGGCTCCTACCATACAGTCATGGTAGCATGGCTTTTGGGCTGGTGGATAAGTGAGAGTCAGCATCAGAGCTGCCCAGGTGGTTCTGGCAGTGTGGGAAAGAGTGAAGACCTGGAAAGCAGGAAGCAGGTGGGCAAAGAGGCAGTCACTAGGCAAGAGAGGGATTCCAGAAGGATGTTGCACAATGGAGGGTCAGGCTTCAGTGGAGGAGTATGGGCACCCCACCCTTCCTGCTGTCTCTATCAGGGTTTTAATTAACGTTCCCTGTAATTTTCCCTTCTTACTGAGCAGAGCAGTTCACATCCTGAGCAGACTACAGCTGTTGTAATCTTAAAATAGGCAATGGACACTGAAGGACCCTGTGCGGCTCCAGACTGCTGCTGAGCGGGGCTTCCTGGGTTAATGAGCGGCTGCTCACACACCCAGCTTAGAGGGAACACTGGTCCTGAGTCTGACCAGGCTCAGAGTTTAGGTCCCTCTTTTTGAGTAGGCCTCTGTGAAGGGAGGCCCCATGCTGCTGCTGTAAATGCACTCTCTCATCTTTCTTTGTGGGCTTTGCCACCTGCATCATTTTCTAGGGTCCTGAAGGTGAATGTAGGTGCAGCAGACAACAGCAGGTCAACCGCAGCTCCTGGTGATTGGGTTCTGCTGGTGGCCTGGAATGAGCTTGCTAGCTTGCTTATTTATCAATAGATCTCATTCTCAGTGGGGCCAAATCCGTGGGTACCTAAATCTGGAGAGTGGGACCCTGAACGGACAAGACCGATCTTCCTACAAACCTTGAGAAAAGGCCCAGGTTTGCAAAAAAGTCTGAAATCTAAAAATATGTATACATTGGGGGTTAACCTCTCCCCAAAGAAGCAGTGCCTGTTGCTTTAAGAAACAAATGTCCATCTGTGGCTGTTCCTAGGCAACCACAACAGTATTGCTAGATAAAGCCTTGGTTTTTGTCCGTAAAAGGTGGAGGGAATGGGGTAGGGTTCTTTTCCTGGCTGTTTTAGCCTTTGTACTTAAGGGACTGCCTTTCCCCATATGTGCCCCAGAAAGTACTGAGGTCAGGGCTACCAAATTACCTGGCTCTCCCTGGCCCGAAAGACGCCACACTGGCTACCACCAGAGCCAGGGCCTTTTCAGTGGCAGCCCCATACTGGTGGAATGAGCTCCCGGAGGACATTAGGGCCCAGCGGGACCTCTTACAGTTCCACCGGGCCTGTAAAACAGAGTTCTTCCACCAGGTTTTCGATTAGGAGCTGCCACCAATGAATTCAGCCATTGGAACATCTATGGCCCTTGATATACCACTGGTTATACCAGCAATGGACCGTCTACTGAAGACAGCCATCATTTGTATTATATTGTATTTTAGTATTGTATGCTATTTTAACTAATTGATTGCATTTACTGTTTTATGTCATTGTGATTGTTGTACGCCGCCTTGAGCCAGCTTGTCCAGCAAGGTAGGATAGAAATTAAAGCAATAACAATAAATAATAATAATAATTGAAGGTGGAGTCATTCAAAGCCAGTCCTGGCAGCAGTCACCAGGTTATTCGATACTAACTGACTTGCACGACTCACCCAGGGCTGGCTGCTTGCAACTGTTCAATAACAGCCTACCCACAAAAGCCATTACTGAAAGGGTTAGACTAAACCTGCTGAACCAGAAATGGAACATGCACACATTTTGCACACGCTTAATGGGAGAAAATTCAAATAAGGAATATTTCAGAATCCTCCCTAATTATATGCCTGTGCAGTCCATTCCCTCTTCTTCTCTGTATTAGCTGATAGACTGGAAAAATAAATAAATTTCTGCACCCAGTTAACAAAGTATGTGAGCCCAGAGACGCATGTTCTTGAGTTGTCTATGAACTTTGCCAATTCAGAAGCGTGCTTGTTTTTACATGTTTGTACTGTTTGGAAGGGCATTCAGTAGGGTTGGAGGGGCAAGCACGGGGTTTCTTACAGTATTTATATGAATGGCTTTATTTTTTGCTTACCCTTTTAATGGAACAAATCGTAAGTTTACCAAGGAGGAGGGACACAAATATTTTAACAAATAAACAACCATCTTTGGCAATGTCCCTCTAGGATTCTCTGGTATACTATAGGGTCTATCCTCCAAAGCTCCCATTTCCTACAGGGAATTGATCTTTGTAGTTAGAGTATTAAACTAGGAGCTGAGAGATACAGGTTCAAATCCCCACTCTGCCATGTAACATAGCTGGGTGACCTTGGGCTGGTCATAGACTCTTTGCTTAACCTACCACATAGGATGGCTGAGAAGATAACATGAAGGAGAGAATGACGCATGGATCATTTGGTTCCCATTGGGGAGAAAAGCAGGGGGTATAAATGAAGTAAATACATAAATAAATGATTTGGTCATTTGAATCTCCCACCTTGGAGGTGGCTGCCAAAACAAGTCAGACGACAGCTAATCTTGTTTGAACAAATTAAAGAGCCTTGAGGAAACGCCATGCCTCTTGAGTCGGACCCATCTTACCTGTTGCTAAATCACTTTAAAATCAAATGGCTGTGACCCAGGTGACGGCAATGGAATATTTTACCCCAACGGGACACTCGCTGCTCAGAAACAAAACACACATCATGTTGGGAGTACCTTGAGATTTGGCTGCTGCGGGGGAAGCGAGAGCAATTTTAGACTCTGAACCAAAACAATCCATGTTTGATCCCTAACAAAACCGTTCATGTCAACACCTCTTTCCCTCCAGAGGGAGAGAGAAGGAGCGATAGGCGATTACTCTGGAGGAACAGAGTCTAAATCAATGCACTGCTCATGTTGCTTCACCTCTCTCAAGATTTTCCATATTATGGGGCAATTAACCCCATGGGCTCCATTTCGTGGCTACAAGCCAGTAGCATAGATCTGTGTATACAAGCTGGGCTCTTCCATTACCAGTAATGGCAGAGAAAGGGTCCTTGGAGAGAGCCACTTATCTATCTATAGTACATTTCTATCTAACCTCTTATCCACAGGTGGAATGCATCATTCTCCCTTCTCCATTTCATCCTCAAAACAACCCTAGGTGGGAGGAAGAGGTGGCAGGCAGTTGTGGAGGTCCCAACGAGCGAAAGCTACAGAATACATCTTATCAGGACCGAACAAAGTGACACAAAGCAGTGCCTCTAGGATTCACCAGAGCTCTTCATCAGCCTCCGTGTTACAAAAATAAAATAATAAGGGGAGGGGGAAACAGATGTCTCTCAGGCCATGATAGGGCTGCCAAGCTCCCAGTTGGGGTGGGGATCTTCAGCTGTGTGTGGGGGAACCCCTCAATGGAATTCCTAGAGCTACCACCATCACTTCTGGGTTTTCCCTGGAAGTGATGTCATCATACTTGTGACACTACGCCTCCATCATGTCCTTGCTCCCAACCCTCCCACCAATTCATTGAGTGGTAGTAGTTGGCACTTGGGAGGATGGCAACCGGAAAGCAGGTTGGTACCAGGCAGGTCAAGAGGATGCCACCCCCCCAAAAAAAGAAAAAATCTACCGCCTGAAGCGACTGTGCCAGGCCCCTCATTACAGAACCGGCCCAGCTGCCACACAAATCAAACCCCTGCTTTACACAGTACATGTTCCATAAAAACGTTATGCATTTGCAATGCTATTTCAGCACCTATGATGGCAGAGTTGTTATGAGCATTGTTGTATGGAAACAATAGGGAAAGAACGCAGTGGCACATAATATCTCAGATGTGTGCTATCCTTCCCAGCACTTGCCATTTATCACCCCATAGGTGATTCCTTTTTATTCTCGTGTCAAGATCACAAAAGGTAAAAGTAAGCACAGCTCAGCTTTTCAGCCCCTAGCACTGGGCACTGTCATTGAACTTCCTTAGTTAATTCTGAATAGGCATTTATAGAAAATTGATTTCCATTGTCGGTACCTCCACAAAACAACAAGGAGCTGATAATATTAGTTGCTGTAGATTTTCTGGGTTGTGTGGCTGTAGTCTTGGCACTGTAGGACCTGCAATTGTCCTCCAATGCCAAGACCACGGCCACACAACCTGGAAAATCTACAGCAACTAATGAACTCCGGCCGTGAAAGCCTTCGACAACATAGCTGATAATATTGACAAAAATCTAAACAAGTATTAAAGGAGACTGAAATGGGGATGAAATTTCTGCAGCGGTTAGCAGTAGATTTATTTAGTACTTTTTGTATCTTGCCCTTCTTTCTAGAAGTGCAGGGCAGCATACACAATTCTCCTTCCTCCAAGTTATCCTTACAACACTCTTGGAAGATAGGTTAGGCTGAGCAAGACTGGTACATGGTCAGCCAGCAAGCTTCTTCCTGGAGATGTATGGGGGCAGAGTTCTGACAGTTGTAAAGCCACTGCCACAATGTCACTTCTAGTATGAACATGGAAGTGACATCACTGTGTCAGGGTGATGCTCTAGGACTCACCTAAAACTCTATGGTTTCTGTTGGCCGAATGCTGACCCCCCCAAGTCTTCCTCCTACAGCTCAACTAAGCAGCAGTGGAAGTAGTAGGGTCTAGGATAGGAGGTCTCCCTATGGCAAATCATGGCAATTTGAATGTGGATCTCCCCAAGAATGACACTCGAACGGTTGCATTACAGTGGCTCCCACTGGCTCTACACAGTTGCCCCTCCAATAACACTTCATAGTTTCCATGATTTTTACAAATCAACCAGTAGCATGGTTTCATAGGCTAAAAGACGCAATAAGGGCCCTTTCTGCAGTCTCCTTTTAATCCACGTTCACCGAGGTGTCCTCCAAGCAATTCTGCAATAAAATTGAATTCAACCTTTTTTTAATCCAGTTTTTTCCTCCCATTCTGTACCAAAATCGAGTCCAACCTTCTTTTTATTCTGGGTCTCCTCCCCATTCTGCATTACACTACTTCCCTTCAGTGGTCAGCCCAGTTTCAACCTACTGTTGCCCCCCGGGTTATTTGGATGCTGTTTTGCCATAGACTTAAATTGCCTCGACTCGTGTGGCAGGCAAATGCAGAAAGGACCAAAATGCAAAGAGCTGTAAGTGAGCACCAAGCAAGACTACAGAACACAGTAAAGCAGGAATCTTTTGTGTTCCCTTTGGTACATGAGATATTTTGTGAGCAAATTCATTCTTTTTTTAAAAATTTGCTCCTAAAATTAATATCCTGAGTTGAATCTGGAAACATTTAGTTTAAAGAAAAAAAGATTGCAGATGGTTTCATTTCTTTTTAAAATGCTGTCCCTCCCCAGTTTCCAACACAGTGAGTATCAGGGTTGCCAAGTCTGGGTTGGAAAATACCTGGAGACTTTGTGGGTGGATCTGGGAGAGGGTGGGGTTTGGACAGGGAAGAGACCTCAGCAGGGTACAGAGCCACAGAGCCCACCCTTCAAAGCAGCCATTTACTCCGGAGGAAGTGATCTCTGTCACTTGGAGATCAGTTGTAAAAATGTGAGATTTCCAGGCACTACCTGGAGGCTGGCAACATTGGTGAGTACAGTTTGACATAACTTTCCAGCAAGTAAATCTGTAGCCAGAAACTGGGACACTAACTGCCTCCCCCGCCCGAGCTGCTTGGTTAGGGACAAATGTAACAGAAATCCTAGCCAAGTCAATGTATGTATTTATTCGTGATGCGCGGACACCTCCGTGCTCGGCCTGAAACTTCTCACATTTTTGCGAGCATCCCCAATGAATCCTTGAAAACGTTTCAAGAGCATCTATGAGTGTTTGACAGAATGGTTGCAAAGCTGACATGCCCATTCGGAGGTGCCCTCTCTCCTTCCCCCAGTTCCCCTCCAAGTTGCACAATTTATTTCCCCAAAAATAATGGGAAGAGGAGTAGGCTATCATCAGGGAACCCATCTAGGGCTGATCATTCCTGTAAATTACCCTTCTCCATCTTCTGCAATGTGACTTTCTTGCCCATTTTACTATTTATTTACTTTATTTATCAGCTGCCTTCTCAGTGAGACTCAAGGCAAACTCAGCAATAGAGTTGCGAAATCTAGGGAATTCCTGGAGAGTTGAGAGTGGAACCTGGGGAGGGCAGGGTTAGTGGGAGGAAAGGACCCCAGAAGGATATAATACTACAGAGTCCACCCTCCAAAGCAGCCATTTCCTCCAGAGGAACCGATCTCTGCAGATCAGGTGTAATTCTCAAATATGTTATTTGCATTGAGTTCATCATCAATATTGAGAACATTTTTTTTTACTCTGCCTTTTGGACTTAATAGGGTTGCCATGTCCCTCCTGGTAGCCAGCAGGGGATGTGGGGGGGAACTTACTGGAAGTAGCAGTGAGGCCCAGCCAACGTACAGTGATGTACCTATGTCACTGCCCATGTGTCCTGGAAATGATGTCATCATGTCTGGTATTTGGGCAAAAACTCTATGGTAAATTTGACTTTTACCATAGAGGCTTTACCTAAATACCAGTGTTTCACCCCAGTGTCCTGGATGTGATGACATCACTTCCAGGTCATGTGGGCAGTGACATAGACACATCATGGCATGTTGGATGGTTCTCCCTCTTTTGGGAGGTAAGTTCTCCCCTGCCGGCCAGCTGATCATTGGTGGGGATGTGGGGCCTGGCAGTGGAGGACCCGCCTCACTTCCACTGGGAGGTCTGGCAACCCTAGGCATTAAAGACCTGAAGTAAACTCAGCAATAAAACTGCACACACATGCAAGTTTTGATAGCACATAAAAGTATTGGAGAACTGCCATAAAAGACATTCACTACCCCAGACACAAGAGAACATAAACATGTCAGAACACAGCGAGACATTAACAGAAATTATACCTATGGTCTACGGAGAGAGTTCCAAAATCCAAAAAAAGGCCCTGATTCTGATGCCTGCTTCCAATCCATGTTGTGACTCATCTCACAATTAAAAGTTCTTTCAGAGCTGTTCTCTCACAAGCAGTTCTCAAAAGTGCTCTGTCAGCCCCACATACCTCACAGGGTGTCTGTTGTGGGGAGGGGAAGGGAAAGGAGATTGTAAACTACTCTGAGACTCATTTGGGTAGTGAAGGGTAGGGTATAAACTCAACCTCTTCTTTTTTTCATCATGAAAAATAATCAGTCTACAGTCAGCAGCAATAATGCTGCATAAATATAATCAAATTAAAAGTTAAATATATTATATCAATAAAATCCAGGACTACATATAAAAGTCCTCATATGAAGGTAGGAGAAGATTGAGTTGCCAACTTCGACTTGGAAAATTCCTGGAGACTTGGGAGCAGTGCCTGGTGACGGAGGAGTCTCAAGGAAAGAAAACGCTTGGCAGGGATGTGGTACCACACAGTCTGGTCTTCAAAGCTGCCGTTTCCTCCAGAGACAATGACTGCTGAAGTCTGGAGAGTATTTGTAACTCTGGGAGCCTTCTGGGCCCCACTTTGAGGTTGGTAACTCTACAGTGCAGGCCTTGGTCCCAGAGTCTGTGTCCCTCTTAGGAAGAGCATCGTTGTGGGTGAGAAGCTGTTTAAGGTGAGGAGAGCAAGAAAAGGTTTGCCTCCCAAGGACTGTGAGAGAGGAATATCATTGTCCAGCATTGGTTGTAGGTTGTTAAACAACGCATTAAACCCGTTTGAGCTGAGAGCTGCATGCGACCACCACTCGTGTTCTGTTTGTTTTTGGGGGGTTGTGGTTTTTTTCCCCGCTTGGGCTTACCTTGTAGCAGGTAGTCCTTTGGTATCAAGGTCTCTTTCCTTCTCAGTCTCAGCCAGTTCAGACCCCATCAGCATATATTTGAAATTAGGATTTTTGTTCCCGTGTGGTTTATCACCTTACACTCACCCACCAGTTGGTTTAAACCACTGTGGTGGGAGTCGACGAAACCTTATCACAGAGGCAGAGGCAAAGACGTGCAAGGGTCAGATCCCCCGAAACTACGAAAGAATGAACTGCCCCAGTGTCTTAGCGTGAGAATGCCATGCACCAGACGCTTACGAAGTTCTACCAAAAGTGTTAGTTTGACTTCAGGGACAATGCTCCGATTCCTTATGCCAAAACAATTCCTTCTGAAGCAAGGCCATTATACTTCTAATTGTGTCCTCAGGCCCGGCTTCAGTACAAGAGCTTCCTCCACTATATACTTCTAACAGGGCGGTTGTCTTGGTCTACCAGGTTTTCCCCCACATTTCCTCCAAGATGTACATTATTCTCCTGTCCTCTGCTGTATCCTCACAATAGTCCTTTTAGACAGGCTAGGCTGCGAGAGGGTGGAAGGCCACCTGCTAGTGTTTTCAGCCCAGCATTGGCCACCATTGAGAGACAGTGGGGGGTGAAAAAAAATGTAAATTACCCTTGCTCTGATGGCATGACATTACTTCTGCCAAGAACCCAGAAGACATGTCATTGTGTTAGTGTGATGGTCTGGGATTCCACTGAAACATAGAGTGTTGCTGTTGCTCCAGGTTCACGATGGAAACGACTCACACTATCAGAGCAATGGCAATTTCCTCCCCATTTTTCTTGTGCTGCCTAACCAAGTGGTGGGGGACTGGGTCTGTTGGGCTGGAGGTCCTCCACACGAGGTCCCCTTACCACTTGCTGACCTTCACAGCTGAGTGGGGATTTAAATCCCGGTCTCCCCAGTCTAATCACCACACCACCCCGTTCCTCTCATGCTCTCTGTTCCAATTGCAAGTTTCTTCATGCCAATATTGGATCTGGCATCAGACTTTCCCTTCTGTTGCTGTTAAACCCCATGAAGCAAACTCTATGCTCTTAATTAAAAGTGAAGAACTTAATGCATCTCCAATGTTTCCAGTGCCACTGCTAATTCCACTCAATTACGACAATAAAGACTTCCCCTTTATTACTGAACTCTTAATTGCTACGAACCATTCCTGCTTCATAGCTGCTTGACGCTAAATGGGAACCTGCTTGGGAAAAAAACCAAACACAACGCCAACCTGCAAGACTTCACTTCCTTTTGCCAGGACAAGTGATCACAAGCAAAAAAAAATAGTGCACGCTGACAGTCCATCACGATTACCTTCTCTTTTTGCTGAGCTGCAAGCTGCTAACCTCTTTTAAGAAAGAGTAGACATCTCACGACTGGTCCTGCCGTCCTTCATACCCATAGGCTCCTCACCAAAACCATCAGTGGAGCTGTCATATCATCCAAGTTGCAAGAAAATGGGGGGGGGGGAGAGACAATCCCAGAATACACAAAATTCACACTATTCAAAAGCTGGACAAAGTTGCCCGTTCAGAAGAAAAGACCTAATTGGAGCCATAGAAGTGAAGGGGGAAAAAAGAGAAGAAAAAAACATCCATCATCTCTGACTCGAACAAAGAACTCTTGTCCTGTGTTGTCTGCTCTCGACAGCCAGTGCCCAGAACAGACTCTCTCCAGCTGTGCCCTTCTTGCTCTCAGCCTCTGATATCCCTTCTCTGCAGATGCGTCTGGGAGAGTTTACAAGATTCAGAGGGCTTTTGTTCCTTCAACAGCCCCCTGCTACGAAAGGTGGCATAAAAGTCTTTCGCCTTGCTAGCTGATCATCACTCCAAGCGATCGCGTGGACAGCCACCCCTTCGCCTCGCTTTCCAGCAAGCAGAGATGTTGAAATCCCCCCTCCCGTGATAAGGCAGCGCGAAACTTGTCCTGCTTCTTCCCTCCTTTGCCAGCTGAGGACTGCCTGGCTCGGAAGGTCTCTCACTAAGTCAGCTTTGTGTTAATTTGCTGAGCCAGACAACACTCTCTCAAAGGGGATTATTCGGATTGCTAGACCTGAGCAATCTACTCAAGGCCCACTGATTTGCCTACCTTGTCAAAGCAGGAAGGCAAATCTTTATCGGGATATTTTCTTTAAAAAACAAACAAATATACACAAAAACACCAGGAAAGAAATTAGAATCCTTTCGGCATAATGGTTCTCCATTCATTGGCGGACCAAAGTTAGCTATCTTCCCCAAAAGGGTTAGTTCACATCAAGCATCCAGTTTATAGTTGAGTGTTCAGTTGCCAGTCTTGTTTCTTTCATGTGGCAGATTGTTTTCTGGAAGCCGGTACTCTAACAAGGGCTGCCAACAGAGTAAGGATGTGATTGTGTGTACCGGGAGCCTGCAAATTGCTTATATTGGAACAACACACTACCCTGCAATCCTCCCAAGGTGCACAGTTGCCATTGTGTCTGAAAGAGGGAATGTGCAGATTTTGCCCAGTCTCTGTAGAAGCTACACCAAGCCTTGATTCTGGTTTGCACATATTGAAACCCAAAATCTGGGTGTTGCCCCTTTCAGGTGACATGGCGACCCTGCTTATCAGGCACATTTCCAAAAGTCTGCCAGCCTGCCAGTATGTACAGTCATAATGTCTGGAGAACTACTTTTACAATGCCATCCTAAACAGAGTTATAACCTTCTTTTTTCAATGGACTTAGAAGAGCACAACCTTTGTTAGCCTCTTTTTCAGGGTATCTCTTTTGTGTTTTTTAATATCCATTTAAATTTTTGTCAGGGATTATGGTTCTCCCACCTTTGCTACTGGGTTTGTATTTTATGCCATTAAAAGTTTTTGAAACTGAACTGAACTGGTTTTGTAGGTTCATTTACACTGTGCAAGTTGTACATTTTCTATGCACAATTGATAAGGTATACCATTTATGAAACTGGCATACAAAGAGTATCAAAATGTACATTTTGGGAGGACAAAACTGGTGTTAAGAAATAGAGAATGATGCAGAAACAAAGGTTCATGGATTTGAGCTGCATAAGGGTGAAGGAATTTTTGTTTTTTAAAAATAGGGATTCTCAGATCAAAATATCAGGAATGAGAAATTCAAAATTGTTCCTTGTCTGGAGGATCTGATAAGTACCTGGACAGGACACCTCCTTATGGCATGCTTCACACATAATACAAAACCATGTTTTCTATTCCTGGTTAGTTTGTGAAGCTAGGGTTCAGTCTGCAGATAATTACTCAAATCCTTATTTGCCTTGACAAATGCTGGTTTCATCACTTCTGTTTATTTACCAACTTCATTTATAGTCCACCTGACTCTCAGAAGGCTCCAGGCAGATTACAAAAATTAAAAGCCAACAATAAATGCAATTTTAATAACTACCAAATGATAAAAAGCTATAACCACAGAAATACCTGCCTAAACTGTTCCATTTTCCACAATATGTGAAACAGCACTAGAGTGGGAATGTTCCACTGGGAGCCAGTTTGGTGTAGTGGTTAAGAGCAGCAGCTCTCTAATCTGGAGAACTGGGCTTGATTCCCCACTCCTCCTCCGCATGAAGCCAGCTGGGTGATTCCCCAGCTCTCTCAGCCCTACCTTCCTCACAGGGTGTCTGTTGTGGGGAGAGGAAGGGAAGGAGATTGTAAGCCATCTGAGACTCCTTTGGGTAGTGAAAAGGAGGGTATAAAACCAACTCTTCTTCTTCTTTTGCTTTGTAGCTGGGGAGGGCAGTACTGGGGAACAACTGAGAAGCAGAGAAGAAGAGAAGACTGGATTTATACCCCACCCTTCACTCAGAGTCTCAGAGCAGCTTACAAACTCCTTTCCCTTCCCCTCCCCACAACAGACACCCTGTGAGGCAGGTGGGGTTGAGGGAGCTCTTTCGAGAACTGCCCTGTCATGGACAACTCTGACAGAACTATGGCTTGCCCAAGGTCATCCAGCAGCTGCAAGTGGAGGAGTGGGGATGGGTGATGGTGTGTTCACATTTCATGTGAAACCATAGTTAGGACTAACTATGGTTAATAAACTAAACCATGGTTTCAGGTCCCAGTCTGACAGACCCAAATTAACTATACTTAGTGGAATGGCTTGTAGTCAAACAACCACGCTACCCAAGGTGGTGGAAAGTGCCATCAAATTGCACACGACTTATAGTGACTCCATAAGGTTTTCAAGGCAAGAGATGTTCAGGGGTGGTTTGCCATTGCCTGCCTCTTTACAGCAACCCTAGACTTCCATGGTGGTCTCTCATCCAAGGACTAATCAAAGCTGACCCTGCTTAACTCTTGAGATCTGATGATATCAGGGCCATCCACACTAACCATAAATTGTTTAATTGCATCAGTGTTTTGCATAAAGTCCTTATAGTATGTTGCCTTCAGTTCCATGATGGATGTAAATAAATAAAGACAGGTATTAGACAGTTAGGAGTGTTCCTAAATTGCGGCACATTAGCATTCTGAGCACATTAAGCTGCTTTACACTGAGTAAGACCACTCATCTAGAAAGATCTGTATTGTCTATTCTGACAGGCAGCAGATTTCCAGGGTCTCAGGCAGAAGTCTTTTTCACATCACCCCTCATGATCCTTTTTAACTGGAGATGGCTGGGGTCATCTGCACATAAAGCAGGTGCTCTACCACCGAGCCTCTGACCCTCCCCAACAGTAGGAATATTTTGTGTGTGTGTCGAGGGACCGTTCTGTAAGATTGGCACTACCGTAAGTCTACTAGTCTGAGAAAAATGTGGCTTTTTCATAGTCTGGAAAGGCTTTCATTTACCTCAGCATCCTAAGATTCTCTCCCCATCCATACTCCCTGTCATCCAGTCCTTCCTTTTATCTTTAGATGTCTCTGTAGGGACCGCTCTGAAAGGATTCTGGAGGCAATACAGTCTGTCTGACAAAATATTTCAAAGCTGCTTCATCCTCTTCCATGAAAAAAAACACACACTTTCCTTACCAATAATACAGAAAGTCGATGGGTAAGCTCAGATCTCCAATTTGAAGGTAGTCTTTTTCTCCTGGTTCTCCTCCCACCACCGAAAAAAAAGGGGAAAACAATGTTCTAGAAATGTCTGCATTTATACTGAGACTGAACGACAACGGTGAAGGTATGTGTCTGTGTGTGAGAGAGAGAGAGAGAGAAAAGAGAACAAAGCCCTACCAAGTGCTGGGGAGAAATAACCTTTCATATTCAGCCATTTCTCCCCAGTAGACTGAGTCCCTGCTTGCACATTACCATTTGATGCAGATGCTTGTCAGAAAGGAACTGATAGAAGATAATAGTTAAAAAAAAAAAAGATAAGCAGAGACAGGGAGGAAAAAAATGAAATCTTCTGAAGTACTATTCAATCAGTGGAGTGTCATTTTCTAGAGGCCAACAAGCAAGATTGTCCATCGTGATGACCTACAAGACACGGATATGAAACGCCGTAAGTGGACTGAGGAGTCCTGTAACCCCTCATTGCAGAATCAGAGATGCTCCTGTGAGTGTTTGTGTGTGTGTGTAGCTAAGGATGGACTTCCAAAGGCCCAAGAGAACTTGCATCATTCTCACTTTACATAGGACTAATGTTATGGGGCCCCAAAAACATGGGGCCCCAAAAAGAAGATGCTTGGGTGATGAGGGATGGTATTTAGGAGTATGGGACAGCCTAGGATTGGGTCACAGCTAGGGTTGGCAACTGGTGGGAAGGTGGGATGCAGGTAGGGTTGCCAGGTCCTCTCGTTGCTCTGGCCAGGGGGATTTGGGGGTGTTCTGGATGTTGCCGGAGTGATGATGTCAGCTGGAAGTGATGTCATCATGCCAGGGGATGTCACACCAGGGACACTCTAGTTTGAGGGCAAAACTCTATTGTAAAACCAGATTAAAACCATAGAGTCTGGTTCTCAAACCAGAACATCCCTAGGTGACGTCCCTGACATGATGATGTCACTTCCAGGTGATGTCACTGCATTGGAGAAGTCATGCAGGGATGTGGCTGTTTGGGGGTAGGGTTTCCCCTCGCTGGCTAGCTGGCTGCTGGTGGGCTGAAAAACTGAGGGAACCCCCACCCCAACCTGGAGACTGGCAAGCCTAGATGCAGGGAAATGGGGGAGGAATGCAACAATGGCTATGTTACTATGTCACATAGAGTAGATCTAGGAATCACTGGGAAGTATATAGCTTCTGGTGATTCCTAAAGCTACTCTGTGTCACTTCCGAGATCTCCCTGGAAGTGACATATCAATGCAGCTTTGGTCCCTGTTTTTTTCCCCTACTGCCACTTGGCTCAGTTGGGAGGCCTGGCAGCCCTTGGTCCAGGCTGCTGGAGGCAGGAGAAGGCACTTGGTAAATTGACCACAGCAGAGGCAGGCTATGTACTGGCTGAATGCATGTGGGGGAACTAGTGGAGTCCTATCCTCTCAAAAATAATTTCAGCTCTGTTCTTAAAAAGGGAGAGAGTCCACAAACCTGTTCTGCATACACAAGGTCCCAAATTTAATCCCTGATATCTGCAGCTGAAAGGATAGAGGCTGACAACAGAGAGACGGACATTATCTCAAGCCAAGGACATCTGGCCACTCAAAACAGACAGTATTGGGCTACGTAAGCCAAACATCTGACTTGATATGAGGGACCTTCCTACAAAGCTCTCTTTCTTTATGGAGAAAGGAAATGATTAAACAGAGAGGAGCTACAACAGCACTGCGACACATGTTCTGCTTGCCAGATGTCCCCCTGGCCAGTGTTCCCTCTAAGCTGAGTTAGTGTGAGCTAACTCTCACAGTTTTTTAGCCTCCAGCTCACACATTTTTGTCTTAGCTCAGGAAGGATGGCTCCAGAGCAAACTAATTTATGCAGCAGCCGAATCCCTGGCTCACAGCTTGAATGCCAGTTGCTCACAAAATAGAAATTTTGCTCACAAGACTCTGCAGCTTAGAGGGAACACCGCCCCTGGCAACTCCAGTTAGCAAGCTTCAGGTAGCTGGAGCTGGGAAATCAATGATAACTGAGATCCTAGAAAACCAGGTCCATAGCGTTCTCTCTCTCTCTCTCTCTCTCTTTGTGTAAAGTGCCGTCAAGTCGCAGCTGACTTATGGTGACCCTGCAGGGTTTTCAAAGCAAGAGACATTCAGAGGTGGTTTGCTATTACCTGCCTCCACGTCATGACCCTGGTATTAATTGGTGGCTTTCCTTCCAAATACTAGTCAAGGTCAAGATCTGATGAGATTTGGCTAGCCTGGGCCATCCAGGTTAAGGCTGCCAGATCTTACTTGGGAAAGTTCTGGAGATTTGGGGTGTGTGCACCAGGGGAGGACAGTTTCGGGGAAGGGAGAGAGCTCAGTAGTTATGTGGTGCCACAAAGTACACCCTCCAAAGCTGCCATTTTCTCCAGGGGAACTGATCTCAGTAACCCAACGGTCCAGTCAAAGTAAAGACTACTGAGCAAGGGTGCGAGATTTGGTATAATGCAGGCTGAAATGTTGATATATCTTCAACTGTCCATTGGTAGGCTTGCCAGCCTCCGGTGCGGTGGGGGGGGTGAAGATCTCCCAGAATTACAACTGATCTCCTGACAACAGAGATCTGTTCCCCTAGGGGGGGAAAATGGCTACTTTTGAAAGTGGGGTGAATGGCATTATCGTCGGTTGAGGTCCCTCTTCTCTCCAATCCCTTCCCTCCCTAGGCTCCATCCACAAAATCTCCAGGAGTTTCCCAAACCAGAGCTGGCAACCCTCGTCCATTGGCAATAGGGTTGCCAGTCTCCAGGTGGGGCCTGGGGATCTCCCACTTTTACAACTGATCTCCAGCTGACAGAGATCAGCTCCCCTGGAGAAAATGGCTGCTTTGAAGGGCGGACTCTATGGCATTGTACCATGCTGCGGTCCCTCCCCTCCCAAAACCCCGCCCTCTCCTGGATCCATCCCCAAAGTCTCCAGGTTTTTTCCAACCCAGACCTGGCAACCCTAGTACTCACAGAGTTGGAAACTGGGGAGGGACAGCATTTAAAAAAGAAATGAAACCATCTGCAATCTTTTTTTCTTTTTTTTTTAAACTAAATGTTTCTAAATTCAACTCAAGATATTAATCTTTGGCATAGCCTTGATGGCTAAAAAAGCTCAAAGGGATTTTTTTTTGTAAATCTTTCAGAGCAATGAGGTCCAAAGAACCATTACGCGTTCCTTTTCCCCTTCGTTCCCAATCAAAACCAGCGCTGGAAATTTCACCCAAGTAACTCTCCACTCCAGACTCCCCCTGAGCCAAGCCATCGTACAGCGCGTTTGGCTATAATAGAGACTAATCAGCAGCAATTTTTCAGCAGAGGCAAGATCAGGCTGTTCATGATTGGCTCAGCAGGGAACTGTTCCCTTTTAAGGGTAGAAGTCCAAATGAGAACACCTGTACCTTCAGTGCTTACAAAAGAGATTGCACTCTATCATGCAAGCTACAGACCCTAAGTGGACATTCAGATCAATGAAAACGGCCATCATCTCTTCAATGTGATGGATACAGGGAGATACTACCTGTTAAGGGGCTGTGGCTGTTTTGTGTGCAGAAGGTCCCTGGTCCAAACCCCGGCATCTCCAGTTAAAGGAGCTCATAAAGTATGGACCACATCCTGCCAACCCCTCTCACGGATCTCACAAAGCAAGTGGTGGGGGAATTTCTTCTCTGCCTGAGCTGGTGCTACAAGAGAAAAAAGTACTGGTTTCAAAGGACTATCTCACTCATGTAAGGTAGTTTCCAGTATTGTGGCTCAATAGCAGAGCTCCCACGCTCAAGCCCATTAAGGAGTCTCAGGCTGCAATCACACACACTAAAGAATCCGTCTTAAATGCACTTTCAAACTGGATTTTGCTAGTTCACACAGTAAAATCCAGTTGGAAAGTGCATTGAAAGTGGATTGAAAGTGGGGTATTTAGTGTGTGTGATCGCAGCCTCAGACAGCAAAGTTAAGAATTGTCTGAGATCCTGGATAGTCATTGCTAGTCAGAGGACACAATGCATATATGCATGCATATGCGTATGGTTGCTTTTGACTGAGTCACACCCTGGTCAAGGTCAATGTTGTATACTCTGACCAACAGCAGCTTGAGGGTCTCAGGCAGAAGTCTTTCACGTCGCCTCCTACGAGATCCTTTTGTAGCTGACCTTCTGCAGGCAAAGGAGTTACTCTACTCCTGAGGTACAGCCCCATCTCTGTGCAAAACTAGACTAGAATAATAGAATCAGAGAATCATAGAGTAGGAAGGGGCCTTACAGGCCATGTAGTCCAACCCGCTGCTCAAGAGCCAGGTTGGTGTAGTGGCTAAGAGTGACAGACTCTAATCTGGGAGAGCTGAGTTTGATTCCCCACTCCTCCATGTGAAGCCAGCTGGGTGACCTTGGGTCAGTCACAGTTCTCTCAGAGCTGTTCCCTCAAGAGCAGTTCTTTCAGAGCTCTCTCAGCCCCACCTACCTCACAGGGTTTCTGTTGTGGGGAGAGGAGGGGAAAGCGACTGTAAACTGCTCTGAGACTTTGAGTGAAGGGTGGGGTGTACATCCAACTGCTCCTCCCCCTCCCCCTCACTGAGAGTAATCATTTCCCTCCTCAGCCTCATCCCCAGACTGAACATTCCCGAATTCCTCAGCTTTTCCTCATAGGACTTGGGCTCTAGACCCCTGATCATTCTTGTCGTTGACCTAGGCCCTTTCTGCACTCTCCTTTTAATCCATGTTCACCATTGTGTCCTCCAAGCAATCATGCACTAAAATCAAATTCAACCTTCTTTTTAATCCAGGTTTTTTTCACCCATTCTGCACTAAACTGAGTTCAACCTTCTTTTTATTCTGGTCCCCCCCCCCCATCTGCATTACATTCCCTCCCTTCAGTGGTCAGCCCGGTTTCAGACTGCTGTTGCCCCAGGTTATTTGGATGCTGTTTTGCCGTGGACTTAAGTTGCCTCGACTCAAAGACTGAGAAAATCCAGAGTGGCAGGCAAATGCAGAAAGGACCAGTGTACAAGACATCTACAGACGTACACATTTTCTTTAACTACCGGGCAGATACTTCTTGTGCAAGCATAAGGGAAACAAATATGGAAGAAAAAGAAAAAAATCCAAATGGTATGCAAGCCTATTCTCTCACCCCTCCCCATGCATAAAAAAGCATTAAAATTAAAGAGTTAAAGGCTGCGATCACACGCACAATTAGACCCGACATAGGCATGAATGCCGGGCGGATTTAACGGGTGCGATCAGACATGAACATCTGGCCAGTGTCCCGCATCCATTGACAACCCGTTGAACCCTACCGCGAGAGCAGAGTTAAAAGACACTAGGGAAAGTCCACTATCAAACAGGTTGCTACGGGCCACAGACGGACTTTCCCCTGTGTGATCATGCCAGTGCACTCTCATGGCGTCGGGATGGTCTGATCAGGGCATCCCGACTCTGTGCTGTCCCCTCTCCTTCCCAGTATGTTCATCATTGCGTACTGCCAGCCGTAGGAAACCCTCAGTGTGGAGATGCAATTCATCCATCCCCTTTTTAAGTGCATCGGAAACACCTGGCAAAAAAAACCCCTGATTCATCCGCGGTTTGTGTCTGATCACGCAGTGGCGGGCTGACCCCGCAGCTCCCACGGACTGTGTAATTGCGCAAATGCGGGTCAAATTGCTATGGAGCAAACAGCCTCGCTCCCCGCCCACCCCCCCGCATTATCCGGCATGTGTTACTACAGCCAAAGAGTTAAAATGGGATGTAATCATAGCTCACTAGTAGAGCATCTGCTTGGCATGCAGAAGGTCCCCAACACCCCCAGTTAAAGGGGTCAGATAACAGGCAATGTGGAAGACCACCGCTGGAGACCATGCTGCTGGTCAGAGCAGGCAATCCTGATCTTGATGGACTAGGGTTGCCAAACTCCAGGTGGGGTCTGGAGAACTTCTGGAATTACAACTGATCCCTGGACCACAGATATCCGTTCCCTTGGAGAAAATGGCTGCTTTGGAGGGCGGGCTTTATGGCATCATACCCTTCTTTCCTCGAACCCTCCCTCCCCAAGCTCCACTCCCAAATCCCCAGGAACATCCCAACTCGGAGATGGCAACCATATTGATGGATCCACGGCTTGACTGAGCATTAGGCATGTCAATGTAAATCTCCTGTCAACCTTTGGCAATTACAAATAACATTGTCAAGGAACAGTTGGGGAGGAAAAAAGCTCTAATGAACTTCAGATCAAAAGGGAGGAAAAAACAGAACTGGTAACAGCAGCAACAAAAAAAAGAACAAAAAAAATTAATTCCCTTCCTGCAGGCCAAGTAAGATTAGTTTTAAAAATTAATACAAACAAGTAATACAGCAAGTGCCTCTATTAAATTATGAGGCCACGCCATGTACACACAGCCGTTGTTTCCACCATTGAATCCGTTATCTGAAAAGGTGCTCACTGTTTACGACGGTGTGAAAAGCTGTTTTCCTCTAGACAGGCCCGTTTCATTAAGGAATTGGATCCTGGCCATGGACTTATTTTTCTTAGCATTGAAGCAAGGCCCAGTATCAAAGAGAGACAGGAAACATGGCAGCGGCTGAGCGGGAGGAGGGAAACATTACACAGACTTGCTTTCTGCGTAGTGTCCAAAATGTAAATCAAAATGGCCTTAGCATGGGGGGGGAGAAAAAAGACAGCTTTGATCACCCCCAAAGCCCTTTATTCATCAGCTTGACCAAAAAAGGGGGTGCCTGAGCTTTTCAACTTTGTTGAATAAATGTTATTGAACATGTTAATGCACAAGGGAAGCCAGCCTCCAGGTGGAACCTGGGGTCCCCTTAGAATTACAACTCATCTGTGGACTACAGAAAACAGTTCCTCTGGAGAAAATGGGTACTTTGGAGGGTGGACTGCACGGCACTGTACCCCACAGAGGTCCCTGCCCTCCCCACACTCCATCCCCAAATCTACAGGTGTTCGTCAACCTGGATCTGGCAACCCTATCTCCTCATCCCTTACTGGTAGCCAGGGGGAACCTGGTAACCCTATGGGGGAGGCTCTTTTCAAGTGTTCCAAACTGATGAGGAAGAGGAGGAGGATGTTAATAATACATTGTAATAAATACAAACTATTATTTCATGCTAGTAGAACATATTCATTCATCAAAGTCTATCTGGCACTGTTGTGTTGAGGAATGTCACAATTCTCGCAAATAAGGCATTCAAAAACTGAATTTCCCCTGTTCACCGTGCCCATTCAATTTAGTTGGCTCAGACACCCATATCTGCACATCGATGGTTTGTTTGCAGTCTAAATGAGCGCACCTGAGCATTGACGCTTGCACAGGTAGCTAGCTATTAGCTGCTACTGGCACATGCTCAGAACTTGTCAGATTGCTAGAGCTGTTGGGAAGTGAACTTTTCTCAGCATTCTGATTTGGTTTGGGAAGTTACTACCAAAACTACAATTCCCATAAAGTCCTGGAGGAAATCCTGCTGGGGAGAGTCATTTACAGAATACAACTGGAGCTTCTTTCCTTTTACAGAACTAATTTCTGTGTCATATTCTCCTTCCCTATTCAGCAAGAAAAAGTTTATGACTTGGATGGGGAGGAACCTGCAGGGAGGACCAAACCCATTTTTGTGAGCATTTCACTGAATGCTGGCGTATGACTGCTAATAATTTCTGACAGTTCAACAGGGATGCTTTAGATAATGCCAAGGTGTGAGCACTCAGCCATTGAGTTTTGTGGGTAACTAATGCTAGGCTGAGAAAGTGTGACTGGTCCAAGCCGAGGGTTGTTGGAAAAGACAATGTTTGGTCTGGTGTACAAAGAAGAAGAGAAGAAGACCCTGCAGGGGGCAGCAAGAAGACAATTAGATGGGATAGTGAGGTCAGCACCTCCTCTCCTGTAAAGTGTCATTCCTTGTCTGTCTCCGGGTTGCTACTCTCAGGGCAATTCCCCCTTCTTCTCAGAAGTGCCACACTCAGGCTGTGATCACACACACTCAGTAATCCACTTTCAATGCACTTTCAAACTGGGTACAGTAAAAAAACCAGTTGGAAAGTGCATTGAAGGGGGATTGAAAGTGGGTTATTGAATGTGTGTGATCGCAGCCATAGGCCGAATCTGTATTTGCATTTTTAAATCAGTTTCGTGCTGCTGTGACACTGTCAAGCATAGACAAAGACAGTGTCACAGCAGCACGAAACTGATTTAAAAATCCAAATGCAGCACAAAACTGGTTTAAAAATGCAAATGCAGATTCAGCCTCAGTCTCTCTCTCTCTCATCTAGAGATGTAGTTAGGAACCTATCTCTATATCTCCTCTTTCCTATCAAGTGCCTGAATAAACGTTTACCTACTCTTTAATCAGGTTGTGCACTGCTAATTACTCTGCTGACAGTTTTGAAGATAAAATGGTGGAGGAACAAATTGTGTAGCATCCTTGGAGGTTGTTGAAGGAGGGCTGGGGTAAAAACAATGTGATATGGGCTCAAAGGCCGATGCTGAGAACAATGGAATATCAAGGGGGCTTGGGTTGCCAGCTGTGGGTTGGGAAATACCTGGAGATTTTGAGGGGTAGAGCCTGGGGAGGGCAGGGTTTGGAGAGGGGAGGGACTTCTGCAAGCCATAGTGCCATAAAGCCCACCCTCCAACGCAGCCATTTTCTCCAGGGGAACTGAAATTGGTCATTTGGAGATCAATTGTAATAGTGGGAGATCTCCAGGTGCCACCTGGAGGTTGGCAGCCCTGAAGGAAGCTCCTCTGGGTCTCAGGATGAAGGCATGGGTTCCGCGAGGAGATGTTTTGGATTTTGTTTGGAGAAGCCATTCTATGTGAGATGTGATATTTGCACTAAGGTACAAAAATGCTCCCAGATGATGCTCCAGCAATGCTCCCATTTATCAGCTGCATCTCCCACTTTGCCTCTGTTCAGCTGCCTCCAGTACTTTTCAAGGGTTTTATACATTTCGCTATATTAGCATTTCAGTGCCGCTAATGAAAACTCCCTGAACTTCCAGCACACCAGAACAGCCGCCTTTAACAGCAACAGCATTCAGAATGGGACCTGGGGACCGCTTGGGTAGCTGAGTGCAGACATATTGATCACACACATTCCCCACTGGGAAATATGAAGGTTCTTTGCTAATCGGGCAAAAGAGCTTCTTTTTTAAAAAAACAAAAACAACAACAACAAGCTCTCTAATGTTTCACTGCAAATCACTCCTATAAAATGATTGTTTCCGAAGATGAGCAAGTAAGTAATGCTGTCCCAGTTCAACAGAGAAAGAGATGGGATACAAAGTGTTATGCACACAAGTGTGGGAGGAATTGTATCCTCTTTGTTTCAGTCTTAAGCATATTTTAGATATCCATCTCCTTAGGGCTGCCAGCCTCTAGAGGGGATCTGATGATCTCCTGAAATAACAGCAGATCTCCAGATGACAGAGATTAGTTCTTCTGAAGGGAATGGCTTAGGGTTGCCATCCCCCTGACGGGGGGCGGGGGACTCCAATCCACACTGGCCAGCAGGCCGGTATAGAGGGAGAGCTGCCCCCAAAGAGCCCTGTGGCAACCAATCTGCTCGACACGATTTCATCAACCAGAGGTGACATCACCGTGCTGAGCATATCGCATGGGGACACTCTAGCATGTGGCTAAAAACTCTACGGTGACCATAGACTTTTTGGCCAAATGCTAGAACATCCACTGCATGATGTGCCTGGTGTGATGACGTCACTTCTGGGTGACATCAGCACAGCGTAGCAGAAGATCCCAGGGAGCAGCCTGGAGTCCCCCGCTATCAGACAGTAAGCACCTGGCAGCCCTAAAATGCCTCTTTGGCATTATACTCTTCTGAAGTCCTTCTCCTCCCAAAACTCTGCCATCTCCAGGCTCTGCTCCCCAAACTGAATTTCCCAGCCTGGAGTTGGCAACCCATATCCATGATGCATGCAACATTTCAGTGAACAAGAGGAAATCCAACTCCGGCGATTCTCACTCAGTATGTTAAAAAGACGCCAAGATAGGGTTCCTCCCCCTCCTCCGGGCACTGGGGTGAGCTGCTTCACTGCCCCTGACTGGCCCCTTGACGATGAGGTGAACTGCACAGGTATTTTGAAAAGCAACTGTCCTCAGTTATCCGGAAGATTAATTAAGACACTATAGGCCATCTTTCCACTGCCAGACCTGCCTGAACTTAATAGCCATTGATTTTATCCTGCAACCAGCATGTGCAAATGGAATTAAACTGCCCCGTATCATTTCCTCCTCTTGATTTATGTTCCTCTTGTAGGGTTCAGGGATGCAGGAGCAAAAAGGGAAGATGCACGCACATCTAACAACACTCCCTGCTCCTTTTAGCATTAAGGTCAAGATTTTCATTGTCAATCATGGTAGCTTGTGAGTTCTGATATCAGCTGGCAGCGCAAAGAAATACACTCCTCAAGGCACAACAGAGTTCCCAGGGTACAGAGATCTCCACAAGGTTAGGGGAAGGGCTGTGGCTCAGTGGCAGAACATCTCCTTTGTATGTAGAAGGTCCTAGGTTCACTCCCTCGCAGCTCCAATTAAAAGGATCAGGAAGCAGATGACACGAACGACTCCTGCTTGAAACCCTCTACAACAGCTGCCAGTGAGAGAAGACAATACTGACCATGATAGACGAAGGGTCTGACTCAGTACCACACAGCTCCATGTGTTCATATATGTGTTCAAGGTTGCCCTGCACTAGACTAGAAATCCTGTATGATAATCAATTTAACATGAATTTGCCTTCTTCATCCAGGTATTTCCAGCTGGTAATAGGGTTGCCAGGTCCTTACCTTCTGCTGGCAGGGGGTTCCAGCCTGCTCCCCTGGATCTTCTGGACCCGGAAGTGACACCATCATGCTAGGCATGTCATGCAGAGGACACTCTAGCAATTGGCCCAAAACTCTATGGTCACCATAGAGTTTTTAGCCAAATGCTATAGTGTTCCCTGCACAATGTGCATGGCAACATGACATCACCTCTGGGTGACATCATTGCACTGGGCACATCAAGCATGGTGGGGCTCTTTGGGGTGGGTGGGGCTTCCCCTGCTGGCCAGCTGGCCAGCAGTGGATTGGGCCCGCTGAAATCAGGGGAACATTCGCCCCCTTTGGGATGTGTGTGGAAAACCTAGCTGGTAAAGGTACAAACTCCAGAATACTTTTCTGAAGGAATAATATATATTTTTTAAATAATAGACATTGGCAAAACCCACTCATCTTGGTTCAGATTGGGTCCATTTTTCCCAAGCTTTTCAGAGGCATCTTGGAGACAAGTACAGGCTGGTTCTGGGAGTCCTTGGGAAGCTCAGAAAAACTAGACCCACTTAAGAGCTCTTCACCCACCACCTGCTTTCCCCAACCTTCCCTGCTATCAGTTTCCTCACCCTTTCCAGAGTGATGAGAGAAGACAAACTGATGGTAGTGAAGTCTGTGGACAGCTGGTGCCAAGCGGAACCAATTAAGAGCTGAGCTTCAGAGTGGAGTTTGGTTCAGCTCGTTAGACCTGGCCTAAATGGGGAAGATGATTTCCAACTTCTCCAATTCTGTAACTTGGTACTATCCTTAATAACATGGACAATGCTACAAATATAGTTTTGACTTTACACTTTAGAATAGGGATTGCACCTTTTTCAGCGTGGTGTAATGTGAGTTGAACCAGGGCATGAGACGCCTGGGTTTGAAACCCATGTTTGCCATGGAAGCTTGCAGGGTGAGAGATTCCAGTTGAACACACAAGATGCTGCCTTATACTGAACTAGCCTGATACCCATGCTTCGCTATGGTATTTAAGTTCCATAAATCCAGTTATAATACTGATGATGTGAAGTTTGAAATGTAACATGTGTTGTAGGAATTTTAATGGAGAAGATTGTAGTATAAAGGATGAAGTGAGACATACATATTGGTTTTTTCCCCTCTCTACCGAAGGACCTCTCCGTAGACCACAGTGGTGGTCCTGCCCTCAGGTGCTAGGACAGGGGTCCTCAAACTTTTTAAACAGGGGGCCAGTTCACTGTCCCTCAGACCGTTGGAGGGCCGGACTATGGAACAGTCCAGAGGCAGCAGCAGCAGCAGAGGACGACGCCGGGAAGCGGGAGGCAGCGCGGGGTCCTTCCCTGGAGGCTCCCCCAGGCAACGTGCGATCTGCCCCCTCTCCGGCGCCTGGTTCCTGCCCCGCGGGATCCCAACAGAGTTGCCTCCTCCCAAGCCCACCCGAGGTCCGCTCGTGTGTCGGGCAGCACTGCGGGCTGCAGCCCCCGGCCCGCCGGCGAAGGGGAGGAGAGGGGCTTTCCGCTGAGTGGGACCGGCCCGGGACCAGACCATGGTGCCCGCCCGCCAGGCTTGCTCCGCCACAGGAAGAAGGTAGCGATCCGGGCCGGGCGGGGGGGCTCCTGGAGATTCGGGGCGGGGCCATGGCAGCGGCCGCCCCCGCCAGGCCCCGCCCTCCAGTTCTTCGCACCCGCCCGCCTGCAGAAGCGAGAGCTCCGCATGCCCCCCGAGGGCGTGTCCCCCGTGCACACCCGGCGGGCCGTATAAATGTCCTCGGCGGGCCGCATGTGGCCCGCGGGCCGTAGTTTGAGGACCCCTGTGCTAGGATCACCAGGCTGCTTGGCGAGCTCACTCTGGAGCAGGCTCCTAGAAAGGTCCTTTACTATCTCCCAACGAACATTCATAAACTCAGTTGCCATGCTGGCTGATATGAGAAATGTCTATTCAGGAGTCTTGAACTGCTGATTTCTGTAACTGTCCTCAACTGTCAGCAGTCTCTTTTAATTATGTTTTTACCTCAGAACATTGAGATCCACAGCTGAGCAATCAGAGGGAGGTTTTACCTCAGGCAGGTTTTACCTCAGAACTCTGAGCCACACAGTTGACCAATGGGGGGGTGGGCAAGGAGGCAGCAGCCTGCCAGGCACATGGAAAACAATTGGGGGAACATATTTTGTCCCTTTTTTACCCCTTTAAGGGTCGTGTTTCTCAGAAATCTCTTCATAGTGGGGGTTCACATAATGGTAGAAATGTGGGTTTCTTGGTGCAGGGGTTTGGCCTGGGCATTGGATTTTTTGAGGTGTGTGTGCAGGACATACTTTTCTTTCTTTTCTTTTCTTTTTCTTTCTTTCTTTTTTTTTTTACAAAAATGCTTCTCATTTATGTTACATTTCAGAAGTGGGACATAACTACATATTCAAAACAACATCTGAGCAATCAGATATTAAGCAAGTTCATATGAACCAATTTTCTAGAACCTACATGGTGAGAAGTGAAATAACCTAATACAAGAAACCACTTTTCTACAAATTTCAGCAGTGGTGGCAGCTACAAGCATGGGCAGTTTGATCCCTTAGGGGTCAAATTTCTAAAAATCCCTTCCTGGTGAGCACCTACATCATGGTAGGAGTGCTCTCCCCAAATTTCCTGTTTCTAGGTTCATGGGTTTGGCCTGGGTGTTGATTTTACAGCGAGGGGACTGTCTTTTATATATATAGATAGATGAAATCATTGTTCCATCAAAATCAGTACTGTTTAGTCAGCCTGGCATTGGCTCGCCAGGATCTCAGGCAGAGATTCCAGAAAGCTTTTGCTAAAGTTCCTCATCAAAGGCTCCTAAGTAAGCTCAATAGTCATGGGATAAAAGGACAAGTCCTCTTGTGGATCAAAAACTGGCTTATAAATAGGAAACAGAGAGTGAGTATAAATGGGAAACTTTCTCAATGGAGGGTGGTAAGCAGGGGGGGTACCACAGGGATCAGTACTCGGTCCGATGCTTTTTAACTTGTTTATTAACGATTTGGAATTGGGAGTAAGCAGCGAAGTGGCTAAATTTGCAGATGCCATGAAGTTGTTCAGGGTGGTGAAAACCAGGGAGGATTGTGAGGCACTGCAAAGGGATCTGTTGAGGATGGGTGAGTGGGCGTCAATGTGGCAAATGGGGTTCAATGTGGCCAAATGCAAAGTGATGCACATTGGAGCCAAAAATCCTAAATATAAATACACATTGATGGGGTCTGAACTGGCAGAGACTGACCAAGAGAGAGATCTTGGAGTCGTAGTAGATAACTCAATGAAAATGTCTAGACAGTGTGTAACTGCAATAAAGAAGGCCAACACTATGCTGGGGATTATTAGGAAGGGAACTGAAAACAAATCAGCCAGTATCATAATGCCCCTGTATAAATCATTGGTGCAACCTCATTTGGAATACTGTGTACAGTTCTGGTCACCACACCTCAAAAAGGATATTATAGCATTGGAAAAAGTGCAGAGAAGGGCAACTAGAATGATAAAAGGGTTGGAACGCTTTCCCTATGACGAAAGGTTAAAACGCTTGGGGCTCTTTAGCTTGGAGAAACGACGGCTGAGTGGTGACATGATCAAGGTTTATAAGATTATGCATGGGACAGAGCAGGTTGAGAAAGAAGTACTTTTCTCTCTTTCTCACAATACAAGAACTCGTGGACACTCAATGAAATTGCTGAGCAGTCGGGTTAGAACAGATAAAAGGAAGTACTTCTTCACTCAAAGAGTGATTAACACATGGAATTCACTGCCATGGATGGTGGTGTCAGCTACAAGCATGGACAGTTTCAAGAAGGAATTAGATAAACATATGGAGCAGAAGTCCATCAGTGGCTATTAGCCACAAGGTATAGATAGGAACTCTCAGTCTGGGGCAGGTGCTGCACTCTATTCTTGGTGCTGGGGGGCAGCAGTGGGAGGGCTTCTAGTGTCCCGGCCCCACTGCTGGACCTCCTGATGGCACCTGGTATTTTTGGCCACTGTGTGACAGAGTGTTGGACTAGATGGGCCATTGGCCTGATTCAACATTGGCTTCTCTCTCTCTCTCTTATTACCTACAAATGGATCCTTTAACTGTAGGTGAAGGGGAATGAACCAGGGATCTCCTGCACGTAAAGCAGATGGTCTGTTACTGAGCTGCTGCCCTTCCCTGACATAGTGCCTGCCACAGTCTTTTAGCATAAATGAACTATAAGGTTGTCAGCTCTGGGTTGGGGAATACCTGGAGAATTTGGGGAATGCAGCTTGATGAAGGCAGGTTAGGATTGCCAAGTCCAATTGTTCTGCTGGCAGGGGGTGTGAGGGAGCCTTCCAGGAGTGGGTGGTGGGGTGCCGTGGCCAGCGTGATGATGTCAATTCCATGTGACGTCATCACACCAATGACATTGGTGCACAATGTGCCTGTTTGGGGGTGGGGCTTCCCCTGTTGGCCAGCTGGCCGGTGGCAGACTGAAGTCCTGAAACCCCCACCTGGACCAGGGGTCTGGCAACCCTACGTGGGGTTTGGGGAGGGGAGGGACTTCAATGGGGTATAATGCCATGGAGTCCATCTTCCAAAGCGACCATTTTCTCCAGGTGAACTGATCTCTGTTGTCTGGAGATCAGTTGTAACAGCAGGAGATCTCCAGCCTACCACCTGGCAGTTGGCACTCCTACTGAGCTACCTCTTAAGATTGTTGTTGTGAGGATATAATGGAGGAGGTGAGAATAAGGTGATCAGCCACTTTGGGTCCAGATTGGGAAGAAAACCGGGACATGAATAAAAATAAAATAAAATGAACAAATACAACACTAAATCCCTTATACAGGAACGACAAATAATTGTCTACAAACCACAGGAGCACATAAAATGGAGTCTGAAGAGGTACAATCTTCTTCTTTTTAGGAGTCTTAAATTGCACTATAACAAATCTTCAGTTATGCTTGACATAAAGAAATACCGGCCAGAAGGCAGGGGAAATGGGTCAAAAGTCTAGACAAGCTTTTTCTTCAACTCACTAGGGAGTCATTTTATAGTAACTGCATGAGGAAATTATTTAGGTTACACACACAATACCCCCTTTTCAAAAATACATGGCAACCTATCAGGCTATCTTCAAAGGTCAAAGGGTCACCATGTTCAGAAGAATGGATTTCTGTCTGGGCAAGGAAAGAGGCTTGTCAGTCTAATTCATAAACAGTTAAGAGCTAATAAAGCTAGTTAAGGATTAATAATAAATAAAAACAGGACCTTCTGTAAACCTCATGTCTTTAACACATATCTTAAAGTAAGAATGCCTGTCGTTTTCCCTGACCCTTGAAGCCCACACCAATCTTTTTTTAATCAAGAAGATAAAACTACAAAAATGTTCCAAATGCAGGTGGCCTTCATTTCACAAAACTATGCTATTTTTAGAACCAAAAACAAAAGATAGAATTCATGTATGCCAATTAAAATGCTTTTGAGCATCTCCTTGCTGTCGCTGTGCATGTGTGGAAGACAGAAATGTAGTTTTAAATGCACCTATATAACTTTTCCAAGCAATCATAATCAATGTATAAAGACAGACTGAAACATCACATCTCCTCCTTTCTGATTTTTTGTGTGTTTCAGTTGTACATAGATGTCCTTCTGTTTGCCACTGGTTAACTGTGTCAACACTAATTTAGTGACACCTACTGGAAGAAGACATGTATTATACAAAGGTTTAATAGAAAGTTAAACAACCACCACCACCACCACCACCAAAGCAATAGACACATTCCAGTCCAAAGAGGATGCACACATAAATAGGCATGCATCCTAAGCCAGACAACCAGTTTCTGAACCTGGCTCCCTTGTGAAAATTAAAAATAAATAAATCCACAAGTGAGGCCAGGGATGGGGGTAGGTCTACAAACCCAGGGAATCTCCAGGTTGCAGAAAATTCAGAGAATTAAAAGTGAGGTGTTTGTCTTTTTAAAAGCTTTTAAAATGATATATTGTGATGCAATGTTATGCAATCTCAGCTTCTATTTTGGGAGCTGGTTGGAAATCCCAAGAAATATTATTGATGTAGGAGTCATGTTGAGGGGATTGGGGAGAAAGGCTGCCATGGGAGGGTGAGGGACAGAAACTCTTCCAGGCCATTCGGTCAAAGAAGTGGGCATTTGTTTTCTTTCCACGAAAAGACAACATGCTTCAGCAGTAGATAATGAGTTCACCACTAATTTCCTCACATACACATCAATTTATTAATGAACAAACGGCATTCAAAGGAAAACCAAAACAGAAAATACAATAAAAGCAAAGAATCATGGGCATACAATTCTCACAAGGGAAAAGAAAAATCAAAATAGGATTGGGGGGGGGTGTCAAAACAAGAAGGGATGAAAAAAAATCAACTTTTCCCTAACTCAGTCAAAATCCAGAAGTCCACGCTGAGACTCATGGTAGTTCTATCTTAGCATATTCTCTTGGACAATAGGAGAAAGCAGACTTGTTTCAAACAGAGGAAGTCTTTTTTAAAACCCAAGTTCCCTTTCTGATCTGGAAAGTCACTCCTATTGAGTGAGGAGACTAGCAGGAAAGGTGTTCGCCAGGTGGAGGAGGTTTCGCACAGTTGTCCGCATTAACATTCACCAAGCCTTTGCCTCAGTCTCTTTGCATAGCGGAGGGTCAGAGAGGCAACCTGATTCAGCTGTAGCTCTACTGTTTCGATGGGGTCATACTGGTGACATATGAAAATAACCCCACTTTAATTGATACCCGAGCTGCCAAGCTGTTGAATTTCTAAAATCCCTCCAGCCCCCTACCTTGTAAGTCTAATGTTAATGTATGGCCCCATTTGCTGAAAGGTGCCAGAGACCATAATGTTCTTGCGCAGCTGTTGCAATCAAGGCTTTGAAAAATTCATGCTGTGCTCTACAAACCTGACAGTTTCTCCGGTGCCAGTGCTCAGTTTCTAAAATGAGAAAGACCGCGGCTCAAGCTGGTTTGGATGCCAGGCCAGCCTGCCCTCTAATCCCAGAGACGTGGGAGAGCTGGTTGGAGTGACCCAATGAGGAAGGGAAGGTACTTGCAGCAAAGGCAGAGGAAAAATGTTATCTTTTTTTTAATTAAATGTTTTTCTTTTCCCAGTTGCTGTCCTATATTATGGCTTATAGTTAGGAATGGGGGAACACTAGGGTTGCCAACCTCTGGGTAGCGGCTGGAGATTTCCTGCTGTCACAGCTGATCTCTAGGTGACAGCGATCAGTTCACCTGGAGAAAAGGGCCGCTTTGGAAGGTGGACTCTGTGGCATTAGACCCCACTGAAGTCCCTCCCTTCCACAAAACCCTGCCTTCCTCAGGCTCCACCCCCAAAATCTCTCCAACCCAAAGCGGGCAATCCTAGGGAATACCCTTGGACTCAACTGGAAGCTGCTAGTATTTTTGTATCTCCACTTGATAACTCAGAAATGCTTCGTGGGGGCATTTGCAAGTGTTGACTGGAATGCTTGTAAAGAGAGAGCCAGTTTGGTGTAGTGGTTAAGTGCGTGGACTCTTATCTGGGAGAACCGGGTTTGATTCCCCACTCCTCCACTTGCACCTGCTGATGTGACCTTGGGTCAGTCACAAGCTCTGGCACAGCTGTTCTCTCAAGGACAGTTTGTGTTAGAGTTCTCTCAGCCCCACCTACCTCACAGGGTGTCTGTTGTGGGGAGGGGAAGGGAAAGGAGTTTGTAAGCCGCTCTGAGACGCCTTTGGCAGTGAAGGGCGGGGTATAAATCCAAACTCTTCCTCTTCTTCTTCTAAAATTTCATGTGCACAGGCATACATGTACAAAGGGACCCCTCTTGTTCCACTATTTCCACCTCCTCCTTCCCAACTCAAAAGTTTTGACTGGGGGGAGATAGTTTGCCATGAGTATGAATGTTTGTTTAAGGATTCATACCCAAAGCAAACTATTTCTCCCTCCCTGAGTGAGGAAAATCATTGGCATCAGCTAGCTTAGAAGGGTGTAACTCTGTTTAGGATTGCACTGCTGATCTGGTCCCAGAGCGGGCTGGTAATGTTTTCCATGAAGAAGGTATTGTTAAGTCCTTGGTGGCATCTCCAGATAGCAACAGTTGGAAAGATCTTGGAGAGCCACTGTGATTAGTAGAATACAATACTGAGGAGGAGGAGGAGGAGGAGGAGGAGGAGGAGGAGGAGGAGGAGGAGGAGGAGGAGGAGGAGGAGGAGGAGGAAGAAGAAGAAGAAGAAGAAGAAGAAGAAGAAGAAGAAGAAGAAGAAGAAGAAGAAGAAGAAGAAGAAGAAGAAGAAGAAGAGAGATATTCTACCAGACCTATATTTAAGGTGGCAATAAGCCATCTATGATGGCCTCCCCTGTCCTGCTCTGCTCTTTGCTTGCTTTAGCAGCGTCCTCTAGTCCATCACAGCTACTCTCCTTACCCATTCACCTGCCTTGTTCCACTCCAATCTGCAGCTACTTAGAACTTCATTTGGTTCATTAAATTGCTCAGTTGGTGCCACTTAAGGGTTTTGATGTATGATGTTCTGGAACTGATAGATCTTATGAATTGTACTGTTATTTCATTTTTTTGTATGTTTTAAGATGGTTGTAACCTGCATTGAGCCTTCTGTGCAGGGGAGGGTGGGCTAGAAATTGAAACAAACAAACAAACAAACAAATAAATAAGGAGACGGTGCTCTAGAGTTGCAACTGACTCATGGAGACCCCGTCCATGGTGCGTTCCAGGCATGAGATGGGAAGAGGTGGTTTGTCATTGCCTTATTCCACGCAGCAACCTCAGTCTTCCTTGTCAGTCTCCCATCCAAGCACTGACTGTGGCCAACCCTGCTTAGCTCCCAAGTGTTGTTTCCCTGGCATCTCCAGCTAAAGGATCCAAGGGGGGTAGACAATGAGTTTTTCTCTCCCTGAGCCCTTAGAGACCACTTGCTAGAGTAGACAGTCTTAGTTCAGACACACTGAGTTAGCTTAAGTCAGCTTTATATGTTCACAGCAATATAAACCGAGAAGATTCGCTCCGTCTTTTTTTAAAAAAAGAAACCACTACTCAGGTTCATTTAAGGGACTTCTCCTGGGAGAACATTCATCTTCCATTTCACATCCTCCTTTAAAGGGACGTCCTTCAGTTCAAAGCAAATTCAGACTAAGCTGCAGAATAAAGGCCTTTTCAGATGCTGTCTTTTGGATGGGGGGAAAATAGAGTCCAGGAGAGTACATTACTGCTGGTTATTTGTGAAGCGGCAATGATCCGCTCCTAATGGGTATAAGGATGTGCTGACATCCGAAGCAAGACTGACAAGCCTACAGTTAACTGTCATTCCCTTTTCCCGGACTTAATAGCATTGTCAGGCACCCTCCAAGCAAAAAGGAGAGAAGAAAGATCCCAACCGCGTGACAGCATTCAGGGGGAACACTCACAAATGCCATCGCCGGATTGGAAATGTCAGGTGCCAGTAGAAGAGCCCTGATCAGACCGACAAGCATCAGGACGCATCCTTTGCAGTTATTTGAAACCTGTCATTTCTATTAACAAGCTAACGGCAAGTGGAGTCAGTCATTAGTTTGTTTCCGTGTACTTACAGATGTGCAAGCAGAAGCCCGGACCTCTTTGGTTTCCTGCTTATTACCAGCCGATGAGGGCTAGAGAGCAGAGCGGGCATTACTCCCTTTGGTCTCTGCTCATTAGTGGCTGGCAAGGCCAAGCCAAGAGAAATGGACATTGGTACAGTCTGGCCGGCTTTCCCGTTTTGCAGAGGAGGCCAAATAGATCTCAGTAGATTTAATTAAAACTACGGCAAAGAGAAAATGCGAGATAGAAAGGAAATGCAGCTGGAGACCACTCCGCTCTCTAGGTCTTGCCACTTTAATGAAGCCGGCAGGGGCATCTGGAATGTGCCCCCCTTCCCCCACTGGCCAGGTGCTGAGGCTTTACTTCTGGTTATATAACAGTGCAGTATTGGATGAGCAGCTTTTTCAGAAGCAAAGGCTAGACAAGAGAACTGAAACCAGGGTGAGGCCATGGCTCAGTGGCAGAGCAACCGCTTTGCATGCAGAAGGACCCAGGTTCAACCCCTGGCATCTCCAGTTAAGAGTACCAGATAGGAAGTGTGGTGAAAGACCCTTGCCTGAGACCTTGGAGAACCACCATTTGTCAAAGTAGACAGTACTGACCTTGCTGGACCGGTGGGCTGATTCAGCATAAAGTGGGTTCATGGAGCTGTAGTGGTTCAATGGTCAGATTAAGATCTGTGGGAAAAGCTCCTCTCCCCCACTCTGCAATGAAGTTCCCTTGATGGCTTTGGGCTGGTTCCTGCCCTAGGGATGCCAGCCTCCAGGTG
Organism: Gekko gecko; assembly: GCA_029375565.1. Taxonomy (NCBI): domain Eukaryota; kingdom Metazoa; phylum Chordata; class Lepidosauria; order Squamata; family Gekkonidae; genus Gekko; species Gekko gecko. The sequence continues at coordinate 47,706,336 of JAPDNY010000016.1, read as the reverse complement.
CCATCTGGGGACCCCCAGGAATTACAGTTCATCTCCAGACTACAGAGATCAGTTCCCCTAGAGAAAAATGGATGCTTAGGAGGGTGAACTTTTATGGCTTTGTAACTCACTATGTTGGCTCAGGTAGTTAAAATGCTGCAGACTGGAAGGTCAGTAGTTCAGCAGTTCGAGACCCAAGTGCTGCATGGCAGAGTGAGCACCCGTCTCTGGTCCCAGCTCCTGCCAACCTAGCAGTTCAAAAGCAAGAAACTGCAAGTAGATAAACAGGTCAGTTTGGTATAGTGGTTAAGTGCGCAGACTCTAATCTGGGAGAACCAGGTTTGATTCCCCACTCCTCCAATTGCACCTGCTGATGTGACCTTGGGTCAGTCACAAGCTCCGGCACAGCTGTTCTTGAAAAAGAGCAGTTTTTGTCAGAAGTTCTCTCAGCCCCACCTACCTCACAGGGTGTCTGTTGTGGGGAGGGGAAGGGAAAGGAGTTTGTAAGCCGCTCTGGGACACCTTTGGGCAGTGAAGGGCGGGGTATAAATCCAATCTCTTCTTCTTCTCTAGGTACCACTTTGGTGGGAAGGTAACAGTGCTCTATGCGCCTCGGCGTCTAGTCATGCTGGCCACGTGACCAAGAAAACATCTTTGGACAGCACTGGCTCTTCGGCTTGGAAACGGAGATGAGCACCGCATCCCTAGAGTCGATTCGACTGGCTTTTGAGCAAGGGAAACCTTTACCTTTACCTAACTCACTGAGGTCCCTGACCTCCCCAGGTTTCATCCCTAAATCTCCAGGAGTTTCCCAGCCTGGAGCTCACGACCCTACCCCCCATCCCCTACCCGTGGCCAGCAACCTTAACTATTACAGACTTATTAATCTCCCAGATCTGTAGTGAGGATAAAATGGGGAAGGGAGAACCATAACTTTAGAACACGTCTTTTGGATGTACAGAACGAAGAACTCCTCTCTATCACTACCCTGTCCAAATTAGGAATGCCTCTGGAATTCTCCTTTGAATTTCTCTCTGGATTTTGATGTTTCTATTGGGATTGCTTCTGATTAGGCTTTGGTTCCAGTGCGGACGGTCCCATTCCAGTGATGATGGAATCAATGAATATCTGACAAATGTTTACTCAGGATTGATTGAAGAAGTCTGATGACGGGGTCCAGTGACAGGAGCCGGAATGCTGAGCTGTGCTTAATTTTACCTTTATGTGATCTTGACATGAGAATAAAAAGGAATCACCTCCAGGGTGATAAACAGCAAGAGCTGGGAAATATATCATACCCTTGAGACCTGATTTGCCACTGCATTTTCACTGGTTTATTTCCTTATAACAACTCCACCACCATAGATAAAATTCAAGTGGTGCATAATTGACATTTAGAGTTTCTCATTTCAAAGAAGGGAATACAGTTAGTCCTTATCGTCACAACCCTGCCACAGAATGAAGCACTCAAGTTTAATAAACTGGATGTCTTGTAGATAATATGGTTAGGACAGGAATCCAACCTTCTACCGGAAGAGAGGCAAGTCAGTTTTTCAATTGAAACTATAACACACTCCCAGGAATCAGGAGACCAGACTTTTAAAACAGACAAATCAAATGGCCGTACGAAGATCATGCAACAGCCTAGTTCATGGGGACTGGATGGCCAGGAAAATACTATACTGGTGCTCCACTGAAGACACAAAGCTGCCTTATATCTACTGACTTATTTAAATATTTATATCCTGCTTTTCTCAACAATGGGAACCTCTCTTCCATTTTAACCTCATACCAACCACCTTGCAAGATAGCTAAGGCAGAGAGAGACACTGCCCAAGGCTCTCAGCAAGCTTCCATGGCAGAACTGGGTTCTGAACCTGGGCCTCCCAGGCTGTAGTCCAACACTCTAAGCACTACACTATGCAGGCTAGTCTATATATTTTTCCATACTTTTCAGTATTGTCATATCTAATCAGCAGCAATTCTCATGGGGCTCAGGAACCACTGCCTGAAACTCTAATTGGAGATGCCAGGGATTGCCCTGAGATCTTCTGCATGTGAAGTAGGTGCTCTACTGCTGCTGATGCTCTTTCCCTTCTTACATATGTTACTTATTTGGTATCTATAAAGAAAGAGACCTCTTGCCTTATATCACTTGTTGATTCAAGAGAAAATCTAGGAATGTCTGCTTAACAGCATCATATATGAATCACACTTGAGTGTCAAGACCACGAAGTCTGTCATTTGCCCACCTGCTGTAAGTAAACCTCTGCCCTCAGCCCCAATCCCCCACCCTCAAGAAACTGAGAGGCAGGAGAAAAAAATGGCTGGAAAATGGCTTCCATTGTGACTCTATAGGAATTTCCCCATGATTCTGGTCTTTACCATAGAAATTAGGGAAATTTCTAGAGTGTCATCTGGAAGTGACATCACATCCTTCCAAACTCCACCCTCCCCAAGCAACACCTGCAAACTCTCCCAGAATACTGGCAGCCTAATAGATCACATGCTTGGTGCCCACTCCATACAGTGAAACTCTGGTGAAAAATGAAACAATAAAATCAAAGGATGTCTTTGTTGTCTAGAAACAACTTCCTGGTTTTTAGGTGTATTCTGTTTGAAAGTCTGCTATAGATAGGCTGAAGACCCCCTATTGAGTATCAGCACTCTCCACTGTGTTCTTATTTTATATATATTTTTGGTCTCTAAATACAGGCAGCCTGAACTCATAATGTTTATTGCCTCAGGAGGTAAACGCAGGATGCTATGATGTGGTGTTTAGAGATAACAGTTACAATCCCCTGCCCTTGATCAGTGGAGCAGTGAGGAGGGGAATGGGGGGGAACAATGTCGGGACATCACTTTCTGTTTCAGAACAGGAAGTGACTTCATGACATCCTAGACATTTTCAAATCTCTGTTTTTTTATATATCTAGTGCATTGTGATATCACTTCGGAAACATCAGTACACTCCAGGAATTTCCCAATCTCTATAGTTTTACCATCGAGATTTATAAATTCCTTAGATACATGATGTCACTTCTTGTTCCAAAACAAGAAGTGATATCCAGCAGTCTTTGCCTCTCCCTCCACCAGTGCTCCCATGGATTGCCAACCAAGCACTGGCAACCCTAGTGGTGCCTCAGAAACCCTAGGGTTGCCAGGTGAGTGCTGACAACCAACAGGTGTTTTAGGAGGAGGAGACATTCAAATTAATGCTGTGGTGATGCCATAATATTACTTTTGGAGTGAACCCGGAAGTGATGTCAGAGTCTCAGTGTGATGCTCTAGGATTCCACCAAAACTATAGTAAAACCATGTGGGAAAAAAATGATAGGGTTACCATATACTTTGAGTGGAATCCTAAAGCATCATGCCACTGCATTGATGTCACTTCCAGGTTTGTGCCACCATTGGTACCATTTTTCTACTACTGCTGCATCAGAGAGTAGTTGGAGACTAAAATCAAGGCTGAGGGATGGGAGACCTGTCCTCCCTAGCAGTATCATTAAACTTGTCTGGCTTGTGGTGGTGGAAAGAAAGCAGATGGGATAAATGGCTTATAATAGATGGACAGACAGACAAGCAGATATAAGACAACTGTTTTTTTAAAAAATGGCATTTTTACTCTATTCTATTTAACCACTTTGCTATCAGCTTCCAAGATGGGTTCCAAAGAAGACCCGTAAAATCACAACAATAAAAACGAATCATTGGAATAAAGCCAGAAAACATTAAAGCAACAAGCTAAACCAGTATCAACAACTGAAAAAGAACACAGCAACAAATGAACATTAACTAAGTCTTGGCCTGATGACTGAAGCTATCAAGCATCACATAAGCCATGATGCAGAGAGTGTGCCACCACAGAACAGACCCTCTCTGAGGTGCCCCCCATCCACTGCCAGCTATTGGGGGGACCTGAAGCAGGACCTTCATAGATGTTTTCAGTTCTCAGGCTGGTTCATGTCTTTGCATACGGATGACATTTATCTGTTGTTATCCATACAGACTCTGAATGGGCTTAAAATTGAATGATATAAATAGCTGCTCTTCCCTCTACAATAAGGAATCAGAAAAAGTGGGGGTGGGAAGAATGGGATATATTCCACCAGAATTAAATGTAAGCTCGTTTAAACAATATTATCTCCAAAGCCTAGAAAAGCATCTGCTGAGACTTTTACTTCCTTGTTTACAAAGAGAATTAAGTCAAGGCGATTGCAAGCCAGAAGAAGAAATGAATGCAGAGAGCAAAACGAAACACAATCATTTCTTTTTCCCCTCTCCCTTTCCTCCCTCCCCTCAACACATCCCTATTCAAACTGGTTATGCATCGGCGTTGGGGGGTTGGGAGAGCGAGAGAGAGCATTTTGCTCAGCTAAGTTCCCTACTATATTAATCTCATTATTCTTTGAACCGTTTAACTGGCAATGCCAAATGCAATTTGTATTCTGCAGCAGAGCGAATGCTCTAAACTGATTATCCCAATATGAACCGTAGCAATCCTCGATAGTGTTGGGCCTAAAAGGCCGACTTTCCCCCTGAATGGTGTTCCCATATGCCATTCTGAGTTGCACAACACAATGTTGCGTCTGCTTTGCAGGGGATAAATTAAGCGTGTGAAAGTCTTAGCAAAGCTCTCATTTTCCAGTTAATCACATCTCCCCCTAATCAAATTAGCACATATAATTCCTCTGGATGCGTGGCCTGCACACACACACACACCATGCACACACACGCACACAGACATACGCACAAATGCATTATCCCCCTTCTTTGGTTGAAAAGACAGAATCAGCGGGACGTTCTTCTCTCCCTCTGCTTGAGTGGACCTAAATAGAGGGCCGCTCCAGAAAGACAGGGAGAGATAAACTTTGGCAGTGCTTTTGGATTCCCAGCTCATTAAATTGGCTACCTCTATGGCCACCTCCAGGGACTGCTGAAGCGTTCCGTAATGAGATACTTGTTTAATTTCCTTTCAAAGGTTGGACATCTGCGACAAACCACCCCATTTCCAACCCCACACAGACAAACCCATCAATAGACTTTAGGCCTCTCTCTAGTTTGACGGAGTGTTCTCCATTGAAAAAAAAACACCCCAGATAATAAATTTCGAAGAGAAAGGAACAATTGCCATTAACTCGGAGCTCTCCGTAGAGTCGAAGTCCATCATGAAAATTCAATAGCAGCTGAGCTAAATGGATAAATGTTCACAGTCAACCTTTTTTAATTGATTTCCCTTCATGGAATGATCTAGTCTCTCTGAAGCTAGCCGTCTCGGAGCCCCTCTTTAACCTTTCTTTTCATTCCAAATACGTTTAGAAGCACTGAACAAAATGGAATAACTGAAATATTAATCTCCCTCAAGAGCAAAGGACAGCAACAAAACCTACAGCAGAACATTCCAAGCACGAATCTCCTCACAAACCCCATTTGTTTCAGGGAGGGGGGAGCGTGGCACTTGTGGAGGGGGCTGGGAAAGGAGGCATTCCCCTTTGAGGTTCTCAGATCAATCCCCAAGAGGGTCGACGGGCAGTCAGAGAACTCCCCAGACTTTCTGCTCCTTTCGGCGTAGTACCAACGCTGACCTTCATTGAAAACCAACCACCATATCTTGGCACCATCAAGAACTCAAAAAGCTTTTTTTTCCTCAAGCATAATAGAAATTCAGCGCGGATATTGTTATGTCTCCTTTGCTCAGTCACTTTCACTTAAGCCATAATGAGGCCTGAAACATGCGTAATGAAAGCTGTCTCAACAATATTTTCACTTTAATGCTTTATTATGTCTTTGAATATGTTTTAAGTTGTAATATTTCAACACTTGCCTTTCATCCCCTCCTTCCCTGCTCACCATGAAGGATGAACAAATGTTCCCTATTCCGTTTATTTTGGAATCCACCTATGTTTTTTTTGTCTGTAGCTTTTGGTATCTCCCTTTCTCACTATCTGTTTTATAACATTTGTTTGCATTGTGTCCACACGTGTGGATTTTGAGAGGTGATTTATGTAATGATTATACATATGATATCCATAAAATACTCATGTAATATAGACTGTTGATTTATTGATGCACAAAAACATTACAATATGTATATTTTATGGGAAGTCTCTGGGGTGAGGAAACAGAAGACTGCACAGAGATAAGGAACTACTGGCTTGATTTGTACAAGGGGAAGCAAAATCAAAATGTGGATTTGGGGTCAAAGCAGCAGGGATCAGAAATGTACTCATTTCACAAATTTTACACCTTGCCTTTCTGCCCTCATAAGGGTCACCAATGTGGCTATGGCAAGATTCTAAACCATCCCTACACTCCACCATCATTTCATTTTGAATTTGGGGTCCTGTATCAACCCTCCTGCCAGATGCCAGGCTTGGCCTGGTACCCCTAGGATGTGGGCTCTTGCTTATTTGTATAAACAGAAATATATTAAAGAATGTATATAAATTTTCCTCTTTTCTTCCCAGGGCCAAAGAATATTTAAAAATGGTTGATACAGTCCCAAAATTACAGGGGAATTCAGACCAGACTGCAACTCTTTACAACAATGGCTTGGATCCTGTACCTGTACCTGTACCTCAAAGATTCCCAACCTCTTTGATCATCAAAGGCTCCTAAGTAAGCTCAATAGTCATGGGATAAAAGGACAAGTCCTCTTGTGGATCAAAAACTGGCTTATAAATAGGAAACAGAGAGTGTGTATAAATGGAAAACTTTCTCAGTGGAGGGTGGTAAGCAGGGGGGGTACCACAGGGATCAGTACTTGGTCCGATGCTCTTTAACTTGTTTATTAACGATTTGGAATTGGGAGTAAGCAGTGAAGTGGCTAAATTTGCAGATGACACAAAGTTGTTCAGGGTGGTGAAAACCAGGGAGGATTGTGAGGCACTGCAAAGGGATCTGTCGAGGATGGGTGAGTGGGCGTCAACGTGGTAAATGGGATTCAATGTGGCCAAATGCAAAGTGATGCACATTGGAGCCAAAAATCCTAAATATAAATACATGTTGATGGGGTCTGAACTGGCAGAGACTGACCAAGAGAGAGATCTTGGAGTTGTAGTAGATAACTCAATGAAAATGTCTAGACAGTGTGTAACTGCAATAAAGAAGGCCAACACTATGCTGGGGATTATTAGGAAGGGAATTGAAAACAAATCAGCCAGTATCATCATGCCCCTGTATAAATCATTGGTGCAACCTCATTTGGAATACTGTGTACAGTTCTGGTCGCCACATCTCAAAAAGGATATTATAACATTGGAAAAAGTGCAGAGAAGGGCAACTAGAATGATAAAAGGGTTGGAACACCTTCCCTATGAAGAAAGGTTAAAATGCTTGGGGCTTTTTAGCTTGGAGAAACGACGGCTGAGGGGTGACATGATCAAAGTTTATAAGATTATGAATGGGATTGAGCAGGTTGAGAAAGAAGTACTTTTCTTCCTTTCTCACAATACAAGAACTCATGGACACTCCATGAAATTGCTGAGCAGTCGGGTTAGAACAGATAAAAGGAAGTACTTCTTCACCCAAAGAGTGATTAACATATGGAATTCACTGCCACAGGAGGTGGTGGCAGCTACAAGCATGGACAGTTTCAAGAGGGAATTAGATAAACATATGGAGCAGAAGTCCATCAGAGGCTATTAGCCACAGGGTATAGATGGGAACTCTCAGTCTGGGGCAGGTGCTGCACTCTATTCTTGGTGCTGGAGGGGGCAGCTGTGGGAGGGCTTCTAGTGTCCTGGCCCCACTGCTGGACCTCCTGATGGCACCTGGTATATTTTGGCCGTTGAGTGACAGAGTGTTGGACTAGATGGGCCATTGGCCTGATTCAACATTGGCTTCTCTTATGTTCTTATGTTCTTATCCAGTTTCCATGGTTTGAAGCCAAATTTACCATAGGGTTTTGTTCAAAAACCAGTGCTCCCCCCCCAACATGATGATGTTAGTTCTGGGCGGTTTCATTATGTTGGGGCCTGCACTTCCGGTTTTATCAGAAGTCAGAAGTCACCCAACATCACTTCCGGTCTTCGGGACCCCCTTGCCGGATAGGTAAGTGGACCTGGTAACCCTACTTGGAGCAGCGGTGGACAATGGGAGGTCAGAGCAGGTGATCCCCTGTCCCAACTGGGGGCTTGGTAGTCCTCCCACATTCATACGTTCTCTTCAGTAGCTTCGTTTTACAGCCTTGCTGTGTACTGAGGCAAGATTCCTCTGCGAACCAGATCCTGGAGGACAAACAGCAGCTATGGACTGCAGCTTTCCATGTCCTCATTGCAGACTTTCTGGAAACATCTGACTGGCTTTATGTTAGCCGTAGACAGATTCAGTAAAGGTTTTTGTACGTTCTTGAGCTCTCATGTTGGCTGCACTGCAAAGTTTTGTGTTCTTTGGGGCACAAGACACCAAAGACGGCATGCAGAGGGGGGAAAAAAAGAAAACTTCTAAAAACCATTTCCAACATTCCGCACGAGTCAAACTGATGACAATCCACGAAGAAGCTCAAACAATGCAGAGAGCTTGCTGAGCTAGTGAGTCAAGTGGCATCCCTTCCGTTTCCCTGCAACTTCTTCCATGCCGAGAAATCAACCACCATTTTCATATATCCAGAGATCTTGAAGGAACCAGTGGTACTGTCTTCTCTACAGTTTTAGCCCCTCCCGCCAAGGAGTTCAGGGTAGAATATATGGCTGTCCCTTCCCTCATTTTATTCTTATAAGAACCCTGAGAGATAGGTTAGGCCAAGAGGAAGGCTGACATCAGAGTACCCTCAGGTAGGACAGTTGCCAGGGCCCAGGGCTTCTGGCAGAGCCCACTGCTGCCCACCCCTCCCAACATGCCCTTTCCCTGCCCGCTCACTTGTGAGTACTCCATCACTCATGCTCCCACCTCACATAGTGCAATGCCATCAGGGCTGAGGGCATTGCAGGTGGCCACAAGCATGGTCTGTGGGAAGGCTTGCAAGTAGGGCAAGGGAAGGAGGCACAGGCAAAGGTGAAAAAGTGGGTGGGCCCCCTCAAAATCTGGAACTGGCCCTGGAGGAGAGAATGAATGTGAATCATCCCAGTCCCATTCCTGTGCTCTGGCTTACTACATCACACTGTTGACAATGTCTGCCGGACTGCTTTTTAAAATTTCTTTAGATATTTACAAGCAGGGGAAACCTGCAAGGAGTTGCGGAGTCACTTCATCAGGGCAATTTTTGGGCAGGAAAACACAGGAATGGAGTTCTGGCTGGCTCCTGAGTTGGCCACACCCAGCAGGAACTCATTAGCATAATCGGACACACCCAACAACAGAAACTCATTAGGATTGGCTACATTAGGGGTGTGTGGCCTAACATGCAAAGGAGTTCCTGCTACAAAAAAAAGTCCTGGGTTTTTACAACAAACAAGGGAAACGGAATAAGAAGCAAAAGGTGGATGTGGCTGGATGACCACACTTCTGGTAACATGGGGGTGTGGCCTAATATTCTAATGAGCTGTACTATCAGGGGTGTGGCCTAATATGCTAATGAGTTTCTGCTCTTGGGTGTGGCCTATTACGCTAATGAGTTCCTGCTGGGCTTTTTCTACAAAAAAGCCCTGCACTTCATTTCCCTCTTATTGCCTCCTCTTTCCCCTTTGCCTCCCCATAGAAGCCTCTGTATCCTCTCCCTTTTCCCTGCATCCTTTTCTCCTTTTATCTGCCTCCTTTCAACTTTATTTATTTAATTGACTTATATCCCGCCCTCCCTACCAAGGCAGGCTCCCCGCCAAAACAACTACTGTTCAGTTGCTTAATAGATACCCTGCCTTTCTCCTCAATGGGGAGATAAAGCTGTTTATATGGTTCTCCTTTCCTCTGGATGAAGGCCCAGAAGTGAGGTCCTTGCGTTGAGCACTGCTCTATGAATTTCCTGAATCTCTATGGAGGAATTCCTAGAGCGTTACTCGACATGGAGATTTTGCTTCCAAGTCTTCACCCAGAAACGATGTTGCTGTGACAACATCTGCCTCCCCAGTTTTGCTCCTGCTGCTGCATTGAGTAACAGCGGGGGACAGCAGCGAGCCACCTGGCCACCCTAATATGTCTGTTATCTATCTATAATAAATGTAATATACATGTATATAAGTGTTGGGAGGCAGATATATGCATTGAAACACAGCAGTCAATAAACCAATATGCATTGCATCCTAGGAGAAACATCGGTACCTTCCAGTGCAGGATGAATCCCATTAAAAACAGCGGCCATTTTTCTTGCTAGCAAATACACAGAGATACTATAATAGAGACTGGGGACCCCCTCCCCCCCACAAAGCTCCCAATAATCAGCAATTGTACATGGCTATCCATTTAAAAATAGTTCCAATGGGCCAGTGGCTTTAGCCTTTATCTTGGTGGCTGACCTTGCTAATACAGTATGTTGATCCTTTGCCAGCTAATTGGCAGACTGTAAAGCAAGGCTTCAAGCTGTGGGCAATGAGCTGTGGCAGGAATGAATGAGTGGGTTTTAACAGCCAGGATCTGTAGCCTACTATCTGTAGCTGACAGCTGTCACCTTCTCTACAGAGACTAAAGCCAAGCCCTCCATTTAAAAAGCCGCATGGCTGATCAGATTACCCGGACGGTGTGTTAGGGCCGATTACACCAAACTGGCATGGGCGTGGGAGAGGGGTGGCAGTGATAGGAGGTGGAAATTAAGTCTATAAATAGAGATTCTGCTTAGACTCTGGAAGAATGACTGATGTTCACAGATTCATAATGCGAGAAGCAATCAAAAGGCCACCCCTGTTACCAGGGCTTTGCTCTCGTTGCAAAGATCTGAACAGGCTTCTGGTTGGTTCGCCCGTGCAATTCAAAAATGCGGATGTTGACTAGGGATTCTGTGAATTCCACTGCAAATGTGTCCGGCAGTCAAAACAGTCAAAGTGACAGCTGATCAGGCATGAGCCCATTACCCAGTCTGTCTGGTTCATGCCGAACAACCACAAATGCCCGCTGAATAGATTAGCATTAGGTTTTAACCGAACTGAGCAAGCGCAAAGACGGTGACACTTCGAACCAATTAGAAGCCATTACTATCACTAGGGGCTACTTAAGTGAACAGAGAAGGGGAGAATCTTATTCTGATATAACATCTATTTATAAATGATATATACGATTTGTGACATTTAATTGTCTTAAACAATCCCCGGCCGAGCAGAGCAGTCATGTGGCAAGGGGAGTAGAGCTCAATGGAGATGAATGTCAAAGCACATGAGCAAAGAGCGGATTGCCATGTACTGCATGGATAGGAAGGAATACAGTGAAGCCAGTTGCTGAGCAGCCATAAACACACTGACGAAAAGTCAAGCTGAGTATCGAAAAATTGGCTCCCTGTTCATGACCGGTAATAAGACATAAGCAAAACTGCAGCATGTTCAAGCATTCCTAACGTACAGACATAAGAACATAAGAGAAGCCAATGTTGGATCAGGCCAATAGCCCATCCAGTCCAACACTCTGTCACACAGTGGCCCAAAATACCAGGTGCCATCAGGAGGTCCAGCAGTGGGACCAGGACACCAGAAGCCCTAATACTAACTACAAAGGTCTAAAACAAATTGTATCTTTAGCAGTTTGTAGTGGTTAGAGCATGGACTCTAATCTGAGAGAATTGGGTTTGATTCCCCACTCCCCCACATGCAGCTGTTGGTGTGGCCTTGGGTCAGTCACAAGTTCTCTCAGAGCTGTTATTTCAAAAGCAGTCCTCGAAAGAGCTCTCTCAGCCCCACCTACCTCACAGGGTGTCTGTTGTGAGGAGGGGAAGGGAAAGGAAATTGTAAGCCTCTCTGAGACTCCTTTGGGTAGTGAAGGGCGGGGTATAAATCCAACCTCCTCTTCTTCTCCCATAGGAACCTGCTCATTCATTTAGATCCTTATAAGAAGATGCCCCTCCTCTCTTGCTTGTCTTTTTATTAATTAAAACAGCACTTGTACTGTTAGAAATTGAAGAATTTCTCCAGGGAGATTTACTGGTGACATCATATGTGCCAGCCAATCAGCACTATGCACAGCAAGCTTCTTCTGCAGACTGGCAGAACCGATTTTCCCCGAGCTTGATACTGGATAGAACTTACACATCTGCTCAAACTACTGTGATTTTGTTTTCTCAGTATTCCCACTGCTGTGTTTAGGAATATCTGAATCCATGTAAAGTTGATCCCTATCCCCCAAAAATACTTATGATGTGGAAATAGTACAGGTGTTATGGACAGGTGTCCAGCTTTCATTTGCTCCTTCTCACTTTACCCAGGAGCATGGAAAGAGGTTAAAGTATATCCTTCCCATGATCATCATGACTGTAGTGTCCCATCAGGAGCTTTGAGAACATTCCAACTGGAGCTGAAAGCATTTCAAGGCCTTGAGCGACCCCAAAAGTAGCACATCCCCCAAATCACTTCTCAGTAATGTGTATTCTGCCTATTCTAAGCTTGACAGTCCCTTGGGAGCGATTGATTCAGAAATCCACACTATGATAAAAATAAGAGCTTCTCCTTTTGAAATCCATTCCACACATCAGTGCAGACCTCAAGCAGAACAGCTGAGCTTTCCAAAGGACCTCTGAGACAAGGGACGCATCACGTGTGACTTATCTTTAGGCCAACACTGATAGCAAAGCTTAGGTAGTGGCCATCAAGGGGATATAAATGGCCAGAGTGACATGTTAGAGTTATGTTCAGATTCTTCCCAGAAAGCCATCCTGCTTTTATCAGATGAATCCTTGAAGAGTGATGAATAGCAACAAATGTGCAAGCAGGACCAGGCAAACCAACAGTGCCTCCAACCTGCTTGCAGGGCAGAAATGTAAAAACTGAGCATTAAAATAGCATTTGTGTTGGATAGATGGGAAATTTCACATTCGGGGTTGCAACAGATGGGAAATTTCACATTCAGAGCTTTTGGGTGAGGTGGTAGATGTCCACAGGACGTCGGCCTTCCCTGCTTAATCAGCTTAATCTGTTCAATCTGCCTCATTTTGTACTGCCTATACCAAGTTGGTGCTAGAGAAATACGACCCCCCCCCAGCATGTACTACCATCAGATATTATTAAATTCCCACCAGGTATAAATGTAAGCACTGAAATATTTATTCTGAGGAAATGTTTTTATGTTTTTATGAATTTTTATTGTTTTATCATGTTTTGTGAGCCGCTTTGAGCCCACTTGTGGGAAAGGGCAGGGTATAAATCAAACAAACAAACAAACAAACAAACAAATGAATATATAAATATCTTTTCCCCTCTGAAGTTAAAAATCCCTTCCAAAGAAGCTCTCTGTTGGTTATCTTTTGTCATGACTTTCTTTCCAGGAAATGAATATTCAGCAGGTAAAATGGGGGAACCTCTTCTGGATGCCTCAGGGTACCTTCATGGCCAAAAATTTGCACCTATTGAGTTTTTACTGAAGCAGAAAAAAGATGGCAGATTTCACTGGGAGCCTAAATTTTATGAACAAATGGGTTTTTTAATGCAGAACAGGGGATTTTGAGAAACCCAGAACGTTCTTCAATAGCTTGCACCAAATGTTATTTTTTGCACCATTCTGGGCAGTTTCCCCCTGTTTGTTATCCTTCTAGGCAGCTGATGCAAGGCCTTTTTTTTTTTTTTTTAGAGCCCTCTTGTTTGCTGTCTATGTGAGGCTGAGCCAGCACGTCAATCTCACGAGATCAAATTGTTACCCCTACCAATTTTATTATACAATATTCTTGCCTTTGGTTTGATTGGGAAAAATTAGCGTCAAAGGCAAGGCTAGCGAGAGGCTGGGGTAAAGCAAGAATCTGTTATCAGTGTTTATGCAGATAGTCCCTTTTAGACCCTTGGCTGAGTCAATAACCAATCCAAATTGAGACTTAATGGGTTTTATTAAGAATATAATAATTTAGATATTTACATTCAAATCAAGGATTGCAAGCATACAAGGAGAAGCAAAAGGAGTTAGCTGACAAATAGAGAGGATGGGGGAGATCGGGGTAGTACTATACCTATCCTGTAGAGGTGATGAGGTCCAGATGTTGTAGTGAGAAGGTGTGTGGATCTGACCAGCAAGACCACGGGGGCCAGAGTTATGATCAGGGGTGATAAGCTTTGTGTGTGCCCAGCTCAGTCACACCATGCCATTTCAGGACTGGGTATATTTATACCCAAAATGTTACCTGGGGTTATGCTGAAGTGTGGTGGCTAGTTTCACAATGGGTTGATGGGATTCCCCTTATGGAACAACAGCATGATCTGGTGTTTTCCAGGCACCAGACAATGAAGTAGAGGTTTCTTAACCTAATTAAAGCTGATTAAACTTGGCCGGCTCAAATGGTTAAGACGCTGAACTGCACGCTGGAAGGTTGTTAGTTCAGCAGTTCGAGACCTGAGTGCCACATGACGGAGTGAGCTCCCATTTCTGGTTCCAGCTCCCGCCAACCTAGCAGTTCGAAAGCAAGAAATTGCAAGTGGATAAATAGTTACCGCTTCGGTGGGAAGGTAACAATGTTCTGTGCGCCTTGGCGTTTAGTCATGCCATCCACATGACCACAGAAACGTCTTCGGACAGCGCTGGCTCTTTGGCTTGGAGACGGAGATGAGCACCGCAATCCTAGAGTCAGATTCGACTGGCTTTCGAGCAAGGAAACCTTTACCTTTACCTAATCACCTTTAACTTAACTAGCGACACAGTCTGTCCGTGGAGGTTGGTATCCCTGTGTGGAGGAAGCCCCGGAAGACTGAGGCTGCTTCTCCAGCTGGGAAATACAGCTGAAGGCCCCTTCTTTTGTGGCTAGTGCCTGGCACCCGCCTGCAAAGGCCAGGGTGCATGGTGGGCATGCTCCCCAGCAGCTTCAGCCTCCCTGGGCAGGGCCTCCTCCTCCTCCCCTTCCTGACCCTTTAAAGCAGAGCAAAAGCAGCGCTGCCACAGCAGGCTCTCCCTCCCTGGCCCCGTGTCCTGCTTGCAAGCCCACTGGGTGAGTCAACAGCCCAGCCTCCCGCCTTGCCTCGCCTCGAATTCTGGGAAGGCTGTGCTCCCCTCCCCTCCTGCAGTGGAGCCAGGAGACACAGTGGAGCCAGGAAGCGACCTGACCCTGCTGCCGAGGCACAGCGTCTCCCCAGCCCGTCCCAGCCACCCCGTCTTCTCCCCATGCAAGGCCAGCAGCAGTGCTTCACAAGGGAAAGGAGCCACCTTGTCTAGAGGGAAGGAAAACGGCGCGCGCACTTGGCCATCAAGCTCCCGTAATTGCCCAATGCAATTGGCATCACTCTTTCCAGCTGCCCTAAGCCAGGGGAGGAGGCGGAGGCCACCCGCGAGTCCCTTGCCCGGCCATCCCTTCTTCATCTTCCCTGCTCCACAGAGAAGGCAGGGGCTGCAGCATGGAGAGCTGGCCATCTGCTCACCC
Organism: Gekko gecko; assembly: GCA_029375565.1. Classification (NCBI taxonomy): domain Eukaryota; kingdom Metazoa; phylum Chordata; class Lepidosauria; order Squamata; family Gekkonidae; genus Gekko; species Gekko gecko. The sequence continues at coordinate 47,690,951 of JAPDNY010000016.1, read as the reverse complement.
ACCAGCATGAATTTAAAATATCTGAATATATTTAAAAAGAAAGGTGTCTGGCATGGCTATTTGTGGGGTGGGGCTTATAAATAAGGGGGCAGGCTTCCAGAATGCCCCACCACAGCTATGTGCCTATGGTGACCACAGGGTTTTCAAGGCAAAAGATAAGCATAGGTGGTTCGCCGTTTCCTTCCTCTGCATGGCAACCCCCGCCTCCCTTGGTGGGCTCCCATCTAAGAACTAACTGGCTGGCCCTGCTTAGCAGCCGGACTCTGATGAGATGGGACTGGTCAGGGCTATTTGGGCTGCCTGGCAAATATAAGAAGAAGCAAAAGAGGAAGCATCTGGCTCACCTGTAAAGGATTTTTTTAAACTGCTGGCTGAGCATTGATTGTGTATGTTGTAAACATATGATATCTTATCCTGGAAGCAAAAGGCTGGACTAAATTATGACTCCTGGCTTTTTCTAGCCCCTTGATTCTAAGCCTTCCCCTGGTGCGGCTAAGTTTTAGGTTTAATTTTCAAATAAATCCGATCAAGAACGAGATCGAGTGACTGTATCCTTAATTTATTTAAAGCTGAAATATGATGCCAAAAAACGGTGAAGGACACTGCCTGTTTACGAGATGTACCTAGAGAGCATCACAGGGGACTTTTATGGGAGCCAAGGTCTTCCAGATGAAGGACCTCATTGGCTGGTGGTGGGAGCAATTCTGAAACCTGCCGATATTTTGCCCCCAGCAATAACTTCATGCGCACTCTGCAGGCGTGTGCGCCGCCCCCTCCAGTTAGGCAGGTGTGGGCCTGGCTGGGCCTTGGAAAAGCTGCAACGGTTTATCCGTAATCGACAGGCGCATCCACCAGGATTTAAGGGGAAACAAAACCCTACGAGGAACCAAATGCTTTCCCACCTATTGACATTTACAAAGCACATTAAATCATGCATGAGGCGCCTCGGGCGCGTGTAGTTCACCAAATGCAGCGCTGTGTTCACAGGGAGTTGAAGCTGACCAACATGCTTTATTAGAACTGACAGTGAAAGACAGCCGTTGGAAAGACAGTGTGAGGAACGCAATGCGGAGATGACAGCCCAAGTGTCGACGGAGGTATTATGTAGATCATCCTCAATCAAGTCACGTTCGTTAAATACTTTTTTTTTGTTTGTTTCCCTCTCACATTCCTCCTCTTCCAAGGAAAAGTCCCTCTGTCTTTGTCGAGGGAGCCATTTCCCCAAATTTCTCGACCAATCCTTGTTTTCTTTCTGGATTTTGGCAACACTGAGGTTGTTTCTGAAGATGAAGCACGGAGGCTCAAGCAGCAGAAAGTACTTTGGCCTTTAACCAGACGCGCTGGGCTGCCACTCACTTGCGAGGAAGTGCTTTCAAAACTTTCAAAAGGTTATTTCGCCAACAGCGGCACCAAAAAATGGTCTTTAAAAGGAAGCCGTTATCTCCAGCCAGCCTATTGGAATTCCACCGGTCGACAGCTGCAAGGTTCAGGAGAACTAAAAATAAGTTGACCCTTCCTCTTACCTATTCATCTTCCCAAATGTATCTCTCAACGACATTTATCCAAATAATGAGCTCATAAAGCACCTTCGCTCGGGACCTGCTGATCTTCTCGGAGACCCTGCAGAAGTGTGCTTCTTGGGTTTACCTGTCATTGCTCCAGCCCTGTGGCACAGTCTCCCAGAAGAAATCAGGAAGGCCTCGTCTTTCCTGCAGTCATGCAAAGGCTGCACAATGGGTCTTTTGAAGAGAGACTTTGGATGCCCTGAAAGGTTCCTGTTGTCTAGGTTGGATCCAACCAGATTTTCTGTGGGTAAAAAGTGTGTGGAGGGGGGGAGTGTCCTCTTTGACTACCAAAAATGTTATGTTGTGGATAAGCATGTCAGTCCCCAGGTGGGGATGATTTCATGGGTTCCTGCCCGCCTCCAGCCAGTTGGCTAGCAGGGGACACCTGACCTCCAAGCTCTGCCCCCAAGAGCGACCCCCGGCGGCCACCCCTCTCCCTCCCCTCCTGCAAGATTTAAAGGGCACTTCAGCTAATCAGCTGGAGGGCCCTTTAAAACTTGCAGGAGAGGAGGGACAGGGGGTAGTTGCTGGCCGCATGTCTGAACTGCAAGTGGCAGATTCACTGCTTGGAGTTCAGGCACCTGTGGCCCCTGCTTATAAAAAGCATTTAAAGAGTCCCTTTAAATGCTTTTTACAAGCGGGGGCAGCGCGTGCCTGAACTGTGAGCCCTAAAGTTTCAATTGTTTCTGACGTGAGAAAAAAAATTAAAACATTTTCTTTGACTCTAAAAGTTCATTTCTTTTTACAAGATTTTGATTTTACAAAATGTTGAAACGTTTTTATGGGCCCCTAAATTATCGTGAGCCCTACGCACTGTGCCTAGTATGTGCAGACCACTGTGCAGACCACTACTGACATTTTTAAATATAAAACTGGATGAAGCTTCATCTAGAGTCCCATCATGTATAGTATTGTCTGCTCTGATTGGCAGCAGCTCTCCAGATTCTGAAACAGAGAAAGGTGCCTCCAAGCATCTGCTACCTTTACCTGGGAATGGAAGGGGCTGAGTATTGGACCAACTGCATGCAAAGAGCTTCAGACAACACACACTATTCCGAAAAAGACATACAATAAGAGTTTTTTGGAGGTTCCAGAACACCAGCAGGAAATCCCACGACTGGATGTGCTCCTTTGTCAAAACCTCCATTCACATGGGAAATCAGTATTTCAGAGAAGAGGGATTTTGGCTATCCTTCCCCTCGATATGGCACTTTCTACATGCAAGGGCTTTAAATATGAAGGAACACTCCAATGTGTGATGCATCATCTGAAGTGGTATAGTGCAACACCCCTTGCTCTTCTTGGATATGTAGAGTCACATCCTGAAAAGTTAATTGATGAGAATCTCGCTGTCCTACTGAATCTTGGGGTATGACCATCAATTCCACAGCGATTCAAATGACAGAGTTCTACCTGCTGCAGAGAAAGCAGAATCATACAGGCTAGAGACCACTCACCATTTCACCTCAAATCAGCCTACACATTTGGCACACCATGACCCTCTGAAGCTGGCTTAGATTGAGTCAGATCATTGGTTCATGTGAAGAAATGCATTTTTCCTTTGGAGGTTTGAAATGAGCAAACCCTTCACTCTGAGTTTTAAAAGGTTCCCCCTTCCTCCAGGCAGAAAACAGGCTGGAAGGGGGGAAGTCAGTCCAATTGCTTTCCAGCTTACCTTCATACAAAAGTTAATAGATCTAGCTGGAGAGATAATGGGTGGGTCAAGCTCAACCCCTTCTCCTAGCAGGACACAGAGATTTGGAGGACTTTAGACTAGAAAGGCTCCAGGAATAATCTCCAGGAAGGAAATTTCTGGAGACTTCTGGAAAAGCTTCTCTGACTAGGCCTGACCTGGTCAGTGGGAGGGGAAAGGGAGAAGATAAAAACTCCTTGCAGCAAAGAGGAGGGCTCTTTTGTGCTGGGCCCATCAGAGCAGACAGAACTCTCAACTAAGGTCTGAAGGAGGCAGCCATTTAACCATGTGCTGTCCTGGAGAGCTACAGAAAGCTTCAAGGTAATGGTAACTCTGTAGAGATTTGGAACCTCCTAAGCTTTAGGAGCCTGTCTTATATTTTAACATCTGATAGGCCACAGAGAGGGACAGAGGATTTGCATTTTACCCATTTCTTTTGAATCCCTTGTTCAATCTGGTGCTGTGCTAAAAGTATACTTGAGTATTTTCTTTTTAATAAATACTCTATAACATTTGGTGCTGGTAGTGGTTCTCTGTGCCAGATAGATCTCCACCATCTTGGACGCACTATTTTAAAAGGAGTGCCAAAGGGAAGGCAGGCAGTTGGCAAGTGGCTATTCCTTCAGGGGCAAACAAGGCAGTGAACAGTCCCCGTGGTGACCAGGCACTGGGCAGTGGGAGACGCAGAGGCAAGACCTCAGAACTTGGAAGGGAAGCTGGGATCCCTGACCCTCCCAGTAGGCAATTGCTTACAAAGGTCAGGTGGTGGTGGCAGGTTACCAGAGAGAGAGAGTAAAGCCTCTCCAGGTGTTGGGAGAACCTTGGAGGACAGGGTGGAACAGGGCCTACAGGCCAGAGCAGGCCCATTCCACCACAGTCCATCTAGATTGGCCTGTCTACTCTGACTGGCAGCAGCTTACAATGTATGAAACAGAAAATCCATGGAGATTCTGCAAATGGAACTTCTGCATGTGACGTATACCCTCTGCCACTCACCTGTGGTTCTTCCCTATGTAGGGTTGCCAGATGGGGGGGTAGGGTTGCCTGCAAGGAAACTCCCCGAGATGTGGGGATGGAGCCTGGGGAGGACAGGGACCTCAGTGAGGTACAATGCCATAGAATCCACCCTCCAAAACAGCCGATTTATTCAGGAGAACTGACCTCTATAGTCTGGAAATGAGCTGTAATTCTGGAGGATCCTCAGGTCCCACCTGGAGGCTGGCACCCCTGTTCCTAATGCAGATCCACCCCTGTAGCAAAGACATCCAATTCCAGTGGACTGCATCCTACCATTCTGTTCAGAAAAGTTTGAAGCCTTCCTCCAGCTAGGGTTGAGAAACACCTGGAGATTTTGGGAGTAACACCTGAGAGGGCAGGGTTTGGGGAAGGCAGGCACTTAAATGGGGTATAATACTATAGAGTCCACCTTCTAAAGCAGCCATTTTTTCCATGTGAACTGAAATCTATCACCATTTGTAATAGCGGGCGATCTCCAGCCATCACCTGGAGACTGGCAACCCTACCTGCAACCCAAGGAAAGACTTCCTCCAACCTAAGTGATTGGCAGAAGAACCACAGGTGGGAGGTAGGAGCCTTCAACTCGAGAAAGGCCTGCAATGTCGCTGAGCTGAATGGTAGGATGCAGGCCAATGAATTCTGGAAGGCTGGTATGAACCTTAGGGTTGCCAGCTTCCTCATGGGGCCAAGAGATCTCCTGGAATTACAACTGATCTCCAGACCAGAGAGATGAGTTCCCTGGGAGAAACTGTCTGCTTTGGAGGGTTAGGGTTATGGCATTATGCCATGTGGAGGTCCCTCCCCAAACCTTGCCCTCCCCAAGCTCTACCCTGACTCTCCAGGATAGGGTTGCCATCCCCCAGGTCCCAATGGGGGGGTTCCCCCAGTTTTAGGGGCTCCAACCCACCCCCAGCCAGTGGGGTAAGCCCCGCTCCCAAGCCTGACCACCGACAACCACCCCTCTCCCACCTCTCCTGCAAGATTTAAAGGGCCCTTCAGCTGATTGGAGGCCTCTTTAAATTTTGCAGGAGGAAGGGAGAGAGGTACCCCCAATCCTTCCCTAAAGCATTTAAAAGATCCCTTTAAATACTTTGGGGAAGAAGGGAGGCACACCTGCATTCCAAGCAGTGAATTCACAGCTTGGACTGCAGGTGTCAGTCCCCAATGTGATGACGTCACTTCTGTGTGACATCATTGTATTGGGGCTGTCCCCGCCCCCTGGAATGCCCCCCCAAAAGTCCTCTTCTAGGTACTCAGAGGGACCTGCCAATCCTACTCCAGGAATTTCTCAACCAGGAACTGACAACCCTAATTAACTCCCCATGGAGATTAAAGGTAAAGGTAAAGGTTTCCATTGCTCAAAAGCCAGTTATATCCGACTCTAGGGTTGCAGTGCTCATCTCTGTTTCCAAGCCAAAGAGCCAGTGCTGTCCAAAGATGTTTCTGTGGTCATGTGGCTGGTAGGAATGGATGCCGAATGCATCCATTACCTTCCCACCGAAGTGGTACCTATTTATCTACTTGCAATTTCTTGCTTTCGAACTGCTAGGTTGGCAGGAGCTGGGACTAGAGATGGGAGCTCACTCCGTCATGCGGCACTTGGGTCTCGAACTGCTGAACTACCAACCTTCCAGCCTGCAGTTCAGCATCTTAACCACTGAGCCACCACAGCTCTGAGGATGTGTACTATCCTGCATATCCCCAAGGACAGATTTTATGATATCTCCAATTCCTTCTTCAAGGAGAGTAATGTGTCCCTGAAACAAAACCTAAATAATTCCTTTGTTTACAATGATATATGCATCCCAGCCTTTTTGGCTTGATTCCCAAGGCCTGATATTCTCTCTCTCTCTCTCTCTCTCTCTCTCTCTCTCTCTCTCTCTCTCTCTCTCTCTCTCTCTCTCTCTCTCTTTTGGCAAGCTTCTGAGCTGTATTTTTTAAAGTATTGTACTGTCATCATTTCTGCTCTGGCTGGTGTGAGCGGCCAGGGGGAAAAAAGAAGAAGAAAAGAAGAAGGAGGAACTCCCACAAATGGCGGGAGCGACCATCAACATCAGATCTGACTGTTGCCGACAACTCCTGTGATATGGCAACCGCAGGGACTGGAGGCCACATCTGTGAGTCGATGTACTAGCAGCCATCTGCATGAACTGCATTATTTAACGGCGTTGGCACAGATTAACTTTTGCTGTAACCTATGGTAATGGGCTCGGGGGGCCTTCCATGTCTGCCACGCAGTGGCAGCTGATGTCTCCCGTTCCATCCTCCAAACAGGAAGCTTTAATTTTTAATGGAGCACATGTTCAATTGGCTGTACAAACAGGCTAATCTGCAAAGCATGTGCTTAGTAACAAGCCAAACTATGCAGCCAGAATAACAACGGCACTTTGCTACAGCGGAGATGCGAGAGGGCATCCCTGCACCCGGCTTCTCTAGCCTTTGATACTGACGGTCCAGACCTATTGTCTATGTGGCTTTGATTTCTGCCCCCCCCAGCAGCCACCCGGGGAGGGGGCAAACTTTCTCAGTGCCCCTGCCAAGGTACAGAACAAGGTGCAGAGTCTCCAGGAGCCTGGCATGGAAGCGAGGGGCAGGAAGGTCATGACCAAACCCCCACTCAAAGGTGGAAAAAATGAAACACAGACAGAGAAAGTGGGAAAGAGAACGCAAACACGCGTGGCATCTCTAATATTTAGTCCAGGGACAGACCAATGAGCACGGAAAAGGTCCTAAATATGGCCCCGTGTAAAGAAGCAGGCGGTCAAGCCCATTTAGCCCGGCCTTTGTCATTAAAGGTTTGTGTTCAAGGTTATTATTTGCTAGCAAGAAAATTGTTGGATTGTTGAAATCAGATTATTTCTATTATGTTTCAGAGATGCTGCTATGCGGCCGCTAGAAAGCAGCAGAAATACCTGGTCACCCTTGCTGAGAAACAATCACCAGGGGCAATGAGACCACTCTGTCTAGCCTGGAGGCTAGGGCTGCCAACCTCTAGGTGGCAGCTGGATCTCTCCCAGAACTACAGCTGGTCTCCAACCGACAGAGATCATTTCCCCTGTTGAAGATGGCTGCTTTGGCAGTTGGTCTCTACGGCATCGTGCTCCTGATGAAGTTTCTCCCCACCTCAAACCCCACCTTCTCCAGACTGCAACACCCCCCCCCCAAATCTCCAGGGATTTCCCTACCCCAGAGCTGGCAGTCCTACAGGGGCTGCATAACCTAGGGAGGAAAAGAAGCCAGGAAGATCTTTAAGTCGTCTGATCGGGATCTGGTCTGAGCTTCGGAGGTGTTTCTGAGAGTTTACTGACTACCTTGATCGATCGTAAGAGGCAGCTAAAGGACCTGATTAGGTTCAAGACAAAAAGCTTTTGAAAGAAAGTTGGAATACGGCTATAAACATCCACAATGCTCCAATTTTTTGGTCCTTGATTAATAAGGTTCTAGATTATGTTGTCATATTCCTCTTAATGATTGGGAGAATTATTTTGGAGAGATTTTCGGCTCTACTACTCTGCCTACTGATACGAGTGTACATAGCTTATCAGATAATCTCCCCTTTTGGCCTCCAATAACGGAGAAATAAATAGCTAACCTTATCACAAAACTTAAAACTGGTAAAGCACCTGACCCTGATTATATAGTAAATGAACTCTTTAAGAGTAACAGTTCAGGTTGGAGTAAGATGTTGGCTCCCTTTTTTCCCTAACATTTGCCACTCTGGCTTTATACCGAACTCATGGTTCAACTCAATAGTTGTTCCGATATATAAAAACCTTCAGAGGTGTTTCTAGCAAATAAGGAAGGCCACAAACATCTTTGCACCAGCTGGATGGATCTGGGCTGATCCTTTGTTCCTCCTTTCTTACAGGTATTTAGGTGCAGCCGGAGCCGAACATTCCCCTTATTCCTGGAGAAATTACTTGGGGTGATCCAAGCACCAAGTGGGTCCACGTCACCATTGGCTCTAAGACCATTCAGTGGAGTCTTAATATATCATGGTATTACCCTTGGGACAATTGTCTGCTCTGTGTGGAATCAGACTGTTGGGCCATCTAGCCCAGTATTGTCTGCAAAGAAGTGGTCTTCAGGGTCTCAGACTCAGAAAGGTCTTTTTGAACAGCTGCTGCTACCTGAGATCCCTTTCCCCGGTGATACCAAGGGCTGACCCTAGGACCTTCTGCATTTAAAGCATGAGCCAAATCAAACTGTTGGTCCACCTGTCCAAAAACTGGAGTGTCTCTTTTGTCTTTGGCCTTGGTGTTTGCCACCTCAGGGGAAATCTTTCGCATGTTTCTCATGAACAACAGCTCTATTTTTTTGTTTGCTTGCTTTCATGGGCACTTGAGATTTGATGCATTTGAACTGAGAACCAGTGTGAATAAAACCAAAATATGGAGAGAACTGTAGCTGCGCCTGCTTCTGGTGTCAATCACTGGGGGGAAACTGGGAGTTAGTCCTTCTAGGTAATATGCTCATCTCCACTTTGCACAGTGTCACACCAAGGAGGATGGCTTGCTGAATAGATGCACTTTGGGCAAGTGATGGATGAACATCTGATGCATAGCAGATCCTTAATGTTTATCTCAAATCCCAAGCTGTTCCCACATGCTGCTGGTACGATGGGATAAGGCAGACATAGTACCAGTGCAGAAGACATATGTTACACATGCAGGACTGGTGCTTGGGAACAGAAAGAAGCAACCTTCTGTGCCTCATAAGAGCACAGTAAGAGCCCTGCTGGCTCAGACCAAGGATCCATTTAATCTAGTGCCCTGTTTCCAATAATGGACAACCAGATGCTTCCAGGAAGCTCACAAGCAGAGCATGAAAGAAACAATCTTTGTATTCTGTTGAACAGCAAGAAGTATGCTGCTTCTGAATGCAGAGGTTCTATTTCGCCATTATGGAGGATGATAGCCATTGCTAGATGGATCTGACACAAATCTACATAGCCCCCTTTCAATGCCATTCATCATTGTTCCTAAAGAGGCAACTTCCTATGCTACTCCTTTTTAGTGATGGCCTTCAGAGCTCCATCCTATCCCTTTTTCTGTTAAATGAGTAAATGAAGGTGCTGGACAAACCCGTGAGAAGGTTTATTGATGATGTTCAGATGTACCACGGTTTTGCATCTGACCCAGTACAGGTCCTTCATTCTCCATCTTTACTCCAGTATCTGGCCATGATGATAGACCAGCTATAGATACAGAGACCCAGTTGGGTGAAGTGGCTAGGAGCACGGAGTCTAATCTGGGAAAACTGGGTTTGATTCCCCACTCCTCCACATGCAGCTGCTAGTGTGACCTTGGGTCAGTCACAAGTTCTTTCAGAGCCGTTCTCTCAAGGGGAGTTCTCGGGAGAGCTCTCTCAGCCCTTCAGGTAGTGAAGGGCAGGGTATAAATCCAATCTCCTCCTCCTCCTCTTCTACTTCTTCTTCTTGATCCAAGTGAAGCTGAATCCAGACATGATGCAGATAGTGAGTATCTGCAAGCCATGTTACTTCTAATACAAATCGTATCCAGTTTTTCTCTTTGCCTCTAAAGTTTACAGAACTGAGGGTGCTTCTGGATCTGTAGTTGCATCTAGAAGGGCTGTTGAAATGGCCGGTTGTGTCTTCTACCAGCTCCGTCTGGTGAGAATACGGCAAAACTGTTTCTAGTGCAGAAATATCTGATGACTATCCACTCATGCTTAGCCCACTTCACTAGACTACCTAAATTTATTTTTTATGTGGGGCCACCCGTGAAAACTGTTTTAGAGCTTCAGCTGGTCCAAGATACAGTGCCATACTTCCAGTCGGGGACACATCTCTGCAAGCACTTGATATCAGAAGCATGGTCTAGGAATTAGCCAACTTTATCCACTTGGTTATCATGCGGCTTGACTAAGGCTTTTGGGTATGGGTGGTCCATGGATCTTCGGGAACAACATAACAGGCAAAATGGGAATCTTTAGTGGGAGAAGGGAATTGGCAGAAATTACTGCCTTCCCTTGGCAAATGGAGATGCCATTCCGTGGAGGAACTGCATGGTTGGATCCATGCCAGTGGTTGCCCTGAATTCCACTACAGGCAAAATTCAACAGCAACCAGAGCAAAGAAGGATCTTTCTGATATCAACCCGACAAAGCCCGGACGCACACACCAAAAAGAACTTGCCTTTGCTACCACAGTCCTGTAATTAGCTTATCAGGAGAGCATAGGAGAGAAGAAGGGAAAGGATGGACCAATGGCAACGCACTTGTGCCAATCAAATTAAATATCAACCACCTATAAACTGCAGATGAAAATCAGCGGGGGGTTTTGACATGTGGAATAGGCAGATAAATCAGTGCACCCCCACATGAGTGTCTCCTTTCTCTCCATCTATTGCCAAAAACAGCGGTCTCCCATGGAAAAAAAAGCTTATTCCCCCTCCAAGCACAAAAGCAGCAACAAACTCAGGTTCCCCCTTCCCCGTTCATACACATCCAACCCACACATGTGATCTTAAATATTGAATTGGAAAACACAGTCCCTTTAAATCTTCCTAAATCCTTGCCTCTGATTGGGTTCATTAATAAACATTCTGGTTTTGTCACAGGGAGTGACATATGGCATAATCCTCTAACAGGAAGAAGTGTTTTGCATTTTATTGTAGAAAACAAACATGCAAACAGGTTCCAACAGATGGCTTTCTTAGCTTCTGGGGGAAAGGCGGGGGGGGAGAGAAGAAGCTTAATAAGGCTGGGGGGGGGAAGATTTGATCTCTCCTTCTCCTTCCTCCAAAAATAAACTTAAAAGGATTTAATTCAACATTAAGCATTTTTGGTAGATTGCAGCGCATTTTCTTCTTCTAGATATCGTAACCCCCGCCTTGCTGGCTGTACCTCCTCCCTCTGTCTGGTCCACTGTCCCTGCTGGAATAATCTCTTTTGGATCACATCTAGAGTTCCCAGGCCTCCAGTCTGGGTGTAGATTTCCCTCGATTTTGGGGGGCTTCTGCCTGCTGCTGCCAGCCGGCCAGTGGGAGAAGCCCTGCCCCCCAAAAGCAACCTCACATAGCGAGGTCCCTGACATGATGATGTCATGAGGAAGTGATGTCATCACATCAGTGACATCACATGGTGACGCTCTGCTTTTGAGGCAAAACTCCATTGTTTGAGCCCAGTTTTAACCACAGAGTTTGCCCAGAAAGTAGAGCGTCGCCCCTGATGTTGCCAATGCGATAATGTCATTTCTGCATCGGGGACATCCCTGCCCACTCCCAGAATGCCCCCAAACAATCGTGCCTGGCAACCCTAATCACATCATCAGCCCTCTCTGGAAGAGATGGACTTCATGTGCAATGGTGAGAGATGAAAAGAGGCTCGCAAAAGTGCAAAGAGGCTGAACATTTTGAAAGGGGCATAATCAGCACTCAGACTTAAAGAGACGAAGCTTTTCTTTTACATATAAGACCATGCCAAACTGAATGGCATCTAAGGATGTTTTATGCCTGCCCAGTGGCTGCTTCAACAGGCTTTCCTGCAAGAAGCTGCATCACGTTCTAAAGCTCTGGAAGGCAACCAATCAGCCAGAGCAGCTCTTTGCTACAATATGCAAGCACCACAGAGAACGCCCCCTTCTAAATAACTACAGCTCTCATGAGGCAGTGCAAGAATGTGCATGTACAAATTATACCCGATCGGAACAGTTTGCTTGCCTTTTCTATTCACAAACCCCCATACCAATCAAGTTTTAACAACAACCAAAAAAAATGGTGAATGAAGAGTGTGTCAGAACTCCCTACAATTCCCAAGAGGCACTGAGAGAATATACATGTACAAAATGGTTCAGATTCAAACAGACTTTTCTATTAATGATAAGCAAGTTAAGTAACAGTCACAGATACAGAGAAATACCTCACGCGTATAATACCTTAACTCAGGGCTATTTTGGGACAGGAATGCACAGGAACGGCGTTCCGGCTGGCTCCTGAATTGGCCACACCCAGCAGGAACTCATTAGCATAACAGGCCACACCCAACAGCAGAAACTCATTATGACTGGCTACGTTAGGGGTGTGTGGCCTAAAATGCAAAGGAGTTCCTGCCACAAAAAAAAGCCCTGGGTTTTGACAACAAACAAGGTAAACAGAATAAGAAGCAAAAGGTGGGTGTGGTTGGATGACCACACGTCTGGTAACATGGGGGTGTGGCCTAATATGCTAATGAGCTGTGATGTCAGGGGTGTGGCCTAATATGCTAAAAACTTGCTGCTGTTCTGTATGGCCTATTATGCTAATGATTTCCTGCTGGGCTTTTTCTACAAAAAAAGCCCTGCCTTAACTGATATTGATAGTTTGGCCAAACAGGAAGATATTGGTATTATCATACTGAGGGGCAGATGGGGGAAGCTGTGGGAAAGCAATCTGTGATCACGTGTATGTGGTTGTCATTTTTACACAATCCTGTTCAAACTGCTGAAACACTGGTTAACAGTTTGTCAAAAGTTTCAGCTGTGCTGATCAACAGCTAGCTAATGGAATACAAGCCAAACCAGCAATGGATCAAGGCTGCAGTTCAGTGGTAGAGTATCTGCTTGGCATGCAGAAGGCCCCAGGTTTGATTCTTGGCATCTTCAGTTAAAAGGCTCAGGTGGTATATAATGTAGGCCCATAGCTATGGTGGGGCTTTGGGAGGCTCTGCCCCTTTTCTTAAAGGCACAGCTCCACAAGAATTTCTCCTGTAAATGCTTTTTTCAATAATTTTTAAAATGTTTTTAAAAGGCGTGCACTCCTTTAAGCAGAGTGGGGTGCTGTAGTTGACTAATTCCTGCAATGAGCAAGGGGTTGGAGTAGGTGACCTCTAGGATACCTTCTAACTCTGTGTCAAGAAACTGGTCTCCTTTAAGAGAGTTTTTCTGACTAAGTGTTAGCTTTCTTGAATGGAGAAGTCATCACCCCCACCTGCCGGCTGGTTATCAGAATGGTTGCTTAGGCTGGCAGAAGTGATTAGCTTGCAGCAGCTGAGAACTGCCATCTAAAGTGGTTGACAGCTTGCAGTTTAGAGATCTATCCTGGTAACAGCTTTCTTTTGGTTAAATGGCTTTCCTTTCTGTACTGAGAACTTCAGCCCCACCAGGAAAAAAATGCCCCCCACAAGCCACAAAATCCAGGCTATGGGCTACAGGCCTGAGAAACTGGAGACTGGATACTAGTCTGAGTAGACAATGCTGACTCTGATGGACCAAGGGTCTGATTCAGTAGAAAGCAGTTTCATGTTTTCGTATGTGTTCATTTGATCCCTTATGAGGAGTAGAAATGCTTCCAAATTTCCCATTATCTCACTTTCTCTCTAGATTCTGGAGATTTGGATGATATGGTCTTCTCTCTGAAGTGGAACCAAGGAATTAGGAATCCTCCTTAACTTTTGTTTCCATTTTACTTCTAAATTTTGTATCAGGTGTCACACATATATTGTTTGTTGCAGCTCCTACCTTAACAATGCACATCCAAACCTTGCTTCTTCTTTTTCTTCTTTTTTGCAGTGTTTTATCAGTCTTGATATCTTGGCATGCATGGTTATATCAGGATTCTTTTTGTGTGGTGTAGGGCCTTGTGCACACATTAGTAAAACACCATGCAACAGGGAATAGCATCATTTAATGTCTGTGGAGTTTTCACTGCATCATTCCTTTTATATACTGTGCTGTCTACTGCACTGTTCACCACTTCTGCGATTCAGCTGGACTACATTACTTGTATGTATTATATTCCTTTTTTAGTGCATTGCTGTCTCATTTCATAACCCCGTCTTGTTCACCACAGACTGAATGTTTTCTATCATTCTTAGTGCATGGTTTTAATAGTGTAACCTGCCTTAGTGAGCAGGTAGACTATTCACAAAGCAAGTCAAGGACCTTCATGCTATCATACATACTGTCACCACAAGATTGCTTTTTTGAAGTGTTTCAGGGCCCACGTGCACACGCATGGATAAAGAAAAAGAAGGGAGAAAGTGGCAGATGAACAAAGGAACGAAATGCTATAGCAACTAGGCATGCTCTGACTCTGGAGTTACGTTTCGAAATTCTCTAAGGTGAACAATAAAGAAATGGAACGGGGGAAATTCTTAATCAGACGAGAGACTCAGAACTGATTGAATCACATTTGTGCATCACTCAGCTCATATTTGAACATGTGAACTGCCTGCAAGGATGATTTCAAACTTTTCATCATCTTCTTTCACTCTGCTTCAATCCGAAAATCCTCCAGGTCCCCCTTGCGCAAAACAATGACCCTTGACTCTCATGCCAATTTTGTGTCTTTGCAGTGACTTTTTCATGTAACATTCCACACACTTCTCAACTTTCTCTGTGCCTCAGTGCATCTGAAAGACATTATTTGCACAAACAAAGTGCATCCCACCATTCTACTCATAAAATACCATATGCATGATGGACAACCTGTGCAAACAGTCTTCAAAGAGACTGAAAAGCATCAAAAAACCTGAAATCACTGTCAACATAACGAATACGTATTTTGCAAACAGAATCACATACGGAACGTTCACTCATTCCATGTAGTCTCCATTGAAAAGTGTCATGTTGGAGTTCCATCTTGGCCCCTTCCTTCTCCTCACTGTAGCCCACTGACCCACAGAGCTATTACTCCACAAGTAACTTACAGTCGAGGAAATCAACTTTCCCTGGGTCAGATGAAGTTGCTAAAAGTAAGGAGAAACAGTTCTGCAAGCAGATTGTGGGATCAAACTAGGGATGCCAAACTCCAGGTGGCCCCTGGAGCTTACCAGCTATTACAACTGATCTCCAGATGACCAAGATCAGTTCCCCTGGAGAAGACGGCCACTTTGGGAGGGGGTGGAGTCTATGGCATTATATCCTGCTGAAGTCCCGCCCCTCCCCAAACCCTGCCCTCCTCAGGCTCTCCAGCCAAAATCTCCAGGTATTTCCCAACCCAGAACTGGCAACCCTAGATCCACCCATTTCAGCACCAGCACTGAATCATCCACTGGAAAAGTGGGCAGATGTGAACCACTGGAAAAGTGGGCGGATGTGAACAAGATGCAATTTAACAAGGATAAGTGCCGAGTTCTACATCTGGGTAACAAAAATGAGGAAACACATACTGGATGGGGGATACACTTCTGGGTAGCCATGTGTGTGAAAAAGATCTTGGGGTATGGGTGGACCATAAGTTGCAGCCAGTGTGATGCAGCAACCAAAAAAAAGGGCTAATGCGATCTTGGGGTGTATCAACAGAGGCATAACATCCAAGTCGCAAGATGTCATAGTCCCACTGTACACTGCATTGGTCAGGCTGCACCTGGAGTATTGTGCACCGTTCTGGAGGCCTCACTTCAAAAAGGAAGCGGGCAGAGTGGAGCGGGTGCAGAGGAGAGCAACAAGGATGATCTGATCGGGGGTTTGGAGACCAAACTCTATGAGGAAAGGCTGAGGGACTTGGGGATGTTCAGTCTGGAGAAGAGGAGGTTGAGGGGGGACATGATTGCTCCCTTGACGTCTTTGAAGGGCTGTCACTTAGAGGAGGGCAGGGAGCTGTTCCTGTGGGCAGCAGAGGAGGGGACTCACAATCATGGGCTTAAATTAAGGGCGGAAAGGTACTAGATAGATCTTAGGATAAAAAAATTCACAGTAAGAGTTGTGCAGCGGTGGAATCAGCTGCCTGGGGAGGTGGTGAGCTCCCCCTCGCGGGCAGTCTTTAAGCAGCGGCTGGACAAACACTTGTCAGGGATGCTCCAGGCTGATCCTGCACTGAGCAGGGGGTTGGGCTAGATGGCCTGCATGGCCCCTTCCGACTCTGTGTGATTCCATGATTCTGTGATCCTTTCCTTTGTAAACAGAGGGTCCTGGATTCAACTGGAGACAAACATTCTGGTGAATTAGGGCCACATTGTGTTGTTGCTTCTCCCGTCCTCCCGCCTTCCCTCCTCCTTTGCTGTTCCATTCACACGCAGCAGGTGCTAAAGTGAAAACCGGCAAGCGTGGCCGTCCTTCCAGTAAATACACCGTCACTCTCCCCCCCCCAAATGCCCATTAAGTCTCAGGAGCCTTGACGTTTTGTGGCATAAAAGCATAATCAAAAGAAATCATGTCTCAGCTCTGCCAGGAATGGGGTAGAATATTCTATTCAGCTTTATGCGAAAGGGGAAAAAAAAATAATTGGAGTGAGATTTGTTTGAAATGGGAGCAGAGAAATGGCCAGTTTGCCATCTATTTCCAGTGGAAATAATCATAAAAGGGGGACCATTTTTAATATTCTAAGAACAATTTTATTTTGGAACAAGTTTCTCGGTGTTTTCACAAGCAACAAACTGGGGGGGGGGAGTTTGTGTGTGTGTGTGTGGAGTGGGGTGAAATAGTCCGAAATGGCATACAATCATGTCACAGAATGGATTGACATTATTTCAAGCTATGGTTCTAATCGGCGGCAGGAAATAATGAGGTTTTGACATTTTTCTCTGATAGCCTGGCATTTGTTTGGCACCCCGAGGAACTC
The DNA here is from genome assembly GCA_029375565.1 of Gekko gecko. Taxonomy (NCBI): domain Eukaryota; kingdom Metazoa; phylum Chordata; class Lepidosauria; order Squamata; family Gekkonidae; genus Gekko; species Gekko gecko. The sequence goes on along the minus strand of JAPDNY010000016.1, from coordinate 47,674,176 downwards.
AAAAGCACAAAGTAGCTTTCAGAAGTTACAGGAAGGGCAAAACAACATCCCCTTTGCACGCCCACATCAACCCCTGCACTGCCAAGTAAAACAAAATACTGCAAGAAATACATTTGTCTCGTCCCGCATTTTCAAGCAGTGCTTTACGCGGAACACTTTCGTGCCAGCACTATGGAATTCCATCTCTTTTCCAGCACTTTTGCAGCACTTGGATCGATACACTGCTTTCAGGCAATAGCACGTTGCTGCATTGCCATCCGAAGGACACATTAAGTGAATGTGTGCATTTAAACCCTGATATACACCCATACCCACATCTATAGGAACATAGGAAGCAGCCCTTAAATAAAGTTAGGCGAATAGTTAGACTAGCTCAGCATTGTCTATAATTATCACAGGGAAAAAACAGCTTTAAAAGGGGATCAGATAGATTCATGGAGGATGTCTATCAATGGCTACTAGCCACAGTGACTGAGCAGAACCACTGCATTCAGTTGGACTAATCCTCTGAATACCAGAGCCAGGAGGCAACATCAGGGGAAGACCTTGGCCTCTAAGCCCTGTGGCTGGCCCTCCAGGAAACTGGTTGGCTGCTGTGTGAGACAGAATGCTGAACTATATGGACCATTGGTCTGATCCAGCAGGGTTCTTCTGTTCCTATCCACAGACACTCTCAGGGGTCACAAGCAGAAAGAGACATTTTCTGTGCACCTACTCCCTTTGATCCATTGAGTGGGTATGCTGGGATGTGAACCTGGGACTTTTTGCATGACATGCAACTGCCTGAGTCAGATCAGTGATCCACATATGGAGGTGGAGTCAGTGTGGTGTAGTAAGTTAAGTAGGCTTGCCAACCTCCAGGTGGTGCCTGGAGATCCCCTGGAATTACAACTGATCTCCAAGTGACAGATATCAGTTCCCCTGGAGAAAACGGCTACTTTGGAAGGTAGATTCTATGGCATTATACCCCATGGAAGTCCCTCCCCATACTCCACACCCCAGATCTCCAGATATTTCCTAACATGGAGCTGGCAACCTTATAGTTAAGAGTGCTGGACTAGTATCTGGGAGACCTGAGTTTGGATCCCTACTCACACCATGGAAGCTCACTGGGTAACCTTGGGCCAGTCACAGAGTCTCAGTCTAACCTACCTCACAGGAAGGGCTCTTTTTGTAGCAGGAACTCCTTTGCATATTCGGTGACACACCCCTAATGTAGCCAATCTTCCAAGAGCTTACAGAGCTCCTCTTACAGGGGCTATTGTAAGCTCTTGGGAGGATTGGCTACATTAGGAGTGTGTCGCCTAATATGCAAAGGTGTTCCTGCTACAAAAAGAGCCCTGCTCACAGGGTTGTTATGTGGATCAAATGGAAGCGGGAAGAATGATGTAAGACAACTTGGGCCTCCATTGGGGAGAAAGGCTGCATGAAAAGCATGCACCACCACTGAGAGTACCATCCTAAGCAGAGTTATACCCTTCTATGTGCATTGAAGTCACCGGGCTTAGAAGGTTACTCTGCTTAAGATCTGCAATGTAAACTATGGCCACGTGTGTCCACCTGCATTTGGCATGGGAGCAGAAGACTGATACCCAGAAGCCACCTCAAGGGGTCATTCCACTATCTTATAAAGTGACCAACAGAAGTTGCAGCTTTGAGCCAGACACTCAAAGAGGAGACCGCGCTTCCTCAAGCACTCATGGCACACCCAATATGCCAGCCTCCCAAGCATATACAATGTGAATTTATACTATGTGGATACTATTCTGGCCCGAGTAGAGTCTTGTTCAATTTTAACCCAGATTGGTAGTGGAACGAGGTATGCTGTGCAGTTCAAGAGGGAATTAGGTAAACATATGGAGCAGAAGTCCATCAGTGGCGATTAGCCACAGGGTATAGATGGGAATTCTAAGTCTGGGGCAGGTGATGCACTCTATTCTTGGTGCTGGAGGGGGCAGTAGTGGGAGGGCTTCTAGTGTCCTGGCCCCACTGCTGGACCTCCTGATAGCACGTGGTATTTTTGGCCGCTGTGTGACATGATGGGCCACTGGCCTGATTCAACATTGGCTTCTCTTATGCTCTTATGTCTTATAGCGAACCCATTGGGATCAGGGTTGGCCACAGTAGCTTGCTGTGTTCAGAAGCAGGCTAGGTAGGAACAGGGCATTTTTGGTAGTGGTACCATCTTTGGAATTTTGGAACAATACCCCCACAGCCGTTCCTTTTGTGCCCAGCATGCCTAGTTTTCGATGCTAAATTATTTTAGATGCTTCCCCATTCACTCGTACCTTGTGGCTGATCTCTGTTTGGTTAAGTTATTATATGGGTTTCCTTTCACTGTTTCTTGTGCTCTGGATTAGTTTATTGAGGGCTTTTCTCTGTTGAACTGGTGGACTTACTAGGGTAGAGGCCAGTTTCTCAGATCACTTCCTCAAGACTTTGAGGCCCAGGAGCTGCAGGATTTGGGGGGAGGCATTTCAGGCTGTTGAGTGTGGGGGAAATCATGCTCTGTGGGTGAAAAGTCCTTGCAGCCACAAAAACAGTAGTCTGGATCCAACCCATTGTCTGTTAAACCTTAAAACAGCTCAGCATTATTGTCCAAAAATGGTGTGGGGTGGGGGCAAGACCAAAAGAGAGCTACTTAGTGGGTTCAGGGCAGAGATCAGTGGACTAGATAGAATTGTTGATATTGCACTGAATTTTAATGATTCTGTTCTTACAGAAGGATTACAATGTTATGACCAGTAGACCTTTTTTAAAAAAATATCTTAATGTTGCACACCACCTTCTTTTCAAAGAGAAACTGACACTAAGGTTGCTAGATGCCCTGGTGGAGGTGGGGGTCCCCCACTGCCAGGACCCACTGCCCTACCACCAATTAGCTGGCCGGTGAGGGGGAACTTACCCTGGAAAAGAGGGAGATCCATCCAATGTGCAGTAACACATCTATGTCACTGCCCATGTGACCCAGAAGTGACATCATCATGTCCATGTCATCAAGGACGCCATTCTAATATTTGGGGGAAAAACTCTATGGTAAAAGCCAAATTTACCATGGAGTTTTTGCCCAAATTCCAGAGTGTCACATCAATGTCCCAGAAGTGATGACATCACTTCCGGGTTATGTGTCAGAGACACAGACATATTGCTACATGTCTGATGGTCCTCCCTGCTGTTCCTGGTAAGACCCCCCAACCCCTGCCAGTTGCCAGGTCAGACCTGGCAACCGTAACTGACATATTAGAGGTCTCCAGTCTTTTCTTTAATGAGAGCTCCTGAATAATAAAAAAATATACTGAGCTGTTCCCATCCCCACCCCAGACTGCCACCAAGTTTTGTTCTGTCCTACAAAAAAAATCCCATGGACTAGGAAGAGCACTAAAAAGCTATGAAACTATCCACCAACCAACAGAGAGAAACCCCTATGAAATAAAACCTTATTTAAAAAGTCAAGAATACATTTTCTAAGTGACACGCAAACTACTCTGCAGTGATTGAGAAGCTACTAACTCACAAACTACCGGTCAGAGACCCCTGCATTAGCAGCTCTCAGTTGTTGTTGTTTATTTCTTAATTTTTGCTTGATTTGCCACTGCTTTCTGTTCCTTTCCCTCACTCCTCTCTTCCACTCAACTCCAATGAACAACCACACACTAATAAGAAAAGCAGTCTCAACGGAACTGTATGTATGAATTTCCCAAGATTCTTTTTGTGCAGTGTTGGCATCAGTAAAACACCACACAAAAACAATAATGTGGTCAGGCATACAAAAAAACCCACTCCTGCCTCGTTTTGTCAATGCACACGTGTGCGTCAGTCATATGGATGCAAATAAACCAAAGGAATAGAAAGCTGTGACTAAAGGGACACATTACAATTAATTATTTCAGGAATTTTCCTCGTTAAAGGGGAACGAAGAAGGAATGGAACACAAAGCAACAGAACAGGGGGAATGTGCTCATCCCTAGACAGAAGCACACAGCCCTAACATCACTCAACACAGATCTCCCTTCAGTCAAGCCCTGAGAAACACAATGCTCCCTTTTATTTGCTAAACCTTTTCTAGTTTCAACTGATCGACTTCCTTTTTGACATTAATTTCCTCTTGATATTTAACCTTTAGATTTTTTTTTCAGAATGAGAGAATATAACGACTCCTCAGCAGGGTATCATTTGAGTTCGGCTCACCAGAGAAGATCTTAACATTACTCTTTTTTTTGCAGAAAATGCCTGTGATTTATGGGCTATTCCTCATTTAACCTTAACCGGTTATGCTAACTCCTCTTCCAAATATCCTTTATTAGTAATGGATCTGATTATAGTTGCCTGAACCAGTCACTGGGAGTCTTAAATAAGGGAGGGGGAGGCGAGCTGAAAATCCTCATTTCCTTGAAGAGCTTGGTTTAACTTTGACAAGGTTTGCATATATATCGTAAATCAACTAAGGTGAGGGGAAGGGATAGGAGATTTCCCTCTTATTCTCTTCCCATTCCAGTGGAGTAGTTTGTAGCATAGTCCCATACATGCTTACTCAGAAGGAAGTCTCACTGAATTCAATGGGAGTTACTCTCTGGTATATGTGCAGAGCCCTGGCCTGGATGGCCCAGGCTAGCCCAATCTCATCAGATCTTGGAAGCTATGCAGGATTACTATGATAATACTAAGATAATTCATATTATAGTATTCTGTCAGAGCTCTTTTTGTAGCAGGAACTCCTTTGCATATTAGGTGACACACCCCCTAATGTAGCCAATCCTCCAAGAGCTTACAGAGCTCTTCTTACAGGGGCTACTATAAGCTCTTGGAGGTCTGGCAACATTAGGGGTGTGTCGCCTAATATGCAAGGAGTTCCTGCTACAAAAAGCCCTGGGTGGTCTCACTGGAGTGGGCTTTTTGTGCTTGACTGGCTAGATCCACAGCTGGGGTGGCTGCACCCCATTGCCACCTTAGAGTGACACAAGGTAAGCGAGAGGACCTTCATGTATGGTTGGAATTTTTGGATCACTTTAATGGGGTTGCCGTCTGGCAGACACCTTTGTCTCTGGAGGACTCGTTGCAGGTTCATTCAGATGCGGCAGGCGGTTTGGGTTTTGGTGTATTCTTTAATAATCAGTGGTGCACTCAACGGTGGCCTGCACAATGGAAAAACTATTCCCCATTACATTTTATGGGTGTGAAAGCTGACAGGAAGGAAGTTGATTCATTTGAAATGTGATGCTGGAGGAGGGTTGTATGGATACCCTGGACCACCAAAAAGACAAATATGTGGGTAGATCAACTCTCCCTAGAAGCTAAAAAGACTAAACTGAGGCTTTCGCACTTTGGTCATGGACAAGAATCAAGGGACGATAAGAGTCACTGGAAAAGACAATAATGCTAGGGAAAGCTGAAGGCAGCAGGAAAAGAGGAAGACTCAACATGAGACGGATCAACTCGATCCAGGAGGCCACGGCCCTCAGTCTGCAAGATCTGAGCAAGGCTATCAATCATAGGACATTTTGGAGGCCATTCATTCATAGGGTCGCCATATGTCAGAAGCGATGGCACTTAACACACACACACACACACACGAGTAGAGTTGGTCCTGATTAATGCTTAGATGGGGGACCACCAAGGAAGTCCAGGGTTGCTGCACAGAGACAGGCAATGGCAAACTGCCTCTGTTCATCTCTTGCCTTGAAAAACCCTATGGAGTCACCACAACCTAGCTGTGGTGATTTGACGGCACTTTCCGCTACTGTCTTTGCAGAGGACTGTGGCATCAGAGCATAGACCACTGAAGTGAATAGGCTTAGAAGAGTGTAACTCGGCTTTAGATGGCAGTGGTTGCATTTCAGTTCACACTACACTTGGCCACTTGCTTTCTCTTGGCGGGCAAACTCCTGCCAACACTCCCCAATTGCCACTGGGGTTCAACTGCTCAGTAGAGGGAAAGGGAGGAAAGGATGTTGGCAACATGTCAATGCCACTTCCAGGAGGAACCTGGAAGTGACAGCAGCAATTCTGTAAGAATCCTACCAAACTTTATGGCATCTCCCATGTCCTTTTTCCCCTGCCCCACCCCCAAAAGTCTATGGGGAGTTCTAGGCATACACCTGGAAACCTTAGTTCACACTGCTGCTACGTGGTCTGTAAAAGCACCACAGAAGAGGAGGAGGAGGAGGAGGAGGAGGAGGAGATTGGAGTCTTAGGTCATGATCATACGCACAATTAGCCATGACACAGGCGTGAATGCCGGTGGATTTAAAGGCCACAATCAGACACAAACATCTGCCCCACACCCATCGGCAACCCATTTTGCTCTGCTGCAGAAGAGGAGTAAAAAGACACTGGGGAAAGTCTGGTAGCAAACGGGTTGCTACGGGCCATGGACAAGAGTCAAGAGCTATGGCAAACCTAGACAGCATAATAAAAAGTAGAGACATCACCCTGCCAACAAAAGTCCATATGGTCAAAGTAATGGTATTCCCAGTAATAATGTATGGCTGCGAGAGTTGGACCATAAGGAAGGCCGAGCGCCGAAGAATAGATGCTTTCGAATTATGGTGCTGGAGAAGACTCTTGAGAGTCCCCCGGACTGCAAGGAGATCAAATTAGTCAATCCTAAAAGAAATCAACCCTGACTGTTTCCTGGAAAGCCAAATAACTGAAGCTGAAGCTCAAATACTTTGGCCACCAAATGAGAAGGGAGCACTCACTGGAGAAGACCCTGATGCTGGGAAAGATTGAAGGTAACAGAAAAAGGGGAGGGCAAAGGAGGAGATGGTTCAACAGTGTTATTGATGCAATGAACATGAAATTAAGCAAACTCTGGAGGACGGCGGAAGACAGGAGGGCCTGGTGTGATGTGGTCCACGGGGTCGCAAAGAGTTGGACTTGACTGTGCAATTGAACAACAACAACAACAATAGACAATGCAAAAGATCTGGCTGCTGCCAGGCAGAGGAGACAATATTGACCCTGGTAGACCAGTGAACTAACTCAGCATAAGGCAAGTTTATTTTTGCAAATTCCTGCCAAGCGTTTTCTGGTATTGGACAAGGTTGCTCATTAAAATGCAGATGGGTTGGGGCTAAGCATAGGAGTGCTCAATTATCACTACTAGGAAAGTGCACCAAAAATCCACAGTTTTTTAGGTTCAGATTTCGGGAAGGGTATCCATACTGGTATTCGGGTCCCCAATAACATTTCAGAATTTGGATATCCCCCCTCTTGCAATTCCAAAAAAAAAAAAAAATGGCATCCATTATTCCCTATGTGGGACTTTTTCTTCAGGTCGGGCCCTTTATCAAGCAAACGACATCAAAACTGAGGGTCCACTAAAGACCACCCTCCCTGGAGCCAAGTGAATTAGATCAAGGGGTCCAATTCAGGGGGAATAAACCAATAGCCAAGCACACAAGAGGAACCACTGGCCAAAAGTCACCAAATGCAGAGTTGACGAGCCCAACAGAATCAATCTTAAATCAGAGAAACCCAGCAGAACTATGGGCCAGAGTGTCAAGCCCCATACAACCACTGTCAAATCAGAGAATCCAAGCCAAACCAACTTAAGCAAGAGACCCAGCTGCAAGCCCAACAGAATCAGTATCAAACCACAGAAGCCAAGCAGATCCAGGGCCAGGGTGGCAAGCCCAGCAGAACTAGCATCACACCACAGAATCCCACCCAAAACAACCTGGTACTGCTGTACCAAGGCAGCCAGCCAGATGTGGCAAGACACTGACATAGACACATACCAACATCACTTCCCTGAAATACAGTTCCAGCTGCAACCCTGCTTGTATATTCTCTTTGCCCATGCTCAAAGAGCCACGGAGGGCTGTAAGAGAATCAGCATGATTGGCAGACAGTTCTAGTGATGCCCCAATGTCTATTGCCTGAGAAGTGGCTCCCTCCCCTCTCCCTCCTGTTGCCCAGAAATCCTGTAAAATTGAAGAAAACAGGTATAGGACTCTTAAAAGGGCTGGCCTTGAATATTCCAGAATATTCTCAAATATTTATGAAGTTCTTCAGGACCAAATTATCACTATTCCAGGAAACCCAAATATCCACCTGGACACCCAAATATAAGGTGTGGGTTGTTGTTGTTGTTGTTGGATATACATTCAGATCTGAAATGCACATCACTAAACAATACCAAAGTTGCGGTCACAGGAGCCAGAAAAAATGGGGCGGGGGGGGAGCGAGGCTATTTGGAAATCGACCCACATTTGCACAATCACACCTCCCTTGAAGCAGTCCGTCAGTGCGTGATCAGATGCAATTGCAGGTGGGTCATTTTTTGTGTGTGCTGTGTTTTCCCCCATGCGCTTAACTGAGGGATCGATGAATCGCACCTCCACACCGAGGGCTCCCTAAGGAGTTTGCAATGATGCACATACTGTGAAGGGGGGAAAAAACAATGGCACAGAGTTGGGATGGTCTGAGACGCCATGAAAGCGCACTGGAGCGACCAGACATGGGAAAGTCTGTCCGTGGCCTGTCGCAACCTGTTAACTACCGGATTTCCCCCAGTGTCTTTTAACTCCACTTCTGCGGTGGAGCAGAACAGGTTGCCGACGGCTGTGGGGTGCTTCCCAGAAGTTGTTGTCTGATTGTGCCCTTTAAATCCACCCAGCATTCGCACCTATGTCAGGTCTAATTGGGCATATGATCGCAGCCCAAGCTTCAAGATTTTAGTATCACCATGGTCATGTAAGAACATAAGAACAGCCCTGCTGGGTCACACTAGTGGTTCATCTAGTCCAGTATCCTGTCTCACACAATGGCCAATCAGTTCCTCTGGATGGCTAACAACAGTGCCTCTGAATGTGGAAGTTCCCCTCAATCACCACGGCTAATAGCCGCTGATAGACTTATCCTACATGAATCTGTCTAATCCCCTTTTAAATCCCCTTTCTAATCTTGTCCTGAACCTACTGCCCATCAGCTTTATCAGATGCCCTAGTATTTTGGGAGAGGGAGAGAAATTTATCTTTGTTAACTCTCTCCGCCCCATACATAATTTTATAACCCTCTATGATGTCCCCCCTTAGTCGTCTCTTTTCTAAACTGGAAAGTCCCAGAATCTTCAGCCCTTCCTCATAGGGAAGGTGTTCCAACACCCTAATCACCTTGGTTGCCCTCCTCTGTACTTTTCTCAGCTCTGCAATGTCCTTTTTGAGACACAGTGACCAGAACTGTGCACAGTATTCCAAATGAGGCCACATCATAGATCTATTAACAGGGGCATTACGATATCAACCATGTTATTCTCAATCCCTTTCCTAATAATCCCTAACAGAGTTTGCCTCTTTCGTCACTGCAGCACACCGGGTTGACATTTTCATTGAGCCATCCACTATGACTCCAGTATCTTTTTCCCATTCAGTCTCAGCAAGTTCAGACACCGTTAACCTATACTTGAAGTTGGGATTTTTTGTCCCAATGTGCATCACCTTGCAGCATCCTGATTTCTCACAACCTCCAACACCACAACACAACAACTCATTAGCACATTTACATAAGGGTCCTATAGAATATTTCAATAATGATTTCACCGATAGATAGCAAGTGGATCACAGGCATCAGCAGAACACCACACAGAAAGAATATAGAAAGTAGGTAATAAGCACCAGTAAAGCACTACACAAAAAGAATCTAAAAAGTGGGTAATGTGCATCAGTAAAACACCACACACAAAGAATCTTTGACTCAATCATACAAACAGTAGAATTGATATTGCTTCCCCCCACCCTCCTAGTATCAGAGATAAATTGGTAATAAATACAGGGGCTGGGGGGAGAGAAAGCCAATGACGAGAATAAAAATTACAGCAAACAACATGTGTTCCATTTCCGGAAATAATTTTAAACATTCTTCTTGCTAATCCAGAATGCAGGGGAACCCAACACAGCCCAGAGTGAAATTCCAGAACACTAATGGAGTAAAAAAATCTGCCCATCCCTCATCCTCCACCCTAAAGAAATGTGTTGCTTTTATCTACCCACTAATGGCAGTTCTAGGGAGTCACCTGACTACTCCCCACTGATTGTTTTACACATTTCAACAATGCACAAAATGCCTGGCCTGTCAGTGTTAATTTTAGACAAAGGCAATTGCTGCGGAAAGCCTATGGCAGTCAGTAGACAGAAATGGTAATCAGGAGAGTAAATTTGGAGCGGATTCAAAGCAAGCCAGCTCAGATCTTATGGGCAAGAAGATATATTTGATGTTGCTGGTGATTGCGGAGGTATGTCTTCTAAAAAAAAAACCCTGAACTGCTTATTACTGCATTTTCTTATTTTATTTTATTTTATTTTATTTAAAAACCCTTAACTCTTTCCATGGAGCACACAGGTTGCAGTTCCGACTTACTTCCCCCTGCCCGATGTTTTGCGAGAGAAAACAAAGGACAAAAAAGGAAGGAAATGAGAAGGGGGGGGGAATGGAAGAGGCCGTGTTTCGTAGTTGTTACCCGCTTTCCAACCTGAAGTAGCAATCTGGAAGGGGAGATTCTGATAGAGTCTGACTCGTGTAGCTTATTAGGTTCCCATTCCAACCACGTGCCAAAAGGAAGCTACCACCAGAGGGCTACAACGTGAGTGCTTTGTGTCACTGTCAGACTGAAAGAACTATCAATGTAGGCAGGAAAGGAGCCAGAGAGCAGAACTTGCTCTGGGGATGAAATATAGACTCACGGCCAGAATGTCAGTCCTTGGGGCGATCTTTTAGACAAGCTGGAGGGAGAAATCCATATTCAGAATTTAGAGCTAAGCCAAGGTCAAGGACTCGGAACTTGGAAGCTTGGTGAGTCAGGAGGAGGGAGGTGGATGATCCATAGCAGGAGGAGGCACGGCAAGGTAGACAAGAGTCCACGCCAAGATGGGCAGGAGGAAACCGGATAAGGAACAAAAGTCCAGAAGCAGATGGACACACACGTAGGGATGATCCAGCCTACCACATTCAGTTATATTACTACATCTGAATCTGGCTCTGTGTTGCATTTTACTCCTCCTTGATTCCAGTTCCATTGAAATTTCTCTAATTCAGTGTTTTTCAACCACTGTGCCGTGGCACACTAGTGTGCCGTGAGATATTGTCTGGTGTGCCGTGGGAAAAATTCCAATTTCATCCGTAACATATGAACAATTATAAAATAAAGTATTATTATTTCATAATAAAGTAATTATAAAATAATTTCTTTGTGTTTATTTGATTCCTATTCAAGAGAATTACTTTATATATAGTCAATATAGGCACAGAGTTAAATTTTTTTAACATTTTCTAATGGTGGTGTGCCTCGTGATTTTTTTCATGAAAAAAGTGTGCCTTTGCACAAAAAGGTTGAAAAACACTGCTCTAATTAATTCTGAAATGACTGCAGTTTCAATTCCTTCAGTTAATCTGCACTTCCAATGTTCATATGTGTACTAATAAAACAGTGAACAAAAGCAACCTTAAATTAATCTTTGCACCGTGAGATTATCTAGAGGTATTCAGGATCAGCCAGGTTGATGATGACAAGTCAGAGGGAGACCAGGAACATGAGAATATAAAAAGAGCCCTCCTCGATCAGACCAGTGGTCGATCTAGTCCAGCACCCTGCCTCACACAGCGGTCAACCAGTTCCTCTGGAGGTCCAACAAGCGAGCATAGAGGCTGAGGCCTTCCCCTGAGGTTGCCTCCTGGCTCTGGGATTCAGAGGTCAACTGCCTCTGAATGTGGAGGTTCCATTTAGTTACCAGGGCCAGTAGCTGTTGGAAAATGCATGGTCTATAGTGCAGCTTTAAGAAGATCTGAAGATCACCCTACAGGGGGAACAACTGAAGGACTGCTAGTTAGCATAGCTAGATTAGGGACTGCCCAGAATTTCAAATTATGTCCTTCCTGTCTCTGGATTGTCTCTTCTGGAGACTTCCTGCTCCTGCAAAGCTGCCTTCTTCTTGTTGTTCCTCCTTCAGCAGTTAGGCTAGACAGTTAAGGCTCTCTCTTCTATGTTCTATAACCGTTTGTGCTTCTTTAAATAAACCTACTTATTTTTCTCTAAACAGCCAGTGCTCCACTTCCTTTGCATATTTAAACTCTGCCATCAGTAGCCACTGATAGATTTTTCACCAAGAATCTGTCCAGCCCCTTAAAGCCAACTATGCTTGTGCCCATCACTACATCCGCTGGGTTTTCTGAAGGAAATTGAGCTTATCTGGGCATAAAGACCAGTCTTCTGCTAGCTCTCTCCGAAAGCTAAAGACGTCTCTGAAATGGGAAGATAATTATAGATCTTCTGTAGAAGGAGGTCATGGGGTTTACAGATCTCCAGTCTTCCAATGTCAGGTCTATACACGCAGAAGCTGAAGCGTCTCATCAAGTGATGCAAACTACGGAGCCTTCTGAAGCCAGGTAGGGTTTGGCCAATATCTGTAGTTCAGTTCTTTACGTACGAATAGTGCACTTGGTTTTATATGAATGTAGGAGAGACGATGGCAGATGGAATGTATCAGTTAAGCATGGTGGTGGAAAATGCCATCAAGTGAGAGCCATTTTCAAGGCAAGAGACAAATAGAGGTGGGTTACCATTGTCTGCCTCTGTATAACAACCCTGGACTTCATCGGTAGTCTCCCATCCAATGAGTTAACAGGGCCAACCCCACTTCTGAGATCTGATGAAACAGGTCAGGGCTAGTTAAGTACAGCCTTTAGAAAACCAACATATTAGGGTTAGGTTAACTCTACTTATTTACATTGATCTTATCTATTTATTTTATTCCACAATTTTTTTGGAGGACCTTGGGGGCAGTGTACAGCTCTTCCTGCACCCTTGGCTACCTCTTTCATTGTGGAACCATGACTCTGAAATATCCTTTCTACACATAATCACTTAGAACAAAACAGGATGCTTTCTTCACAATAGGTAGAAGCATAACATTTATTTTAAACCAAGGCTCTTTAGGGAGTTTTATGTAGTTTAATTTTGTCCCCAGACTCTGGTCTACACTGGAATGGATGTCATCACATCGCTGGTGATGCAGCGACACTGGTATTTGGGCAACTCTTTGGTAAAAATGGCTTCTACCATAGAGTTTTGCCTAAATACCAGAGTGTCCCACATCACCAGCGATATGATGACATCACCTCTGGCGCATGCTGGAAATGACCCAGGTCTTGGCCTCCCTCTCACTGGAAAACATCCTCTCCCCACTTCCTGCTGGTTGACAGAGGGTACTTGGCAACCCTAGGCAAATGGCATCCCTAGTTAGCTGGGAGGTGATGAAATGGACTATACTACTGGAAACCAAATGTGGGGAGATCACATTCTTACTGCTCCCGCACATAAACATTCCCTGCCAATAACAACTGAGCACATAAGAGAGAAAGGCCTAGCCCTTCCCATGACCTGAGAGTTTTCCACTTATGGGGGAAATGTTCTGTATAAGATAAATGCCATCCTCCACCCACAGTCTGAAGTGGCACTGTTCACTTTGCCATCTTGGTTGTTAACTGTCTCATGACTTCTTCATTCTTCTGTGTCACCATAGAAGGGTGTCCTCAAGCAGGCGATACGATCATGCAATAGTGCAAATGCGGGCCAAGATCCCCAGACTGGACTGGACTGAGGGAGGGGCGCCCGTTGTGTCTTCCCACACTTCACCCACCCACGTCCACCTTCCATCTTCCTTGTCTTAAGAGGCAGCGAGCCTCCCACGCAGGAGAGGAAAACTGAAGGTGGGAACATACGGTTTCTGTCTGCGTGGCAAAGAAACTGATTAAAAATGCTAACAGCCATGATTGTCCAACGTCGAGACTCTCCCCGGAGACTCATCCAAGCAGATGGTGATTAGTTTGGGATGGCCGGAACAATCACGCATACCATGTTGCAGTAACACCCACAGACTATCTGTCATTGTCCCGGGAGGCCGTTAAAGGCTGTTTACTTCATACAGTTAACTTGAACCATAAGCTTTACAAGGCTCTTTTGATACATTTTTAATCATTCTCCTCATAAACCTAGAACGGTTCCCCCCCCTTCTCCCCCTGCAATGCTCCATGGTTTGCATTTTGTATGTATAGTGCAGAAGCTGCACAGAAGCTCAGAAGGAGGCAGGAGAGACACCCCTTTGGCATGACCCACCTGCTCGAAAAGACAGTCAGGAGCCCAGCCAACTGACTGCAACCCACCTGGGTCAGGCCTTGGCCTGGCAACCCATTTGGGTTCAGGGTGGGGGGTGTGGGGGGAGAAGGTTTCTTGGCATTCATTCAGGGGAGGAAAGAAGAAACGCCTGGAAATGACTGCGGCTCTGTGGCCCAGAGCAAGGTTTGGGTAATCTGGTGGAACATTTTATAGCGGAGAGCAAAGAGCAGGCCAGGAAGGATGGTACCCAGAGGCACGAAGCAGGCCTGGGTGAGAAAGCAATTGACTTGCTGGCGGCATATCACAGACAGAAAGCCCCGGACTGAGGCTGGCCAGATCTAGGGGAGTAAAAGAGGCCCAAAAGCAAAGGGTTTAAACATGTGTTTTAGTTTATTGGGTTTTAATTTATTGGCGGGGGGGGGGGGTTGTGTGTGTGTGTGTGTGTATATACACAAACATATATATACACACATATGTTTCAAATTATATTACTTCTTGTTTTGTTTTATGGAGTTAGTTACTTCAGGCAGACCTAGGAGAGTGCAAGACAGAAACCTTTTAAATCAATCAAGTGTATCCGGAAGCTGGAAGTGACGGTGGACTTAATAACACTGGAACGGAAGCGGTTCAAGATCAGGGCCCAGATTTCATATAGCCAAGTTTGACTTCAAGTTTCAGGGCTAAGAGTATATGAAGAGCCCTGCTGGATCAGGCCAATGATCCATCTCATCCACCATCTTGTTTATCACATCTTGGATTGCAAACTCTTGGCTGGAAAATTCCTGGAGATTTGGGGCTAGAGAATGTAGAGGGTGGAGTTTGGGGAGGAGCTTAGCAGGGATATGATGGCATACGGTCCATGTCCCTGTTCCAAGGACAGCCTGAAGGCTGAGTCCCGCTGTAGATAAGTGATCAGCGCAGAGTCTATTTAGTCTTAAACCATCTTTAACCATCTTTATTTGTCTCTTCATGCATGCAAAAGAATAATTAATTCACGATCCAGTTGCTGAATGAACGACAGAGTCCATCTTTAGTAATAAGAGAAAATCTGTACGACTTTGGTGAAAAGAGATGCTTCTGTGCATCTCTTTTCCTGCTGGAGAACTCTAACAAAGAATGGAAAAGGGGTAATAAAAAGTTTGGTGGGCTTGCTAGCTACCTGGAAAGGAAACCTATATAACTAATAAGGAAGGCTATCTCAGAACATCTGACCTAAGGGGTTAATGAACTACAATTCCCATCACACATTACTTTAAAGGTAAAGGACTTATTTTCCCCCAAACTGCTTGGTATGTTTTACTATATATACTGCTGGGTGGCCTTGGCCAGCAACTTTTTCTCAGCTTAACTTAAGTCACAGGGTTGTTTGTGAGGATCAAATGGAAGAGGGGAGAAGCGGGTATGCCACTCTGAGCTCCATGAAGGAAGACCAAGATAACAGCATGATGGAGAGGTACACAACCTCTGAAAATGCAGGTTCCATTTAGCTACCATGGTTAATAGCTATTGATGAATGCCTATTCCATGATTTTGTCCAGTCTCCCTTTAAAGCCATCAAAACCCGTTATCGTATCATCACATCTTGTTGCAATAAATCCCAAAAGTGAATTATGAATTGTGTGAAGATGCACTTTCTTTTATCTACAGTTACTGTCCCGAATCTACTGCCCAGCAACTTAATTGTTCGCCTCAAGTTGCAATATCACATAAGAGGCAAAAGTTCTCTCTCTCTCTCTCTCTCTCTCATTTCTCCACCCACTCCATAATTTTGTACAGTTTTAGCACTTTTCAGCTAAACTGGAAAAAAACACCCCCCCCCAGGCTAGCCCAATCTCATCAGATCTTGGAAGCTAACCAGGGTTGGCCCTGGCTAGAATTTGGATGGGAGACCACCAAGGAAATCTGTGGTTGCTCTGCAGAGGCAGTCAATGGCAAACCACCTCTGAGCGTCTGTTGCCTTGAAAACCTTATGGGGTCACCATAAGTCAGCTGTGACTTGCTGGCACTTTCTACCTACTATCTACCTATTGAAGATATTCCAATATTGATTATTTGGGTTGCCCTTCTTTGCACCTTATGATACCATTTTTCAGGTGGGGTGACTTGGGGTGAACATTTTTCAGGTGGACTTTTAACCCCTCCTTAGAATTTCCAGGGAAAAGAGTAAAATTATCTCAGGGTTGGTGTCCAGAAGCAATATGACTTGGCTTAATGAGAACAACTTTTATTATTAGCTCTGCCCCATTACCATCAAGCTCCACCCCCAAGCCACCAATCAAGGCTACTTTGACCCTCAAAGTCTTGCTCCGGCCTCTGCCATTTGCTACAACTTTCCATCTCTACCTTCCTAGTCTCCAGCCTGAAATTTAACAGGAGACCAATGACACTTTAGACTAACACGATTTATTCCAGTGTAAATTCTTATGGGTCCCATCTCATTTCACCAGATGCCCTGGAGTGTATATCCATTAGGCTGATACATTTATATCCAGAAGAGAAAAGTGAAGGTACCAGGTGATGTGAAAGTCCTCTCCCTGAGATCCTCGAGAGCTGCTGCTAGTTTGAGTAGACAGTACTGATGACCGTGAAGGGCCAGTGGTCTGATTCAGTAAGTGGTAGCTTCATATATTCATATGAAGAAATGTGTTTTGGAATAGATTCAGGCCGCGATCATATGCACAGTTAAATCTGACATAGGCACAAATGCTGGGTGGATTTAAACGAACGATCAGACAACAACATCTGGGAAGCGTCCCGCAGCCCTTGGCAACCCATTCTGCTCTGCCACAGACACGGAGTTAAAAGACATCAGGGAAAATCTGGTAGTAAATAGGTTGCGACAGGCCACAGATGGACTTTCCCCTATCTGATTGCTCCAGTGTGCTCTCATGCTGTCAGGATGGTCTGATTAGGCCATCCTGACTCTGTGCCATTGTCCCCCCCCCCCCGCAGTATGTGCATCATCACAAACTCCATAGGAAGCCCTCAGTGTGGAGGTGTGATTTATCAATTCCTCATTTAAGCACATGGGAAACAAACGGCACACAAAACCCCCCGACTCACTCGCAGTTGCGTCTGATCACACACTGACAGGCTGTGCCCGCAGCTTCAAAGGGAGGTGTGATCCCACAACTGTGGGTCAAATGCCTCTGGAGGAAATAGTCTCGCTTCCCCCTCCATTTTATTTGGCATGTGTGACCGCACCCTCAGGTGGGTAGCTGTGTCGGTCTGAAGCAGCAGATGAGTACAGTGGCACCTTTAAGACCAATAAAGTTTTCTTCTGGGTATAAGCTTTTGTGTGCACATACTTACTCAGATACACTGAAACAGAAGCCACCAACCATTACATATAGGTAGAGGGTGGGGATGGTATTGCCAGGAAGGGCTAATTATAGTCAAGATGTGTAAGTAACCAAGCAATAAATATAGCTAAGATTGGATGAAGGCAATTGGTAAGATCTGTAAATAGCAGTAAATTAGCATAGAGCATAATAAAAGAATTTACAAACAGATGCAAGAACTGAATGATATTAGCACGTGTAGTTTTGTGATTCTTGATGCCAGATTTGTGTCCATTTATCCTTTGGCATAAGGCTTGACCTGTTTGCCCTGTGCAGAGAAATGAAGGCAGTGTTGGCATTTAATGGCATAGACCAGGGGTGTCAAACGTGCGGCCCAGGGGCCGTATCAGGCCACCAGAGGCCTTCTATCAGGCCCGCAGTGGAACTGGCTGTCTTCTGCTTCTTCTTCCAGTTCTGCTGCTCCTGTGTCATCATAAGGTTGCAGTTTACAGATACATACCTGAACAGCTCAAGATTACAACGGCACAAACATTTTGATGCAATAATTCAGAGGAAGAGGTGTCAGTTATCAGACACTGTTGAATAAACAAAATATTGCAAGAGTGCTGATGTTTTAAGGATGTTTTTATTTTAAGTAAAAAAACCCACCCTTTGTGTTTGTGTCCTCTATAAAGTTTATATCTCTGCCACCTGGCATTACATTTTATGACACGCACGGCCTGGCCCAACAAGGTCTCATTTATGTCAGATCCGGCCCTCGTGACAAATGAGTTCGACACCCCTGGCATAGACAATGTTAGAAGATGACCAATTAATGAGCCTGAGATTGTGTAGTTGCTGTTGTTAGGTCCAGCGATTGTGATGTCTGGGTGTATGTGGCAGCAAAGTTGGCACCTGGGTTTATTGCAAGCTCGGACATCAGTGTCTGTGTTCAAGTTAGATGTTGTATTACAGGGGGTGAGGAGTTGTTTAAGACTGGGAGGCTGTCTGTGGGCAAGAAAAGGTTGCCCCCCAGTACTTGCGACGGAGAACTGTCATTATCCAGTAGAAAAGAGCAAGAGGTCAAGATGGGTAGCCGTGTCAGTCTGTCTGTAGCAGTAGAAAAGAGGAGAAGTCCAGTAGCACCTTAAAAGACTAACAAAATTTGTGGCAGGGCTTGTGTGAGTCACTGCTCACTCCAACTTTATGGCTTCCTACACTCCTAGAGCAACACAATATCACTTCCACATTTCCCCCAGAAGTGATGTCACCCTGTCACACTGACAGAAATTTTTAAAACTATTTTTTCTCACGCTGGTCAACAGAGCAGCAGCAGGAAGCGGAGGTTGCCAGTGGGACATGTCTTGCAGTACCGGGAGACCTGGCAACCCTGCCTTAGTCGCTGCACTCCTTTAAGTCATGAATTTTTCAGACAAGCTGGTGTTCTGAAGTGCAATAGGAACCTTTTGGTCAAAGGTTCCCTTGCATTAGCAAACACTATACAGAGCTCTACGAGGGATCCTCATCAATCATTTATTCAAAGAGAAAAAAGGAAGCAAAATATTAAAGAGGCTGCAGGGGATTAATCTCCTCGTATTGACAAACTGTTAAAAATTAAAGAGTTGGGATGGCCCCAAAGACAACTTAAAGCAAACCACCAAACAAAAGCTTTTAAAGCCAGGATGACTGGCTGGAGTTCTTAGCCCTAAGAGCTGCCTCCTTGTCAAGTGCTCAGATCTGAGGGTGGATGAAGACCAAAGGCAGGCAGGAGGCAGACGTGCTGGCAGTGAGAAGGCCGAAGGCCAGATTCCAGATGGCCAGGATGGAAACCAGATAGGGTGCAGGTTAAGGCCAGACAAGCTGAAAACCACATTCTGGTCATGCAAGGAGGGCATCCATCGGCCTCTCCCAGTGATAAATTCCTCTAGCTGGCGGACTGTTATATCCATAAATGTCACTTAATTGGTTTTGTGTCATGTGACCTCTCAAGCCAGGAGGCTTATGGGCCATAATGAGAACAGCTATCTGGAACGGAATTTCTCTGTCTGGAACACCATCTCCAAATGCACAAGGAACAGTGCAGCCAGTATCTGATTGACAATGGCGCCTGACACACCCCAATTTTTATAAAACCTCAGCCCATAACCTCTTTCCAAACAGATTCATTAACCACATCTGGGTCTAGGGCTTGCCAAGAACCAAACCCATGAAAAAAAGGGGAAGAGAAACTCAATCAACCAAGCAAGAGCCAAAGCCTCCAAAGGAAGTTTAGAAAACAAGTAAGGGGGCAAAAGTTAAAAACATCAACAATTATAGACAAAGGTACACGTGTTTATTTCAAAAACAGTTAAAAGCCTTGTAGGGCCCAAGTAAAGCCTCATAATGTAATCAAAGTAGAGTTGTCATCTCCCCGATGGGGGTTCCCACACTTTTGGGGCCCCCAATCCACCGCCGCCTACCTGACCAGCAGGGGGAGCTCTGCCCCCTAGCAGCCCCATCGGCGCCCAACATGCCCAGCATAATGACGTCACCTGGAGGTGACATTATCAGCAACATTCTGGGTCATTGTTCACAGGGAGGAGGCGTATGCACAGCACTTCCTTTGCACATTCCTTCTATGCTGACAGCTCAGCAGAGGTGGGGAGCAGGGCTAGCACCCTCGGCCCCACTCTTGCGCCCTGCAATAGGTGGACAGGCTGTCTGTACAGAGCTAAAGAAAGACTCCAGCGTGTCCACATTTACACATACTGGCGCTATATGTAAGTTCCAACAAATATGCCTAAGTAAAGTCATGTTCCCTCTGAGCTGTGCAGTCTTGTAGGCAAAAATTCTACTTTGTGAGCTACTGGCATCAAAGTCGCAAGTGTGCAATTTGGCTGCTGCATAAATTAGTTTGCTCTGGAGCTCTCCTTCCTGAGCTGAGACGAAAATGTGTGAGCCGGAGGCTTAAAAAATGTGAGCTAGCTCACACTAACTCAGCTTAGAGGGAACACTGAGTCTCTCCAAAGCCTCCATTTTCTCCAGGGGAACTGATCTCTACTCTGGACATGAGCTGTGAAAAGCTTCAAATGAGCTAAAACAGGGATTTAAGCAGGGAGATAAGGTTGCTGCCCCATGGGCAACATTATTTACTATACCCCTTCATCTCTATAATTCTTTGAGCTGGAACACAGATTGAAGCTATCTGTTTCCCCCTACTCCCCCCCCCACACACATAATACATGGGGGATGGAGGGAGAAAAGGAACATTGTTTTACATCTGCAGAGAGAGAGAGAGAGAGAGAGAGAGAGAGAGAGAGAGAGAGAGAGAGAGAGAGAGAGAGAGAGAGAGAAGCACATCTTGTAGGTAAAAACTGTGTTACTTAGCTAGGAACTAACCTCCACGACATACATTACCGACTCTCTGTTCAATCAGTGTTCTAGTACAAGAATCAGTTACATTCAATCATCTGAAAGAGCTATTAAAATGCTGATAAAAAATTCATAAAGTAACACACTGTAATGAATCAGGAGAATTCAGCAAAGTGAGACCTACCCTTAGAGCAGGGCAAGAATGAAGGTGAACGATCATTTGGACCTAGCGGGCATGAAATACCCTTTTGGAAGATGAATAATTCTGTTTGGGGCTGATAAGTTGAACTAATTTATAATGCTGTTTTAGGTCCACTGCCGAAATATTTCAAATCCCTCAACTTTAAAATGCATTGCCTGTCAAAAGCTGGTCTCTTAACAGTTTCCCTCTTAACATTTTTCAAAATGTAACCTCGACCAATTTGCATGATTTACTGCTTATTGTATTATAGCATGCATGATTTAAACCGGGAAATAAAATTAAAAAAGAGAAGAGTTGGGGGGGGGGGCGAGGGGGGAGGAATGGAGAGAAGGGAGTGCAAAAAGGAACCAAGAATTGCTGCAGTGGAACAAGACACTTTTTAAAGTGCTTTTCTCAGTAATGAGAAAAAGGTTACTGCACATCAGGGGGAGGGGAAAGCTTAGCATGAAAAGTAGGAGGGGGGGATGTTACCGCTCACACAGAGAAGTCATTGTAATTTCCAGATTAGCTACAGACCCGTAAGACAGGATTGTTCACCAGATCAAAAATTCCACAAAAGACCTTTTCAGATGTTACAACCACATGTTCTGGGACTTCACCAATGTGCACGTGTGCTACCCATGATGTGCCTAATACACACAGCTGCCATTTTGTGTAAACTAGGCAATACATGGGTTTTCCATGCACGCAGGGCTTTCGAGCCCAGCCAAAGGTGTTTGGGCACCACAGGCAACTCATGACTTTGGCACCCCCTCCCCATTCAATGGAGGGAAAAAACAAGAAGTCTACAGTGAATGTTTTACTTAATGTAAAATAATAAAAATAGGTAAGCTATTCAAAAGCCCTCTGTGTTCCATCATGGCAGCTAGAAAACACCAAAGTCAAAAGATGAGGAGATTCTAGAAGCTAGGTAATGCCAGGCTTCCCTTCAAACTAATAGAGGTGGCTCCTTTGGTCTTTTTGGTGCCCCGCAAGAACTCTGGCACCCAAGGCAATTTCCTAGGAGTTTCCTACCGGTTGTGTTTTTTGCTTCTGCACGATAGCTGCTAATGCTACAGGGCCTGGTTATGCCTTGGTAATGACACTGATAAACTGCAACTGTTGTACTTGCACCATTCACCATTGGAATCTTCTGGATTACTGTAAAAAGAGATATATTTCTCTTGGAGTTCTGATTGGGTCATTAAAGTGATCTGTTTGTCACGCATGAAATCATTTACACATCATCCCCCCCCCGCCATGCATTCAAGATGCATCCTTTAAATTACCATAATTAAATCCATTGCCTGTTATTTTGTGCCTGGGCAGTCAGCAACATCCACTTGTGAAGTGGTTGCAAGAATTCATTGTAGGATTTCCTAGCTTTGTGGGCAGACACAGGAAGCAGAAAGATAAAGGTTCCCTTGCTTGAAAGCCAGTCGAATCCGACTCTAGGGTTGCGGTGCTCATCTCCATTTCAAAGCCGAAGAGCCAGCGCTGTCCGAAGACATTTCCGTGGTCATGTGGCCGGCATGACTAAACACCAAGGCGCACGGAACGCTGTTACCTTCCCACCGAAGTGGTACCTATTTATCTACTTGCAATTTCTTGCTTTCGAACTGCTAGGTTGGCAGGAGCTGGAACTAGAGACGGGAGCTCACCCCGTCATGCGGCACCCGGGTCTCGAACTGCTGAACTACTGACCTTCCACAGCCTGCAGTTCAGCATCTTAACCACTTGAGCCACTGCAGCTCCTAGGAAGCAGAAAGAGATACCTAAATAGTAAGTCTCAAAAAACAGATCCTCCCCTTAACTAGGTGTCTTTTCACAATTTGATATGGCACCAGACACGTGTCGGGGGGGAGGGCAGCAACTGCAAGAAAACAATCTAACTGTGCAAGTGGATACATTCAAACTTATTTGGCTGCTTTACTTGATGACCACTGGCTCACTGATTGCAAGCCAGCAAGTGATGACGCACTTATGCCATCCCCACTGACCTATGACCAGGGATGACATCCTCTAAGTGGGGCCTCAGGATCCCTTGGAATTACAGCTCATCTCCAGAGTCCAGATATCAGTCCCCTTGGAGAAATTAGATGCTTTGGAGCAGGGGTGTCAAACATGTGGCCCGGGGCTGAATCAGGCCACCGGAGTGCTTCTGTCAGGCCCTCAGTGGAACTGCCTGTCTTCTTCTTCTTCTTCTTCCAGTTCTGCTGCTGCTGCGTCATCATAGGTTTGCAGTTTACAGATACACACCTGAACAGCACGCTCAAGGTTGCAACAGCACAGATATTTTGATGCAGTAATTCAGAGCAAGAGGTGTCAGTTATCAGACACTGTTAAATAAACAAAATATTACAAGAGTGCTGATGTTTTAAGCATGTTCTTATTTTAAGTAGGAAAAAAACACCCTTTGTGTTTGTGTCCTTTATAAAGTTTATATCTCCACTACCTGGCTACCGGATATGGAACAACTGATTGGTTTAGCATAGGAAAAGGAGTACGACAAGGATGTATATTGTCACCTTGCTTATTTAATTTATATGCAGAGTACATCATGCGAAATGCTGGCCTGGATGAATCACAAGCTGGAGTTAAGATTGCTGGGGAAAAGATCAATAACCTCAGATATGCAGACGATACCACTCACCACTCTGATGGCAGAAAGTGGACCTAAAGAGCCTCTTGCTCAGGGTGAAAGAGGAGAGCACAAAAGTGGGCTTGAAGCTTAACATCAAAAAAACTAAGATCATGGCATCTGGTCATAGAAGTAGTGACAGACTTCACGTTCCTAGGATCCCAGATCACTGCAGATGGTGACTGCAGCAATGAAATTAAAAGACACCTGCTCCTTGGGAGGAAAGCGATGGCAAACCTAAACAGCATGATAAAAAGCAGAGACATCACCTTGCCAACAAAAGTCCGCATGGTCAAAGCAATGGTATGCCCCGTAGTAATGTATGGCTGCGAGAGTTGGACTATAAGGAAGGCTGAGCGCCGAAGAATAGATTCTTTTGAACTATGGTGCTGGAGAAGACTCTTGAGAGTCCCTTGGACTGCAAGGAGATCAAATCAGTCAATCCTAAAAGAAATCAACCCTGATTGTTCCCTGGAAGGCCAGATCCTGAAGCTGAAGCTCAAATACTTTGGCCACCAAATGAGAAGGGAGCATTCACTGGAGAAGACCCTGATGCTGGGAAAGATTGAAGGTCAAAGAAGAAGGGGACGGCAAAGGATGAGATGCTTAGACAGTGTCATCGATGCAACGAACATGAAATTGAGCAAACTTCAGCGGACAGCGGAAGACAGGAGGGCCTGGCGTAATCTGGTTCATGGGCTCGCGAAGAGTCGGACTCGACTGTGCAACTGAACAACAACAACAACAACAACAACAACCTGGCATTACGTTTGATGACATACGTGGCCTGGCTCAACAAGGTCTCATTTATGTCAGATCCGGCCCTCATAACAAATTAGTTCGACACCCCTAGTTTGGAGAGTCTATTCTATTGCATTGTACCCCACTGAGGTCCCTGTCCTCTGCAGGCTCCATCTCCAAATCTCCAGGAGTTTCCCAGCCTGGTTCTGGCAACCCTAACCCCCCCCCCACCATTCCCTGCCAGTGGCTGGGGGGGGACCTGAAAACCCTACCTATGACGTGGCCCAGCTTCCATCTTTTAATACCCATCAGCTGACCAATTTCAGTGTACGTTTGATACCATGCAAACTGCTTTTGTCTTGATTAAGTGAAGCCAGCTGTTGGGGGAGGGAGTTTAAACCAACGCAAGGGAGTTTTTCAAGTCCAAAAGGACCCGGTTCGGCCCCCTAGCCTCACCTTCCCAGCCCCAGTCAAACACAATCAAGAGGCTGTGATGAGAAAGGCTTGTTGTGTTTTTTCACCTGTTCCCCATTAGGCAGATCTGTAAGAACAGCACTTCATCTGTCAGCACTCAAGTGCTTCACGTTGAGTGTGGCTCGTTCATAATTGCTGGCGCTCGCGGGAGCCAAATTTCCAATACCGTCTCCACAAGGGGGTTTATGTTGTCAAGGGCGATGACGCCTCCTGTGCCCAGCTGCTGAGGGTGCGGCTGCCTGTCCTTCTGGTTTCACGTGACAGGTGTCAAAAATAAAAAAACAAGGCGTCTGTGTGTCCCTCACATATACAGGAAGAACAAAATCCACAAACTGCTACTGTGTGGGTTTTTCCACACCCCACACACCCCCATTCTCTTCTGGGTGTTTTTTTTTTAAACGCTCATTTGTGGTATTGCTAATCAGACAGATCCAGGTGGTCAGCTGTGTTGGTGTGAAGCAGGAGAATAAAGTCAGAGCCCAGTGGCCCCTTTAAGACCAACAAAGTTTTATTCAGGGTATGAGCTTTCATGTGTACACACACACTCCCTCAGATACATTGAAATGGAAGTTAGCTATATGTATGGACTGTCAACTTCTATTTCACTGTATCTGAGGAAGTGTGCGTGCACCTGAAAGTTCACACCCTTGAATAAAACTTTGTCGGTCTTAAAGGTGCCCCACTGGACTCGAACTTCATTCTACTGCTAATCAAACAGTCTGTTCAAAAGGACCAATTGTTTTTCCAAGCAATCGAAATCACAGCTTGAGCAAACACTGGCACAGATTTTTGAAATGTACATGACTGTTGTGTTAGAGTGCTGGCTTTTTGCTGCGAATAAATGTGTAAAAAAATGTATTGTTTAAAATGTACATTTTAAAAACTATTAATTAGAATCAAATTCAAGATGAGTTCATTTGGGATGTGATATGGAATGTTGGTGTTCAAGGGCAGCAAATCTTTGAATGCCAGTTGCTGGAGGCATCAATGGGGGGAGCCTTTGGTCTCTGGGTCCTACTTGGGAGCCTTCTAGAGAACGTTTGGCCACCCTGGGAAATGGGATGTGCTGATCCCATGTGACTATTTTATGCTCCTACTTTGTTACACTATCCAAATTTTCAAGTTCAATAAGAGGAAGGGTCGGAATTCAAGTTTCATCGCAGAATTCGATAATATGGTAGACACACAAACAGCCTTGCTGCTCCAGCATCCCGTTTCTCACAGGGGCCAATCAGATGCCCCTTGGAAGCCTTCAAGCAGGACATGAAAGCAACCACCTTCTCCACAGCTACTGGCATTCCCAAGTATATTGCCACTAAACATGGAGGTTCCGTTAAGCTCTCATGATTAACTGCTTGCTTGATTACACATCAGTCATTCTGAAGGGTTTTTAAATGATTTCATTGTATTTTTACTTGTAAGCCCCTCAAGCAGGGCTCTGAAATGAACGAATTAATGCCATCAGTGCATCTATTCTTCATGTTTTTGTCTGATTGTTTTCTGAAGACATCAGATCCAGAAGCTACTATCATATCTAGTAGCAGTGGATTCAACAAATTAATGATGCATTCTTGGAAACTGGCTGGGTTGCCAGTGATAAGAATATCTGAAGATCCCTGCTGGATCAGACCAGTAGTCCATCCAGTCCAGCATCCTGTCTCACACAGTAGCCCACCAGTTACTCGGGAGGGCTAACAACAGGTCATGGATAGCCCAGGCAGGCCTGATCTCATCAGATCTCAGAAGCTAAGCAGGGCCGACCCTGGCAAGTACCTGGAAGGGAGACCTCCAAGGAATACCAGGGCTGGGATGCAGAAGGCAGGCAATAGTAAGCCACCTCTCTGAAATTCCATTAGGGCTCACCAGAAGTCAACCATGACTTTCAGGCATACACATACACAATACTCACCGAAATAACAACAACAACGGCAGGGCATACATTGTGTTGTTCTCAATGTAGAGGCTTGCATGGATCACACACATCTGAGGGTTCTTGTGCATTTGAGTACACACTTGTGTGCATGTGCCCCTTTCATGCCTTTCAGGTCAGCAACCTTCACCAGCTGATGGCATTCACCAAGCCACCAGAATGCTCAGCACCAACTGGATCAAACAACAGCTCCTAGGTGGCTGTGCAAGAACTCATAAATCCAGATAACCAATGACTATACACATACAGGGCTTTGAGAGTTAGGCAGGGAGACAAAATGGAACATTTGAGAGACAAGCCATTTTGCCTCCCGCCCTACCTCTACCACCAACGACCATGGCTGCGGGCCTGGCCCTGGCTCTGAGATCGAGCCATACCATCGGGCGACTTAAGAAGATCACCGCACTGGAAACTGCCTGCGTGTTTACATTCTGTAGAACGCCATCTTAATTAATGAAGAAACTATCGCTAGCACTTTGTGACTTTATGTTTTATTGTATTTGACTGTTTTAAATGTTTTTATGTGGATTTTATGGTATTTTTTTACCGACTAACGTAAGCCGCCCTGAGCCTGCTTGTGGGGAGGGCGGGGTATAAATTGAATTAATACATAAATAATAAATAAATAAATGGCTCCCCCCCTGCTTCCCTCTCACTGGCATCAAGACAACCAACAAAAACACCTTTTCTTTTCTTTTTTGCAAGTGGAGGGTTTTTATTTTCCCTACAGGGTGCATTGGGCGAAGAGATGGGAGAGGGGGACAGCCATGAAACAGGGCTGCACTATACAAAATAGTTTTATGAACTCGCTTGGGTAAATGATTAGGACCGTGGTCTATACTGCTGTATGCAGCTCACTGTAAGTAGGGCCCTGTTACGTCATTTCTGTTCCGCTTAATGTGTCATGTGGATAAGTGCTTCAGTTTTTTTCTGGTACTTCCAGAACTTCCAATATCCTAATGCATTAGTTACTGAATGCCCCATTTGGTTGACTGTATAGGCTCACGATGTGTAATCCACCCTGAGTCACTGTGGGAAAGATGGACTGCAAATAAATAAATAAAATAAAAATGAACCGTATTTGTGATCCAGCGTCATATTAGCTAGGCAACATAGCCACGAGGAGAACAGGGGAACAAGCCGCACTGCACATCTCCTGGCAGGATTGAGACACCTTATTAAAATTGACTTTAATTGGTTTTAAAAATATTAACAAAGGTGATGAATGACGGGGCAGGGAAGGAATAGCAACGTGAGGATGCACACGCACAGAACGTTTTTATCAAAATCCAGGGGGGTTTTTTCCCCCAGGGGGAACGTGGAACCTCTTTGACAAAATTCTTTTTAAAATGTATAAAAGTTCATGAGTTTTTAGCATACACTGAAAACTTCATTTCCCTCCTGAGAGTTCCAGCATCTCTTCCCCTCTCTCCCCCCAAAGCCTCGCAAATAGCAGTCGTTGTCCACCTCCAGTCTAGCTTGCAATTTGCTAGCAAACTGAGCCGGAACCTGAGAGATCCATGCTGAAATCTCTACTCTGCCATGGAAGCCAAACTTGCACCTTTCTCTCTCAGCCTCACCTGCCTTACAGAGTTATTAGAAGGATAAAACGGCCGTTCCGCTCCAGATGGCTATTGCCATTCAGAGTAGACAATACTGAACTGGATGGGCCAATAGTTGGTCAAAGAAAGTTTCCTTGTGTTTCTAAGGGAACTGCTGGAGCATTTCATATTTCCCCAGTCAGATTCATTTACCACAAATTTCGTAATTCTTACTGGGTCTTTCCCCCTCCTCATTTCCTCAAATGCAAGAGCTTTTCCCCCTCCCACTGATAGTAATCTAGAGTAAAATTATTATTTTATTTTTTTAAAAGAAAAGCGATGCCGGAAAGCAAAGCCTGTCTTGATTGAACAATCAGAACATTAGCATCTGAATAGTTGATACCTGATATTACTTTTGTGTTTTGCTAGCAGAACTGAGCAGTTGCTTTAGGTGCCTTCCCCCCCTTGGCATGAAATTATAAAGAAAGGGAAGGTTGCTCACTCCATATAAAATATGCTGATAGGAAAAGGAAAGAAAGTAACCATGTAGCTCACACCAGGGAGGGGAAGGGGGAGCCGTGCTGATTAAAGCATGCACGAATCAGGGCACAGGCCCTCGGAAACACAGTCGTGGAATCACAAAGCTCCATCTAGAAAACTGGGCTGAAAGCAATCGTGTTTTTTGTTTGTTTGTTTGTTTACTACAGCTAAGGAACAAGCTGAACAAAATGGAGCCATTTCTGCATTTCGTGCAAAAGTGAATTAAGAATCATTTGTCTATGAGACAGGCTAGGAAGCAATAATTGGGTATAGATCCTCACGGGATCTTAACGTTGGTTCTTGAGTGCCAGGGGCACGAAGACTTCCGGAGCCTTTCCAGGTAAACAATTGCTTGTTATTGAAGTCCTAAGACTGGGGTTGCCAGCAGTGTTCCCTCTAAGCTGAGTTAGTGTGAGCTAGCTCACAGATTTTTTAGCCTCCGGCTCACATATTTTTGTCTCCACTCAGGAAGGATGGCTCCAGAGCAAACTAAATTTATGCAGCAGCCCAATTGCTCGCTAACAACTTGAATGCCAGCAGCTCACATGTTTGCTCACAAGCCCACAGCTTAGAGGGATCATTGGTTGCCAGCTGTGGGTTGGGAAACACCTAGAGATTTTGGGGGTGGAGCCTGGGGAAGGTGGGGAGGGGAGGGACACCTACAGGGTATAATGTGATGGAGTCCACCCTCCAAAGCAGCCATTTTCTCCAGGGGAATTGATTTTGATCGTTTGGAGGTCAGTTGCAATAGTGGGAGAACTCCAGGTGCCACCTGGAGACTGGCAACTCCAGCTAAGATGAAAATGAGGTCCGTAGATCAATGGTAGCAGAGAAGTATTTTATCTGATTTATTTGAAACATTTCTATGCCGCCTTTCCCACCCAAATAGGGTCCCCAAGGTGGCAGACGTCTAGATATTAAAACATTTCAACATTG
Organism: Gekko gecko; assembly: GCA_029375565.1. NCBI lineage: Eukaryota > Metazoa > Chordata > Lepidosauria > Squamata > Gekkonidae > Gekko > Gekko gecko. The sequence goes on along the minus strand of JAPDNY010000016.1, from coordinate 47,644,450 downwards.
AAACTTCAAGACATTAAAACAGCTTCTAAAACGGAAGCATATGTAAAATATTTCATCCATTTGATAAACCATATAAACACACCAGGCTCACCGCCCCCTGTGATCCCCAGCCCCCGGGAGGTGTTTCCCCACTGCTGCTCAGCTGGCCGGTGGGTGAAAAATGGTGGCAAATGGGGGTCGGGAGGAGATGCTGGCAGTGTTCTGATGCACTGATGTCACTCCCTATGTGCCTGGAAGCAGGGTTGCCAGATACAAACGACAAGCCAGCGGGGAACTTATCAGGATGCTCTGAGAGAAGGGAAGGAAGACACATAGAATCATAGAGTTGGAAGGGGCCATACAGACCATCTAGTCCGACCCCCTGCCCAATGCAGGACCAGCCTAAAGCATCTCTGACAACTATTCATCCAGCCTCTTCTTGAAAGCTGCCAGTGAAGGGGAGCTCACCACCTCCCTAGGCAGCTGATTCCACCTCTGAACCACTCTGACCGTGAAAAAGTTTTTCCTAATATCCAGGTGATACCTTTCTGCATGTAATTTAAACCCGTTGCTTCGGGTCCTCTCCTCTGCTGCCAACTGGAACAGCTCCTTGCCCTCCTCCAAATGACAGCCTTTCAAATATTTAAAGAGAGCAATCATGTCCCCCCTCAATCTCCTTTTCACCAAACTAAACATTCCCAAGGCCCTCAGCCTTTCCTCATAGGGCTCAGTCTCCAGACCCCTGATCATCCTTGTCGCTCTCTTCGGCACCCTCTCAGTTTTGCCCACATCCTTTTTGAAGTGAGGCCTCCAGAACTGCACATAGTACTCAAGAAGCATGGTGTGCCTACATCATCGCCGGGTGAGACAGGCATGTTGGAGACATTGGGGGAGACATGACTACATTGCCTGGTATTGACGTAGGCCCATTGGTGGCATCAGGTGTGACACTCTGGATTTGGGCAAAACTCTCTGGTTTGAAGCTAATTCTACCATAGAGTTTTGCCCCAAAATCAGAGCATCGCCCCCCAACGTCATCGATGCCAGTTCACGTTTGAGGCAGTAACTCACCCCTGCTGGCCAGGGGATCCCCCACATGCCGGGTGTATCTGGCAACCCTACCTGGGAGTGATGTCAGTGTGTTTCCAGGGGACACTCCGGCATTTGGACAAAAGTCTATGGTAATGATGCCTCCAGCAAAGGCCCCTACCACTCGTTAGTCCCCCAAAAGTTTCTAGACCCTGCTTAGAATGTACAAACACAACATAACAACACAACCAGGAAGGAGGGTCAATAACAGTTAGTAAGGGAATGCTGAGCAAAACAAAACAGTCTTCACCTGCTGGTGTAAGGCAAGGATAGAGGGAGACAGAGGAATCTCCCTGGGGAGGGAGCTGCCTACCATCACCACCACCGAGTGGGCTTTAAAGTGAACTCTAGACCATGTCTGCTGGATTTGTTATGAGTCTTTCTCCAGCAAAGCAGTGCTGATGAGACAAGCCAAAATCCAAAAAAGGGGCATGTTTTCCACAAAACTTCCTTCCTGAGCTAGAAGAGGACAACAGAGGAGGACAATTTGGAGAGGGGGGTGTCAGCCAGAGAGGATTCTTGAAGCCAGCCTCATGTTGCACTCATCAGAACATCTATTTATTTTAATGCAATTCTGGTTTCAACCACTAGGGGTGCAGGGACATCTGAGCACAGGAGAAGGCACCTTACTATGGGCTAGTCTTCCCTTTCTCCACAACTGGAGCAAATTTGCCTAGCAGATCATGCTAAACCCATCTACTAATCCAGCAATGGAGCAAGACAAGCAGCCCCGGCTGATGGCTGCTACACTGTCCGCCTGAAGCCTGCTCTCCCTTTCTTTGCACCCAGCTCAGCTAGACTGTGCAAAGTAATATAGGGTGTTGAAGCAAGATAAAACAACTTTTCCCTCTCTTTTCCTTAATTCATCTCCCTCTTTTCCACACTTCTCTCATTCATTTCTATCTCCCTCCACCTAATTATTCCATGCCCCCCCACCGGCTTCATTTTCACTTCATGGTTTCAAGACCTGGCAAAAAAATGTACTTAAGGGTAGTATAATAGCAAACCTTTGTTAATATTATGAACAGAAGGGGGGGGGGGAGTTAATATTTCCCCATGATCTAACAAAATAATACAAGGATGTTTCTCCCCTCCTCCACTCTTTACATGCATGGTAATGGAACATTAATCTGTTTTAGTGGTTATACACGTGGAACAGAAGTTACAGCTCCCAGTTCAGGCACTGCATTGTTAATCATTATTGTGCTGGTGGAAGATCTAATAGCCCTTTGTAAACGCTACTTTGCTACAGGACAAATGATGTGATCTTTTTAATAATCATTAAGAATTAGATTTATGAGAAATACCATGACCATAAGAACATAAGAGAAGCCAATGTTGGATCAGGCCAATGGCCCATCCAGTCCAACACTCTGTCACACAGTGGCCCAAAATACCAGGTGCCATCAGGAGGTCCAGCAGTGCGGCCAGGACACTAGAAGCCCTCCCACTGTTGTCACCCCCAAGCACCAAGAAGACAGAGCATTACTTGCCCCAACCTGAGAGTTCCTATCTATTCCTTGTGGCTAATACAATAGCCACTGATGGACCTCTGCTCCATATGCTTATCTAATTCCTTCTTGAAGCTGTCCATGCTTGTAGCTGCCACCACCTCCTGTGGCAGTGAATTCCAGTCACACATTCTCAGCCTAACCTACCTCCCAGGGTGGCTGTGAGGGTAGAAAGGAGGAGAGGAGAGTAATGGAAGCCGCCTTGGGGAGGAAGGTCAGGTATAAATAAAGTAAACAAACAGGCCAATTCCTTGGTTACTATAAACAGGCCAATTATTTGGTTACTATAAATTCATGGTAACAGGAAGCCAAGTGATTTGTTTGTTTTGTCATGAGGTTTGATTTGGATTAGGGTGATATGGGGAGGGGGCGACCCTGACTTTACATCAGAATTCCAAATGGAATTTTCACGCATCCTTAAGGAAAACACAATGGTAGAGAGACAGCCCCTAAAGTGGTTTGGAATGACTCTGCCAAGCTATGAGATCCAGCTTGCAATGCTTGTTTGTTTATTAGACTTCTATCCCGCCCTTCCCACCTTGTAGGATCAGGGCGGGTACCAACATATAGGTCTAAAATTAATGTAGATTTGCCAATGAAAAGGTGTTATGATAATCCATTAAAATTGATAAAATCATCAGCATTAAATCAATAAAATCACCAGCATTTAGAACAACAATGTCCCTCAACAGATGATAGAGTGGTCCCAATTTGGCTTCTAGGATCTGCGGTCATTGAGAGGGAGGTCAGATCAAAGTGGATGCCCTCCTGCCTCGACTAAAGTTTTGGTGGAAAAATTCTATCTTGCAGGCCCTGCAGAACTGTAATGTTACCTCCCTGCAGGTTGTTTTCCTAATCTAGGCACTATTCAGCTACCTTGCCTCTTCTATGCCAGTTTACATTCTCCAGTGCTGGTATTCCTTCCACCCGAAAAAAGACAATAATAATCCAGTTCCCCTAACTCTTATATAAATAGTGCCTTTTCCCCACCTTCCATGGGCGGTGTATGTGATCCTTCCTTCCTCATTCAGTCCTCACAACAACGCTGTGAGGTAGGTGAGGCTGAGAGTGTGTGACTGGTTCATGGTCACCCAGCAGGCTTCCATGGCAGAGTGGGGATTTGAACCCAGGTCTCCCATAACTTAGCCTGACACTCTAACCATTACGCAACACTAGGGTTGCCACCCACCAGGTGGCACCTGGAGATCTCCGGGAATCACAACTGATCTCTAGATGACACTTATCAGTTTCCCTGGAAGAAATGGCTGCTTTGGAGGTAGGGTTCTATGGCACTGTAACCCAATGAGCTCTCTTCCCTCCCCAAACCTCACCTTCCTCAGGGTCCACCTCCAGAAGCTCCAGGGATTTCCTAACCTGGAGCTGGCAGCCCTACACGACACTGGCTGTCTTTCCATCTCCCCCACTCCTCAACCCACCCTTCATAATTCAAAGCTCAGGAGTAGGGATGCCAGCCATCAGGGGGGACCTGGGGATCTCCCGGAATTAAAGCTCATCTCCAGACTACAGAGATCAGTAAGCCTTGGAGAAAAGGGGTGCTTTGGAGCGTGGACTCTGTGGCATTATGTACCCCACTAAGGTCCCAGTCCTCCCCAGGCTCCACCCACCAATCTCCAGGAATTCCCCAGCCTGGAGGTGGCAACCCTACCCCTCCCATCCCCTGTGATGGGGGGAGCCTGGAAATCCTACTCAGGAGCGGAGGGAGCTGATGATAAAATGAGGGTGGGGAATGTAGGCATTATACCTTTGTCCATCAAGGAAGGAGAGTAGCAGGGGGGAAATCCATACCACCTGCCCTTTCCCATCCCCTCCTCTTTTGGAGTTGCTAGTTAAAAGATGACTTTTGGGGAGAGAGAGAGAGAGAGAGAGAGAGAGAGAGAGAGAGAGAGAGAGAGAGAGAGAGAGAGAGAGAGAGCAGACTGGCGGAGGGGCGAGCAGGAACTTCAGGTAATTGAAAGAGTATCCAATTCGAGTAAGCAGCCGGCTGGTATGCGCTTAGATCATTAAAGCTGCCTGCTAACGAACATCAAACACAGGCCAATATTAATGAAGCAGATGTATTAATTTCCCACTTCTAAGAAGGCTAAGCAACTGGCCGGCTAGCTGGCTGCTTTTGCTTCCCCCCCTCCCACACTCCCTCTCCCTCTCTCTCTCTCTCTCTTACAGCAGTATTAATGAGCTTTAATGCCCCACAGGCTCTAATAGGACGCTCTGGGAATCCAGAAATAGTGCAATTTGTACAGAGGATTTAGACATAAACCCCCCCCCCCTTTCTGGGGGGGAAAAAAAGCCCCTCTCTGCTCCAGGGAGCAAGCGTTTGATCAGTCCCTTCCCCTACTGGAATCGCACAACAGAATAATAAATGACAACCCAGTGATTAAAATCAGGCCTTTTGCTTGGAGTGGTGGAAGTATGTGATTGTCACTAACAGTCTACTGCTTGTTAACCCCACCAAGGTGTACGCAAACGGGAGTCAGATCGGCCCCCCACACCTACCCCAGAAGCCCCATGTCCTACGTATCTTTGCATTTTCAACACCAAATTGGGGGGGGGAAATCCCAGTAGGTTGTGTTTTCTGGGATTTTTTTGGTTCCCCCTCCCATTCCTCCTTTGTTCGTTTTGTCTGCTTTTTTACCCTCCCCCCAAAAAAAAAAATTCCCAAAGAGGAAGAAATAAGCCATCTGCTGCTCTAGTAAACTATCCAATTACACCCAAACGCATCTGATTGGAAATGGTGGTCTTATTTGAATGTAGTCTGATCTGGTACAATGGTATTAGGGGATCCGATACAAGTCCCACGTGGATGCAACCTGATTTGAATCAGCGCTTGTGACTGTTGTCAAGCTTAGATTGAACCTGGCAGAGAATCTTAGAAAGTGGATATTTTAATGGAGAATTTCGGATGAGAGGGAACTGAAGTGCTATCTTCGTTTGAATGCCCCAACAAAAATGGACTTGGAAGAAGTCTTCCCTTTTTGAGAGTAGAAATCTCCTGTTCGGAGAGGGCTTTAGCTTGTATTTCCCCATTTTTAATGTGCTGAAATAAATTGATATGTTCTAGCTACAACCAGTGTTCCCTCTAAGCCGAGTTAGTGTGAGCTAGCTCACAGTTTTTTAGTCTCCGGCTTACATATTTTTGTCTCCACTCAGGAAGGATGGCTCCAGAGCAAACTAATTTATGTAGTAGCCAAATCACTCACTCACAACTTTAATGCCAGTAGCTCACAAAGTAGAATTTTTGCTCACGGGACTTCACAGTTTACAGGGAGCACTAGCTACAACTCATCTTTCTTTTTAAATCTCGGCTTGTGCACCTGGTTTTCTCCTCCATTGTACCCCTTATCAAATCTGTGAGACAGGACAGACTGTGAGGCGGGTTAGCTCAAGATCACCAGAGAATACTGTGGCAGAGTCAGGATTCGAAAATCTGGTAACCTGCATGGGAGAGCTGGGATCTGAATCTGGGGGTGTGGTCACATGTGCAAGATAAACCGGGGGGGAGGGGAAGCGAGGCTATTTCCCCCGGAGGAATTTGACCCACAGTTGTGTGATCACAACTCTTTGTGGGGGCAGTCCTTTGAAGCTGTGGGGGCAGCCCACCACTGCGTGATCAGACACAACCGTGGGTGAGCCAGGTTGGGTTTTTTTTTTGCTGTTCGTTTCCAATTCTATTAAACAGGGAATCGATGAATCACATCTCAGCACTGAGGGCTCCCTGTGGACTGTGCATGATGCTCATACTGAGAAGGGGGGAAAACCAATGGCACAGAGTCAGGATGATCCAATCTGACCATCCTAATGCCATGAGAGTGCGCTGGAGTGATCAGATGGGAAAGTCCATCTGTGGCCCATAGCAACCCGTTTGCTACCAGACTTTCCCTGGTGGCTTTTTACTCCGCTTCTGCGGCAGAGCAAAATGGGTTGCTAACAGGGGTGGGGCGCTTCCCAGATGTTCGTCTCTGATTGCACCCTTTAAATTCACCCGACCATGCCTATGGCGTGGCTAATTGTGCATGGGATCACACCCTGGGTCTCCCAAACCATATGATGAAGGGACCTTGGACTCTTGAAAGTGTATACCCCAAAATGTTTGCTGGTCTCTAAGTTGCTACTGGTCTCAAATCTAGCTCTTCTACTATGGATCAAAATGGCTATCCTACATCCCACTCCCCGTCCCCCCAAGTCCCTCAGGATGTACTGAGGAGACTGGGTATATTGTTGCTTTATTAATTTATGGGTTAAATCAGGGGTGTCAAACATAAGGCCCGGGGCTCTTATGCGGCCGCGAGCAACTAGTGCAAGGGAGGGAAGAGGAGACTGCTCAGGGGAAAGTGGGCAGAGCCACTTTGATTGTGGATACAGCCCCGCGGAACAACCTCATCTGCAGCAGTCAAGCAGCATGGGACCATCTGCCCAGTGCTGCACCGCTGGCTCTCCAGTCCACCCATATGGGTGTTCCTTTGTACCCCCCGCTCAGCCTATTGGGCCTTGCAGTGAGGATACAACAAACTGGAGCTTATCAGCTGCTGTCCTTTATACAGTTTATATCTTCGGTACCTGGTATTACGTTTTATGGTACACATGGCCTGGCCCGACAAAGTGACATTTATGTCAGATCAGGCCCTCGTAACAAATGAGTTCGACTCCTCTGGTTTAAATTATCATAGTTGGAAGCCTTTCCTGAACGTTGTGTGACTCTACAGGTTACAAATATTTTAAATAAATGATAAAGCTGTCTACATCCATTCATAACAAAACTCCCCGTTACAAGAATGCCTTTGTTCAGTTTCAACTAATAAGTGTTTGCCCAAAGATTTGTCTAACCTCTCTCTCCTGTCTTCCCTGACCAGACTAGCCCAGGTTAGCCCAATCTTCTCAGATCTCAGAAGCTAAGCAGGGCCAGCCCTGGTTATTATTTGGATGAGAGACCACCAAGGATGTCTAGTGATGCAACATGGAGGTAGGCAATGGCAAACCACCTCTGAATGCCTCTTCCCTTGAAAACCCCATGGGGTTACCATAAGTCACCTGTGACTCAACCTCAACAAAACAAAAAAAACCCACCAAAACACATTTGTCTTGCATCTCTTCCAGAAGATTAGAGCTTGTCAGGCCACGTTTCCATGGTAGGATTCAATGGCCACTGCTCTATGGTTACTGGGATACCACTGGGGATCTGGATAACATTCACATCCTCCACAACATGTGGTTACAACATCTTGTATGGTTTCCGGAAGCAAACAGGCATCCAGTGGAGTCTCAATAGAATGGAACCAGATCTCTATAGGAGTGGTTCATTCTCTCTTTGACCACGACCTGGACATTCATCTGCTAGGGATGATTTGACTTAATGGATTTCCTGCACTGAATAGCAGTTTAGACTGTATGCCCTACAGAATACCTTTCAGCTTTTTGATTCCATTATTTTCTGGAAACTGGCAGAATATCTTCTCTGTGCTATCTCAGACTGGCACATCAGCAATGCAAGTTTATTCTCTCTCCTTTTGGAGAGGTAGGCGCCATCCCATCCCCCACCCGCCCAAGACTGGTTATCGACTCACAATATTACTGAGTTTATTTTGACTTGAACCCCTTTAGAAATTCCTGGGATTACCAGACAAGAAGATATCAATCAAATGGTTGAACATGTCCATTCTCTTTAAGTGGCTGATGGATCTTTGTCTTTCCTGCCAGTCCTTGCTTCTTTCTTCTGTCACTCAAACACCCCACACTTCATTCATGATGCTCTGTACCTATAATCTCTATTATTTGGGCTGTCGACTCCTCACGCCTCATTAGCTGTGTTTGACACCTTCCCCGACTAGCTGTTCGCCAGCAACTGCAGAGCAGCTTTTGATGAGAGACAACCATAAGCTTTCCAAGAGGTCTACAGAGCTCACCTTGTGTATTTTGTGCGGCTAATACAGTTTTCCCCTTCTCTGCTCAAATCAATGCTGGTGTTAACCCATGTTCCTTGTTAGCTGCCATGAAATTCCCTTTGACTTGCTTTAATCCCTTGCATTTGCAAACACACACACAGAAATACAACTTATCTAAAAGGTCAGAATTAAACATCCCTCTCATCACATGCATTAGGAAGTCTGCAAGAACTATGCACCTTTTGCCTTAAAGGATCTGAATGATAGCCTCATTCTTACCAGTAAGTTCAAACATATCACTAATACAAATGCACCACCACATCTTGCATCCTTAAACAAATGCACATATGTACACTGCTGCCATTTTCTCTTTCCACACTGTTTCTCTTTCCACACTATTCAACTTTCGCTCTAATCTGGAGACCCAGGTTTGATTCCCCACTCCTTCACATGCAGCTGCTGGTGTGACCTTGGGTCAGTCACAGTTCTCTTAGCGCTCTCTCAGCCCCACCTACCTCACAGTAGGTGATGGGAAAGACCTCCACCTGAGACCCTGGAGAGCTGCTGCCAGTCTGAGTAGACAATACTGACTTGGATGAACCAATGGTTTGATCTGGGATAAGGCAGATTCATGTGTCTTCATGTGTGCCTACAGGCTCAAAAACAGGTGCAGGCCCCTCCCCTAATTCTGTTCCCATCTCTACAATCCCCTGGGAATATCAGAAGTTTCCACAAGTTTTGGTCCTGATCTGAGGACCTGGGACTTCAGGCGGTCTCTCTGACGATGCCCTCAAGTCTGGCAATTACAAGTGTAGCCTTATTTAGAAAATTATGCTAAGGATTCACCTCTCTCTGTTTGGGTCTTTATATCCATTTATGAATATTTTTAATGAAGCACACACTATGGCGAAGAGCTTCTCTTTTCTTGGTGAGGTTTGATGACTCCTCTGCTCGAAGAATAATTGGATTCTTAAATCCACACCGGCTCATTTTTAAAAAATCAAATACTTGAAATTGTTTTAAACGGAAACTGCTTCTTTTCATGTATATGCATTCTGATACGACTTCCCATTCCTTTGTCAATCCGTCTGAGAAGAGGGGAGTAGTGGTGCTTTCCTTCATTGTCTTAATTCTGTTGGGATGGGGGTGATGAAGAAACCTCTGTCTCCCTCGCTCTTCATTCTAGTCTAGGGCCTAGAAACTCTAGACCTCTCCATTTTGCTTGCCTAATTAGTCTTACCAGGTTACCTATCCTGGTGGGCAACCTCCCACCCTTACAGGCTCTCCCCCACTCTCACAGTGAGAGAAAACAAGAGGATAATGATGTTGCACACGTGGCAGTTTCACTTCTGGTCGTTCATCCATGAAACTCTAGGAATTTCCCCAATCTCTATGGTCTTCACCATAAAATGTGGAATTTGCTGCCAGAGGATGTAGTAATGGCCACAGAAATAAACAGCTTTAAAGGGGAATTAGATAGATACACAGAGGATAAGTCTATCAATGGCTACTAGCCATGGTGACTGAGGGGACCCTCCCAGACCTTAGGGAAAGGCCTTGGCCTCTATGCCCTTTTGTTGGCTCTCCAGAAGAACTGTCTTGGCCACTGTGCAAGACAGGATGCTGGACCAGATGGACTATTGGTCTGACCTCGCAGGGCTCTTCTGATGTTCTTAAATTCCTAGAGCGTTGCATGATGTCACTTCTGGGTCCTGACATCACTTTATCACCTGACGCTCCTCCTCCACATGCCCCATCCCCAAGAGCTCCAAGGATCTCTAGGTGCAGTCCTGGCAACCCTACAAGATGCCCCAAGCTGAATATGATTGAATATTCTGTATTGAATCACCTGTTCTGCACATGCACATACGTGACACATGCCACCTACCGGACAGGCAGGAAAACCATGCATCCCATTGAAATGGGGCAGATTTTAAATGATGCATGTGCTGCACAGGCTGACCCTGACGCATAATTATTTTAAACTATCTGGTGGACTTTGGACATAATCATCAGTGGCTGTTTAACAACCTACTGTGGGTCACCAACTACACAGAATTAAGACCGGTCTAAATACTGCCCCTTTTAAATGGTGAACAAATAACGCAAGTATATGGGGTGTTAAACCAAAGAGGACATGAGCACTAAAAGAGGGAAACCTTTAATTTTCAAACACATCTACAAAACTTGAAGCATCGTTGCTTCTAACATGGATGATGCCTGACTTTGCTCACTGGTTAGCAGTGTGTGCTTCAGGTGGCTGATCTCTCAGCCATGGAGAAGAATGGCAAATCTGCTCACCTCTTGTGGATGTGGTCTGTTGCATTACAGGAACCAACAATGGCTGTTGTATGGAGTGGGGCTGCGGCTTAATGGCAGAGCAACTGCTTTGCATGCAGGAGGTCCCAGTTTCAATCCCCAGCATCTCCAGTTAAAAGGTGCAGGTAGTAGGTGATGTGAGAACCTCTGGTTTGGATGTTGTTCAGTTGCACAGTTGAGTCCAACTCTTCGCAACCCCATGGACCACATCATGCCAGGCCCTCCTGTCTTCTGTCATGCTCCGGAGTTTGCTTAATTTCATGTTCATTGCATCGATAACACTGTCTAATCATCTCATCCTTTGCCGTCCCCTTCTTCTTTGACCTTCAATCTTTCCCAGCATCAGGGTCTTCCCCAGTGAGTGCTCCCTTCTCATTTGGTGGCCAAAGTATTTGAGCTTCAACTTCAGGATCTGGCCTTCCAGGGAACAGTTAGCAGGCGTCTTTTAATTTGGATGGGCAACCTCCAAGGAATACCAGGGTTGTGACGCAGAGGCAGGCAATGGCAAGCTACCTCTGAAATGTCTCTTGCCTTTTAAAAATTCTAGCTCACCACCTTGTGGTGCATACCGCTAAAGGAGCTAGAACTGGCTGCCAGACAATCTCAGGATCTCCTGGCTATACTACACACACTGCCATATAATAATGGAGATCTGTTTCCAGAGTAGACAGTACTGACCAATGGAGTGATTCAGCATAAGAAAGCTCTGTCTGCATTTCTGAGAGACCCCATCCTGTAACATTTCTGCAGTCATAATGTGGGTGTGACCATCTGAAAGATATCTGCCTGCCTGTCTGTAATTGCTTCTTATGAGAGAGGCATCTTTTATTCTGACCCCCTTCCTATGATGTTAAACAAAGGAAGCTTATCTGATTCCAACATCAGGCCTGGCAGCCAGCTACCCCCACATGAAAATGAAATCACAGCATGGAATGGCTAGAAAGAGGGAGAGCATCTGTAGCCGCCTACAGCAGCAGAAATGAGAAAGGCTTGGAGCTGGAAGCATCCGATAACATATTTCGACAGTGTGTGGTTCAGTAGCTCCCTGTGTAATCAGAAGGGGAGGGGGGTGAAGAAGGAAAGGAAGGGGAGGGGGGTGAAGAAGGAAAGGAACGAGCTTTCCGTTTGTTACTGGTGCAAATCTGCATAAGGAGGCATATCACCGTGAGCCAAACCAGACAAGACGGGCTTCCAGAGCCCTGCTGGATCAACCCAAATCTTGTCTAGCATCCCATTTCACAGTGTGGCCAATTAGTCATCCTAGGGGGTCAAAAAGAAGGCACAGAGGCCAAGACCTTTCCTTGACACTGCCTCCTACCACTGGCATCCCGAGGATTACTGTCTCTGCTTAGTGCTCACTGCCTCTGGAAATGTAGGTTCCCTTCAGTCACCATGGCTAGTAGCCACAGATGGACCTCTCCTCCACGCACCTGTCTGATCCCCTGTTGAAGCCATCTATGCTCATGGCCTCCACTATGCCTACTGGCAGCAACTTCCACAATTCAATTACTCATTGAGTAAAGATATTATTCTTTTTGTCTGTCCTGAATCTATTGCCTATCAGCTTCACCGGGTGCCCCCAAGTTTTAGAATTATCCATGCAGTGGCTCCATTCATGCCTAAAGCAGGAGGAGTGGATAAACGAGGATAAAGGCATCTCTGCGCCGGGACAATCAGACAAATTTATTTATTTATTTATTGGATTTATATCCCGCCCTTCCGACGTGGGCTCAGGGCGGCAAACAAGAGGCAAAAAGCCATACATCAACACTAAAACATAGAGGCAAAAGCCAGGAATAAATACTAAAACTATAAATAATCCATTACCACTAAAACAGTTAAAACAGCGGTCAACAGAATAAAATTCAGAATATAAAATCCATACCATTCCACACTCAAATAAGCACATTTGTCACTGCTCCAGTAGAGCTGTAGTCCCATGCCAGGGCCGGTGTGCCTCGTGATGTCTATTCGATGGTGGTACAGTAGCGGTGGCAGCCCCTACTCAAAAGCCTGGCAGAAGAGCTCCATCTTGCAGGCCCTGCAGAATGGCATAAGGTCCCGCTGGGCCCTGATCTTCTCCGGGAGCTCATTCCACCAGGTAGGGGCCGCCACTGAAAAAGCCCTGGCTCTGGTTGCAGCATACTTAACTGTCTTGGGGGCTGGAATGACCAGTAGGTGTCGCCCCCCTGACTGTAGTGCCCTTGGGGGAAATTATGGGGAAAGGAGAACTTACCACCTCAGCTTACCTACCCACGCCCTATCAGTGTAGACCTTCTTCTCTTCCAGCTCAGCTCCACTACTAGAAGCAAGTTTGGCTGGGGGAGGGCATCTGCTTTCCATACAGAAGGTCTCAGATTCCATCCTAGGCATCCTTGGTCAAAAGGTGATCTTAAAGACTTCAGATGGAGACCCTGGAGAGCAGCTGCTAGTTAGAGTAAAGAATACTGACCTAGATAGACCAGCGGTCTGATTCAGCATAACGCAGTTTCATGAGATCTTGGGTAAGCATTTGATACCACTGGAGAGCTAAAAGGCAAATTCCAGGTCCCTCAGTTGGACAAGCTGCCATTTGCAAGCATTGGTTTCGGCAGGTAAAAACGGAATGCACAAGATGCAGAAATGTCCCCCAAAGATGAAGCCTTTCTGATGACCTTTCACTGGCTTTACACTTTATTATGCATTTGGGTTGCAAATATACCCCCAGCAAAGGCCAAGCAGCGCTAAAGGTGCCTTGGCCTCTCTTTACCAAATGTTAATTTCCTGTAAGCCATTTGTGAGAACTTCAGAAGAACTTCGCCCTTCAACACTCATTTCCCTCATCCCTCCACTGAATCGTGAAGTTGGCAGTTTCTGACATCAAAGAGATCTGCTGGCTTTTCTTTTCTCAACTTATCAGGGAACATGAAACACTCTGGAGAAATGTGTGCCTTATCACAATGAGAGATTCGCCAGAGTTCATAATCTTTTGGCTGCAAATACAAACTCTAGCAATGTGCAAAGCTCCCCTCTGATCAAAGATGAGCATTAGGACCAAAGAGTTCTCTTCACTCCTCTCTGCTTACCCGATGGCAGCAGTGGTAGCAGAGGCCAGGGAAGTGAAGCGAAGGAAGAGAAATGGTAGCATCTAGAACACTGCTATAGTGGTCTCCCAGTCACATCTTGTTTTCTCAGGACTCCTGACATCTTCTGTGTGGATTAAGGTAAAGTGAGTCGTCACGTTGCGACCATGAATGGTAACCTCCTCATGGGGTTTTCAAGGCAAGAGATGAGCAGAGGTGGTTTGCCATTGCCTTCCTCTGCAAAGCAACCTTTCTCTTCCTTGGTGGCCTCCCATCAAAATACTAAACGTAGCCAAACCTGCTTCTGAGCTCTGATGAGATAGGGCTAGAGATGTGAAGGCCCGGAAAAAAACTGGAAAAATTCAGAAAAAAAATGTTTTTTTTCCATTTTTCCCCTGAAGGCTTTTTTGTCTTTTTCTGAAAAATTGGAAAAATTAAAAAAATAAAATAAAATGCTTATGGAACATGATAATGACAGACAAAACTGAGTAGCTGCAGAAGCAGAGACTGAAACTGATACTGATAATTACAGCTCAGAAAATGATTCTGATTAAATTTCACGCCCATTCATTGAAACTTAGCCCTACACTCCCTTCTATACACTTCCCCCCTCTTCAATTCCTTTTATGAGAATGTTTTTTAAAAATTTTATTTAATACTGTGGAGAGAAAATATGAATAATTGTTACTTCTGGATTTTTAAAAAATCATTTTGTGGAGGTTTTTTTGTCTGTTCCACATAGACTAGTAAACAGTTCAGAAGAAGAAGAAAAGAAGAGTTTGGATTTATACCCTGCCCTTCACTACCTGAAGGCATCACAGAGCAGTTTACAATCTCCTTTCCTTTCCCCTCCCCACAACAGACACCCTGTGAGATAGGTGAGGCTGAGAGAGCTCTTTCCAGAACTGCTCTTGAGAAAACAGCTCTGAGAGAACTTGTGACTGACCCAAGGTCACACCAGCAGCTGCAAGGGGAGGAGTGGGGAATCAAACCCGGTTCTCCCAGATTAGAGTCCATGCTCCATTTGTTTCAATTACAAATAAATATTATAAAATAAGTAAATTCTGTTTGTAATAATTGTTTGGATATGTTTTAATATGTTCAATATGTTGTTTGGATATGTTTTAATATGCTAGTTGTGATAATTTCATGCCAAGTAAAATTGTCCATAGTCATATTTTATGTCCCTAAAGTAACAGAATGACTTTCAATCTGGAAAAGAAAAAAGAAGTACTAATGTAGCATTTTTTAATTTTTTTAAAAAAAAATCCATTTCTTCTGGGAAAAAAACGAAAAAAATGGGTTTTTTTCCGAGCTTCAAAATTTCCAGAAATTTTACATTTCTAGATAGGGCTAATCTGGACTATGTAGGCTGCTTCCGTAGGGATTAGGGATGATCAAGCATCCACCATGTTGCCTTTAACCTCTTCACCACTTGTGAACTGTTGCTAATATGTTTGTACATATTGTTACTAAGATGTATGTGCACATTGACCAAACATGGGGGGGGAAGTGGCCCTGATGAGCTTGTACACACAGTCGCAACAAAATTATTTTTGTGCCTTAGTAAAACAGTACAATAAAAAGAACCTTGATGTAACTGTCTATACTCGAACCCTGCTTTTTTTGCAGTGTTTTACCAAGAGCATATGTACATCAGTTACACCAGGGGTGGGGGAAGGATGCAAATGAACTGAAGGAGCTGAAAGATGTGGTGAACGGTGCGTAGTCCAGTTCTGTAATTAATGCAAGATGTTCTCCTAATTATATAAGAATTCAGAAGAAAAGGAACATAGAGCAAATTCCAAAGCAATAAAGGAACAGAGCAAGGGCAATCCATCATCTCTTGAATTCAGCACTTAAGGCCTTTCCCATAGTCAAATTGAACTTAGGTGCTGTTGGTCCACCTAACTCAACACTAGAAAAAAGCAAGCACCCAGGAGCTCCATAAAGACTAACAAAATAAGTGGCAGGGTGAGCGCTTTTGTGAGTCACTGCTCACTTCTTCAGATACGTGAAGTGACTTAGGAAAGGTCCTCCCCTGCCACATATTTTTGTTAGTCTTTAAGGTGTTCCTAGGAGCAGCGGTGGCTCAAGTGGTTAAGACGCTGAACTGCAGGCTGTGGAAGGTCAGTAGTTCAGCAGTTCAAGACCCGTGAGTGCCACATGATGGGGTGAGCTCCCGTCTCTAGTTCCAGCTCCTGCCAACCTAGCAGTTCGAAAGCAAGAAATTGCAAGTAGATAAATAGGTACCACTTCAGTGGGAAGGTAACAGCGTTCCGTGCGCCTTGGTGTTTAGTCATGCCGGCCACATGACCACGGAAACGTCTTCGGACAGCGCTGGCTCTTCGGCTTTGAAACGGAGATGAGCACCGCAACCCTAGAGTTGGATACGACTGGCTTTCGAGCAAGGGAACCTTTACCTTTACTTTAAGGTGCTCCTGGACTCTTGCTCTTTTCTGCTGCTACAGACAGACTAAGGTGGCTCCCCACCTTGATCTCTAACTCAATGCTGTTCATCTCTGACTGGCAGCAGTTCTCCAGGATCTCAGGCAGAGATGGAGCTCTTTCCTGACACTCCCTGCCTAGCTGTACCTTTACATGGAGGCGCTTGAGACTGAAACTGGTACTACATGCAGAGTACGTGTTCCAGCACCTAGCAAATCAGCCACTCGGCTCAGCTATCATTCCTATTTGAGCCTGTTCTCTTGATCTCGGTAGCAGGAAACGAATTTAAATGGTCTCTGTATGTCAGGCCATTTGTCAAACCCTGACACGACTTACCCAGACACATTCTAACACGTTTGAGAGTGGTGGTTCATTTTCAGCCACCTTATTCATACCAGAAAAGCCTTCTTTATACCTAATAGCACTCGGCTTATACTTTCCCAAGTGCCCCGAGTAACTGTGATACTTTTGTTCTTGGAATAGGCAGCGCCCCAATAAAAACAGCCTTCATAGGCATCTGCATACATGGCTTCTTCCCACCGCTCATGTGCCTCTCTGTTTGTGGGTTTAATATCAATAAAGTAAACGGGGAGGGAGAGTAGACATTTCCGGGTGTGCAGAATAAGGTAGCTGAGGTCAGGTTCTCAAAATGAGTTTTCTTGGCTGTCAGGGTGAATGCTGGCCAAGCCCGTATCCATCCTGAAAACTCTAGACCAGGGGTGTCGAAATCATTTGTTATGAGGGCTGGATCTGACATAAATGAGACCTTGCTGGGCCGGGCCATTTGTGCCATAAAATGTAATGCCAGGTAGCGGAGATATAAAGTTTTTAAAGGACACAAACACAAAGGAGGTTTTTTTACTTAAAAACATGCTTAAAACCAGGGCTATATTTGGGCAGGAACGCACAGGAATGGAGTTCTGGCTGGCTCCTGACTTGGCCAAGCCCAGCAGGAACTCATTAGCATAACAGGCCACACCCAACAGCAGCAACTCATTAGGATTGGCTACAGTAGGGGTGCATGGCCTAACATGCAAAGGAGTTCCTACTACAAAAGAAGCCCTGAGTTTTGACAACAAACAAGGTCAACAGAATAAGAAGCAAAAGGTGGGTGTGGCTGGATGACCGCACTTCTGGTAACATGGAGGTGTGGCTTAATATACTAATGAGCAGTGCTGTCGGGGTATGGCGTGATATATTAATGAGTTTCTGCTGTTGGGTGTGGCCTATTATGCTAATAAGTTCCTGCTGGGCTTTTTCTACAAAAAGAGCCCTGCTTAAAACATTAGCACTCTTGCAATATTTTGTTTATCTGATGCCGCCGGCAAAGGCCCCCACCACTCGTCAGTCCCCCAGCGGTTTCTAGACCCTGCTTAGAATGCACAAACACAACATAACAACACAGCCAGGAAGGAGGGCCAATAACAGTTAGTGGGGGAATGCTGAGCAAAACAAAACAGTCTGCACCTGCTGGTGTAAGGCAAGGATAGAGGGAGACAGAGGAATCTCCAAGGGGAGGGAGCTGCCTACCATCACCACCACCGAGTGGGCTTTAAAGTGAACTCTAGACCAGGGGTGTCGAACTCATTTGTTATGAGGGTCGGATCTGACATAAATGAGACCTTGTTGGGCCGGGCCATGCGTGTCACAAAACGTAATGCCAGGTAGCGGAGATATAAACTTTATAAAGGACACAAACACAAAGGTTTGTGTTTTTTTTACTCAAAATAAAAACATGCTTAAAACGTTAGCACTCTTGGAATATTTTGTTTATTTAACAGTGTCTGATAACCTCTTGCTCTGAATTATTGCCTCAAAATGTCTGTGCTGTTGCAATCCTGAGCATGCTGTTCAGGTGTGTATCTGTAAGCTGCAAACCTATGATGACGCAGCAGTGGCAGAACTGGAAGAAGAAGAAGAAGAAGAAGAAGAAGAAGAAGAAGAAGAAGAAGAAGAAGAAGAAGAAGAAGAAGAAGAAGACAGCCAGTTCCACTGTGGGGCTGAGAGAAGCCCTCCGGGGACCTGATCCGGCCCCTGGGCCACATGTTTTGACATCCCAGCTCTAGAGGGAACAGACTCTTGACAGCTTGTAGCCTGGGTTGGGAAATACCCAATACTTGGAGATTTGGGGGGTGGAACCTGAGGAGGGCGGGGCTTGCTCTTGCTCTTTTCTACTGCTACAGACAGACTAACACGGCTACCCAACTTGGTCTCTAACTCAACACTGTTCATCGCTGACTGGCAGCAGTTCTCCAGGATCTCGGGCAGAGATGGGGCTCTTTCCTGTTTTCGATGGGGTATAATCCCACAGAGGCCACCTTCCAGAGAGGCCATTTCCCCCCCCAGGTGAACTGATCTCTATCGCCTGGAGATCAGTTGTAATAGCGGGAGATTTCCAGCCACCACCTGGAGTTGGCAACCCCAGACAATACCATGTGGCCTTCCCCCTCTAACGCTGATTTACGAATGTTAAATGTTAAAAATGCGTACATCTTACTGGGAAAATTAGATGCGAGCAAACCGAGAATGGAGTGAAAATCAACCATCACATGCTCCGTTAGCATGAAGGAGAAGCCAAATCAAAATACATATTTTCGGGTTAGGAAACAAACAAAAAAAAACCCCGCAGGGGTGAAAAATTGCAACTCATCTCTGGTTCAAATGAGCAAACCACTCTGAGGAAGCAGAGGAGGTGCATTTCCTGGGTCACAATACCACCCCAATTAAGGGCACTAACCTTTAAAGCCCTGTGTGGTCTGGGACAGACGTTATCTGCAGGACCGTCTCTCCCACTATGCCCCTCAAAGAGCCTTGTGTTGTTTTAGACCAACACCTACTGGTGATATCTGCTTTGCCTCAACCAGAGCCTCAACCAGAGCCAGAGCCTTTTGGGCTCTGGCACCGGCCTGGTGAAACAGTCTCCCAAATGAGATCAGGGCCCTGTGGGACTTATTACAACTCCACAGGGCCTGTAAAATGGAGATGTTCCGCCATTTGAGATGGCAGATACCAAATTACACTGCCCACCCCTCTCCCGCTCCACCTACCAGTTTGGTGTCATGGTTAAGTGCGCAGACTCTAATCTGGGAGAACTGGGTTTGATTTCACACTCCTCCACTTGTACCTGCTGGATGACCTTGGGCAAGCCATAGTTCTGTCAGGGCTGTTCTTGAAAAAGAGCAGTTTCTGTCAGAGCTCTCTCAGCCCTGCCCACCTCACAGGGTGTCTGTTGTGGGGAGGGGAAGGGAAAGGAGTTTGTAAACCACTCTGAGACTCCTCTGGGTAGTGAAGGGCGGGGTATAAATCCAATCTCCTCCTCCTCTTCTTCTCCTTCTCCTTCTTCTCCCTTTTCCTCCTCTTCTTCTGTTCCATCGACCAGCACTACTGCAGGTATAACTTTTATGCTGTTACTGGTGGGAACTTTGCCACTTGTTAAAAAATTGGAACATCTGAGCACACATACAATGAGATTTCTTTTTGGAGCACTTTAACCACATGGAAGCCATCTTGTAATTCATGTCATGGTTGTATAGAACTGAATTTTACTGTATTATGTTTTATTCTGTTTTGTTTTATTCTGTATTATTTTTTATTCTGTTCTGTTGATATGTTGAAACCTGAGCCCAGCTTGCAGGGGAGGGTGGGATAAAGAAAATCGAATCAAATAAATAGATAAATTAAGTATCGTTCTCAATCTTCATTTCCATGTGCCTAGGGAACCCAAGGCGATGCTCTCTGACTAAAAACATGCAAAAGTCCTGATAATTTATTCATTAAAACAGAGTCGGAGGCAGAATCCGGCCCCCAGTACAATCCAGAGAGGACTGACTGAACAAGATTTCCCTCTCAGTGGCTTGCAAGTGATCGGAAGTGAAGAAATACAAAACAGGTTCTCGAAATTCTTCTTTTTTATAATGGAATGACCTTTTTTTTTTAAGCTCCATGTGATATTTGGCCTCTGCCCAGCAGCTGGCTTGCAAGCCTTTCCGTAGGATAATTTGGATGGCCCTGCAAAGTTTATCGCACTTCCGTTTTGTTTCCATTGCCTGATCTGTTGACAAGCTCCATACCCTCCCACAATGGTGGTGGAAAGGGCCCCCAAGTTGCAGCTGACCTATGATGACCCCCCAAGGCTTCCAAGGCAAGAGGCCTTCAGAGGTGGTTTGCCGCTGCCCGCCTCTGCATAACAACCCTGGACTTCCTTGGTTGTCTCCCATCCAAGTACTAACCAGGGCTCAATCTGCTTCTCCTATCAGTTTCCCCTCCTCTCTTTTGTGTGTTTTTGTATGGGGGTGGGATTTGTCTCATGAGCAGCCAAACCTTGACAGAATCCAGGATCCTGCCTGCTGGCCCATCTGCCATCTTCTGGGAGTTGGGAGGGGGGGAAACAGGAAACGGAAAATCAAGAATCGTGGGTTTGATTTGCACAACAGGGAAGAAAAAGGTTAAGGGGGGTAATTGGGAGAGCTAAGCAGCGAGAATGAGAAATACGAAACCGTCCCTAATATGCACCTACTAACCTTTTGTCAGATGGCATGGCCTCTTATCCACTAAAGCTTACACCGCAATGAATATGTCAGTCTTTAAGATGACGCAAGACCCTTTGTTATCTTAGTTGTAATGGCTAACAGCACACTCTGTGTTGTTTTTTTTTTTTTAAAGCATCCTAATTGCCAGCTGCCTGGAAAAGCGAGCCATTTTCCTAGCCATATGCACATTAGCGTCTCTGACCGATTTCTCCTTTGCTATTCCCTTCGGCCTCTTTGATGTCTCCCCCGGGCCGTCTCCCCCCACCCCCCCACCCCACCCCGCCCGATTCTCCTTTGCTTCGCCAGCCTTGTCAGTCCTCCTTCAAATCCCCAGGAGAGACTGAAGGCCTTGTAAAACCCACTGCGCAAACAACCATTCCTGTTCATTTATCACATTTAGCATGCACAGTTCCACACACAGCCGCCGCCCCCTCCCTTCTGCCGCTCTTCACCAGAGCCTACAAAGCCACTTTCCCCATCTCCCAATTACAAATTAGTCCATTAGACTGTCTGCAGTAGGCCCTCAGTTGCCACTTGGTAATGGCTCCGGAGACTTCCATCATAATCGGAATGGCTCCCCGTGCAGCCATGAGGGCAGATGGAGGCCGCTCGTGGGTAATGAGGTATCACGCTACCAAAGGGCACCGCTTGGGGTTCATTAGTTAGCGGCGGCTGTTTCACGGGGAAAAACAACAACAAAAGGTAAAAAGGATGAAACGATCGACTTTAGTATATTAAATTAACACTTTGTGAAAGCTCCCCTTCAGTAAACAGGCAGTTTCCCCTTTTCCCTTTCTTCTCTCATTGCCCTGGCGCCAAACTTTATTCAGCATCCCGTATTTTCTGAGCAGCCTGCCTAACAACATTGGGGTGGGAGCTATAATGGGAGACCTCCCACCCTGTCCTCTCCATTCCCCACTGCCACCCAACAGGGCAGTGAGGGGGAGATGGGGGGGGGGACTTGGTCTCATGCCAATGCACAACATCAGCCAGTATCATCATGCCAGTAACAAATCAGCCAGTATCATCATGCCCCTGTATAAATCATTGGTGCGACCTCATTTGGAATACTGTGTACAGTTCTGGTCACCACATCTCAAAAAGGATATTATAGCATTGGAAAAAGTGCAGAGAAGGGCAACTAGAATGATAAAAGGGTTGGAACACCTTCCCTATGAAGAAAGGTTAAAATGCTTGGGGCTCTTTAGCTTGGAGAAACGACGGCTGAGGGGTGACATGATCGAGGTTTATAAGATTATGAATGGGATTGAGCAGGTTGAGAAAGAAGTACTTTTCTCCCTTTCTCACAATACAAGAACTCGTGGGCACTCTATGAAATTGCTGAGCAGTCGGGTTAAAACAGATAAAAGGAAATACTTCTTCACCCAAAGAGTGATTAACATATGGAATTCACTGCCACAGGAGGTCGTGGCAGCTGCAAGCATGGACAGTTTCAAGAGGAAATTAGATAAACATATGGAGCAGAAGTCCACCAGTGGCTATTAGCCACAGGGTATGGATGGGAACTCTCAGTCTGGGGCAGGTGATGCACTCTATTCTTGGTGCTGGAGGGGGCAGCAGTGGGAGGGCTTCTGGTGCCCTGGCCCCACTGCTGGACCTCCGGATGGCACCTGGTATATTTTGGCCGCTGTGTGACAGAGTGTTGGACTAGATGGGCCATTGGCCTGATTCAACATTGGCTTCTCTTATGTTCTTATGTTCTTATCACTTCTGGCACGAAAAACAGGAATGGCATCATCATGTCAGTCCCTCTAGGATTCCCCCAAAACACTATGGTTTAAACCTTAACGTTCTGGGTGAATCTTAGAGCATCACACATACAATAATGTCACTTCTGGGTCTCTATTGGAAGTGGCTTCATGTGTTGGTGTGATGCCGAATCCCTTTTCCCTGCCTCATGAATTCTCTCACTGGGGTACAAGCTCTAGTAGTAGAAGCAGGGGGGGAAAGGGTGGACACAAGGTGAGCCCTGGGTCAGCTACGGTGCGTTCAGACGGGCAGCTAATCCCGCCATTAGCCCAACTCTAATTTGATCCCAGTCTTTTTAATCTGTCATTGCAAGACCAGACAGCCCTCCCAGTGAATCGTCTTACCACATGCTGCCTCTGCTGTGGACTGCCTAGACGGTGTCCATTGAAGGAGGTATGGGCGGTGTTTTGGGGGTTTTTTGTGCATGCATATAATCGTGAAACCATGTCCTTGTTTATCCGCACATGTGCAGAATTGAATGTAGAGATTTTTTAAAAATGGCACCCAACAGGAGGATTGCATGCTGGTATGATCAGATGGGGGAAAGTCTGCAATTGGCCTGTCGGGTTTGGAAAACTTCAGATTTAAACTAGTATTTTTTAAGTATGGCTCCGAAGCGCGGCAAAACAGGATGCTCACGGAAAAGGGACATTTCCCAGATGTTGAGGTCTGGACATTACCTTTAAATCCACCAGGCACTCGTGCCTGGCACAGATCTAAAGAGCCGTCTGATTAGGACCCTAGTCTAGTATCTCGTTTCGAGAATTGCCAACCCAGTGCTTTCAGGAAATCCAGATGCAGGGCATGAAAACAACAGCCTCTCCCTGGTCATTACCCCCCTCAGAACTTAGAACTAAAAGATAGGCTGCCTCTGTATGGCTGTGATCAGACAGGCTTTGGCATGGTCTGGCTGCACCTCTAATTTCTCTGGAGCGATTTGCCCTGGAGAGGTGTGGCAAGACACAACACTCTATTTCTGCCTTGCCCCACAGTTGACCGTTCAGACCACCATGGTGTGGTCACCAGGGAGAGGGTGGGCAGGCAGCTTCTTTTAAATAAAAAAACCATACTAATATGTGCATGTGCATAACTGCTTTTTTGCTTGGGATGGTGTGGTTATGTGCACATTGCTAACTGCAAAAAAAAAAAAAAAAAAAGGTGGCCAAGGACTGGAAGCGTCAGACCTCACAAAGTGGCTTGAGTGTGCAAGGGAGAGATCAGACGCCTGGAAATCCGTGGTGAGACAAATTCAGTTGTAAACACTGGACTTATCTGGGGGTTGGGACTTTATCCGGGGATGAGGATGGGGGGCTGACGACTGAGGTACGGGAGGCAGATGCTGCTGTCTGATCGTGCACTTCAAATCTGGTAGGGAGCCGCCACAACATTGGAGCAACTTGCCCATCTGATTGCAGCCTGCATGAAGTTCCCAATCCTGATTATCATGGCTAAGACAAATATGCAAAGAAAGCTGCTCAATCAGACGGCGGGTCCATTTAGCCTCGTATGCTGTTTTCGACCAGATGCCTAAGAAGGTCCACAGGCCCAGCATAAAGGCAGTCAAACAGAGAAACATTCATTTGAATTGAGCAGTAAATGACCTACTGGGCCGAAAACATCATCTTGGTGCTCACAGCACCACGTCAAACAATAAAAGCAATTAGTAAAACTACTCAAAGACACTTCATACAAACAGCAGAAATACAGATTAATATTTATAGTGCAACAGGGAATAGACGTGAAACAAACGGAAAGATCAGCCATCTGCTCATCGTCCATGAAAGAATAATAAAGCAGCATTACAAAAAAAAAAATCAGCTACTGTGATAAAACCATCAAAAGCCAACCTGTGGAAGGCAAAGGGGAGGCGGACAGGCATTGACTTAAAATGGACAGGGGGCCACGACTAAAAATGTCCTGCTTGGTATATTTTCCAACCTTACCACCTTGAGGAAAAGCAGGATATAAATGTTGTGCCAGGTCGCTGAAATCAGGGGATCCCCTGGTGGCAACCCTACCATGGAAGTCCAGGGTTGCGCTGTAGAGGCAGGCAATGGCAAACCTCCTCTGTTTGTCTCTCGCCTTGAAAATGCTAGAGCAGGGGACCTCCGTGTGATGCCCAGGGTAGCCATGGTGCTTACCAATAACTCTTCTGGAGCCGACCAAGTGTTCTAAGAAAAAAGGCTTTTGTCCATCAAGGCTTCTGATTGGACATTGAAACATTGATTGGCTGTGCAGATTTTTTTTTTTAAAAAAAAAATGCTTTGGCAATAGCTGCCACCACAACACAAGGTAAGCTGCAGCAGCCATTTTGTGGCCACACACTCTGCACCATGTTGGAATTCCATAGCTGCCTGCAGGTTTAACATATTTGGGTACCCCTGTTCTCTGGAGATGCCATAAATCGGCTGTGACTTGACAGCAATTTTCTCCACTGATGAATAAAATAAACACATCAAGAGCATGCAGAGCACAGTAACAAACTGTGAGCTCAGCTCATGGCAGTAGGGTTGCCAGCCTCCAGGTGCAGCCTGGAGATCTCCTGGAATTACCTGTGATCTCCAGACTAGATATCTTCTTCCCTTGGAGGTAATGGATCCTTTGGAGAGTGGATGTTCAACTGTAGTGTGGTCCCTCTCCTCCCCAAACTCCACCCTCTCCAGAATCCACCCCCTCATATCTCCAGGAATTTCCCAACCCACACATGGCGGGCACATCTCCAGATCCAACATGCCACTTAACACATGCAACGTCTGCCTGGCTCTGAATAGGAAATGTGCAATTGGAGCTGGATATCTCCAGTTAGTTATATATCTACTGGTTTGGTTTGTGCTCTACTCACTAATCGTGATCCTGGAGCTGATAATGTGCAGAACTGTTTAGATGCATCTGATCTTTAGTTGTGCTTGTTGGTATGATTAGACTGTGTTCTCACATTGCTTTCTCTCAGCTACTGCTTACCCCCCCCATCTCCAATTGTTAAAAGGGACTGAGTTAAAAGGAGAAAAAAAGTGGTCTGGGGATTTTTTGCTGGGGACTCTTTGTGTGAAACTAGGTAATCTTGAGATCAGTTTAGGATAGGTGACATTTTGAATTGTGATTAACACATGGAATTCACTGCCACAGGAGGTGGTGGCAGCTACAAGCATGGATGGCTTCAAGAGGGAATTAGATAAGCATATGGAGCAGAGGTCCATCAGTGGCTATTAGCCACAAGGTGTAGATAGGGACTCTGGGGCAAGTGAGGCTCTGTATTCTTGGTGCTTGGGGGGGGGGTCAACAGTGGGAAGTTCTTCTAGTGTCCTGGCCCCACTGGTGGACCTCCTGATGGCACCTGGTATTTTTGACCACTGTGTGAAAGAGTGTTGGACTGGATGGGCCGTTGGCCTGATCCAACATTGGCTTCTCTAATGTTCTTATGTTCTTAATGTATAGGTAAAGAAAGCAGGCAATGTATACAATGTCAGTATTCAAAGAATGTATCTTACTGTGTGGGTGCAAAGAGCAGATGAACTGCAAGCAATTCTGTGGATCACAAAGAGGTCGCTTTAATGACCATGGTGGATAGGTGCTGCAACTTATTTACTTATTACCAAGGTACATGGTGGACCAGTAGCACAAACAGCCACTGTGCATGTGCACAGCTATTCTTCAAGTTGTTTGAGACAAAGTCCTACCAAAAAATCAAAGTAATCTGATCTGGAGCATGCCCCACATGCAATCAAGGAAGTTCAGTCAAGGTACTTCCACTGTGCAAGCATTTCAGAGTTATTAGCATCCTATTGTCAACATGCCTGGCTTGTCATTCTCAGGACAGCCACTTGCCTTACTAGTTTATGAATGTGTTCTTTTGTTGTTCACTGCCCTGAGCCTTGTTTGCACAGGGGAGAGTTGTCTAAAAGTTTAATTTATAAATAAACATAGAAGAGAAGAAGAAGAAGAGATTGGATTTTTATCCCACCCTTCACTTGGAGTCTCAGAGTGGTTTACAAACTCCTTTCCCTTCCCTTCCCCACAACAGGTGAGGTAGGCGGGGCTGAGAGAGCTCTGACAGAAACTCTTTTTCTCAAGAACAGCTGTGCCAGAACTTGTGACTGATCCCAGGTCACATCAGCAGGTGCAAGTGAAGGAGTGGGGAACCAAACCCGGTTCTCCCAGATTAGAGTCCACGCACTTAACCACTACACCAAAGTGGCTCTCAACATAAATGTTGTGTGGCTTTCATATATGCTAAATAATGCAGTTTCTTTCTTTTGTATTTTGTATCTGTGTGTGTATGTGTGTGTGTTTGCGAGCCTGGAAGTCGTGGTGACTTCCGGTGACCTCTAGTGGGGCTAGGACATTTCAGAAAGGTGGCTTCCAGGGAACATTTCACACGCTAGCAAGGTCATGCTCGAGATCCTACAAGCTAGGTTTCAACAGTACGTGGATGGAGAACTGCCAGAAGTACAAGCTGGGTTTCGAAGAGTTAGAGGAACTAGAGATCAAATTGCCAACATTCACCAGTACTTCTGCTTCATTGACTATGCTAAAGCCTTTGATTGTGTGGATCACAACAAACTATGGCAGGCCCTTAAAGAGATGGGAGTACCAGACCACCTCACATGTCTCTTGAGAATAACACAGAATAAATGGAAGCTTTCTGAGTGACTCTGGGCCAGTTGCTCCCTCTTATCCTAACATAACATAACTATGGTGCTGGAGAAGACTCTTGAGAGTCCCCTGGACTGCAAGGAGATCAAATCATTCAATCCTAAAAGAAATCAACCCTGACTGTTCCCTGGAAGGCCAGATCCTGAAGTTGAAGCTCAAATACTTTGGCCACCAAATGAGAAGGGAGCACTCACTGGAGAAGACCCTGATGCTGGGAAAGACTGAGGGTCAAAGAAGAAGGGGATGGCAAAGGATGAGATGGTTAGACAGTGTCATCGATGCAACGAACATGAAATTGAGCAAACTTCAGAGAACAGCGGAAGACAGGAGGGCCTGGCATGATCTGGTCCATGGGGCCGCGAAGAGTCGGACTCGACTGTGCGACTGAGCAACAAAATCCTAACATACCTCACAGGGGGTTGTTGTAAGGATAAAACAGAGGAGGGAAGAACAATGACATAAGTTCCTTTGAGTTCCCATTGGAGAGAAAGGCTGGGTCCAAATAATAGTTCTTGGCAAGAATGCTGCTCCTCTGGAATGTCCATCGTGCCCAATCCAACCTGGGAATCCCCCGGCCATAAACACCTCGTATGACACACACCAGCATTTTTGCGCATGAAAGAGCGCAGACAGGAACCTGGCAGGCATGCGTGCAGAGGCGACCGGCATTGTGGGACTGTGCTCTGCTCAGTGGGAAAATGTACATTTATGAGCTCGGGTTCCCTTTCCTCCCTCCTCCGCTAAATCCAGAATATAGATTTTTGAAGATGAAAAGGATGGATGTGAGGAAGGGGCGTTGGGGAGAGGCGTTTAATCAATGTCATAAAAATGTAACATCCATTGGTCTCCTAAAATGAAATTAATAATCTGTGTAAGAAGTATCATTAGGAAATAAGTGACATTTTTCAGGCTTTGATTTGTGTCCTCCAGCAAATCCGGCTCCCGCGTGCTTTCGGGCGCCTTTCACCGTATCCTTCCCGATTAAAACGTACCAAAACCTTGGCGACCTACGCCAGAGCCGGCCATCAGACTTCTGCTATCCCTCCCTCCTTATGACAGCCTCAGGGGAAAAAAAAACAACCACCACCATCGCCTGCATCTTTGCCTGGTAATGAAGAAAGAAAGGAGGCAATGCTCCATGTCGTATTCAAATTAAATGTGGGATTTCAATACTCCCTGATTATCAGGAAGCCTTGTCATTCACTAATAAATTTCTCCTTCATCTCACTCTGAATAGACCAGACAATTCACTTAAATACTGAAAGGCAGAAGGGGGGGGGGAATGTAGAGAAAAGAAGACTCAAACTAAACGGCTGGAGGTGCGAAAGGTAGAGGCATTGTGGCATTCTTGTCACAATCACCTCCTCTTCAGTCAAAATTGGGAAAGGCAATAGCTGAGGGCACAGAGCACCTGCATGCCAAGAGACCCCAAAAGATCTTACAACTGCAGAGGTTGGAGAGACCTCTGTCGTAGTCCTGGAGTACTGTTGCCAGTCGAGTTAGTCATTGAGTTCAGACATCATGCAAAAATCTGGTTCAGATGAACTAAGGTTAGCATTAGTGCCTGAATGCAGGCAGAAAGAAGAAGAGATTGGATTTATACCCTGCCCTTCACTACCTGAAGGAGTCCCTTCCCCTCCCCACGACAGACACCCTGTGAGGTAGGTGGGGCTGAGAGAGCTCATTTGAGAACTGCTCGTGAGAGAACAGCTCTGAAAGAACTTGTGACTGACCCACGGTCACACCAACAGCTGCATTTGGAGGAGTGGGGAATTAAAAGGACTCCCAGATTAGAGTCCATGCTCCTAACCACTACACCAAACTGGAACCTTGGAAGAAACTATACTGGTTGGGTAAGGTCACAGTGTGGTGTAGAATTCAACTAAGGTTTCCCCGGTCTATGTCCAATCAGTGAACCTTACCAGCTATGTTTATGGGGAAAGGTTCCATCCAATACACAGGATCTGATCCTCAAGTGCAAGAAAAGAAGGTATGGATCAAAACCAAAGTTTTATAACTGCTTGAAGTGATGCCATTCAGACCAACATTTTTTACTGGAGCCTTAATTACAGAGGACTTTTCTACACAGCAACGTTTTGAACACATGAACAATTATTTTATATCACCTATAACCAGATCCTTTAATTTGCCGTGCTTGGGATTGAATGTGGGACCTTCTGCACGTCAAGCAGATGCTCTACCACTGAGCTATACTCCCTCAGAGTGAACACATGCAGCTGCCTTATACAGAATCATATCATTGGCCGTATCAGGATCAATGCTGTCTACTCAGACTGGCAGCAGCTCTCCAGGGTCTCAGGCAAAAGTCTTTGAATATCATCTGCCCCGATGCTTCTAAGTGGAGAAACTGGGATTGAACCTGGGACCTCCTGTATGTCGAGCAGATGCTCTACCACTTAGCCACGGCCCCTTTCCTATGGAAGCCCTGGTGTCACAGTATAGGTGGCGCTTTTACCAAGGGTTTCCTTGGGGGTGGTGGTGAGTATCTTGTGTATGTGTGTATGTGTTTGCACAAGTGTTTGTGTGCCTGGAAGTCATGGTAACTTCTGGTAACCTCTAGTGGGGCTACGATGTTTCAGAGAAGTGGCTTGATATTGCCTGCCTCTGCATCCTGGCCCTGGTTTTCCTTGAAGGTCTGCCTTCCAAGTACTTGCCAGGATTGGCCCTGCTTAGCTTCCAAGATCTGATGAGATTGGGCTTGCCTGGGCTATCCAGATCAGGGCCACCAAAGGTTTCCTTTTAGCAGGCAATGGGCATACCAATATATGAAGGAAAGCAGCTGCTATGTGGGTGGGACCCAGAAAATCCAGATTTTCTTGTCCACATGGCAGTGACTACTTTGCTGCAATCTCCCCCAAAGCATCACAGCAAGGCAGGTTTGGGAAAGACTGCAGGGAAGTCAAAGAAAACCCAGGTGGTGCATGGAACCATCACAATGTTGGGGGGGCAGAAGTAGGAAGAAAACCCAACAGTTTTCAAGCCCAGGGCAAATCACCCATGTGGAAGTGGCTCAGGTGTGAAAACAACAATACTAGGACCGATTTCCCACAAGCCGCTGCTCCGCCCTCACTCTTCCTTTCCCCCGATTGTATGTGTCAATTTCCCACTATTTGCTGCACGGCCACATTTTGACCCGCAGCTTCACCCGATTTCCCCCGCGTCTTTTTGATCCTGTTGTTTGAGGATTGAAAAGACGCGGGGAAATTGGACAAAGCTGAGGGTCAAAATGTGGCCGCACAGCAAGTGGTGGGAAATCGACACATACAATTGGGGGGGAGAGCAAGGGCGGAGCAGCAGCTTGTGGGAAATTGGTCCTAGTGTAATTTCCTGGCTTTACATCCTCCTGTTCTTACAACCAAAGTGACATTCAGGCCATTGGAGAACACGACTTAGAAAAGTCTGTAGAATAAGTGATAGGTGAGTTGGCCCAGGGAAGCAGCGAAGGGAGAAAGACCTGTGGGACCATCCTGAACAAAGCTATACTAGGCCTGCACCTGGCAGTCCCAAGAGGATTTGGCGATGGGGTGATGGGGAAGGGGAGCGGCACACGATGCAGTCATGTCACTTCTTGGAAGCCCTGGAATTGATGTCACTGCATCATACAATGATTTCGGTCATCTGCAAATGAGCTGTAATAGCAGGGAGAACTCCAGGTGCCACCTGGAGGCTGGCAACCCTGTGTTTCTCAGAAATGGGTGGGGCTTTTGTCCAGCAGGCCACTGGAGATCTGGATGCCTGTGCAGATTTTTAGAAATGTTGCTATGGCAGCAGCTGTCAGCACAGCACAAGAGTCTCCACTGAGCGACTGAAGGTAAGCTGTGTGTCTGCAAGGAAGTATTTCTTAATATATCCATTTTAAAAAGGCCATCCTCTTAAACAAAACTTCTTCCTGAAACGTTGAAGGACTCCCACTAAAGTTACACATGTCCTCCCTCCCTGACAGTTTGCCTCTGGCTCCTGCGGCAGCCATTTTACAGTTGGCGCCACCTCCTTTGGCAGTCATTTTGTGGCCGTGCCCACCACCCTGGGTCAAAATCCCAAAGGCTCAAAAGGTTGGGGACCCCTGCTTGAGAAGGACAGGAAGAAGCAGAACCCATTTCAGAACAACCTCACTGCTGGAGCATCTCTGAAAACAATCCTTGAACCTGCATTTTCTTCTGCAAGACTTCTGAGAGTTCCTTCGTAAAGGAATTCTCAAAGGCCCCCCACAGCCGACAGCTTAAAAGATCTGAAAATCATTTAACTATAGAGTGTAGAAAGAACGTTTAAAAGGTTTTAAGAACTACTTTCAATCCAGGCCAGGCAATTCAAAGGGTTGGATCCAGTGCAAATATACAATTCCTGGAGGTTCTGCCGCAATCTGCGTGAACTGAAGTTAAAACGTTAACACCCACTGGGGGTGATAAAGCAGAAGAATGGAGTTTGGTTGGGAGATAATGGCTTTCAGCATTTGGTTTTATTAACAAACAAAAAACGTATAAAAGAGCATCCTAAGTTTCATCATTTACATGAAGAACGGAGTGAACCAGAGATTATCCTTGCTGTATATAGGTTAGGTCTCTGCTTGAATGCCCATAAGACTCTAACCTCATAAATATTTCCCAGCCATAAGATCTTATTAAGAAGGTACATCTCCCCAGAGCATAAAACCATCATGCTGTAAATTTTATTTAATTTCCCTTGGGATTTCCCAGCTTCATACATATAATTAGAGTGCAGGATAGAACACTTTTGTGTGTGTGTGTTTTATCAATAAATCACTAGAGGAAATCAACATTTTAGACCAAAAGGTTCAGTGATTTTTTTCACACACACCCCCGGCGCAATGGTGGTGAATACTCCCGGAGTATGGTCTTTTAACTGGCTCTAACGAGGTCTGTTAACATCCAGTCAAGCACCAAACACTCAATTCTGATATATTCTCTAGTTCAACAATCTCATTGTATCCTCTTTAGACAGAGTTTATTTTTAACAGTACCTAGATGCATCTGGTACAGAGGAGCAGTGAGTATATGGACCAGTGTAAGGAACTAGGAATCTCTCCCAACCCTTGATGGGCGTTATTAACTCCAACGCCAGCAGTGAGGAGTTTGGATGTGATTTTGGATGCCTCGCTTTCTATGGAGGCCAAAATCATGAATGTTGTCAGATCAGGTTTTTACCATCTTCGGCTGGTCAGGCACCTGGTTCCCTATCTGTCTCCCCATGACTTAGCCACAGTGATCCATGTGATGGTCACCTCCAAACTGGATTACTGTAACTTGCTCTATGCAGGGCTGCCCTTGAGTTTGACCTGGAAACTTCAGCTGGTCCAAAATGCTGCACCTTACTGGGACACCTTTAAGAGTACACATGCAACCAGTGTTCTGCCAGTGCACTGGCTCCCAGTTGAATACCAGATCAAGTTCAAGGTGATGGTATTTACCTTTACAGCCTTGTGCAGTCTGGGACCAACATATGATCTGCAGCAGCGCGGATGCTGGCAGTGATGCCTGTGTGGGTGCACATCCATCTGGTATTGCGTGACCTGAACTGGCTGCCTATTGAATTCCGGATCCGTTTCAAGGTCTTGGTACTTACCTTTAAAGCGCTATATAGCCAGGGGCCAGCATACCTTTGAGACCGCCTCTCCCCATATGAGCCCCGTAGAGCACTGAGGTCCACCAATAAGCATCTTTTGGTGGCCCCCGGCCAACTTGCCTTGACCAGGGCCAGGGCTTTTTCAGGGCCTGGTGGAATGAGCTCCTGAGTGAGATCAGGGCCCTGCGGGATTTATTACAATTCTGCAGGGCCTGCAAGATGGAGCTCTTCCACCAGGCTTTCAGTTGAGGCAGCGGACATCCCCCCCCTTGGATCGGCCCCATTTACAGCTTGGGTCGGCCCCTATTTTATAGCCTGAGATCCCAAATCATACAGATCTCTGGGAAATGTCTTCCCAGTACTATCAACCACTGAGGCATCTGGCTTTTACAACAGTTGTATGTTTTATAAGTTTTAACGTAATTGTATTGTATTTATTTTGTTGTATTATATTTAGATTGTTAGAACCCGCCCTGAGCCCATTAAGGGGAGGGCGGGATACAAATCCAAATTAATAATAATAATATCTGCAGGACTGTCTCTCCCCATGTGTCCCTTGAAGAGCTTTATGCTCCACAGGCCAACATCTGCTGGTGGTCCCCAGCCCAAAGGAGATCTGCTTAGCCTCGGCCAGAGCTCTGGCCTGGGGGGACACTCCCCCAAATGAGATCAGGGCCCTGTGGGATTTGTTGCAATTCTCTTTCTCCTGGTAAGTCCCCCCCCCATCCCGTTGCCGAATGCCAGGAACCCTAAACCTTGGTCATCTGGCCATCAGTTGTAACAGCCGGAGATCTTGGTGCCACCTGGAGGCTGGCAAACCTACCTTAGACTCAAGGCAGCTAACAACCTAAAATCTAGTTATATGGTTTTCTCTTCCTTTCTTTTGTTTAGAAAAGAAGTACTTATGGGGTATGCTCTTGTATGAGAGGGCAGACCACTGAAGGCAGGGACAAAATTCTAAGGACCCTGATCGTCCCAGAAGGGCTAGAACACGGGTGGCCAAACTGTGGCTCGGGAGCCACATGCAGCTCTTTCACACATATTGCGTGGCTCCCGGCAGGGTGGCTGGGGAAGTGAAGGGGAGGCAGTCTTCCCTTCCCCAGCTAGTGTTCCCCTCCATGGGTAGGCTTGAGGTGAGGGGGGCAGAGAAAGAAAGCAACTTGAAATGCATTCTCAAAGCCCCCCCCCCCCCGGCCAGCTTCAAGAAAGCATTTGTCTCTTTAAATATCATTATCAATACCTGTTTTTACCCTTTTTGTCTTTATTTCTGGCAGTCTTATTTAATGTTAATGTTAATAAAAAAGCAAATTTGCATATTTTCCAATTAAAAACATGTGTAATATTTTTTCATGTCTTGCGGCTTTCAGATATCTGATGTTACTTCTATGTGGCTCTTAACGTTAAGCAAGCTTGGCCACCCCTGGGCTAGAAGCAGGGCAAATCATATGACTGGTTCTCATACATTTGGATGGGATCTAGGTGCGGGGAGGGAGGCCCAGTGGGTCATGGAATACCTAGGGTCTGTGATATGTCCTTGAATTCTGCTGCACAGACTATTTGTGCAAAAGAAAAGAAAGATTAGGATAAAATCTCATTCTAGGGATGGACTGAGGTGGCAGATCAGTTCATGAACGAGCAGGATTTCATAACTTTGCAATACTATCCCGAACAGAGCTACACACTTAAAAGTCCACTGGTCAAAAGGTTTAAAGTAGGGTTGCTAAGTCGAGCCTGGTAACCAGCAGGAGGATTGGGGTACACAGACGTATGTGTGTGTGATATCAGCAATGTCCCTGATGTCACTATGTTTCTTTCTGGCACAACTTGCAGGTGACAATATGAAACTCTAGGAGTCGCCAGAAATGCTGTGGTAAAACCAGGTGATCAGAAGTGACATCACAGCATTTGAGATGCTGCATATGATAGAGATCTGGGGGATTTTTAGAGCATCCCGGGTGGGCTGTGACATCATAGCATCCAGGACACTCCCTCCTCTCCAAAAACTCATGGGCATCGCAGGCATGGGGCTGGAAATCCTAGCCTTCGAGGATTCTGGCCCCTAATCATTTAGGGCTCTAAAGTGCAGCACTTTGAATTGTGCTGAGAAACAAATGGGCAGCCAGCGCAGATCTTTCAGCAGCAGGGTGATCGGATTCCTATACCCAGTGTAACTTTGCTTAAGACTGCACTGTTGGTCAGCTAATGGGGCTAAACTGCAGTTTGTGTAAACACCAAAACCTCTTCTTCCCTCCTGCCAGAAACCTTTCTGATAAAGGATGAGTGAGTGTGGAAGTTCCTTCTTGCCTGTCACTCAAAGCACAAGTTTCCCCTGGCCAATACTGGTCACTTCCCGAAGAGGTATGATTGATTCAAAAGGTACTTCCACATGCATCAGGGTTCAGCTTTCTGTGGATGGCCAGGTGACAGTTTTAAATGTTTTGTTCTATTGGATTAAGAGCCTTTTATTTTTGGATTGTAACCGGTTTGGGGCAAAGTCCTGTCCTCTTTCATTAGAAGACATACCGATTCACAGCACCATGTCAGCCAATAATAATGGTCCTGCCCGAGGGGTGGGGCTCAGGCACTTCAAAAAACTGCAGGATTAAGACATTTTGGTTCTTTTTGGCTGGGGGATTGGCAATGGTTTTGGTGCTTGAAAAGGTGTGTGAGGGGGACAAGAGCACATCAGTCTCCTGCGCTGCAGATCCAATCAGGACTGGGTCCTCATGGCAGTTTTAAATTTCCTCAGCAGGCTTTAAAACAGCACTGGTGGTCCATGAGTCATAGAATCATAGAATGTTAGAGTTGGAAGGGACCTTGCAGGTCATCTAGTCCAACCCCCTGCACTCTGCAGGAGCATAGCCGAAAGATAGCCCTACAACGTACCCAAAAGATAGTCATCCAGCCTCCACTTTAAAACATCCAGTGAAGGAGCATCCACCATCTCCTGTTCCACTGCTCAACCTCTCTTACCGTTAGAAAGTTTCTCCTGATATCTAGTCGGTATCGACTCCCTCGTAATTTCCACCCATTAGATCTAGTCTTGCAATCCCGAACAAGAGAGAATAGATCTGCTCCATCGTCTACATGACAGCCCTTCAAATACTTGAAGACTGCAATCATGTCCCCTCTAAGCCTTCCCTTTCCCAGGCTAAACATACCCAACTCTTTCAGCCTTTCCTCATAAGACTTGGATTCAAACCCTCTCACCATCCTGGTTGCCCTCTTCTGGACACCCTCGAGCTTGTCAACATCCTTCCTAAAGTGTGGTGCCCAAAACTGGACACAGTACTCCAGGTGAGGCCTGAGTCAGACCTGTGGATGCCATCACATCTAATTTGACCATTAGAACACAAGACCGTAAGAAGAGCCCTGCTGGATCAGACCAGTGAGGGTCCATCTAGTCCAGCATCCTGTCTCACAGAGTGGCCAACCAGCTCCTCTGGAGAGCTGACAACAGGGCATAGAGGCCGAGAACTTCCCCTGATGTTGCCTCCTGGTTCTGGGATTCAAGGGTTTAGTGCCTCCAAACGTGGAGATCCTCTTTAGCTGCCATGGCTAACAGCCACTGTTGACCCGTCCTTCATGAATCTGTCTAATCCACTTTAAAGCTGTCTGTGCCTTGTGGCCATCACTATATCCTCTGGCAGCAAATTCCACATTTTAATCAGCTGCTACATAGAAGTTGCGGTCACACACGCAAGATAAAGTTGGGTGGGGGAGCGTGGCTATTCGCTCTGGAGGAAATTGACCCACAGTTGTGCAATCACACAGTCCTTGGAAGCTGCGGGGGCGGCCTGCCACTGCGTGATCAGACAATTCTTGCGGGTGAGTTGGCGGATTAGTTGGTGTGTTTTTTTGCCATTTGCTTCTGATATGCTTAAACAGGGGACTGATGAATCCCATCTCTGCACTGAGGGCTTCCTATGGCAGTATGCAATGATGTGCATACTGAGAAGGGGCAAAAAAACCAACAACCAATGGCACGGAGTCCGGATGGCCTGACCAGACCATCCCAACTCCATGAGAGCGCGCTGGAACAATCACACAGCGGAAAGTCCATCTGTGGCCTGAAGCAACCCATTTCCCCAATGTCTTTTAACTCTGCTTTCATGGCAGAGCAAAACGGGTTGCCGACGGGTGCGGGGCGTTTGCCCGATGTTCGCGTCTGATTGCACCCATTAAATCTGCTCGGCATTCACACCTATGGCGGGGAAAATTGTGCGCGTGATTTCCTTTTGGTCCATCCTGAATCTACTGCCCACAAGCTTCATTTAGGGTTGCCAGCTCCAGATCTGGAAATATCTGGACATTTTGGGGGTGGAACCTGAGGAGGGCGGGGTTTGGGGAGGGGGAGGGGCTTCGATGGGGTATAATGCCATAGAACCCACATTCCAAGGTGGCCATTTTCTCCAGGTGGACTGATCTCTGTCACCTGGAGATCAGCTGTAATTCCAGGAGATCTCCAGCCACCACCTGGAAGGTAGCAACCCTAGCTTCACTGCATGCCCTCTAATGGATGACCATTAGAAGGGCATAACTTCTTAGGATTGCGCTGTAACTTCCACAGCACACCACCTCTCAGTCTTCCCAGAATCCACCAAAGGGAAATAGCAGAACAACAATTTTATGATCAGTCTTTGTGACCTGCGGCTTAGACACCAGCAGGCCCTTTCATGGTAGCTTGCCCCAGCTAGAAGTGAACTTATGAAACGCATTTGGGGAACCATTAAAAGGCATGCCAGGAAATTTATTTTCAGATAGTTCCTGCAATCCCCACATCCATCCTCCCGCCTCCCTTAAAATAAAGTTCTCACCTCATTATCAGTGTCCCCCTATATTGCTTCTGACCTTTAAAACCGGGCTGAAATCTATAAACAAACCCATGAAAGAAACATGTGGGGAAACACTCACGCCTTTTTCTGAATGAGCTGGTAAAACACATACGCACACAAACACACACCAAAACTGTGTAGCTATTAAACAGAATAAGGGATTTGTTGACAGGGACTGCTTTTAGGTTCCAAAGTCATTACAGCTCATTCAAGGCAGTTGAATATCTTCGCTGGTTTTTAAGCTGGAATTCATAAAAACCATCTGAAGGTGTTTTATTGGCCTTGTAAATCTGGAATGTGCATGCACCCTCACTAAGGGTGTAAGATCCTACATACTTTTAACCACAAAGCATTTCCCATAAGATTATTCCCCCCACCCCCTCCACACATTGCCTGGCTCCTTTCTCAGTTTTGGCACTGAGATCTGTTCAGGCATAATGGAAAACAGAAAGGCACATGCTTGCATAACCAAGTTGTGCACAGGTCTGAAAACGAATGTTCCAGAGAGTCCGTCTTCCAGCCCTATCATGTCAGGGAGACTTTGGACATATGAGACTGTTTCCCACACCAAAGTTGTTCTTTTTTAACCTGTGGTGCTTCCACCCCATATAAAAATGCACGTCCAAAGTATCCCTTTTCCCACTTACTTAAAAGTAATTAGCCACTAAAGTCAGGCAAAGCCCAGAAGTTTCTCCTTGAGGACAAATAATTTCAGTGACTCTGGCTTCAGTTATGTTGTGTTTTGCTTGAAATGGGAATGTGAAACCCCTAGGCATGCCCAGCTGAAACAGGGTAAAAATCTGGACTGGTAGTTAGGATTTCAGCTGGTGCCAGGAGAGCTGAGGCATTGGGTGCCGGTTCCAAGCTGGGATCCAGAACTGTATCAGGTGATTCCTGATTCTCACTACTCCCAAATATCTGTCCTTGTGATTCTTTTCTACTAGTCCAAAATTGATTGTAAAAATTAGTAGCGTGCCTGTGAAAATCAGATTTGAGTTGAGTGCTGAAGGCACTTTGGGGCTGGCAACTTCTGAACCAACCCTGGTGGGTTCCAACAACCATACTGGTGTGCAGCAAGGACTTCACTAATGTAACAGAGAACCTGCATCTAAGGAGGGGTGGGAAATAATAACTGGGTTCCTTATAGTCAGTCAGACCATTTTGTTGTCGAAGGCTTTCACGGCTGGAGTTCATTAGCTGTTGTAGATTTTCCAGGTTGTATGGCCGTGGTCTTGGTACTGTAGGACCTGACATTTCGCCAGTAGTTGTGACTGGCATCCTCAGAGGTATAACACAGAAAAATGGAGTACTCTCTATGTCAAAGTGAGAATGGTAGGCAGGTAATTTATATCTACTCAGGAAGGTGGGGTAGGGCTGAGTCATTATCTTGTAGAAGTTCCCCAGGTTGTGTACATGTTAATGGAGGAGCTTTCCTGAGGAGGTTCTTTTGTATATGGATTGTTTCCTGAGGTTTCCTGTGGAGGTTCTTTTGCATGTGGATTCTAATCTTATCTGTAGTCCTGTGGATTCTAATCTTATCTGTAGTGCTGACAATAGCACTACAGATAAGATTAGAATCCACATGCAAGAGAACCTCCTCAGGAAGGGAGGGCGGGGTATAAATAGAAAATAAACAAACAAATAAATAAATAAATACAACCCAGAAAATCTACAACAGCTAATCAGAACATTGGTCCATCAGGTCCAGTGTTGTCTGTTGAAACTGATAGTGACTCTCCAGGGTCTCTGGTGGAGGTCTTTCATATCGCCTCCTACTGACTCTTTTAAGTAGAGATGCCAAGGATTGAACCTAGGACCTCCTGCATGCCAAACAGATGCGCCGCCACTAAGCCCTTTGCTTCTCAGCCTTTTTTCTTAAGATCACGTATAAATGTATTCCAAGGGTGAATCTTCAGCTAGGCTTTTTGGACTTGAAAGTTAAGCAGTAGGGATGCACTGGTTCCACACTCTTCTAGAAGAAGGAAGAGGAGGAGGAGGAAAAGGAGGAGGAGATTGGATTTATACCCCACCCATCACTACCTGAAGGAGTCTCAGAGCGGCTTACAATCTCCTTCCCTTCCTCCCCCCACATCAGGCACCCTATGAGGTAGGTAGGTCTGAGAGAGCTCTGAGAGAACTGCTGGTGAGAGAACAGCTCAGAGAGAACTTGTGACTGACCCAAGGTCACACCAGCAGCTGCATGTGGAGGAGTTGGGATCAAACCCAGTTCTCCCAGATAAGAGTCCATGCTCCTAACCACTACACCAAACTGGCTCTCTAAACAGAGCTCCTCTGTCAAAACCAATATCAAACTAAGTATGTATCACTTCAATCTGACAGTCCAGCTCTAACTTCCTTACTCCATCTTTTACAGTCTTCTTACTGTGGATGTTCAGTGGATGTTGTGAGCCTTAAGCCTGGTTCCTTCTAGGTGTTGGGAAGGAGTTGTGTTGCCCTGGCCATCACCCTGCCCTAGTTGAGGCCCAAATATCTCCTTCAGTTCTTTGCTTTCTCCACCCCCCCCATTCTTGCAATTCCAGTTTACCCTTTTCCTGTCCAAAATCCAGAAATTAAAAGGGAAACAATGCAGAGTTCCCAATGCATCACTTTCACATTGGAAACAAGATCAATTCAAGTATTCTAAAATCTGAAGAGAAATTCAGATGGGAGACCTTTTCTGGAACACACCCTTAACAGTGCAGTCCTAAGGAGAGTTAATGACTTCCAAATTCATTGACAAGAATCCCCCTTTCCTAGTGTTCATTCAATGCTCCCCTGGACCTTTTCTCTCAAGTGCATCTTGTTTATTCCAAAAGCATCTATAAATCTGTCAAGCGAGTGCTCTGTTTTGATTAAAAATGAATTAATTGCTGCTCTGATTTAGTTGGGTCATTTTCCATTCCAGAAAAGCGCCAAGATATATGGATGCAAACTATCACAAACTCATTATACAAACAGCAATGAGTTTTCCTCTTTCCTTCGTTTCCCCATTCTTCTCACATGGCTTGTGGTGATGTAAGAAGGATTGAGAGCGGGCATCCCCCCCTTGGATCGGCCCCAAGATGTCTCTTGTACTAAAAAATTGGGGGCACTCTTAGACCCAGTTTTGCTGACTGGAGGAACAGGCTGGTGACTCCTAGAGGTACTCAATGTTGCTTCCAGGTTTCCCCCAGAAGTTATGCCATGCCACACGTGAAGTTTCCCCCACGTCCACACCTCTGAAAGTCCTGCCAGGCATCACCTGGTAACCCTACTAATGAAGTGACAAGGGCTGTATCACCTTCGTGTCCCATTTGAAAATTCTACAAAGCAAAATTGTTCAATTTGAGGGTTTTTTGTTTGTTTTGTGTGTGTGTGTGTGTGTGTGTGTGAGAGAGAGAGAGAGAGAGAGAGAGAGAGAGAGAGAGAGAAAGTGTGTGCACCTGGAAGTCATGGCGACCTCTGGTGACTGACCCCTACTGGGGGCCTGGAGGATATCCAGAGAGGTGGCTGAGTAAAGCCTGCCTCCACCTTCTAACTGCTGGTATTTCAAGGAGGTCTCCCATCCAAGTACTTGCCAGAGTCAACCCCTGCTTAGCTTCCAAGATCTGATGAGATCAGGCTTGCCTGAGCTACTCAAATCAGGGTGCTTGTTTCTGATGTGTTTTAGCTCTCTGAAGGTCCTCCATATGCTCACATTACATGAAGGGGAAGCCTTCTAGGAGAAAGAACAAGGGCTTTACCACAGTCCCATCACTCCCTACTCTTCAAAGTGCTTAGGTTTTAGGGTTTTTCAGAGGAGATGGAAACCTGAGTCAGACCTTTGGTCTATTGAGGTCATTGTCTACTCTGACTGGCAGTGGTTTTTCAGGATGCTGGATAAAAGGTCTTTCACATTTAGAGATGCCAGCCTCCAGGTGGGACCTGGGGATCCCCTGGAATTACAGCTCATTTCTAGACTACAGAGATCAGTTGTCCTGTAGACAATGGATGCTTTGGAGGGTGGACTCCACCGAATTGAACCCCACTGAGGTCCTTGTCCTTCCCAGGCTCCATCCTCAAATCCCCAGGGGTTTCCCAACCTGGATTTGGTGACCCTACGATCCTTGGCCGGTGGTTGGGGTGACCTGGCTACCCTATTCACATTGCCTGATAACCTTTAACATGAGAGATTGTGGATCAAATCTGAGGCAGTCTACATGCAAAGTAGATGTTCTGCCCCTGAACCGTAGCCTCTCCCAGAGTCCCTATGCCGATCACATACTGGCTGGGCCATTGGTCATTATGGTTTCCGTTTTGTGGAATGGCATCCCTGAAATGGTCAGAAAACTATTCTTCCTTTTTGCGTTCAAGATTCTTAGCAAGGCCGAGCTATCCAGGAAGGCTTTGACGGTAGGGTTGCCAGCTCTGGGTTGAGAAATACCTGGAGATTTTGGGGGTGTAGTGTGGGGAGGGTGGGGCTTGGTGAGAGGAGGGACCTCAGCAGGATATAATGCCACAGACTCCACCCTCCAGAGCAGCCATTTTCCCCAGGGGAACTGATCTTAGTCTTCTGGAGAACAATAGTAATAGCAGGGGATCTCCAGGGGTCACCTATAGTCTGGCAACCCTGTTTAAAGGTGATTAGAGGAGACATAGATAGTCTGTAACTTTCCCCTGCTCTGTATGGTTCCAGGTATGTTGGTTTCTTGCTTGGAAATTTTGTCAGAAACCACTCTGGGTCCTTCTCTGGGAGAAAAAAACAAGGATGAAAAATGATTGAAACAGGGCTTTTTTATAGAAAAAGCCCAGCAAGAACTCATTAGCATAATAGGCCTCACCCAACAGCAGAAAGTCATTAGCATATTAGGTCACACCCCCATGTTACCAGAAGTGTGGTGATCCAGCCACACCCACCTTTTGCTTCTTATTCTGTTGACCTTGTTTGTTGTCAAAACCCAGGGCTTTTTTGTAGCAGGAACTCATTTGCATGTTAGGTCACACACCCCTAACGTAGCCAATCCTAATGAGTTTCTGCTGTTGGGTGTGGCCTATTATGCTAATGAGTTCCTGCTGGGTGTGGCCAACTCAGGAGCCAGCCGGAAATCTGTTCCTGTGCGTTCCTGCCCAAAAATAGCCCTGGGTTTAAATAAAATAAATGTGGTTAGATTGTTACTGGTGTTTTCTTGTTGCTTTCAGTGCTCCT
Organism: Gekko gecko; assembly: GCA_029375565.1. Taxonomy (NCBI): domain Eukaryota; kingdom Metazoa; phylum Chordata; class Lepidosauria; order Squamata; family Gekkonidae; genus Gekko; species Gekko gecko. Next base: position 47,601,593 of record JAPDNY010000016.1, on the reverse strand, counting down.
TTATTATTTTTAAAGCTGAAAGTTGGCTTGGAAGCCACCTCCAGCCACAGAGAGTTGGGGCATCAATGTTATATAAATAAATATAGATATTTCAACATGGAGGGTGTTTGCAAATGTTTTCCATCTGCAGTCGAGGTGTAAGGCGCAGAGAGAGAGAGGGAGGGAGGGAGAGAGAGATGATGAAGAGTATGTTTGCGAACTGGGAGTTCAAGGACTGCAAACCGCTTGGCTGTCTGTTTGCAAGCTGTAACTAGAGACCAAAGAAAAGGCCCGGAGAAGAGATCTTCCAACCTCTTGAAGGAGATTTGACAAGGGCTGTTCTCACCAATTAACTGCCACTTTGAAGCTTATCAGTCATCAAGGTTTGAGCGTTGTTCTGGTTTATTGCAGCTCAGCAAAAAAGTCTTTGATAAGATCCTCCAAATGCGACAGCAAGGTCGTTTCAATAAAAGGCCGGATGGAACCCATTCATAGTGCACAATAACATGCTATACAATAGCTGTGCAGAAAGGCACAAGTCTTTTTTTAAAGAAAAATTCTAAGCATTCACTTTTGACAATGCCTGAACTTATAGGAGTTTTCTATGGTGATTTATGGATAGCAAATCTTTGGAAAGCAAAAGAAATTCTTTTTTTTAAAAGACTTCCTTGAATGACTGAGGAAGGAGCACAGACATGCTTGGAGGGGGTGGTTGGATGTTAGCTCTGCTGCTGAGTACCTGGGTACAGGGAGCAGAAGGCAAGAGAACACCCTGAATTTCTCATCCTCCCTCTTTGCATCTGCAGATGTCCATTTTGGTTTTTGCTTCTCCTTTTGCACATCAAACCCATGAGCATTTGTTTACACTGAAAATGTATGCATTCCCCACCCCCAGAATCATTTGTGTTTCAATACATCATTGTCACTCATTTATGTCCCCTCTTCAGAGGCCTGCTCGAGATGGTCCACGCAATAAAGCAAGAGTAAAATCACAATAATCACAAAACCGTTCAAGTTAACAAACCATTAAAAAAGTCAATAAAAACCCAGAGCATAAAGCAGCCAAAAAAAAAAATTAGAGCATCAATAGGGTAAAGTGCACAGCATAAAACACCATAAAAAGCCAGAGCACAAAACATTTTGCAGCTTAAACAATCTTCTTAACAGTTCTTGGGCTAGTGGCAGATTGTAAAAAAAAAAAAGCAATTAAAAAGATCAACTCCCTAGTTAAATGCCTTGATTTGGCCTGATTTCTAAGAAAGAAGAGGGTAGACCCCAAGGTCATGGGTAGCTCAGGCTAGCTTGATGTCACCACATCTCAGAAGATAACCATGGTTGGTCCTGACTATTACTTGGATGGGAGACCTCCAAGGAATTCCAGGATTGCTACATAGAAACAAGCAATGGCAAACCATCTCTGTTCCTCTCTTCCCTTTTGCCAAAAGTCAGCTGCAACTTGACAGTAAAACACCCCCCCCCAGCAAGGTTTAAGGTGGAGGACATTCCAAAGAGATGGTGCCACCCAAAAGACTTTATCCGTGACATGAACTTTACAAACATATACTATGGTTTGGTTTGGACATAGCATGAAACCATGATTCACTTGAACTAAAGTCAGTTCTGAACCAAGAATTCAAGTAGCAGATGATAGGTGAAGTCCTGGTTTGCCTTGGCCGATGTTGGCTTTATTGCTTTTACTCTGTAGCTTGAGAGGTATTGCTATGGAACAAAGTCTGGTAGTCTGGCTAAGAACAGATAAAGGCAGGAAAAGTCAGCTGATCTAAAAGTAACATCAAAAGTTTCCAAGTACCAAAGATGAAAAAAGAAAATAAAAAGATATGGTTCTATCACTTATCCTTATTGATTTGCTGCTGGTTTTTATAGTGGTGGCTACTGCTTTCAATGTTTGTTGCAGATCTTTGTGCTTTATCTGCTGGACTGCTTTTAAGGTTACCACTTCTTCATTTGGTATTTGATATTCTACACTTTACCTCCTGCTGCTTTTTGCTGTCCCACTCTCACACGTTTTTGTCTGTTTTTATTTTTCTCTGTTTGAAAAGTTTAAATTCCCTTGTACACATTGGACATAGCAAATGTGGGTATAAGTGTTTTCTTTTTTTAAATAAATTTTGAAAGCTAAAAGAATAAGAATTTCCAAACCAGTGGGGGGGAAATGAATTAAATCAGCACTATTTGCTCCATTAGTTAAGAAAATGAAAACAAATATCAATAATAATGAATGAATGCAAAGAATAAATGCCACTGATTTTGTATATTTCCCTGGTGCTTTGCTGTCTGGTTTAGAGAGCAAGGAGAGATCAGGAGTTATGAGAACTGCAAAGAGATTTCTCTAATCACCAAAGGCAAACAGCAGAAGAGAATAGAAACGTGCTCTAGATTTCAGACATGGATGGAATATCCCATTGTCGCCATACATCAGCCTTGCGAGGTTAGGCTGAGAAGAGTGATCTCAGGTCTCCCTGGTGCCAGTCTGATATCTTAACCACTGCATACACTTCTCATAGTATTGTTGTATTGGTTTTATCCAAGTGACCATAAATTATGCCTAGGGGGTTGCACACATGCTTTAGTTCTTTTTTCCCATGAGAAATTCTTAATTCTATGTGTTTTGTTATGTGTTTTCCTAAAAATAGGAAACACATTTCCAGTCATCTTCCTCCCCCCCCACAAACCATGAAAAACCAGTTGGAATGACATTTTCAGAAATTCTACCCCTCTGCCAAGGAATTGTCTCTGCAAAGTTTCAGGCAGACAGCAGAAAGTGTCTGTTTTATAGGCAACTAAAAAAAACAACATTACCAGCTCTAACACCCTCCCTCAACCAACGAGGATGAAAGTCTCCAGGTTACCAACCTCCAGATGGGAGCTGGAGATCTCCTGGAATCACAACTGATTTCCAGACAACATAAATCACTTATTTGTGTTCGTTCTATCTATCTATCTATCTATCTATCTATCTATCTATCTATCTATCTATCTATCTATCTATCATCTATCTATCTATCATCTATCATCACATTTATTCTACTTTTCCTGGAGAAAATGACTGCTTTATACCCTACCAAGTTTCCTCACCTCTCTAAACTCCACTCTCCCAGGCTCCTCCATTGAATCTCAAGGTATTTCTGAACCCAGAGTTGGCAACCCCATTCTTTGCCCAATTTGAACTCCTTTTACTAAATAATGAGCAGACTATCTAAAAAGCAACTCTCTCTCTCACGCGCGCGCACACACACAACATTTACAATTTTTTATACACCACTTAGTGGCAGGCCTGTAGCCAGGATTTCTTTTATTCGGGGGCAGTGTTCCCTCTAAGCCAAGTTAGTGTGAGCTAGCTCACAGTTTTTTAGCCTCCAGCTCACAGATTTTTGTCTTAGCTCAGGAAGGATGGCTCCAGAGCAAACAAATTTATGCAGTAGCCAAATTGCTCACTCCCAACTTTAATGCCAGTAGCTCACAAAGTAGAATTTTTGCTGACAAGACTTCACAGCTTAGAGGGAGCATTGGTCGGGGGTCATTTAAATTTCTTAGGGGGCACTGGCTAATCAAATTAAAGGAACACCCAGCTCCTTCCCTGCATCCGCCACCACTTGGGGGCCCTGGGTTGGATGGGAAGTCGGGGGGCCTTGCTAGTAAGTTGGGGGGGCTAGCCTCGAGAGGCCCCACTGTAGCTACGGGCCCGCTTAGTGGTTACAAAGCAAAAATAACACTAAAGAAGAGCTGGAGAAACCTCAAATGGAGCTGGAGAAACCTTTTAGAGAAAGCTCTCAACATAGACAGGGAAACGGCAGTGCTACGTCTGTTTACATGAACTCCAACAGCCTTCCCACAAGCTAGTGAGACAGTGGAAGGACTGGCAGAAGCATGAGGGACAGAAACCTATCAGCACAATCCCCTTGGGTGACAAGAGCAGTCTGCTCTGCTGGTTGGTCAGCCTGACGACCATTTGCAATATCTTAGTTACCAACCAGCCAAACCTATTGAAACAAATATGGTTTTCCTGCATGTTTGGCAAAGATGTATAGGAAAATTAAGTCCATGCAGTTTTATTTTTTCCTTCCCACAAACAAATCCTGTATCGCACACTGATTATGGTTGCCAATCTCCAGGTGGGGCTTGGAGATCTCCCACTATTACAACTGCTCTCCAGACAATAGGGATCAGTTCCCCAGGAGAAAATGGCTGCTTTGGATAGGGTTGCCAGCCCCCAGGTTCCAGTGAGGAATCCCCCAATTTTGGGGGCTTCTCCCCACTATGGACCAGCTAGGTGTTGGGAGAAAACACATCTGTAACCAGGGACATCACTGTGCGATGTTCCTGCCCACCCCCAGAACGCCCCCAAGTTCCCCCACCAGAGCAGAAGTAAGACCGGGCAACCTGGGCTTTGGAGGGTGGACTCTATGGCATTATACCCTACAGAGGTCCCTCCCCTCCTCAAACCTTCCCGTCCTCAGGCTCCACCCCCAAAATCTCTAGATATTTCTCAACTTGGAGCTGGCCACTCTACCTGCTGCTGCTATGCTTTATCAGCAGCTACACCAGCAATGTGTCCCAGTAAAGAACACAGTAAAGAACACATTGAGTGGTGGCTCAAGTGGTTAAGATGCTGAACTGCACACCGGAAGGTTGGTAGTTCAACAGTTCGAGACCCGAGTGCCACAAGATGGAGTGAGCTCCCATCTCTGGCCCCAGCTCCTGTCAACCTAGCAGTTCGAAAGCAAGAAACTGCAAGTAGATAAATAGATACCGCTTCGATGGGAAAGTAACAGCATTCCGTGCACCTCAGCATCTAGCCATGCTGGTCACATGACCATGGAATCGTCTCTGGACAGTGCTGGCTCTTCAGCTTGGAAACTGAGATGAGCACCACATCCCTACAGTCGGATTCGACTGGCTTTCGAGCGAGGGAAACCTTTACCTTTACTAAAGAACACATTGTTCTCTCTCTTAACCCCCCAAATTCAGCAATAACAAGAGAAACAGACACCCACCATCAGCTATCCATGTAGGAATTCTTAGCGTGCGCCCCCCCTCCACACATATGCCCAGAGTCAAAATGTACAAGGGCAAAGGTTATTTTCTTGCCTGGAAGCAGAGCAGCATAAATGCCATTCTGAAGAGAGCTGTTTCCTGCTCCACAAGATGAAGAGGAGGAGACCCTTCCTCCCAGTAACAAAGCTGCACTTTACAGCTCCTCTCAGTTTGGCAGAAGGCTCCAAAGACTTAATGAGGAACCTTGAATCCTGAAAACATAATAAGCCAGGGGACTTGGTGCACAGTGAAAAGATTTCATTTCCCGGTTAACAAGAGACTGGGGTCAGGAGTTAAGGTGTTCTTTAGATTTGAGGCTCGGAAGAGACCATACGGGGGGGGGGGGGGCGCAACCGAAAGTGTGTGTGTGGGGGAGGCTACAGTGAGGCAGCCCTGCCTGGTATGCCGCTAGTAGAGAATAAATGACACCGTTCCAAGAATGGCTTTTCATACTTTTCTGACATTCTGACAGCCACGTGCAACCTAGATCTCTAGCAGAGCTGGCCAGATTACAGTGGAGGTGTTCTAAGAAGGCAGAATAAGTTGCAGGAGGGGATTCATATCCCACCGTGTGCCCATTTGCAGACCAGATTGGCAGAGGTATCTGTGAAAGGGATACACCTGTCCCTCATAACTGGCAGGGTCTTATTGACAGGCGTAATAGAAAAGCCCACCAGCCTTACTGTAAGCATAGCATCAATGGTATACTACAATGCCCCTGCACTGCTGACTTACGGCATGCACCGCCACTCCCAAATCTTCCAAATTAAACTGGAAACGAAGAGGCATAGTGCCTGTAGGCTCTAAGGGACCTGCTAACATCTTTGCTGGCACCCAAGTATTTTTGGAAAGTGGGTGTGACCAAGGAGGGCTTTTGCCCAGCAAAGTTTTGTATTGGCCTGTTATGTATTAAGATGGCCACGGATGAGCTAGCCAGGCCATGTGGACGTGCCAACCTGCAGACCTTCGGTCCTAGAACAATAGCCACCTCGGATCCTAGCGTGGACCAATAGGGTCGCCCGGATCCTGAATCGGACCTATAGTAACCTGGGCCATGTATATAGAACTTATCACAGGAATTAGGGGTGTGTTGGGTATGAGTGTGGACACGGATACAAGCCGGCCTCGTACCGGCTAGTTTACCTTCTGTTCTGAATGTAATTAATAAACTTGAGCTGATTTCAGCATGCTGAGCCTCCGAACTCAGTACATTTCATGGTCATTGGAAATTTGATTGTCTGTGCCCATTTTTAAAAATGCCGCTATGCCGCTTTAGTAGCCACTGCCACCACAGTGCAAGGATTTTCACTGAAGGAAAGCTGCCATTTGGGGGTGGTTCTGACTCCTGTGGCAGCCATTTTGTGGCGGCTATTTTGCGGCTGCACCCACAAAGCTGTGCCAGAATTCCAGAGGTGTCCTCGGACTCAAAAACGTTGGGGACCCCTGCTCTAGTGTTTTATCTGTATGGCCATCCTGAGACTCTACATCCAAACTCCGTCTTAAACCTCAAGGCCTTATCTCAATGGTGGTAGCCATGTGGGAAGGATTGACACCTGCACCTCCTCCTCCTCCTAAGGAGGTACATGTCTCATTCATTGTAGCTGTTGAGCCACAATGCAGCAGAAAGTTTCTGGTATACAGCCAATCAAAGCAGTTGTCCCTATGCCCACTCCTCTTAATTTTTTTTCTCTTTTGTTATAGCCATTTTGCTTATGACCGAAACTCCATGACTCCTGCCTTCTCTCTCTAGGAATCTCCTGGGTCACTCCTTAAAACAAAGACCCTGAATGAGTGCAGGCATAGGGGACCATCTATTGAGAAATGTCCAGATCACACCCTGCTGGTCCATGCCTCTTTAGACACCTTCCCAGATGATATAAGGGCTTTACCCACCATCCCAAAGTGCCCAGGGCCCTACCCACATCCCCATGGTAAGAAGGGAAGGTGGATTAGGATGATAAGATTTTGGGGTTCCTCTGGGGCCCCACGGAGCAGGGCAAGTCAGTCATGTGATATATTTCCATAGCATGTTTGGATACAGTTGAGTGAATCTTCATATGTATATATGAAGCTTGCCTTAGACTGAATCAGATCATTGGTCCGTCACTGTCACCTCCAAGCGGCAGTGGCTCTCCAGGATCTTTCACACCACCTACTACCCTATCCTTTTAAGTGGAGATGCTGAGAATCAAACCTCGGACCCTTTTCATGCCAAGCAGGTGCTCTACCACTGTGCCACAGCTCCCGACTCCTTCATCTGTGTCTGGGGTCCATGGTGGCTCTCGCCAGTTATGGCTGAAGCTTTACAGTTAATACTTTTCCTGATCATAAACAGGATTACAAAGGTGGCTCTGAGCTAAATCTCCATGTCTGCAAATAACGTTGTGGTCTACAGTTGATGTGAGCCAGTCTCAGCTAATGTCCCAAGATGAAGTCCCAGAAGTGGATAGACACAGCTCAGAAAAAAATAAGCTACATAGCAGAATTCCTGCTGGGAAATTCACACACCCCGTCATCTATGAAGCTGTGGCTTTGAGATCTTTTCCCTCCATAATGATAGTCTTTAGGTAGGCTTCTTATTTCCATTTTGCTTTAAGAAAAAGTGACTGTTTGATGCCATTTACAATAAGTGGACATTAATTAATGCTAAATTACAATTGAATTCCTGTTGAATTGGATATGACACCTACATTAATAGCTGGCGAGTTCATTCTGATTAATGTTATCACAGCCGTTAAGTACTGGGATTTATAATCATTTGCCAAAGCTGCTAACTAAAAAGTCCTTTTCCGCAGATTTCCCTTGAATGGAAACAAACATAAAACGCAACTGAATGTGTACCATTAATTTAAATAAGTAGTTTGTTACATATAAATGGTGGGAAGAAAGAGAGAAGGCGTTTGCCTGTTCACGGGGGGAGGGACCCGACAATGCACTCAGTTTTTTTTAAGTGCAAACTACACTCTCAGCCAATTATTGGTAACACTCTCAGCCAATTATTGGCAACATTCACACCCCATCTTTCTTTCCACTGGGGAGGTCAAAGTGGCATACAAAGGGCTCCCAGGAGATCAGCTAGGCGGTGGAAGAAAAACAGAGGGGAAAGGAGGGGTCTCATGCTGACTACTTGACTTAGGGTTGCCATTCCCCAAGTCCAGGTGGGGAACCCCCCCAGTTTCGGGGGCTTCTGCCCACTGCTGGACAGGTGGCTGGTGGGGGAAACCCCACCCCAAACAATGATATAGCACAGCGACACTCTGGATTTTGGGCAAAACTTTATGGTTTGAGGGCAATTTGACCATTAAGTTTTGCCCTCAAACCAGAGCATCGCCATGCAATATCCCCAGTGTGATGATGTCACTTGTGGGTGATGTCATCATGTCACACAGCCCTGCCCACTCCCAGAAGGCTCCCTCTCACCCCCTGCCAGCGCGTTGATGAGACCTGGCAGCCCTAACTTTACTGTTTCTTCCAAACATACCCTAGATCAGGGGTCTTCAAGGTTATTGAGCCTCTTGGGCACATCTGGAATTCTGAGAACAGGAAATGGGTGCCAGCATAGACAGGGCCCAATCCAAAAATGCTGAGAGATTCAAAGCTTCACATCTTTCTATGCAAAAAGGAGCTGTCACACCCCCATGTTACCAGAAGTGTGGTGATCCAGCCACACCCACTTTTTGCTTCTTATTCTGTTTACCGTGTTTGTTGTCAAAACCCAGGGCTTTTTTGGTAGCAGGAACTCCTTTGCATGTTAGGCCACACACCCCTAATGTAGCCAGTCCTAATGCATTTCTGTTGTTGGGTGTGGCCTATTATGCTACTGAGTTCCTGCTGGGCGTGGCCAACTCGGGAGCCAGCCGGAACTCTGTTCCTGTGCGTTCCTGCCACAAAATAGCCCTGCTCAAGGCAATAGCCCTAAGAGCGGTAATAGATGATGATAGATTATAGATAGATTAGATAGATGATAGAGGATAGATAGATTAGATAGATGATAGATGATAGATGATAGATAGATGATGGATGGATGGATAGATGATAGATAGATAGATGATAGATAGATAGATAGATAGATAGATAGATAGATAGATAGATAGATAGATGATAGATAGATGATAGATAGATAGATGGATAGATGGATAGATGGATAGATGGATAATAGATGGATACACTAGAGTCTGGCTTTTGAAGCTGCCATTTTCTCCAGGTGAACTGATCTCTGATGCCGGGAGATCAGTTGTAATCCCAGGAGATCGCCAGCCACTCCCTGGAGGTTAGTAACCCTAGATTAGCAATATAAAATAGCCCATAAAGCTAACTAGTAAGTAACACACAGGAATGAGTGGGGCTTCCCAATTACTTGTAACTCCAGTGGCAGGAGAAACAAAGAGAGCAAGAGGTCAGAAAGAGAAAAGAGGCAAAGTGGGGGAATGGCCATAGACACGAAAAGCAGAGAAGCAGAAACAGGAAAGTGAACAAGAGAGAGCATGACGATTGAGAGACAGGAAAGAGGGAAAGTCAGGAAGTGGTGGAATAAGAAGGAGGAAAGAGGCAAAGCAGAGGGAGCTGGCCAAGAAAGAGAGTGTGTGCAGAGTGGTGACAGAAGTGACATCATCACTTTGGTGATGCTGTGTGGTGACACTCTGGTATTTTGGGCAAAACTCTGTGGTAACCATAGAGTTTTGCCCAAAATACCAAAGTGTTGCCGACATGATGACATCACTTCTGCGTGTCATCATTGTGACACGCACACTTTGTGTGTGTCAACCTTGCTTTGCATTTTATTGCTCACTTGCCATAGAAGTTGGGAGGGAAACTAGGAGAGTGTGAATTTTAAATGCTTTCACTTTCAAATGCTTTGATGTAGATTGTTCCTTATCTGGCCTGGGGACATCCACCAGCCTTGAGTCTCATCTTACACAGCCTGGCTTTTGTCTGTTTGTTGGGGGGATGTCACCAAGGTGAGAACACAGAGCCATTGTTTTAAGTGGGTGGAATACCTAGGGGTGATTGGCTCATAGCCTTTTAGGGTCCCTGTTTGAACCTTGTATATCTATTGCTTTTGTGCTTCTATTTCCAGTTCCAACACAGCCAACGTACAGGCTGTATCCTATCAATGTCTCAATAAACTATCATTCTTCTGATTGAATGCTGTTGGGAACTGATTTCTCCAAGAGTCTGACAGCGTGCTCCCCCCTCAGAAAGTCCTTCCCCCTCCCCCATTGCCAGGTCTTACCTGGCTGCTGGTGGGCACGTACCTCTCTGCCTCTGTGATCTCCTCGGCGTGTGCACAAAGTGTGGATGCCACAATGACGTCACCCAGATGTGACGTCATTGCCCCAGGCATGTTGGTGCAAATGGGGCACTTTGGAGGCGGGGTTCCCCCCACCAGCTGCATTGGGGCTGGTGGATTGGGCCCCCCGAAAGCAAGCAAGCCCCCGTCAGGAGAATGGCAACCCTATCTGCAACCCTTCATGGTCAGCCACGGGGGGGGGGGAGTAGGCCCTGACCCTTTTTCTGAATATTAAGACTCACAACAGAGATTCTGGCCAGGAAGGGAAGACTGCCAGCCATCTGGGCAACCTCATGGCGAACAGAAGAAGTGGTGCCCTTCCTGCTTCAAAGGTTTCTGCTCAGTCTCCTACAGAAATGTCCTATTGTAGGGAAACAGCTCGCCCAACCCTGGGCCAGATGTGCTCCTGGTAAACATCTGTTTTGCCTTTGGAGAACTGTGTGTTCAAGTCATGACCTCTTAGGCCTGGTTTACCTGCATCAAAGCACGAAGTGGTGGAACTCTGGTAGAGAAAACAAGGGGCCAAAAGCTTCAATGGACTTCCTACAAGTCAGCTTTTTAAAACATATTCAGACTTTACTATTGACTTGTTTTCTGGGATTCCTCTCTTTAACAGTTGACAGAGAGCCCTTTCTGAAATTGCTACTTGCCCCAAATTCAAAGTGGCAGGGTTAAGTGGTACCCTTACTTACATTGCCCCTAATTTTTTAGCTGACTGTCAAGGTCTGCTCAAATGTTGCCCTTCGTGTTTGCAAAACACCATACCTCCAGGGCCTGAAAATAATTTGCAGCCTCGAAACTGATTCACAACTACACATTAACTACTGAGCCATTGAGCTTCCCCACCTTGTGAGGAATTGACAGGACAAATAAGTCACCCAGAAACGCTACAGGATTAAATCACTTATTAGAACTTCCAACCCAACTGCATTCGATAAAGGATACCTTACACAAAATATTATTATCTCCATGTGGTTCAATTATATCGGATAATATAATAAGCTAACTGAGTTACAGTGCTGCCATTAGGAGTAAGTGAGTATTGTGCAGTCCAAAATTCTCCTTCATAAAACCTCCCCATTTGGTATGCTTTTCTGGCTATGGATGAAAGGATTTCTCCTGTGTAGCTATAAGATGCAAACCTACAAAGACGCAGCAGCAGCAGAACTGGAAGAAGAAGCAGAAGACAGCCAGTTCCAGTGCGGGCCTGATAGAAGCCCTCTGGGGGCCTGATCTGGCCCCTGGGTCGCATGTTTGACACCCCTGATTTAGGAGATAGATCTTGACAGAACAGAACAACAGGTTCTTAATACAGAGAGTAAGGACACTAATGGTACAGTCTCAGAGACACGCCCTTCTTAAGACTCTGGGCTTAAAACACAGGGCTGCAGTTTCATTCTTGGAGGCAGGCCAGTTCAAGGTATTTTGTTACCCCAAGCATAATACAATCAATGCCCCCTCCTGTTGCTGCAGGGGCCTGGTTTAGACCTGGGTGTCAGCAGAGTGGGCCCATCACCATCAATGCCACTTACAGCTAGAAACAAGTTGAGCTCCTGTGGCCCCATCACATCCCAAGCAATTGCCTTGGTGGTTTCTCTGGAGGACTAGCCTTGCTCAAAGACATATCTCTCATCCATAGAATATTGGGAAAACATCACATCCCTTAACAGAATAACTACTGTGCAATCTCTGCAGAGTCCCTCGCCTCTCAATCGTTCTCCATGCCAGGATAAAGATCCTTTTTGTCTCCAGGCAGCAAATGATGTTTGCGGCTGAACCAAAGGATTGATTATCCTTGGCAGTTTTACCTTAAGTTACTCTAAATGCTTATAACTGTGCTTAATCACACAGTTGGTCTCTCTAATCCTCAGTGAGAGAAGGAAAACTCAGTATTTCCCCTCTTATGTCAATTGAGATGAAGGTGCAAATCAGTGTGTGCAAACAAGTAAGAATCCTCACTTAACCGAGATTAAATAAATCCTTTGCAGCCTGAGCTAACGGGGAAGCTGGCCATGGCTGGAGAGAGCATGAGAGAGAGGCGTAACCCTGTGGGATCCTTGCCCTTACACATTCCTTCCACTTGGTCTCTTCCCTGAATTTTCGGTGAGACAATTTGATTCTTGCATCCAGTCATAACTTTATCTGACCATAAGTTATGCGTTACACTACTCTTCCCTACAAGTCCTGCTGTGAAAACTAGATCTGCAGCCACACATGATCGAAAGTTGCACTATCACTGCAGTAGAGCAAACATTTGCAGCTGAATTGTCTTGTTCACTCAGGAAAATCAAGTTGCAAATTATTACTGTTGCACAAAATTGTCCAATCGACAACCATATATGGTCGCTCAAAGTCCTAGTTTGGAGTGAAGAGTGAAAACCATACATGGGTCATGCACAATGGTTAACTAGTAGGTGCTGTGGAATCAGAATCCTTTCACTATAGAGTTGCCAGGTCCCGGGTCTGGGCGGAGGTTCCCCCACTTTTGCGGACCCCTTTCCATCACCAGCCACCTGGTTGGCAGGGGAAACTCTGCCCACAAATACCCCTGAATATGACATAATGATGTCACCTGGAAGTGATGTCATCATGTCGCCACCATTGGGGGGTGGCACTCTAGTTTTTGGGCAAAACTTTATGGTAAAATTGGGCTGAAACCATAGAGTTTTGCCCAAAAACTAGAGCATCACCCCCTGAAGTTGGCAATGAGATTATGTCACTTCTGGGTGACATTGTTGCGGTGCACGTGCAAGAAGGTCCCAGAATGGACCCTGGAGCCCCACACCAGCAGCCAGACAGGACCCGGCAACTCTTTTTCACTAGCTGGCAAAATGCAAGGGAATGAAGGGAGCTTTTGTCTATTTTCTGCCTGATTATTTCTGGGAATCCCTATCCCCATAATGAAACAGCACTTGGATTCAGACTCCAGTATACACCAGACAGTGATGGTTTAATAAAGATTTGCCTGTAAGTTTATGTGTTTGGACTTACACGGAAGGGGGTTGCTCCAAAAGTTAGGGACTCTATACATATACACCATTTGGGCAACACCCCCAGGCTCACTCAAATATCAATCAACCATGGATTGCTACTGTGTACTTGTAGTGTATTCATCTCAAAACATGTGCTCCGGCCAGCCATGTGCTTGGACTGGTTTCAGCAGGTCCAACATGCGGCTGGGCTAAGTGCCTGAGCTTCACTCCAGAGGACAATGGACAGTAGGATCCTAGCTCCCTTTCAATCAGGGAGCAGGAATCATAGGGGATAACTCAGTCAATGTAAATAGTCCAATCATGGGGTGTTGTGTGTGTTGGGGTGTGAGTTCCTTTGGGAATAAAAGCCGGCCTGCAAGCCGGCTTCACTTGTCTTGTTCTTGAACTAATAAAATATGTGAGAGCTGAAATCACTCGTCAGTCTCAGTACTTTTCAGTATTGTAGTCATATCAATGGCATACAGGTACCCATATCTGTTTCTCTAATTTTATCCCAGTTTTGTTCTAAGAAACTTGGAACTGTGAATCCAATTCCTCCTTCTCAGAACAGCCCTGCAAGATCCCCTACTTAGTGTCATAATTTGAACCTGGATCCTCTCCAGTTCTATTCCAGTGCTCTAATCATTACAGAGCACTAGCTCATTGCCAACGAATTATTTATTACCAGGGCATGGATCACAGATCAGTAGAAATAAATGATTTATATCAGAAAGTAGATAAATTGTGGGTGAACCAGCAAGGATGAGAAATTTAAAATCCATTTACAATTTTGACCCAAAATGTTACTTGTCCATTGTGCAAGCCAAACTCTTCACTTCTTAATTTGTTTCATGAAATATTTCCTGATATTCCCCTGTATAAATGTATGTGTTCAGTAAATTAGTATTATAATAAACAGATAATGATCTCCATTGTATGCAGAAACAACATACCAATTGCCTTTAGAAACCTTTACAACATCCATGCCCATAATACAAACTGATCTACAAAAGAAACAATGAAAATCCAAGAACTAAAATCCATTCTATTTATCTTGTACATTTTTATTCTAACTGCCCTCCAAGGAGCTCAGTGCAGTGTATATGGTTCCGTTCTACTGTTTTTCTATTCTTTAGTTTATTCTTGCAACAGCCTTGTGAGGTAGGTTAGGTTGAGAGGGGACAATTGGTCAAAATGAACTTTTTATAGCATATTGGGGTTCTGAACCTGTGGTGGAATGGGCCTGCTCTGGCCTGCAGGCCCTGTCCCTCCCACTCTCCAACGTTTTTGCAACCCATTGAGAGGCTTTTCTCTCTCTCTGAAAACCTGCCACCACCACCTGACCTTTGTAGGAATTGTCCACTGGGTGGGTCAGGACTTCTAGCTTCCCTTCCAAGTTCTGAGGCCTTGCCTCTGTGTCTCCCACTGCCCAGTGCCTGGTCACCACGCCTCCCCCCCTGGGCGTTCCTTTTAAAATTGTGTGTCCAAGACGGTGGAGGTCTATTTGGTACAGAGAACCACTACCAACATCAAAGATAGAAAGTATTTATTAAAAAGGAAATGTTCACCAGCATACTTTTAGCACAACACCAGCTTGAGTAAGGGATTCAAAAGAAGTTGGTAAAATGTAATTTCTCTGTCTCTCTCTTTATACATGCTCTATCAGATGTTAAAATATATGACAAAATCCTTAGCTTAGGAAATTACAGATATCTACAGAGTTTCAATTACCTTGATGTTTCCTTCAGCTCCTCAGGCCAGCACATGGTTAATGGCTGCCTCTTCCAGGCTTCAGTTAAGAGCTCTGCCTGCCCTGATGGACTCTGCACCAAAAAGAGCTTCCTCTTCAGTCCCCTGAGTTTTATCACCTCTGTTTTCCCCACCCACTCACCAAGTTAGGCCAGGTCAGAGAAGTTTTTCCTGAAGTTTCCAGAAATTTCCTTCCTGAAATCTCTCTAGTATTTAATTCCCCCAAATCTCTGTTCCCTGCTTGGGGAAGAGGGAGAGTTTAACCCACCCATAATCTCTCCTGCTAGATCTGTTAGTAGTAGAAGGTGGGCTGAGGTATGTCTGGAAAGCAACTGAACTTGACCTCCCCCCTTCCTGCCTGCCCTCTGCCCAGAAAGAGAGGGGGGAAAAAACCCTTTAAAACTCAAAGTGAAAGTTTTGCTCATTTCAAACCTCCAGAGGAAAAAAAAATGCATTTCTTCACAGAACCTAGATCTCCCAGATCCTAATCTGACACTGGAACCACAGTGGCGAAAAGTAAGTAAATATTTAAAACACATGAAACAAGGTAAAGTTACTAATTCTACACATCTGTGTCTCCCTCTTAATCTGAAATAGATGCAGATACAGGTTTAGATCTAGGTAAAAATGTGAAATAAACATGCAAAATGTATTTCCCTTATTGAATGCTCTTACTTGGCTTTGCTGCCACGACAGTTTAGCTGCTGGTTAGAGGGCGGCCTCAGAGCCGGGGGGGGGGAGGGAGCACAATGATGAGACAGGAGGAAGCAAGCCTGTCTTGTCCGCTGACATTGAGTCTCCTTGGTGCGGGTAGCCTGGCCCTCAGAGGGATCCATCAGCATGCCTGCCTACAGCCCAGGCAGGAGTCAGGAAACTAGCCGGAGAAGCTAGTAAAATTTTAATGCACTCTGTAGTGTGGTCATGTCATACTCACTCATGGCAAATAATCCCCGATGCCTGCAGAGGTAAAATGGAGCTGTAATGTGCTTGCCTCCTAACCCGAGCTGACAGCGATGATGTACGACTACCATTAGCGGAAAATATCACTTCAACTAACCCATGATCCAGCTCCGCTAAGGGTCATATTATCCATGAGGAACAAATTACATTCCCAAAGTAAATACAAATTTTCTACACAAAATGGGCACCAAAGAAAAGAGGACAGGGGGGAAAAAAGGAGTGTGTGTAATGGGGAGGGGAGGGAACAGGAGGGCCGTGTTACCTAGGACAACACGCTGCTGAGTGACGAAGATGGCAAAAGACAGAACAAATAATCCCCAGAGAGAAAGAGGGAAAATACGATGGCAGAAACAGCCCACTGAGCATGCACTCGAGCCTGTAATGTGCACCGTTTCCCCTCCTCCTTGCCCCTCAGGATCAAGAGCATCGTCTTCTTAATGTTGGCATCTTTGCTTGGAATTTTATCACCACTCTCATATCAGGGATAGACTGCAAGTAGTGCTTTTTTGAGAAAGAAGGGAAAAGATCCTGATATTTCCCAATTCATGGGCCTTACAGCGAAAGGAATCCCCGAAATACATACCAGTGCAGTGGAGTTGGCCAGCAACAGGGAGGAATGAATGTCCCCTATTTTGCTTTGCTTTGTTCTGTTTATATTCTTATTGCTCCTTTTGGTCCTCTGTTTTTGTGTGTTCTTGCCTTTTGGAGACTGTTATCATGTACAAGTTGTAGTTGCCCGTGTGCATGTTCCAATAGTCATGACCAACTTATGGCAACATCAGCAAGGGGCTTTCAAGGTGAGGGAGAAGCAGAAGTGGATGGCCATTGCCTTCCTCTGCTGAGTCTTCCTTGGTTGTCCCCCACCCAAGCCTTAGGATGACTCCAGTAAGGGCTTTCTAAGGCAAGCGAGAAGCAGGTGGTGGTTTACCATTGCCTTCCTCTGCAGAGTCTTGCCATCCAAGCGCCAACCCTGCTTAGCTTTTAAGATCTGATAAGCTCAGGCTACACCATACAATTCCCCATCCCCATACTTATTTTTTGCTGTACAAATACTATTTAAAAACTCACGTATGTCATGAGATGCGAAAGAACAGTCAACAGCCCACTAACAAAGAATGGCAATTTCACAGGTGTAGACTGACAGCTTAAGTTGGGGGAGACTAGAACACTTCCCACTACATTGTAGATTAGAAACAATACAAGAACAGTGGATATGTGTTTCTTTAAAAAAAAGGTTCTCTAAACCTATTTATTCAGCTATCACCAATGGCCCTGACCAATGGCCCAGAATAGCCTGATCTTGTCAGATCTCAGAAGCTAAGCAGGGTTGGCTCTGGTTAGTATTTGGATGGGAGACCACCAAGGAAGTCCAGGATTGCTATTCAGAGGCAGGCAACAGCTAACCGCCTCTGAACGTCTCTTGCCTTGAACAACCTATGGGATCACTGTAAGTCGGCTGTAACCTGATGGCGCTTTACACACAAGCGTATACACATGCACACCACTAATGAGAAATATAGGGTTGCCAGATCTAGGTTAGGAAATACCTGGAGATTTTGAAGGTGGAGCCTGGGGAGGGGAGGGGAAGGGGAGGGGCCTTGGTAGGGTACAGTACAATACTATAGAGTCCATCCTCCAAAGTAGCCATTTGCTCCAGGGGAACTGATCTTTGTTGGCTGGAGATCAGTTGTAATAATCAGAGATCTCCAGCTGCCACCTGGGGGTTGGCAACCCTAGAGGGACAGCTTTGAGCTGTGGGCAGAGTTGGATGCAGAGTGCAGGAATACATTTAAAGAGAGTCATGTGTGTCTCTTAGCTTCTACTTTGATTTGGGGAAATCCATCCACTTGCTAGGGCAGGGCCCAATCCTACTCCCAAGTAGCAAAACCGGAGGCACAACATAACAGGTAGGGCCAGTCATGATTTGTATTGCATTCTGTCAGTTTAGCACAGTGAGGACATTGCAATGCTTCTGCTTCTGCTGCACCAAGGCACAGGCTGCACAAATGGGGACGGTCAAGTTGAAGCAGCAGAAATGAGATATTCAAAATTGTTCCTCATGAAAGGCCAGGGTTGCAAGGTTCCCTCTGGCCACTGGCAGAGGTTGCCAGCTCCAGGCTGGGGAACTTCTGGAGATTTGGGGGTGGAGCCTGGGGAGGACAGGGACCTCAGTGGGGTACAATGCCACAGAGTCTACCCTCCAAAGCATCCATTTTCTCCAGGGGGACTGATCTCTGTCGTTCGGAGATAAACTGTAATTCTGGGGGATCCCCAGGTCCCACCTGGAGGCTAACATTCCTAATTGGATATGAGTAAATGTTTAAAGAAAATTCTGAAGTTTCTCTTAGCACTGCATTCTTCTCTTCTTAAGTTCTGGTTTAAGTAGAAGAGTTTCTGGAGTTGAAGCATCCACTATTTCCATTCCATTTGCTTATTTGCATTTCTTCCCTTAGTTCTGCATGCACTCTAACAAGAAACTGAGAACAGGCAATCTTGATGTCATTTGAATGATTACCCCATAACTGTAGTTGGGGTAGGGGTAGTAGCATGATGTGAAAGTACCAAGATCTATGGTAAACTTCACACTCCTGGTATTTGTTCAAATTATGCATGTGCACGTATGCACGCACACACAGAGGAAGTTTCCTAACATATCAGAAGCACCACCTTCAGAAACATGGCCACTAAACTGCCACCACTCTTGCCAACCCTAACAGGAGAGTGTGCCGTCAAGTTGCAGCTGACTCATGGTGACCTTCATGGGGTTTTCAGGACAAGAGACAAGCAGAGGTGCTTTGCCACAGCCTTCCTCTGCAGAGCAGCCTTCATCTTCCTTGGTGGTCTCCCACTCAAATACTGACCATGGTCAAGTCTGCTTAATTTCCAAGCTCTGATGAGGTCAGGCTAGCCTGGGCTATTAGGGCTGCCTGTCCTACAAAGCTGTGGCGAGGTAGACCGGAGGTCAGTCCAGCTCAACATTGTCTATTTGGACTGGCAGCAGTGGTCCAGGCCCCAATGCTGGATCAGATCAGACCATTGGTCCATCTAGTCTGTCATCTTGTCTCACACAATAGCCAACCAGTTCCTTTGGATGGCCAACAACAGGGCATAGAGGCCAAGGCCTTTCCCTGATGTTGCCTCCTGGTTCTGGGATTCAGAGGCTTAGTGCCTCTGAATGTGGAGCTTCCCCTCAGTCACCATGGCTAGTAGACATTGATAGATCTATCCTCCACGAATCTCTCTAATCCCCTTTTAAAGCTGTTTATTCCTGCAGCCATCACTTACATCCTCTGGCAACGAATTCCACATTTTAATTACTCTCTGTATAAACAAGTGTTTCCTTTTGCCCATCCTGAACCTATTGCCCATCAGCTTCATTGGATGCCTTCGAGTTCTAGTATTTTTGGAAAAGGGAGAAAAAGTTCCCTTTGTCAACTCTCTCCACTCCATGCAAAATTTTATAAACCTGAACCATGTCCTCCCTTAGTCATCTCTTTTCTAAACTGGAAAGTCCCAGACTCTTCAGCCTTTCCTCACAGGGAAGGTGCCCCAACTTTCTGATCTTCTTGGTTGCCCTCCTCTTCTACACTTTTTCCAGTTCTGTGACATCCTTTTTGAGATACGGCAGGGCTCATTTCATCTAGGAGCGCACAGGAGCAGAGCTCTGGCAGTAAGGAGCCCAGGGGGCGGGCACATGCAGCGAGCCCTGTCCCCTGCTCCCAGCAGCCCCCCTGCCTTTCCTGGCCCGCTGGCCGACCCAGTGGAGCGCTGACACAAGCTGGCCCTTGAGCTGCTCTGCCACTGCCTGGGCCATGGCACCCAGCCCGCCCAGGCTGTGCCCATCCTCATGCCGGCCCTGGCACGGTGCCTCTGCAAGGTGGGCCCTGGCTACTCCAACGAGGCCTGCGAGGAGCTCTGCCTGTGTCTCTGCCCCACCAGCACCCTGGTGCCCTACCTGCTCGAGGCCATGCAAATCCTCCACACTGCCCTCTTCAACCCACAAGCAGTCATGCACTTTCCTGCACTTGCCATCCATCCAAAAGAGTCTAGTGGTACCTTTAAGGCCAATGTTTATTCAGGTACAAGCTCTCCCTCCTCTATGAGAGCAGATCTGCACACTTCTTCCCCCCCCCATAGCTAGCAATCCAAAACAGTCCAGGGGAGCCTGAGCAGTGGGTGTTGCCTTCTGACACACTTCCAATGATGCCAGGAGGCGTGGCACATGCAAATAAGTTATGCTAATGGGTTATGCTAATGAGCTCCTGTGCCTCTTTTTCTACAAAATGACCCCTGAGATACAGTAACCAGAACTGTGCACAGTATTCCAAATGAGATTGCACCATTAGAACTATCCAGGGGCATTATAACATTGGCCATTTTATTTTCAATCCCTTTCCTAACAATTCCTAACACAGAGTTTGCCTTTTTCACTGCACTAAGTCAACACTTTCATTGGGATATCCACTATGACCCCAAGATCTTTTCCCATCTCAGTCTCAGCAAGTTCAGACCCATTAGCTTTACGCTGATATTTTTTTGTCACAATGTGCAATTCTTTTTGTTGCAATGTGCCTCGAGTTGAAAAAGGCCTTTCCTGACACCGGCTGTTTGAAATCCTTTAAATGAAGATGCCAGAGGTAGAACCTGATGCTCTACCACTGGGCTACATGGCCCCTTTGTAAATAGCCCCCCCTGGCAAAGGACTCCAATTGTCCAGTTTTATCAAGAGGTTGCTTTTCCTTTGAAATGTCATTATTATCAACTCCTGCCATTTGCCGATATTCTCCCCCCTCCGCCCCACCCTTTGGCGACAGATCCAAGAGATCACTGCCTGTCTGAACGAAAGGGAAGTTTCCACTTGTCAGTTAAACCAAGGAATAATACACAGCATCTCTTTATAGTGTGTACTTTACCTGTCATCCAACGGACCATTATCATGTCACGCCAGAGTGCTCTTTTCTCCAGGTCACTTTGTTTAAAATGACATGGATAATGCACATGTCAGGGAACTGACAGTCCCGATCGTCCTTCAGAGATTTGGAAAAAAATATATGCCAGATGAGCGCCTGTTCTTATCTGGGGTCCACGTCTTGGTCTATCATCTAAGTCAGGCGGAACATGATTTCTCCAGAGAGCACTTTTTTTTTTCATTTCCTGATTTTAAAGAAATCAAATAAGCACCATTTGTCTTCATCTGAATATGCTTGACCTGTTCAAATGATGATGTGTCTCTCTTTTTTTTTTTTAGAGGAGGCGATGTCTGCTGAATGACAATGAATGCGCAAGGCCACCGCGTCTCCGGCAAGGGCTCTTGAAACAGACCGCATTAAAATATCCTATGTATCTGTGTGCATGCATGTTCCTATATGCGCACTATATTTCAAGGAGGCTGCTTCTTATTTCTTTTAAAACAAGCTGTGAAACAAATTTGCACCTTGTCACGATCGAGAGGTGACCGCGGGCGGGGGGGAATGGAAATAAAAAAAATACATAAAAGCATTCTTCTCTCTTTCTGTGGAAATATTCTGATATGGTTTAGAGTACAGACACGCGCACACAAAAGAAAGGTTTTACAAAAAAGGAATCTTGCATCAGATGACAAAAGAGAAGTCATTCAGGGAGTAACGACAGTGAGTACTGGCTTGGTAAGCTTTTGTGTACTGTGAAATTGCTCTAACACTGAAGGTGAGGTGCATCCACCCACCCAAACCAGGGGATGATGGGATTTGTAGTTTTCAACATGAAGGTGAAGAGAAGAGAGATGCCATTGTTTCACTACTGAGTGGCCTTGTGACACTGGAATAGATGAATGAACCGATGATGATCATAGGACAAATGTCCCCACTACTGTTATCATACACATGCACAAGGAAGTGTTGTGTTTCCATCTCATCATGGAAGTCCCATGTTTGTGCAGTCTGGCCAGGAGATGGAAGAGTCACTTTGGCTTTCTGAGTTTGTCTCTCCTTATAGAAAGGGGGATCCTAGGAAGAAGTTCTCAGTAGTAGCTGTGGTCTCTGCTGCTTCCCTGATTTTGTGGAGGGGGGTTTGATTTGGTGAGAACTGAAAGAGAGTCTCCTTCAGCCCTCAGCCTCATCAGAGTTGGATAGAGCATTCGCTCCCAGAATCAACTTTTGAACTGCCTGCCAAGAACCTAAGGGCACCACGGTTACAGTCAGGATGCATACACAGATAAAGCGGAAGCCTGAAGAACAACTAATGCATTTGTGCTCCCTGCTAATTCAAAATTCCCCTCTGCTTTTCAAGTCCCTCTTCCATTTCAAATCCCCAGATATTCGGTGCACAAATAAAGCCCAGTCCTGATCTGGAAGCCTTTCGAGACAGATCAAGCCAAGGGTAACCAATGGAAACACAGCACAGCCAAGGAGCCTTCTTATCGGCAGCCTCTGATGGCTTGCCAGGAAAGCAAAAGAACTCTTGACAATGACTCTCCTGGCTCATTAACCCCAGTTCCCCCCAACTGCATTGTGTTAATTTTAGGTGGATAATGCAAGTTCATCATGTTGTCATATGCAGTTGGGGAGGCCACAAGAGCTCATGGGGGAACTCATCCCCTCTTAATTGTCTGTATGCCATCTCTGCTTTCCATCCCCTGGAAGTTCCCGCAGCTCCTCCCCTTTCTTTGTTCTCTTCTTTCCTTCCTACACACCTCTGCAGACCGAGGCTGAGCTCAGAATTAGACGTATCTTATAATACTTTGTTATGCACAAAATTCTTACCAGGAACGATTTGTCAAAGGCTATTATAGAACAATTTGATCACATGTAACTTGGAGGCATGGCCAAAAGTATCCTGATTGTGTTTTGATGAGTCAAGAAGGCAACTGTATTGCAATACGTAATTGTTTATCAACAAAGAAGTAGTGGTTGTCATGAACAATAGATAACACATTTAATACCAAAAGCTGAACTTCCCATTCAAAGATGATCAAGGGATGTTGTTTTCGTTGAAAGGATTATTATATCAAGAAATGTTCTCATGGAAATTAACATCTGGCATACCATGAATGTTTTGAATCCATTGCAGCCATTTATATATGTGAGAGAACATCAAAGTGATAACTGTATTGGAGCTTTTTGGTTCTACCGTATCAGTGTGTATATTGTATGGCACTAATATATCCCAGGATGGGGGGGAAATGGTTTGAAAAGTAGTTCCACATATTGTATTTTATGTACACACAATTTTGCTTTCCTGGGATGATTGTTCTGGTATCCGTAGCTCACAACCACTCATGATGGAAGAGATCCCCAGTGAGGAACTCCTCCATAATGAGTAGAAAGATGTGGTAGAAATGTCATCTGCCTGTTAGCCAACCAAAGAGTGTATTCTGTGTAGAACAATGGGTAAAGGGATGATGCAAAGAAGAATATCACATATAATGGTTGGTAGGCCAGGTGAAGAATGCACAAAGCCACTGATATACCCAGAACTTGACAGTTATCAGCTGAGAACCATGGTGAGAACAAAACATACTTGTAAAGCATATATAATCCCAGTGTTAGGAAGAAACATGGATTTAATTCAGCATTATACACATTCCCAAGTATGCAGACATACTCTTCATATGTCTACAGATTTCTGAGTAAAACCACATTCCAGACTTTACCAGGTATCAATTACAGAATTACCCCACAAGTGTTTCAGGTTGGAGAAGTGATTTAAGATATTCTTCTCTAATAACAACGGTGGTCAAGGTCTGAGATGGTCAGATAAGCAATACCTCTGTTCTAGGATATATACAGGTAGACAAATTCTGAGAAGGTTAAACTTGGTGTGGAAACCTTGAATATTACAATAGATTTTGAGCTCTTTATTCAGACAACCTCTTCAAAAGGTTATTTGTTTTCTGCAATGTTGGGATCACACCCCAACATTTTAGAGATCGCATAATGCAAGAATCTGACATACTGTCCACATTCTGTAATAAAGGAAGTGTGTCTTTTACCATTACCTACCCCAAGTCCCTTGAATGGCATAAACTGTTAAGAAAATGTCAGTGACAAGAACATTGCTTTAGTGTTTTGTCAGAGCAGACAGTGGACCAAAGTTACTGTTGTGAAGTTACCCCGTGTAAAATACGGCCTAAAGAAGTGAAAGCATCAACAATTCCGTATGAATGTATTTCTGCCAAACACAGGAATGAAATGGTAGAATATTGAGACGGCAGGCTACATGTATGGACACCAATATCAGATGATCAGACATGTTAAAAAATAAATAGAAAAACTCCCTGAAAGCTTTAAAAAACAAACTAGCACAACAATAGTGAAAAATTGTAGCCCATTCCACTCCCTGATGAGCAAGTTCTATACTTGCAGAGTATTTTTTAATTTAGGAGAATATTTGGCACTTGCCATATGAAGCAGTACAGCCTGTTCTACCATCTGAGGTTTCCATCACCTCTTTCTGGGACATGTGGACAGGTCCTAAGGCCATAGATGATCTCAAAGAGTGGGAAGAGACTCTGATCAAGTCCCAAAACATATGAGAAAGGACAGGAAACAGGAAACAGGAAGTCAATCCTACCTTCTCTTCTTGGTCACTGTCACTGTCACACTGCAAAGGAAAGGAAAAGTCCCAATTAGCATAGATGAAAAAAAAAAAGATGTCCCAAACAAAAGCATAACACAAAGCTTTCTATGTCGACAAATCCTCATCTCAAAGGCTGGTGAGTTCTACCCACATACCTTCGGGACCGCCTCTCTCAATACGTACCTGGAAGAGCGTTATGCTCTAGCAATAAGAACCTGCCTATGGTCCCCGGGCCTAAGAGGGGTCCAGCTGTTCTCTACTAGGGCCAAGGCCTTCTCAGCCATGACCTCTGCCAGAGAAGGAATTATGTGTTTATTGATTGATTTGCTTTATACCCTGCCCTCCCCGCCAAAGCAGGCTCAGGGTGGCTTGCGGACCCAATGGTACCATACAAGACTAAAACAGTAAAACAAATTAAAATCATAAAAACAGTTTGTAAGGTGCTACAATTATATGATGGCAAAATAACTGTCTGCCAGCCAGCCTTAATAATCATAATGGGTTCTAGACAGCAATAGATGTAAGGCTGGTGCCTGGCGCCATACATATTATACACTAACACGGATGTAGATGTTAAGCACTTGCACAGGAACAAGCAGCCAAGAATGTATTGTGGGGCACAGGTTCCTTGGCCAATGTTGCACTATTAGATGCAGCACCTCAATCAAATGCTTGGTGGAAGAGCTCCGTCTTGCAGGCCCTGCAGAATTGTAGTAAATCCGCGTAGTAAATATCCATGGCTCTCTCTTCCTTCTCAGCTTGGTCCTTGCAGCTGCCTTCCTCCTCAGCTGCCTCCTTCCTTCCCTTTTATCACCTTCCCCTCCACCAGCACTGCCCCCTCCCTTGCGGGCCCTTGCCACCCCGGCTCGGGCCTGCCCTGTCTAAATCTGGGGACACTGAGTCTGCACTGCCTGACTCCACTCCCTTGTCATGGTCTCTCAGCTGCCTTGCCCCATTGCTTGTTGATGTGAAGGCCTGACGGGCCCATCCTCGCTGGCACGGGGCTGGCTAACTCCAGCCCGTCAGCCCCAGGGTGGGCCACTAGTTCTCTGGCCCCCTTTATGGGGGCTCCAGTGACCTTGCCGCGACCACGGCCGAGCACACCCCAGTTCCCTGCTGCCCTGCTCCTGTGCCACAGGCTGCCCCTGAGCAGTCCAGCTCCTGTCCCCATCTGGGGGTGGTGGGGCCAAGGCCATGCCTTCCTACTGCTCCACCACTTCACCACTGCTGAACCAGGCCTCCTCCTTCTCCTTTCAGATAAGGCACCGGGGAAAGTAGGGCTCTGCTGCTGCTTGTGGCCTCCTCCCTGGCCTGAGCAGCTCCATAGGTCTTCGCTACTGCCCTTTCAGCCCTCTGCCTCGGGAGTCCGGCCTGGGCCGGGACAGAAAGTGAATCCCAATGTGGGATCACCCCATTCTATGGCTAAGACCGCTTCAACAAATATGGCATTGTGGGGAGGAGACTCATCGGACCCCCTGTCTGTTTTGCTTGTCTCTTGGGAAGCCATTTTGCCCAAAGTAGCCATTTTGTTGCACGTGCTTGATGGAAGGAACAGAAGATATATTTCAGTGCTAAGCAATTGGAGAAGGGAAGGCTAGGGGCCCGAGGGTGCCTGGGAGAAATGCGGGTGTATAAATATATTAAATAAATAGAGAGACCAAACAAAAGAATGGTTGCATCCGTGGGGCATGCAGTTTGTCAAAGCAGAGTAATGGCAAATCTCCAAGAATGTTGAGGCCATAAAAATACTTTTCTGAAAAAAATAAGTCTGAATGTTGCTAGACCTTGGACAGCACTTTATACTCTCTCAGTATTTAAATCACTTACTTTCCCTGCATTAACAACCTAAACCCCACCATTTGTAATTTTGTTAGCATATGAAATCGTTGAATCGGGCATATTTAGCCATATGTTCAGATGCATATGCTCAGATGCAGTATCACATATTCCAGTTCCTCCAGAAGACATTATAGAATAGAAACAAATCTTTAACTCTTGCATGGGGGAAGGGGACCCAAAATGGTCTTTTAAGATCTTCAAGATCTTCATCGAGACTGTTTCCAGCCCTCCCTCTGCTGGTCTATCAATGACAGTGGAAGTTGGGGATGGAGGCTCACTCCTGAAGCTGGATCTAAGCCAAGTAGAGGGTTGTTTGATTACAGCAATGATCAGCAATTCCTGCCCAGCACTCAGCTGCCATCTTGGTTCGTGATTCCAAGGATACCCAGTTTGGGACTTGCATTTCCACCAGGGGTCCTCAACCTTTTTGAGCTTGTCGACACATTTAGAATTCTAACATGTCATGGTGGGTACAGCAACAAAATGGCTGCCAAAGGAGGTGGAGCCAGCTACAAAATGATTGCCACAACTTAACTTCAGACACACAGTATAGATCCTTGTGGAGGCAGTGGCTGCCAAAGCAACATTAAAAAACAACAACAGAAACAACAATCAAATCTCCAGTAGTCAATCTGAAGCTTCGGTGGGCAAAAGCCTCCCTTGGCCCTATCCACTTCCTAAAAGCACTTGGCAGTTGCCAGAAAAGGTGTTGGCATGTGCTATAGCACCCATGGGCACCACTTTGGGGGTCCCTTGGTTTATACCCTTGCCATGGGTGGCATACAAGGCCTACTCTGGCTTGCAGGATCTATTCTGCCCTGCCCTCTAATGTTTTTCCACCACATGGAGAGGGTTTTCTTCCACTCTTGGGGAGTCCGCCACCACCACCTGACCTTTGCAGGAATTACCCACTGGGAGGGTCAGGACTCCCAGTGTCCCTTCCAAGTTCTGAGGCCTTTCCTCTGTGTCTCCCACTGCCCAGTGCCTGGTCACCACGGGGACAGTTAACTGTCTTGTGCACCCCTGGTGGAATAGCCACTTGCCAACTGCCTGCCTGCCCTCAATGCTCCTTTTAAAATAGTGTATCAGAGATGATGAAGGTTTATGTGGTACAGAGAACCACTGCCAGCATCCAAAGTTATAAAGTATTTATTAAAACAAAAATGTTCACAAGCATACTTTTAGCATAGCACCAGAATGAGCAAGGAATTCCCAAAAAACAACTAAAATGCAAATCCTCTGTCCTTTTCTCCATACATGCCCTATCAGATGTTAAAATATAGGACAGGCTCCTTAAGCTTAGAAAGTTACAGATCTCTACAGAATTACTGTTAACTTGACGCTCCCTCCAGCTCTTTAGGCCAGCACATGGTCAAAAAATGGCTGCCTTCCCAGAGGAGAGGTCTGTGTATGCTCGTAGACTTAGCACCCAAGGAAAAAGAGAGCTCCTTCCTCCTGCAAGGCATTTTATCATATCTCTTTCTCCTCCCACTGACCAGGTCATGCCAGTTCAAAGAGCTGCTTCCTGGAGATCGCCAGGAATTTCTTTCCTGGAGACTTTCTAGCTTTCTTTTCCTCCAAAACTCTGTTCTCTTCTTGGGGAAGGGGGACCCACCCATTATCTCTCCTGCTAGATCTATTAGCATTTGTATGAAGGTGAGCTGAGGAAAGCAATTTCACTGACTTCCTCAATCCCCAGCCTGTTCTCTGCACAGAGGGGGGACTTCTAAAATGCTGAGTGGAGGTTTTACTCATTTCAAAACTCCCTGGGGAAAATGCATTTATTCAAACCATGATTTGAGAGGCAGTCTGCGACCCAAACTCGATTGTTTTACACTTAAGACTGTTTTACGCTGCTGGCTTTTTATTAAGTGCTGGTTTTAACATAAACATTGAAATCATTTTTATTTGCTTACAGAGAGAGGCAGCATCCACACATGCACCATGGGATAATGCACTTCCTTTGCACTACAGCAATCATTTACCACTACATTTCCCCACGCGGACAAGACCATCCAGTTGGGAATGGTGGCTATAGTGCAATGACAGCACAATATCCAGTGCCGTGTGGATGGATGCAGCAATTGAGTTGGATTGAATTGTTTTATAAATGATTTGTTTATGCATTAGTTAGGATTGATGTTTTTATGGTTCTTTTCGGGGAGGGGGAGGTTAACCCTCTGAACCATTCTCTAGAGAGGCAGGGTATAAATATAGAACAATAAACACTTTAAAAACATTATGTTATTTGTACCCTGAATTTTCCCCCATTGGGGGCTTGAAACAGCTTAAAACAGGGGTTTCAAACATAAGGCCCGGGGGCTGGAGCCTGCCCGTCCAAGGCTGATATGCAGCCTGCAAGCAACTGGCACAAGGGTGGGAACAGGAGGCTGCTCAGGGTGGGTGGGCACAGCCACTCAGATTGTGGAGTTGGCAGCAGTCAAGCAGTACTCCTTCAACTTCAGGGTAGCCTCACTGGTATTTTGGGAGCCACTGTGGCTATGTTCATACTTTTCCACTTGGCATGCAGCTCTTGAATGGCCTCAGGGATCTGGAAGCATCTGCACTGCTGGGTCTCCAGTCTGCCCCTGTAGGTTTTCCTCTGCACCCCCCTCCCAGCTCACGGGGCCTTGCAGTGAGGACCCACGAACTCAGAGCTTACCAGTTGCTGTCCTTTATAAAGTTTATATCTCCGGTACCCAGCATTACCCTATGATCCACATGGCCCAGACCAACAAAGTGACATTCATGTCAGATCCAGCCCTCATAACAAATGAGTTCGACACCTCTGACTTAAAACCTCAGTTCTCCTCCATTTTATTGCCACAGCAACAATCTTGTGAGGTAGGCTAGGCAAAGAATGACTGGATGAGTATCACTGTGGCACAGCAGGGGTTTGAACCTGGGTCTCTCAGATCTTCCTCCAACACTCTTAACCATTACACCATACTGAAACCCAAGTGCAGCCTGGGAAATATCCTTCCAGACAGTACCAAGAGTTAAACTACCTCTGAACCTTTACTAAATGCACTAAACACACGTTCACAGAGTCTGCTGTATTGAACTATTGAAGAGACGCATCCATCCTCCAGGGGTCCGGAAGCAGGAGGCAAACAAACAAGTGGTCATAAAAGAGGAGCGGTCTTCTTATGTTAGGCGAGGGCTCCCACCCCTCCACCCCCCGTTCAGAAAACGACAGCCGGCTTTTCTTGGAAATCCTCTAACATGAGGCCCAGGTGGCTCAACCCTTCGAACAAGAAAGGGGAACAGGGTGAATGAAAGGGAACCGGAGGCTGCCAGAACGGTGAGTAAACGGGAGACATTTTTTGAAAACCAAGGAAAAAGAGAAGCCAAAGAAGCTGGGAGCAAAGTGCGCCTCGAGGCGAAGTGTGCATAAACAAGCGGTTGCCGGCAAAGGAGAAGACAGGAGGGAGGGGCCCCGGAGGTTCCCCACAAGCCGGTAGGAAGCTGAAAGAGAGAATGTGCACACCCGACTCTTAGGACAGGATTCCGGTTGCCTGGGATTTGTTCCCTGATTGGCATTCTTAAAAAAATTATTACCCATCGCTCTTCTTAACACTCACTAATGACCACATTTTAAAAGACTTGAGACACCACGAGTATGTATTATGGAGAACAAAGGAAATGAAGCCCTTTGAATAAATTACAGGTAGATGAAAGCAGGAGAAATGCATTATGAAAGAGAAGGGGGGTGATGGATGGATGGATGGATGGAAGGAAGAAGAAGAAGAAGAAGAAGAAGAAGAAGAAGAAGAGATTGGATTTACACCCCACCCTTCACTACCCAAAGGAGTCTCAAAGCAGCTTACAAACTCCTTTCCCTTCCCCTCCCCACAACAGACACCCTGTGAGGGAGGTGGGGCTGAGAGAGCTCTGACAGAAACTGCTCTTTTTCAAGAACAGCTGTGCCAGAACTATGGCTTGCCCAAGGTCATCCAGCAGGTGCAAGTGGAGGAGTGGGGAAGCAAACCCGGTTCTCCCAGATTAGAGTCCCTGCACTTAACCACTACACCAAACAGGAAGGAAGGAAGGCAGGCAGGAAGGAAGGTGTTAGCTGAGTCAAGTGGCTCCTGGGGGGTCTGGCAGGAGCACTGTGGGGTCTAGCCAGCTTGAACCTAGACACAGCGACAACCACAGCTAGGGAGACCAGGTCCTCCCAAGCCTCCTTCCTTGTTGCATGCTGCTACTTGGCAGGGCCATGAGGGCAAAAACTGATGGAAAGCATTGCACTTCCAACAAACACCCTGCCCTGCATAGCCCAGGCTAACCCAATCCCATCAGATCTCGGAAGCCAAACAGGGTCGGCCTTGGCTAGTATTTGGAAGGGTGACCTCCAAGGAATACCAGGGCTGCAACACAGAGGCAGGCAATGGCAAAGCACCTCTGAAACGTCTCTCAGCTTAAAAGGAAGTCTAGCTTGCCATCTAGTGATAAATAGCGCGAAAAGAGCTAGAACTTCTGGCTGCCAGACAATCTTAGGATCTCTTGGCTATTCTACACACAATGCCATATACTAACTATTATTATTATCCAGCAAACACCTGGAAGGTAAAACCACAGAGTTTTGTCCAAATCCTAGAGCAGCATGGCAGCAGTATGGCAGTGACATGATGTCACTTACGGGTATTATGCTACTTGTTCTGTTGTACTATTGAGAGAGAGAGAGAGAGAGAGAGAGAGAGAGAGAGAGAGAGAGAGAGAGAGAGAGAGAGAGAGAGGAAGCCCTGCTCTGTATACTTCTAATTGTTCCCCTCCTCCACGTCTTCTGCTTCTTTCTGGGTTTTTTTTTTAATTTGTATTGTACACTGCTTTGGGTACCCAGTGGGAATATAAATAATAAAATGAAAAATAAGTTTTAAACATTACTTCTGTTAGCTTGTTTTACTCTGAGGATGTTATTGTTTGAATGGATTAAAGGCAACTTTCTTATGCTGCTTGCAGGACTCATTCATTTCTCACTGTTAAACCTCCTCGGGGATCCCCAGTTGGGAATGCTGGGTAAAAATATTCTAAATCAATACAATGATCCACCAATCTGGGTATCAGTTTCCAAAGAACCCCTGGGCAGCAAGCACAGAAGGTCTGTAGTTCGACAGTTCAAGAACCTCGTGCCACGTGATGGAGTGAGCTCCCGTCTCTGGCCCCAGCTCCTGCCAACCTAGCAGTTTGAAAGCAAGAAACTGCAAGTAGATAAATAGGTACCACTTCAGCGGGAAGGTAACAGCGTTCCTTGCGCCTCGGCATCTAGTCATGCCGGCCACATGACCACGGAAATGTCTTCAGACAGCGCTGGCTCTTTGGCTTGGGAACAGAGATGAGCACTGCCCCCTAGAGTCAGATTCGACTAGCTCTCAAGCAAGGGAAACGTTTACCTTTTAGACATTTATGAATACGTTTTCAGCAGGATCATTGGCTGGGGAGTGTGTGTGGGGGGAAGAAGAGTAAGCCTTTGTACGGCTCTCTCCTCTGCCGCTCGCCCACCCCATAACTCATTACTTCTCACTGTGAAGGTAATCAACACAATCTGAATTTTCTCCTGCAAATGTTTCCCCGCACTGCAGTAACTCTGCAGAGCGCGCTTCCAGCATCTCCTCCCCAGGACCCATTACGCCCATTGCCAGAGTATTATGCCTTCCTGCCTCTTCTGACAGTCCAGTTCTAATTTCAAGGTCCACTTAATTCCTCCATCAAATCATTTACTGCTATACCCAGCAGCACCTTGTCTCTAGAGCTAAGCATATGGCAAAGGACCGGGACCGACTGGTCTCCATTATGGAATCCGAACGGATGCCAAGCCAATTAAAAGAGAGAGAATGAGAGAGGGAGGGAGGGAGGGAGAGAGAGAGACTCTGTGTTCGCACACAAATATGTTCTGGCTCCCTTGCCCATTGACTGACAGCACCATGATTTGGCCAGGCTCAGAGACTGCTCGGGAAAGGCCTGCCAAGCCACAGCCCCCCACGGCTTGGCAAGCAAACAAGTTCCCTTTTTTTCCATGCCGTTCAATCCCCCTGCTGACCCGAGGACTCTGCCGATCTCTCAGCGCAAACAGGCCATCCAATTTACAGCTCAGTCCTCCAGAGCCCACCGTGCCAGCTTCTGGCAGAGATGAATGACAGTCCAAAGATCCTCCAGCACATAAATTATGCAGAGGCAATAAACACAACCGGCAAACGGCTCCTAATGCTTGCCCACCCTGGCTCCCCTCTCAGATGCTGCGGACCCGGAAGAGACAGGAAGGCATCTCCAAAAGGGCCGGAGCCCACGACGGCGGAGGATTGTTCCGCTCAAAAGACTGACGTTACACCTGCAGAGTTGTTCTTTTGAAACAACCAACCCGCTTGCGTGGTTGTGTAGGTGCACACACGCATCCCATTAGATCATGTTGCATACACACATCTAGGTCAATATGCTGATTCCCTTCAACTGCAGAACTGATCGCCTAAGTCACTGAAGCCTGCTGTGTTGGCTCTGAGCCTCCACCTGCCATCCACGGTCAGGTGATTGAGGGAGAAGATGTTGAAGTTCAATCCAGACAAGATGGAGGTGATGCCAGTTGGTAAGGCAGAGGTCCTGGAGAGGAAGCACTTCCCACTTTTGACGGGGTACAATTATCTTTAGCTGAGTACCTTAAGAGCTGAAGAGTGTTGCTAGAACCACCCTGACTTGGATAGGCCAGGCAAGCCTAATCTGGTCAGATCTCAGAAGCTAAGCAGGGTCGACTCTGGCAAGTACTTGGATGGGAGACTTCCTTGGAATACCAGCAGCAGGGAGGTGGGGGCAGGCTTTATTCAGCCACCTCTATGGATATTCCCCAGGCCCCCAGTAGGGGTCAGTCCCCAAAGGTCACCATGACTTCCAGGTGCACACACACTCATGCGTGCGCCCATGCACATATAAAAAATACAAAAAGAGTGTTGCTAGATCCTACTCTTCTGACAGAGGGGCTGTGGTAGCTCAAGTGGTTAAGACGCTGAACTGCAGACTGGAAGGTCGATAGTTCAGCAGTTCGAGACCCGAGTGCCACATGATGGAGTGAGCTCTCGTCTCTGGCCCCAGCTTCTGCCAACGTAGCAGTTCAAAAGCAAGAAAGCAAGTAAATAAATAGGTACTGCTTTGGTGGGAAGGTAACAGCGTTCCGTGCGCCTTGGTGTTTAGTCATGCCGGCCACGTGACCACGGAAATGTCTTCGGACAGCGCTGGCTCTTTGGCTTGGAAACGGAGATGAGTACCGCAACCCTAGAGTCGGATTCGACTGGCTTTCGAGCAAGGGAAACCTTCCCCTTTACCTGTGTTGCATCTACAGGTTAACTGTGTAGTTTATTTCTGGCATACGTTTAAATCATTGTAACCTGCCTCAAGTCCTTTTTTTAGGAGAAAGGTGGACTTATAACACTTCAAGGTAAAAGAAAACGTAATACATTAAAACCAGATGAGATATGGGTTCAATTCCCAGGATTTGGCAGGCGGTGATATGAAAGGCCTCTGCCTGATATCCTGGAGAGCAGCTGCCAGTCTGTGTAGACAATACTGACTTTAATGGACCAAAGGTCTGATTCGGTATAAGGCGGCTTTGCGTGTGTGTGTGTGTGAAAACACAGCTGACTGTACAATTACAGCCTATAGTCCGGTAAATTTACACTTAAGCAGAAAAAGAGGTGGGTGGAATGTTTTACCCTTTTAGGCACACTGAAACTTATCACTTCCCGTCATTCCGCAACGATGTCTGACTGCATCAGCTCAACGTGCAGTGAGACGGTCATCTCTCTGGAAGGCTTCACTGCTGACTCAGGCTGGCTTTGCATGCAGAAGGTCCCAAATTAGATCCCACATGTCTCTGCCTCACAGATCATGGGTAGCAGTTATTTGTCCAGATCCTGGTCTGCTTGTGACCTAGTAGCAATCCACTGCCAGTGAGGGTAGACAATGTGTGGACCTGATGCTACAACCTGGTGCATGTTCACGGGCTGAATTTCCCATTTCTCAGATCTCATTTCGACAGGTCACTGCAGCTGACAGTTTGCAATGACAAGTTACCGAACCCATTTTAGACTGAGATTCCACAGAGGCACATTGCCAAAGGTTGCTGCATATCCTGTGGCTTAATGTGAGAACATTACCTATCATCCCATTATGAGAGAAATGTATCTTTTTCTTTGCTATGACCTGTCCCAGGTAGGGTGGGCTATTAAGAAAAAAATGCCAGTTAAACTGCAGCTCCCCCGTTAAAACTGGCGGAGCAAAGAGGGGTACAAAGTTGCCTTTG
Source organism: Gekko gecko (assembly GCA_029375565.1). Classification (NCBI taxonomy): domain Eukaryota; kingdom Metazoa; phylum Chordata; class Lepidosauria; order Squamata; family Gekkonidae; genus Gekko; species Gekko gecko. Next base: position 47,566,906 of record JAPDNY010000016.1, on the reverse strand, counting down.
TAAAGTGCGGCTCAAACAAGTGACTTTTACATCCATATTGACATGGAATACGGCACAGAATACAGATTCGTCTAGCTCATAACGTCTGGGTGTATTATTAATCGAGCTCTATTTCCTCCAGATGTTCTCGTCTAGCCTGGAACATTCAGTGACCTGCTGAGCACATGTATTCGGCAGCGAAGGTACCCAAAGACTTGTGCTGCAGACACAGGAATTTTGTAATGTTAACTACTTACTCTGAGGACCAAGTCAGATCACAAGAAGGCTTGTACCTTGAGCTCCTAGATACTTCTAATCAATGCTCCCTCTAAGCTGTGGAGCCTTGTGAGCGAAAATTCCGCTTTGTGAGCTACTGGCATTAAAGTTGCGAGTGAGCCATTTGGCTACTGCATAAATCAGTTTGCTCTGGAGCCATCCTTCCTGAGCTAAGACAAAAACGCGTGAGCCGGAGGCTAAAGGACTGTGAGCTAGCCCACACTAACTCAGCTTGGAGGGAACATTGCTTCTAATATCAATGATCAATTTCAGAGGGGCTCAGTTCTGCATGACGGAAGCCAGGCCAGGGTCAGCAGGCCCAGAGGTGGAGCAACTCCAAAGGCCCAGATCTTTCAGTGTGGTCCGCTGCTGCCACCTCCCATCCACTCATCTCCCCTGCAGGGCATGTGCTTGTTGTGAACCCTCCCACCACCCACAATTCCAGCTGCACGCACAAGCAGGGAATGGAGTGTGTGTACAAGTGGTGGGGGGAAGGAAGAGTGGGTAGTGGGGGAACACAATACAGACAGGTGAGCAGAGTGGCAAGCAGAGGCGGGGAAGAGGGCCGTGGGCAGTTTGGTGTAGTGGTTAAGTACACAGACTCTAATCTGGGAGAACTGGGTTTGATTCCCCACTCCTTCACTTGCATCTGCTGGATGACCTTGGGCAAGCCATAGTTCTGGCACAGCTGTTCTTGAAAAAGAGACATTTCTATCAGAGCTCTCTCAGCCCCGCCTACCTCACAGGGTATCTGTTGTGGGGAGGGGAAGGGAAAGTAAGCCCCTCTGAGACTCCTTTGGGTAGTGAAGGGTGGGGTATAAATCCAATCTCCTCCTCCTCCTCCTTCTTCTTCATGACAGCCTTTGAAATACTTCAAGAGAGCAACTGTGTTCCCCCTCAATCTCCTCTTCTCCAGACAAAAAATTCCCAAGTCCCTCAGTAACTTTAGAATGTGGGGATGTTCAAGAGGGTACATGGTCACTGGGGATGCCAGCCTCCAGGTGGGACCTGGGGATCCCCTGGAATTTCAGCTCATCTCCACACTATAGAGATCCATTCCCCTGGAGGGTGGAGTCTATGGCACAGTACCACAATTGAAGTCCTCTCCTCCCTAGTCTTCACCCCCAAATCTCCAGGAGTTTCCTAACCTGGATCTGGCAACCCCACCCCTCCATCCTCTGCCACCCATGCACCTCCCAGATCTGAGAGCAGCAACTTAAATGTGTTTCTCTCTTTCTTTCTCTGTGCTGAAAAGAAATCTACAGGGAATGAGAGAGAAACCTCCACAGCCTTCATCTGATGCTCTCCTTGTTACTAACAATATTATCTGTCATCTTTCTGCCAATGACAAAGACTGACAGCAGCTGAGGAAGAGGGCAAAGATTAGATTTTAGCTGCATGTTTAGAACTTGACATCGAAAGAGGGAAGATGAACTTCCGGATGAAAGCAGATACTCAGGCAAGGAGCACACCAGGTTTGGGTTTTGTTTGTTTTTTGTCTTACTTGGTGATGGAATGTAGGAGTCCTGCTCCACCAAGTCTTCTGTGGAAACCTGAAGGCTTGCTACCCTAGCAAACAATCCAAATATCTGAGATCCTTTTCCCCGCCCCCCCAGCTTCTACTTTGTGGCATCTGTTGCAATCTGAGATTCCTTTGCTACTGCAATCTGCTACCAAAAAAAGAGCGTAGTGTTATAGCCAGAGTGCCAGGCTCGGATGTGGGTGACGTGAGTTCAAGTCCTCGCACACTGTCATCAAGATCTCAGGGTGATCCTGAGCCTGCCACTGGGGATCCAGTGTGGTGCAGCGGTTTAGAGAGTCAGACTAGCGTCTGGGAGACTCAGTTTCGACTCCCCACAAAGCGCCACGGAGGCTCACTGGGTGACCTTGGGCCAGTCGCATTCTCTCGGGCTAGCCTACCTCATGGGGTTGTTATGAGGATAAAATGGAGGAGAGGAGAATGAGGTTAGCGGCTTGGGGTTCCCATTGGGGCAAAAGGCGAGTGCGAAATGAATTAGATACATAAATAAAATACCCTGGCAGCCTAACCTACCTCATCGAGTTATTGTGCAGGGGGTGGGAGGAGGAAGAGAGAACCATGCGCTCTGCCCCACACTCCGAAGAGGAAGCAAGGGGCCTTGACTTTGTTCGGATAGCAACAGCATAGGGTTGCCATTCCCCAGTTCCTGGGGCGGGGATCTCCTGGTTTCTGGGGCTTCTGGCCTGCTGCCAAACAGTGACATCACCGTGTGACATCCCCAATGCACTGACATCACGCAGAAGTGATGTCATCACGTTGGGGACGTCGCATGGCAACACTCTGGTTTTGGGGCAAACTCGATGGTTTGATGCCGATTTTACCATAGAGTTTTGCCCCAAAATCAGAGTGTTGCCCCTTGCATCACCGGATGATGTCAACGTGCCGTGCAAAGTCACCGCCCGCTCCTGGCGACCCTGCAACAGCGATAGAATGGATTACCCACTGTAAAAATGGAGAAATGTGTAAAGGGTTAATTTACTTGTAAAGTTACCCAGTATAGAGATGGCGCTGACGTAGAGTTACTAACTGGGGCCTAGAAGTTTCTCCCTCTAGTTTCTGTTTTGCTCGCTGCTTCCTTCCCTGCTTGCTGGATCTGCCACCGAGCAGGAGAGAGGACTGCTCTGTTATCTGTTCTGTGTCTGAAAGTTAAGTAGGGGTTTTACTTCTTGAATGAGTCTCCAGCCTGGACTAAGTTTATTTGCAAAACCACAACATCTGTCAGACTTTAACAGAGAAGGCTAGAAAGGTGGAGAGCTAGAAAGCTGGAACTAGAAAACTGGAAGGTTCTAAAGGTTCACAAAGGTCACCTGGCCAAAGCAGAGGACTAGGGACCTCCTGCCTGCAAGTCATGTGGTCTCCTGGCAAGCTGCAGCCTCTCCACCTTGGCCCGTGTGAACTGCAGGAGGATGCCAAGCGTTCCCCCAGTGTTAGGGCTGCCAAACTCCAGGTGGCACCTGGAGATCTCTCACGATTACAATTGGTCTCCAGGCAACCAAAACCAGCTCCCCTGGAGAAAACAGCTGTTTTGGAGGGAGACTGGATTCTACAGCATCATGGTCTCTCCCCAAATCCCGCCCTCCCTAGTCTCCACCCCCCAAATCTCCGGGGATTTCCCAATCCTTCATGCTAGCCCCACCAGAACATTGCCTTGGAGTGCTCCCTGCTAGCTCCCTGTCCGCAAAGCTTGGCTTTCCAGGGTAGTTTTTTCCCCTGCCTCTCGAGCACTATTTCTAAATGAGGACGGTTGCTTCCCTTTAAGGGCGTACAAATAACTTGCCCTCACCTGTCAAGCGTGCTCCTTGTATTTTACTAGGCCCATTATGAACGCAATCTGTCTGTCGAGGATTTGCATACCCTCCTTTCTTGAGGAGTAATGACAGCAATTTCTCTCTCCCGGCGCTCCCGGTTCTGAGTGTCTCATTTAACAGCACCTGGGAAACCGACAGGCGCAGAGATGAGAAGTGAAAAGAGAGCAGTTGATTAAATCATCATCAAGCCGGGCCTCCGAAAGTCAATCCTGCTTCCCGTCCGCAATGATATCCTTTTATCTTAAAGTAATGAGCTATGGCACTTCGGCATCGGGTAATGTGATAAGTTCTATTAGCATGTTCCATTTGCTACGCAGGCAAGGGCAAGTCATTCCGGCAATCTCGTATCGCTGCAATCAAAGCAATTGGCTTCGCGGGCAGAGAAGAAAGGAGCCAAGCGTTCAGGGTGATTTCTGTGGATCACAACATGGATGGGGGAGTGGAATACGGGAGGCCTGTTTGTTATTTTAACCCACGACATGCTTGGCATTTTTTCTGTCCATCACCCCAATGCTGTTCCCATTCAACCGATTTGTCCTTTCATTTTGTTGCATGAGCACACCTTCCAACATTTCACAGATGGAGAAAAAAAAATATGCAGGGATAGAATTCTAGCATATGGATGGGCTGTGGTATTACTAGGGTTGCCAACCTGCAGGTGGTGGCTGGAGATCTCCCGCTCTTACAACTGATCTCCAGCTGACAGAGATCAGCTCACCTGGAGAACATGGCCTCCTTGGAAGGTGGACTCTATGGCATTTTAGGTAAAGGTTTCCTTTCCTCGAAAGCCAGTCGAATCTGACTCTAGGGATGCGGTGCTCATCTCCATTTCCAAGCCGAAGAGCCAGTGCTGTCCAAAGATGTTTCCGTGGTCATGTGGCCGGCATGACTAGATGCCGAGGCATACGGAACGCTGTTACCTTCCCACCGAAGCGGTACCTATTTATCTACTTGCAATTTCTTGCTTTCGAACTGCTAGGTTGGCAGGGACTAGGACCAGAGACAGGAGCTCACTCCATCTTCAAGCACTTGGGTCTTGAACTGCTGAACTACCGACCTTCCAGTTTGCAATTCAGCGTCTTAACCACTTGAGCCATCGCAGCCCCATCTATGGCATTATACCAGACTGTAAGTCCTTCCCCTCCCCAAACTTGCCCTCCTCAGGCTCCACCCCCAAAATCTCCAGGTATTTCCCAACCTGGAGCTAGCAGCCCTAGGTATTACATGCAAACACATTAGTTCCTGAAAACCAAAGGGCACTGGATTCTATTATGTTTCCTTTTCCTAAACAGCAACTTGATGGACAGGTTTATCTTGGGAGGCCAACTCTAGGTAGGGAGATTCCTACAGATTTGTGGGTGGACCCTGGGGATGATGGGTTGGGGAAGGCAGGACCTCAGTGGCGTATAATGCCATAGAGCCCACTTTCCAAAGCAGCTCTTTGTCCAGGGGAGCTGGTCTCTGTTGTCTGTCATTCTGCTGTAATTCCAGGAGATCTTCAGACCCCACCTGGAGATTGGCAACCCTAGTGGTCTACCAAGGCCATTTGTATCATTCTCTTCCTCCAAAGACCTCAGGGCATTGTACCTGGTACTCTCTTCTCCATTTTATTCTCACAATGACCCTTCAAGGCCAGTAGCCGGAAGTCACCCAGCAAATTTCAAGGCTGAGGGCAAATTAGAACCCGGCTCTCTCGGATGTCTTTTATGAATTTAGAAAATTGTATTTGCCCCCTCTCCCGAGACCGGCTCAGGGCACCTTACAACAATCAAACAGAACAAGGCATTACAAGAAGACAAGGTCATTAAAACAAAGCTTCGGTGTGATACTCAGACTGCCTCGGGATCTTAGTAGAGTGTCCTGTTCCTTGTTTCTTTAACCATTTAATTCACATATCTACTAGAAACAAATTTCTCCACCTGATGCTGCAGTTGAAAGAGAACTGGGCTTTGTATTGATTAATCAGTGTCAGAATATAACATTTTGGTAATCTGTGAATTAGCACTGTTAAAATCCCATGTTGCTGTGCTCACATCTCATGTTCTCAGTCTTTTCTAATGGTGATGATGGTGATGATGATGATGATGAAAGTTAATGAAGTGATAAAAGGTAACCCATTGCTCTACTTCTGTGTTCGTTGCTTGTGCCTTTTTTCTGTTATGGCCAAAGGCAGATGAAAATAAACCCATAGTTTGCTTGGCCAATACATCATACTGTCCCTTAGCCAGGGCTATTTTGGGGCAGGAATACACAGGAACGGATTTCCGGCTGGCTCCTGAGTTGGCCACACCCAGCAGGAACTCATTAGCATAATAGGCCACACCCAACAGCAGAAACTCATTAGGATTGACTACATGAGGGTGTGTAACATGCAAAGGAGTTCCTGCTACAAAAAAAGCGCTGGGTTTTGACAACAAACAAAGTAAACAGAATAAGAAGCAAAAGGTGGGTGAGGCTGGATGGCCACACTTCTGGTAATGTGGGGGTGTGGCCTAATATGCTAATGGGCTGTGCTGTCAGGGGTGTGGCCTAATATGCTAATGATTCCTGCTGGGCTTTTTCTACAAAAAAGCCCTCCTCTTAGTTATGCCTGAACCTTTTCTTTTTTTTTTTTTTACCGGCGGGGGGGGAGCTTGAGCACAACACCTCTAGTGAGCAGTTGTCTAACTCTTTTTTTGGCCCTCAAGTCACAGTTGTCTTATGGCAACCCTGCAGGGTTTTCAAGGCACCAGACGTTCAGAGATGGCTTGCTGTTGCCCACATGGTGTAGCGGTTAAGAGCAGTGGACTCTAACTTGAAAAACCGGGTTTGATTCCCTAGTCCTCCTCCACATGAAGCCTGCTGGGTGACCTTGGGCTAGTCACAGTTCTCTCAGGGCTCTCTCAGCCGCACCTGCCTCATGAGATGCCTGTTGTGGGGAGAGGAAGGGAAGGCGATTGCAAGCCGCTTTGGGATTACTTAAGGTAGAGAAAAGCTGAATTTTAAAACTGACTCTTCTTCTTGCTTCTGCATAACAACCCTGGATTTCCTCTGTGGTCTCCCATCCAAACACTAACCAGGGCTGACCCTGCTTAGCTTCCCAAATCTGATAAGATCAGGCTAGCCTGGTCCAGCTAGGTTAGGGCACCCTGAAAATACCAATGCAACCCCCCCCCCAATGCCTAGCTTGGACATTGGTTTTCATGCATGCTGCCTGTTTTGCTGGTGTTAAATTTACTGTAAACTTTGCTTTCCCGAGGCCCTGCATGGACAATTTAAATTATAAATCATCCCAGGAAGATAAAAGCTGCCATAAATAATAAAGAGGAAAAACAGATCACAACTTTGCCCATAATGAATTATAAAGTATAAGGGGGGTGGGGTGGTTTATAGCAAGAAGTGAAAGGGGTTTTTTTTTGTGCGTGTTATTGCAAAGACAAATTTAATAGAAGCCTGAAACCCATCAGTTGAGTAAATCCATCACTCTGTCTTCATATGTTTATATCTGACTCTAGTTTAGTCAAGGTTTGGACTGTGTGTGCGCGTTGGCTTTAAAAACAAAACTTCTTTTAAAAGCTTCAGGTCTAAAGGATTTGTGATGAAATATCAACAATCAAATTGTTCAGAAACAAATAGCAATTGCTGGTTTCAACAGAAGATTCCAAAGTTCATCTGATTTTTTCCCCCTACCCTGGATTTTGAAGTTCCAGGTGACCTGATCTTCTTTGTGAACTAGAACTCATACGCTAGGAATCCTTCATGATTGAATTTCCAAAACATGTTCTGAGCGCTCTGCATAGGGGGTTTAACAGTAACCTTGACAAAATAGCAGCTTTAGTATCCCTGGGCTTAAAAGACTGTACTTCGGGGGTGGGGGGAGATTCTTGTGCCTTTCTGTAATGGATGATCTTCCACCCCTTCACTGTTCTTAGCTGCTAGAGGCATTTACATGACTAAATATTAAGTACCAGCCACTTGAAAGCGATTGACAATACGGTGAACAATAGAAGGAAGAGGAGATTGGATTTATACCCCACCCTTCACTCAGAGTGGCTTACAAACTCCTTTCTCTTTCCCTCCCCACAACAGACACCCTGTGAGGTAAGTGGGGCTGAGAGAGCTCTTTCCAGAACTGCCTTTGAAAGAACAGGTCTGACAGAACTACGGCTTGCCCAAGGTCATCCAGCAGCTGCAAGTGGAAGAGTGGGGAATCAAACCCGGTTCTTCCAGATTAGAGTCTGCACACTTAACCACTACACTAAACTGGCTCTCTTCTGTGCCTGTCCATGGCATTTGTCCATGGCAAATTGAGCAAAGCAAGGTTTGACACCAGGGGAATGGATTTCTTCTGGGAGTTGAGAACTCTTTTCTATAAGCAGGAGGATCCAGTTCAGTAAACTACAATAGCACAGTCATTTTGTAACAAAATGCATATGCAACATTATCCAGAAGCTTACATAATAAATAACAACCTATAACCTGTTTAGCTAAAACAAGAGTTAAGTAATTCTTAATGCAACACACACACAAATCAAATCAGCTAGGGGTGTAATATGTAATTATGGTTTCGATATGACTAAATAGAGATGGAAAGCAAGGTTTGTACTGGGAGAAGGTTTGCATTGTACAATTGACCACAGCCTGAACAGTTGGCATAGACATGCCCCAGGATGCCAGGGCATTCATGCGCAGAATGTGAGACTCTTCAATATTCCTACCTTTCCTCCAAATGAGGAAAGTCCTGCTAGACTAATGCAAAATGCTGCTTCCAGCAATAATGCTCAAGTGGATGTTTCTAGGAAGCCCACAAGTAACCCCATGTGGCAAGTTAGGCAGAGAGCAGTTGACTGGCCCAATGTCACCCAATGAACTTTGTTGGCTGAGTGGTGATTTGAGCCTGGATTGGCTAGGTACTAATCTGACACTTGAGCCACTGCATCACACCAGCTCTCTACCATTGCCATGCTACAATAATACATTCAGGACCTCTTGATAGGCCGAGTGAAACATAAAGCTTTTGCAAGCATTGATGAAAGAAGAAAAAGAAGAAGACATTGGCTTTGTACCCCGCCCTTCACTACCCAAAGCAGTCTCAGAGTGGCTTACAGACTTCTTTTTCTTCCCTTCCCCACAACAGACATCCTGTGAGGTAGGTGGGGCTGAGAGAGCTCAGACAGAAACTGCTCTTTTTCAAGAACAGCTGTGCCAGAACTATGGCTTGCCCAAGGCCATCCAGCAGGTGCAAGTGGAAGAGTGGGGAATCAAACCCGGTTCTTCCAGGTTAGAGTCCGTGCACTCAACCATTGCACAAGGCTAAAGGCTAAAGAAATGAAGCTGACTAGGGACCCCGTTCCTTGCCTTCAGTCACAGCTCCTACCAGATACAAAACAGTGTAAAATTAATATAGCACTGGCTATGTTTTTAAAGACTACTTTACCTATTCAGCCAGAAAAGCAAGATCATGTATGTTGATGACATCTCAATGAACACTAGGCTGCCCGGCTGCCCACTGACAGTGGGTAAACTCCCACTCATGCTTTTCCACCCCCTGTGCCTGCTCAATGGAGTAGCAGGGGAAAAATGGGGGGGGATGGCCCATTGAACAGCAAGGAGAGATAAGGAGGCCTTCCTGAATGAACAATGCAAAGTAATAGAGGAAAACAATAGAATGGGAAGGACTAGAGATCTCTTCAAGAAAACTGGAGAAATCAAGGGAACGTTCTGTGCCAAGCTGGCCATGTTAAAGGACAAAAATGGTAGGGACCTAACAGAAGCAGAAGAAATTAGGAAGAGGTGGCAAGGCTACACAGAAGAACTATACAAGAAGGATCTAAATGTCCTTGACAACCACGATGGTGTGATCACTGGCCTCAAGCCAGACATCCTGGAGTTCGAAGTCAAATAGGCCTTAGAAAGCATTACTAACAACAAAGCTAGCGGAGGTGATGATATCCCAACTGAGCTATTCAAAGTCTTAAAAGATGATGCTGTTAAAGTGCTGCACTCAATATGCCAGCAAATTTGGAAAACACAACAGTGACCACAGGATTGGAAAGGGTCAATTTACATCCCAATCCCAAAGAAGGGCAATGCCAAGGCATGTTCAAACTATCGCACAATTGCACTCCTTTCACATGCTAGTAAGGTCATGCTCAGGATCCTACAAGCTAGGCTTCAGCAGTACATGAATAGAGAACTGCCAGAAATACAAGCTGGGTTTCAAAGAGGTAGAGGAACTAGAGCTCAAATTGCCAACATTCGCTGGATTATGGAGAAAGCAAGGGAGTACCAGAAAAACATTTACTCCTGCTACACTGAAGAAGAAGAGAAGAGGAGATTGGATTTATACCCTGCCCTTCACTACCCAAAGGAGTCTCAGAGTGGCTTACAAACTCCTTTCGCTTCCCCTCCCTACAACAGACATCCTGTGAGGTAGGTGGGGCTGAAAGAACTCTAACAGAAACTGCCCTTTTTCAAGACAGCTGTGCCAGAGCTTGTGACTGACTCAAGGTCACATCAGTAGGTGCAAGTGGAGGAGTGGGGAATCAAACCCAGTTCTCCCAGATCAGAGTCCACACACTTAACCACTACACCAAACTGGCTATGCTAAAGCCTTTGATTGTGTGGATCACAACAAACTGTGGCAAGTCCTTAAAGAGACATGAGTACCAGACCACCTCGCTTGTCTCCTGAGAAACCTGTATAAGGGTCAAGAAGCAACAGTTGGAACCGGACATGAAACAACTGATTGGTTTAGCATAGGAAAAGGAGTACAACAAGGATGTATATTGTCACCTTGCTTATTTAATTTATATGTGGAGTATATCATGTGAAGTGCTGGCCTGGATGAATCACAAACCAGAATTAAGATTGCCAGGGAAAAACATCAACAACCTCAGATATGCAGACCATACCATTCTAATGGCAGAAGGTGAAGAGGACCTAAAGACCTTGCTGCGGGTCAAAGAGGAGAGTGAAAAAGTTGGCTTGAAATTCAACATCAAAAAAATGAAGATCATGGCATCTGACCCCATCACTCCATGACAAATAGAAGTCATGGAAGCAGTGACAGACTTCACATTCCTGGGATCCAAGATCACTGCAGACGTGACTGCAGCCATGAAACTAAAAGACGCCGGCTCCTTAGGAGAAAAGCTGTGGCAAACCTAGACAGCATAATAAAAAGTAGAGACATCACCCTGCCAACAAAAATCTGTATGGTCAAAGCAATGGTATTCCCAGTAGTAATGTATGGCTGTGAGAGAGAGAATAGATGCTTTTGAATTTGATGGCGAGAACTCTGGACGGCAGAAGGCAGAACCGGGACAACGGCGCGAGGAGAGCGTGGAGGCGCAGGCGCGGCGGAGTCGGAAGACAGAGCCGGAGCCACGCTGACGCAGGAACCACGCGCCGGAGGGACCTGCGGACCCCGAGCCGACCCAGGATGAAACTGACAAGAACATCTCTCCACGGGGTGCTGGTAGGGCAGTCCCTTCCCAATCATCTATATGGCCTTAGATAGGACTTCAGAGTAACTGTAAGCCGCTCAGAGACCCCCTTGGGGGTTCGAGCGGGATATAAGTCGAAGATATAAATAAATAATAAATAAATAAATTATGATGCTGGAGAGGACTCTTGAGAGTCCCTTGGACTGCAAGGAGATCGAATCAGTCAGTCCTAAAAGAAATCAGCCCTGACTGTTCCCTGGAAGGCCAGATGCTGAAGCTGAAGCTCAAATACTTTGGCCACCAAATGAGAAGGGAGCATTCACTGGAGAAGACCCTGATACTGGGAAGGATTGAAGGTAAAAGAAGAAGGGGACAGCAAAGGATGAGATGGTTAGTGTTATCGATGCAGCGAACATGAAATTGAGCAAACTCCGGAGGATGGCAGAAGAGAGGAGGGCCTGGTGTGATGGGGTCGCAAAGAGTCAGGCTTGACTGTGTGACTGAACAACAACAAAAACTGGCCAATTATGCACAAGCATCTTACTGAAGATTTTCAGACCAGTAAGCCTTTGATTTTGACTTCAGATTTTATGCCCGCCTTACGCATCATTCCTTTTTCTTGGGTGTATTTATTCTGCAGCTACCATTTTAAAAATGCACTTTTCTGAATTGCAACATGCAGGGGGTGGTATCCAAAGTTTTGTTTGTTTGTTTTTTAAATATGCAATCACAGCTGCACAGTAGTGTCCATCAAGCACCTTCCATTTAATTCTTCATGGTTCAGGTTTTGAGCATCCATTTTAGCATTAGTCCACTGAATGAAAGGGAACAGAAAGGAAGGGAGGCAAAGGGGGAAAACCCATGTTGAAATTGACAAGACTTTTGAAACTGACAAGCATCTGTGAAGTTCTGTATTCCATATTGCCGAGCTCTAGAGAATTCTCTACTGTGTTATCAGCCACTGTGCAAAATGGGAAAGAATCACACAATCTTATATTATGGGCAAACATGTTGAGTGTACAGAATGCATGGCAGAACCCATTGACACTGGCACTGCAAGCTATGATCATTGACAAAGTGTTTATGTGTGCTTGCCTGTGCAAAACTGGCTGCAGCTCCATCACACTTTGCACAGGGCTGCAATTTGTATAGGGGTGGAGTCCTCTAGCAGAAGCTTTCGAGAGCTTTTTTAGTCTTGTGCACAGCTGCACAGTAATGCTAATTTCCTGCCCTTCCTTGCAAATTTGCACAGTTTTCTCTTTGTGATTCTCTAATTTGATCCTGCATACTGGTCATCTTGGCAGTTCTTAAAAGCCCATCCTGTGACGATTGCACTGTGTCCTCTAAACTGATTGATCCCAAGTGATTCTTAAGTTTGGCGGTTTGCAGAAGGTCCTTGTGGCTCAGCTGCCATTTTAACATTAGGCTTCCAGAGATTGCCAAAATGGATGCCCCCCCCCCAAAAAAAAAAACACTTTGTTCACTAAAGCATTAAAGAGAAAAACATGTTTTCAAAGCTTTAAGCATTCCATCCCAGTGTCTCTCTTAACAGTGACCAGAAAGTGAGCTGTGTGCTGAAAGAAGGAAAATCAATGCAGAGTGACAACGAAAACCCGACAGACATGCATGCACGGTGAAAGCAAGGGAAAACACCTGTGCATAATAGGCCAATGTCACACCGCACAGCATTGTAACTTCCAAGTGAAGTCCCAAAAGTGATGTCACCACATAAAGTGACTCTACAGGAACTTCCCTCGTCTGTGGTATCTACCATATACACACATAGATTTTCAGTTTCCATACATATAAATCAGAACCTTGATTTCATGTAGCACGTACAGGGGCTGTACACACATGGCTCCATAATCCACAGAAGCATCCCGCCTCCTGGATTTCAAATCAATGGAGGAGAAAGCTATTTGCAGTGTAAATGAATAGTACATACAGCAATCAGCAAAGAACTTTCAGTGTTGTGTAACTGTGGAGGCTCTGGTTTACGTAACAAAATGATGTTCGGCATGAGAACAATTTTAGGTGGGTAGCCCTGTTGACCTGCAGTAGAAAAGCAAGACTCAAGTGCAGGAGCACCTTAGAAACCAACAGGCTTTCAGAGGCATAAGCTTCTGTGAGTTGAAGCTCCCTTCATCAGATATAAGAACAGAGGCATGTCCCTGTTTGCATAGGCAGCTTTTCCATGGTTTCTACTGGAAGAACACCCAGCAATTTCCTCTACACTGAGAACTTCCCCCAATAGACTTTACACTTTATAGAAAGAACATTCTGTCTGGAAAACCCCCAGATATATAAATACATTCTTACTTTGATCTATTTTGGACCAAATCTAACCATCTGTGGCCAGCTTACTGGTTAGATCACACCACACATGTGTATTAAAACCAAAGTGTGGGGGGGAGTTGACAGAAACAGCCATCTCGGCCTCACAAGCTTACACATGCTGCGTAAACTTCAGAGCGACCCTTAGTCACTTCCTGTATCAAGTTCCAGTAACTATATGAGGCTGCTTTTTTCTTTTTTGGGTGTCGTGGTTAAGAGCTGCGGACTTTAATCTGGAGAACGAGGTTTGATTCCCCACTCCTCTACATGGAGCCAGCTGGGTGACCTTGGGCGAATCACAGTTCTCTCAGAGCTGCTCTCTCAAGAGCAGTTCTCACAGAGCTCTCTCAGCCCCACCTATCTCACAGGGTGTCTGTTGTGGGGAGAAGAAGGGAAGTAGATTTTAAGATGCTCTGAGGCTCCAAGGGAAGGGCGGGATGCAAATCCAGTCTCCTCCTTCTCTTCCTCCTCCTCCTCTTCCTTCCATTGAGAGTGGCAATGGGACCTAGGGGGTGGGGGATTTCCCAAACCCACAGGGGCTTGCCAATCCTAACGTAATACCACCTTAAGCTCCTTGGAGGAAGGGTGGGATACAAATTTGATGGGCCATATATCCTTCCCGAGTCAAATGGCTTCATTTATGTAGGTAACCTGAGTGCTTGTAATTAGTTCACGAAAGGTCCTGCCTGGGAGGAGGAAAGCGGGAGAAAAGCATTTGGAAACAATATATAAAATAACACCCCCTCGGGATGCCAGCCTCCAGATGGAACCTGGGCATGCCCCGGGATTACAGTTCATCTTCAGACTACAGAGATCAGTCCCCCGGGAGAAAATGGATGCTTTGGAGGCTGGACTCTGTGGCACTGAGGACCCTGTCCTCCCCAGGCTCCATCCCCAAATCCCCAGGAGTTTTCCAACCTGGATGTAACAACCTTACATCCCATCCCACACTGCTGGCTGGGGAAACCTGGCAACCCAAACACCCCTATACACACCGAATACGAATCCAGCCCACACCGTTCATCTGTACTGACGAGCACCACACAGACAGTGCATTGTTTCCAAAAGAGCCCTGCACGCACGCACGCACGCACAAGCGACAAGACCTGAAGGAGTTAAGCCTGCAAAACAACTGCGCTCCCAGGATATCTTGAAGGACGGCTGCCATCACCACAGTCAGATGTGACAGAGCCAATTGGACAGGCAGCCATCAAGGGCCTTCCCGAGAAGCCGAGCGCCCCGATGGTTTCATGATGTGAACAGCCGCACTGCAAAACGGTTTTCCTCTCCCGCTGCCTCGGCTTCCATCTGCTGCTGGGCCCGGCCACTGGCGGCTGCCTGCCTGTCACAGCATGTATTAAAATTAGCTGGGGAGGAGGCACTCAGTTGTGCTAATTACATTTTAATCATTGGAAATGGGTTGGCAAATCAAGCTTCGATTGCCATCTCGGAGTCTGTCTCCTCCAGCAGAGCAGAAGGGCCTGCCTGCATTAGTTGAGCCCTGCTGGGCCTAGTTCATTCACAGAAGATGGAACGGGGAGGCCTCGCGGCACACTGCTGGGACTGCTTTGGCACATTATTAGAAAGCCACAAGGCTTGTTTCAAATCATCACTGTGTGAGATCTGCTCATTCGCACATCCCTGGGTAGCCCAGCGATTGGGTAGACGTCAAACTGTAGCTGCAATGTGCCGGGGTCTGCCTTCCGAATCTGTAGCGACATTAATTGCAGTGAGACAACAAAGAGGCCTGTGGCACCTGAACGGCTGTTGTGGCATGGATTGACAGCTTTGACAAGTCAGGCTCGGGTGGTGAGAGTGTGTCAGGCTGAGACCAGGGAGACCCGAGTTCAAACCCCTGATGCCCGCAAGGTGACTGAAGGCCAGCCACTCATTTTCTGAGCCTAAGTATACCTCACAGGGTTGCGAAGTTCCTATGAACAAGGAACATTTTTATCCTGCCTTTCATCCAAGGAGCTCAAGATTGCACACATGGCTCTCCCATCTCCATTTTATCCATACAACGTCCATGTAAAGACAGCCAGGTTAAGAGAGTGTGAAGGGGCCCAGGGTCACCCAGTGACCTTCTGTGACAGAGTGGGGAACTAGGAGGCCATGGTTCAGATCTTACCCTTGTCATGGAAGCTCACTGGGTGTACTGGCTTGCAGGCTCTGAGTATCAGATGCCAGAAATCAGGTAAAGCACAGTCATTCAGTCCAAGGTTAGGGATCCAAAAGTCAGGCAAGGCAGAGTCAGTGGCTTAGCATCTATCATTGTGTTCACACCTAACAGCCTCACTTGGCTGGTTTTATACCTCCTCGCCTAAGGATCATGCTTGCAACCAGTTACTCAGACGCAATCCTGCGACAACTCATCTGTATTACCAGCAAGCAGCTGGTGTCAGGCCAGGAGGCGTGCACTTGGCCATCTTGTCTGTAGCTTTGTTCTCAGCCTTTGTCTGTGGTGCTCTAAGGGTGAAGGTGATACTGGTGGCCTGGGAATGGCCAGCTGAGGTCCACCTACTGAATCAGGGCTGGAGGGTGTTGGTGGCTCTGCACCAGCTGTTGGCTGTGAATCCTGACAAGCCTGCAGTTCATTTTCCTGCTGGTCGGCTCCTGCTCACTCAAGGCTGGCTACATGGGGCTCCTCTTCTCCTGAGGAGTACTCACTATTGCTAAGCCCTGGCTGACTCATGACACATGGGTGACCTTGGGTCACTCACACTCTCTTAACCTGGCTGTCCTTACAGGGACATTGTATGAATAAAATGGAGAAGGGAAAACTATGTATGCCATCTTGAAATCTTTGGAGAAAAGGCAGAATTAAAATTTGCTAGACAGACAGGGCTCCTTTGAAGTAGAGAGATCATTGGTACTAGGGGCTCATCCTGCATGAATTTGTGTGTGGGTAGGATTGATCAGAAGTACAGGGGAACAGCCAGAACTGCTGCAGAACATGGTATCAACAATGCAAGACACAACTGCACTTCGCTTTTACGCTGGGTACTCCTACCAAGTTGGATTACACTGAATAACATTGAATAATAATTGAACCCCAGCATGATGTCATGACTAAAATGTGTTTCCAGGGCTCTGGTTCCATTTCTTGTTTGTCATAATGCTCATTTGGTGGCTTTGGGCCAGGCAAAAGGTGGAGCTTGGGGGCGGGGACATAGGAGACATGGCATTGCATGCACCATGATGTTACTTCCTGGAAAAATTGGAAGTGATATCATCTCACTCTAGGAATTGCCAGAGTTTCTGGTGTTTCTTAGAGCTACATGACATCACTTCTGGGTTTCCCTTGAAGAGGCGTCTTGCTGTTTGTGGCATCAACATTTTTTTTTAGTGGGAGGCCTGGCAACCTTAGTCCAGTTACTCTTTTTTAAGTGCAACTTACCTCTCAGGAGAAAATGCCACTCCTTTAAGGATAGGCAAAATAAAAGTAGATGGATGGATAAGTACAACTACATGTTTAACTTTGACACGGCCAGATCAGATGGGCAACATGAGCAGGGCTATTGATAAGGATTGTCAAGAGACGGAAGGAGGGAAAGAAAGTAGGAAGGATGCCATGTGCTTCCATCAGGCAGAGGAGATATTATTCAGAGGGTTTGCTGAACTGCGCAGGAAGTGCCATAAGGTGCTTGGGATATTTGCCAAGAGACAACCTTTGGGGCCGTACGTCATGCTACTGTTTCCAAAGCTGCTTTTTCATCTGATGTGCCAGTCAAAATTTCTTCTGTCGCATGGTCAGAAAACATCCGAGAAAGGTTTTGAATGCTGTGGTTGCAGCTGGTGCGATTTGTACGTGTATGTGAATGGCCCTCCAGAGAAGCAGATCCTTTTTCTCCCCTGTAGCAACAGCAGCTAATTCTGATCTTATGCGTACTGTGCCACTTCTATGTGACAAGACAAATACCATGAGGGACGCTTCTAAAATTCTTGTCTGAATTTCTCCTTGGAGTCTGGAGAACTCAATCACCTGGTCTGGTTACCAAAGCAGAATAGATCCATCAGGCATTCACTATTGTTCAGGGATTTTTTTTAAAAAATCTCAAATTGTACATGTGCTGATTCTTAGTCCAGCTGGCTCCAAAGAACATTGAGTGCATACGAAATAGTCACTTGTGGTGTTCTGCAAAAACATGCACACAACTTTGTATGGGAATCTAGAAGAGATGTGTTCTGTAAGTTAAAGAATGTATGGTTAAATGGACTAAAAACATTGGGCGTGATATAGAAATGGAACAATGGGAAAGTCTGTGGACAAACAGTTTGAAATTTTCTTTAAGTTCTAATTTTAAAGAAAACTTTTATAAAATGATGTACCGTTGGCATGAGTCTCCAGAGAAATTGTCTAAAATGTATAAAAGGGTCTCTAGTCTGTGCTGGAAATGTAAACACCAGGAAGGGAGATTCTACCACATGTGGTGGACTTGTAAAAAAAGCTATTTTTTTTTTATACAAATTTGATACAAAAGTAATTGATACAGAAGATATAAGGATAAATTTACAATTGAAACCAGAGCTTTTTTACTGGGTCTAATGGATAAGCTGTTGGAAAGATGCCATGGAACTTTATTTCTATATATAACTACGGCAGCGAGAATATTATACACAGAGAAATGGAAGTGTCCAACAATATCTACAATTAAAGAGTGGTTAGAGAAGATGTCGGACCTTGCAGCAATGGCTAAACTTACTGCGTTGGTTAGGGGAAAAACAATTATTTTGATTATTGTGGAGTGAAAATCCCTTATGGACTTTTTGCAGGAAAAAGAAAATAGTGATTTGTGGTTTTGATGATTAAGAAATTAAGATACAAGAAAAAAGAGAGTTCTATATTGCATGTATAGAGCAAGTGAAAATTATGTAATCAAACTTATATTTGTTGTACAGAAAATAGGAAGCCTTTTAATTTTTTTAGTTTATTCTTTTCGGTTAGTGCAATAAACAGTGCAATCTCTTTTTAAACTACTGCTATTAACTATTTTAATCTGATTATTAATGTATTTATATTGTGATGCTGACTGGCAATTTTTATCTTTCTTTTTTCTTTATTGTCTGTATTATGTATGTTTATGTATGTTTTCTTTCTTATTTCCTCAATTAAAAACTAAAATTAAAAGAGGTGTGTTCTGTAACAACGGTTGTATTTCTGCATTCAGTTAGGCAAACTCTTGTGGAAATAAAGCCACCATCCATGTCACACAGGAGGACTACAGATGCCATTCCGTCATGGTTCGGTATGAAATATGTATGTAAGTGTTATCAAGTCGCAGCTGACTTACAGAGACCCCAGCCAGGGGCTTTCAAGGCAAACGAGAAAGGCAGAGGTAGTTGGCCATTGCCTTCCTCTGCAGAGTCTTTCTTGGTAGTCTCCCATCCAAGTACAGACCCTTAGCTTCCAAGATCTGATAAGATCAGGCTATACCATAATGTTCTACTTCCCTGGATAAAAAATACTTTGCCAAAAAAAATGTCCATGTTGGGGACTCAGGACTATGTTTTGAAGAAATATTAAATGCACATAAGTCTAGTACACAGAACAAACATCCTAAAAGCTTTTTGGGGAAGGCATGGGTAAACTTCTTAATCCCTTCGGTCATTCTATCAGAGACCCTGAAATACCCATCCTCAAACAGTTTAATTCAGGTCCATTATGAAACATGAGGCAGGAGAATAGCAATGTATTCAGAAATGTGACTGCATTAATTTATTTCCAAATAAAATAAGTAAACAGGAAGAGATGATGGTCTCCTTTCACAGTAAAGGTTGAGACTAATAGGGTGGTTTTATACCTGTGACCTCACCACAGAGATCCACCACCTGATTTCCTGAGCCTGCAGAGGACAGTTTCACCATCACCCAATAAAATAGGTCCAGGGTCCCAATCTTATTGAGCCTGAGGGCCCTTTTGGAATTTTGGAAACAGGGAAGTGGGCACCATCACAAAGAACCTGCCATGACATGCCGGGGCCAATCACAAAGTGTTGAGACATTAAAAGCCAAGAACCCTCCTGGGATGGAAGTAGCTATTTCCTCATGAGTGCTCCCTAGAGAAAGAATGGTTATGCCTCCTAGATTCTTTTGAAACTCCTTCTGCTCTCCAGTGAGATGGAAGAAAGTCAAGACTAACCATTTGCTTTGGGGAAGAAACAGACGGGCATCAGGGATCTTGGTTTGTCCCTAACAAATCTGGGCTGCCGCACCTCCATACTTTCATGTAACTTCCTTGTAAAGGCCTGGCTGTTACCCCAGCATGCACTGCAGCACCAGCTGAAATGCAATGCTTCACCATATCACCAAGTCCTTTATCCTTGGCTGGGGATATGTTGGGAGCGGAGAAGCCAGACTCAGGATAGTCCTGAAAGCATCCATTGGCTCTTGTCTGCTCAACTACTCAGTTTTTCAGATTAACCAATTTCGCACAACAGATTGAAATAATACAATCACACACACACACACACACATACACACACAGAGTCATTTGCACTTCCAAGAGTCCAATAGACCCTTTCCCAAATGTCATCTCATGACCGGCAGCAAATTATATTCTGCAGCTGATGCATGTGTTTGCATTGCTCCCCAACAGAGGGAAGTGTAGCGTAGGGGTCAGATGGTCAGACTAGCATCTATGAAAACCAGGTATGAATCCCCATTCTTCCATGAAAGCTTGCTGAATGACCTTGGGCCTTCTCAGCCTAACCTACCTCACAATTTTGCTGTTAGGTTAAAATGGAGGCAAGGAGTACCATGTAAGCCACTTTGCGTCTCCACTGGGAGAAATGTGGGGTATCAGTTAAGTGAATATATAATAAATATAGCTGAATATGGAGAGCAGATATGTTAGTTGGTGAGGGGAGGGAAGAAGAGGTGGAAAAAGGGAAATTTGGGGATACAGGGCCTGCCAGGAGGAGAGAAATATTGTGGGGAGGGGGATACAGGGGAAGTAAGGTGCTCCCTGAAAGCAATGTTCCCTCTAAGCTGTGGAGTCTTGTGAGCAAAAATTCTACTTTGGGAGCTACTGGCATTAAAATTGGGAGTGAGCAATTTGGCTCCTGCATAAATTAGTTTGCTCTGGAGCCCTCCTTCCTGAGCTAAGACAAAAATGCATGTACTGGAGGCTGAAAAACTGTGAGCTAGCTCACACTAACTCAGCTTAGAGGGAACACTGCCTGCAAGTCCTTGCAGGTTCTCCGCCATGCCCAGTAGCTGGTTTGGCATCATGCAAATGGGCCAGACCAGGGTGGGGCAGATTAGGGTCGCCAGCCCTCAGGTAGGAGCAGGGGATCCCCTGATCTGGCAGGCTCCTGCTCACCCCCAACAGCCACAACCTGGCACAACATCCCCGGCATGAGGAGATCATGCGGACATGACATCATCATGCTGGGAATGTTACACAGCGAAACTCTGGTATGTTGGGAAAAACTCTATGGTAACTGCAGAGCTTTGCCCCCAAATACCAGAGTGTCACTGCACGACATCCTGGTGTGAGGACATCACTTCCACGTGGAAGTGATGTCATCATGCTGGAGATGTCATGCATGGCAACAACCGACCTGCCCCCAAACTCCTGGAGAGTGCCCTCCCACCCCTCACCAGCAAGCAAAGAGGACAACCCTAGGGCAGATACCGGTAGGCTGGCTGGTGGGTGGGAAGGTGGGAAGTAAGCAGCACAAGGAAAAGAGGATATGGGGGGGTTTGAGGAAGGGGGAAAGGAAATAGTGGGGGAGGAGAAATGAGATGCCCCCCTGGGAGTCCTTAATGGCTACCCCATTTGTCTCTACTGGTGATCCCAACTTCAAGCCAGGCAATGATTTTGCAATGGATCTCCTTGTAGGCTCCTCTCTTCCTGAAGCGGTTCAATAGTTAATGAATGTGACGAGGACACCAAAAGCCTTTCTTCAAAAAACCGAAACAAAACAAATCCAAACCCACCCCCCCCCAGCTCATCAAGAAGAGACGCCGCTTCTCAACAGATGTAAAGGCTGTGCCCAAAGTAGAAGCAGGCAGAAGCAGATGGTGCCGAAGGGTAGCTTTTCTGTTCCAACACTCTCAGGGACTAGGCTCGGCGAGATGGGAGGTGTGGAGGGAGAGGGGGAGGATTGCGTTTTTTCTGGCAGTAGGTAACAAAAAAAATAAAAATTGTCACACCAGCTCCAACTGGGCCTTCAGCACAAAACTTAATATCCGAAACCAGTGAGGCGTTTTCCACCTGGTGATTTCAGCCAAAGAATGGGGAAATGCTGCAGGGAGCAGCAGGAACAACCAGATCTTGGGGGGGGGGGGGGAGATTCACAACAAGCTATTATTTCTTTCTAAACACAGCAGGTTTTTGAATTTCAGGAACCGAGGGGTGTGTGGTAGGGTGGAGGGGGCTTCATTGGATGCCCTCAAGTTCTAGTATTTTGGGAGAGGGAGAAAAAGTTCTCTTTGTCAACTCTCTGCACCCTACGCATAACTTTATAAACCTCGACTGGTTCAGGTTCAGATTCCATTTAATGGCTTTTAGCCATAGGCCGTTACAATGACAGAACGATATAACAATAACATCTACATAAACTTCTAAAACCAGAAGAATTAAAAAGTAAACTAGGACACAATAAAACATTGTAATAATCCCATCTCTCCACTCCAGAATTCCATTGGTAATCCAGCTATGGTGCTGCTACTATTTTCTTCTGAATTTTCTCTGCGGCGAGGGCAAAGAGGGCCACCTTGTATGAAATCTCGGCCTCTACATCTGCTAGCAGAACTAGAATTTTTTTCAGTTTCTGGAAATGGCAACCCACTCCAGTATCTTTGCCAAGAAAACCCCATGGACAGTTACAAAAGGCTAAAAGATATGACGCCGGAAGATGAGCCCCTCAGGTCGGAAGGTGTCCAATATGCTACTGAGGAAGAGCAGAGGGCAAGTACGAGTAACCCCAGAAAGAGTGAAGCGGCTGGGTCAAAGCCGAAAGGACGCTCAGTTGTGGATGTGTCTGACGGTGAAAGGAAAGTTCGATGCTGCAAAGAACAATACTGCATAGGAACCTGGAATGTAAGGTCTATGAATCAAGGTAAGCTTGACGTGGTCAAAAATGAGATGGCAAGAATGAACATCGACATCTTGGGAATTAGTGAACTAAAGTGGACAGGAATGGGCGAATTTAACTCAGAAGACCATTATATCTACTACTGTGGCCAGGAATCCCGTAGACAAAATGGTGTGGCCTTTATAGTCAACAAGAGAGTGAGAAAGGCAGTACTGGGATACAATCTCAAAAATGACAGAATGATCTCAGTCCGAATCCAAGGCAAACCATTCAATATCACAGTAATCCAAGTCTATGCCCCAACCACTGCTGCAGAAGAGGCTGAAATGGACCAGTTCTATGAAGACCTACAACAGTTCATAGAACTAATACCAAAAAATGATGTCCTCATCATCATAGGGGACTGGAATGCTAAAGTAGGAAATCAAAAGGTAACCGGAATAACAGACAAGTTTGGCCTTGGAGAACAAAATGAAGCAGGGCAAAGGCTAACAGAGTTTTGTCAAGAGAACACGCTGGTCATAGCGAACACCCTTTTCCAACAACCTAAGAGGCGTCTCTACACATGGACATCACCAGATGGGCAACACCGAAATCAGATTGAGTATATAATTTGCAGTCAAAGATGGAGAAGCTCTATCCAGTCAGTAAAAACAAGACCTGGAGCTGACTGTGGCTCAGATCATGAGCTACTCATTGCAAAATTCAGACTTAAATTGAAGAAAGTTGGGAAAACCACAAGGCCATTCAGATTTGACCTAGATCGCATCCCCAATGAATATACAGTAGAGGTGAAGAATAGGTTTAAGGGACTAGATTTGATAGACAGAGTGCCTGAAGAACTATGGACAGAGGTCCGTGACATTGTAAAGGAGGCAGCAATCACCGCCATCCCAAAGAAAAAGAAATGCAAGAAAGCAAAGTGGCTGTCTGATGAGGCTTTACACATAGCAGAGGAAAGAAGGAAAGCTAAAGGCAACGGTGAAAAGGAAAGATTTGCCCAACTGAATGCAGATTTCCAGAGAACAGCAAGGAGAGATAAGGAGGCTTTCCTGAATGAACAATGCAAAGTAATAGAGGAAAACAATAGATTGGGAAGGACTAGAGATCTGTTCAAGAAAATTGGAGAAATCAAGGGAACGTTCCATGCAAAGCTGGCCATGATAAAGGACAAAAACGATAGGGACCTAACAGAAGCAGAAGAAATTAGGAAAAGATGGCAAGAATACACAGAAGAACTATACAAGAAGGACCTCGATGTCCTTGACAACCACGATGGTATAATCACTGACCTCGAGCCAGACATCCTGGAAAGCGAAGTTAAATGGGCCTTAGAAAGCATTACTAACAACAAAGCTAGTGGAGGTGATGGTATCCCAGCTGAGTTATTCAAAGTCTTAAAAGAAGATGCTGTTAAAGTGCTGCACTCAATTTGCCAACAAATTTGGAAAACACAACAGTGGCCAGAGGATTGGAAAAGGTCAGTTTACATTCCAATCCCAAAGAAGGGCAATGCCAAGGAATGTTCAAACTATCGCACAATTGCACTCATTTCACACGCTAGCAAGGTCATGCTCAAAATCCTACAAGCTAGGCTTCAACAGTACGTGGATAGAGAATTGCCAGAAGTACAAGCTGGGTTTCGAAGAGGTAGAGGAACGAGAGATCAAATTGCCAACATTCGCTGGATTATGGAGAAAGCAAGAGAGTACCAGAAAAACATCTACTTCTGCTTCATTGACTATGCTAAAGCCTTTGATTGTGTGGATCACAATAAATTATGGCAGGTTCTTAAAGAGATGGGAGTACCGGACCACCTCACATGTCTCCTGAGAAACCTGTATAAGGGTCAAGAAGCAACAGTTAGAACCGGATATGGAACAACTGATTGGTTTAGCATAGGAAAAGGAGTACGACAAGGATGTATATTGTCACCTTGCTTATTTAATTTATATGCAGAGTACATCATGCGAAATGCTGGCCTGGATGAATCACAAGCTGGAGTTAAGATTGCTGGGGAAAAGATCAATAACCTCAGATATGCAGACGATACCACTCTGATGGCAGAAAGTGAAGAGGACCTAAAGAGCCTCTTGCTCAGGGTCAAAGAGGAGAGCGCAAAAGTGGGCTTGAAGCTCAACATCAAAAAAACTAAGATCATGGCATCTGGGCCCATCACTCCTTGGCAAATAGAAGGGGAAGTCGTAGAAGTAGTGACAGACTTCATGTTCCTAGGATCCCAGATCACTGCAGATGGTGACTGCAGCCATGAAATTAAAAGACGCCTGCTCCTTGGGAGGAAAGCGATGGCAAACCTAAACTGTATGATAAAAAGCAGAGACATCACCTTGCCAACAAAAGTCCGCATGGTCAAAGCAATGGTATTCCCCGTAGTAATGTATGGCTGCGAGAGTTGGACTATAAGGAAGGCCGAGCGCCGAAGAATAGATTCTTTTGAACTATGGTGCTGGAGAAGACTCTTGAGAGTCCCTTGGACTGCCAGGAGATCAAATCAGTCAATCCTAAAAGAAATCAACCCTGATTGTTCCTTGGAAGGCCAGATCCTGAAGCTGAAGCTCAAATACTTTGGCCACCAAATGAGAAGGGAGCATTCACTGGAGAAGACCCTGATGCTGGGAAAGATTGAAGGTCAAAGAAGAAGGGGACGGCAAAGGATGAGATGGTTAGACAGTGTCATCGATGCAACGAACATGAAATTGAGCAAACTTCAGCGGACAGCGGAAGACAGGAGGGCCTGGCGTAATCTGGTCCATGGGGTCGCGAAGAGTCGGACTCGACTGTGCGACTGAACAACAACAACCTAAGGAGGCCAAGATGGAGTCTAGAAATTTCTTCCTAGGGGATGGGTAGAGTGGACAGAATAACAAGTAGTGGCACAGAATCTTCGGGCACTGGATCTCCACATGGGGATAAACCTCGACCGACCGTCGTCCCCCCCCCCCCAGGCATCTCTTTTCTAAACTGAAAGGTCCCAGACTCCTCAGCCTTTCCTCCGAGGAAAGGTGCTCCAGCCCTCAATCATCTGGGTTGCCCTCCTCCGTACTTTTCCCAGCTCTGCAACATCCTTTTGGAGATAGGGTGACCAGGACTGTTTCCCTCTCGCCATTCTCTACAGAATAGCATCAATAAGCAACCTTGTAAAAAGAAGTATCTGCTACAATAACAACAGCAGCAACAACAACAATAATAATAATAATTCATTTTATACCCCACCCTCCCCGCAAGCGGGCTTAGGGCAGCTTACAACGGTGGCACCAATTGCCGATAAAACCATATAAAACATAAACCGATACTATACAGATAAAATCGTCAAATCATAAGGTGCTATTAGTTATACAGTTCATTACATGCAGTGGTGTACGAAAGACGTCTACAACTGCTGAGTTCTGTCACAGTGTAGTCCTGAGTCTCTCGGTGGATGCGCTCACATCAGCACCGACCATAAATCCCCTTTGCCTCCTGAACATCCTCCACTGCCAATCTTATGTGCCACATTAAGTCACATTTTTATGAGCGGTGCTTTGGCTGCCAGGATCCAACCTTCATAAAGAAGGGTCCGTCTCCCCCCCACTCCAGTTCTCATCTATCTATTTTGCGTCACGGAATCAAGGTCAATAAACTATGGACGGCTGCTGACCCTCCTCCCTCCCCCGCCGCAATTTCTCAAGCTTTTTTCTTTTTTAAAAAAAGTTGTCATCCTTGCTTAAGTGAATATCGGAATGAATTTTTAATATCCCACAGACAAAAAATACTTTGATATTCTATTGGGTTGCTGGGAGTCTATAAATTCCGATAACACCTGGGAGTTCTCACGCACCTATACTCGGCACTGAAGGGAAAAAAAAGGTTTTAAAGTTTAGTCATTCTGATGGAAAGTAAACGCTTCTATCAGTGACAGGTTGACAGAAAAAGCTGTTTTCCTTTCCATTTCACAGACTTCCACGTTTGAATGGTATGGAACATGTCAGGGCTTTCTCAGAGCCGATGAAGACAGAGACAGTGTCTGCTTGTGTGTGTGAGTGGGGGGGAGCGCTTCTAAGCAGGAACAGGGTAACATTTGAAGATTTCCAATTTTGATTGACAAGCAAAATAAAGGCGGAGATGGAATGTTTATGCTGTTTCACAGAATGATCGTCAATTGTTTGCTTTGGCACAGGCTGCATAATTTGAATACCTTCTCTTGCTCTCTTTTTTTAAAAAAGGATTCGTTTCCTGAACAGATTTATCATTTGCCATTATTTGGAAGCTGTGCTATATTAAGTCAGATCACTTGGTCCATCTATCCCTGTGTTGTCTGTTCTGACAGGCAGGAAAAGGTACTCCTTTGTGACCTGACATCCTTTAAGTGGAGAGGCCAAGGACTGAACCAGGCACCTTCGGCATGGAAAGCAGGTGCTCTGCCTCTGAGCTATCTCCCCTGCTCCCCTACTGGAGTTTATGAAGATCACTGGTCTATCTAGCTTGGTGTTGTCCATTTTGATGCTGGTACTCTGGTCCTGTTTTCCCCAGCCTTGTTCCCTGAGATCCTTTAAGGAGAGAGGCCAGGAATTAAATCAGAACCCGTAACTTTCTGTACGCAGCTCACCAACACTAAAGCAGAGGCGTCCGACTCATTTGTTATGAGGGCTGAATCCGACATAAATGTCACTTTGTCAGGCCGGCCCACGTGTGCCATAAAATGTAAGGCCAGGTACTGGAGATGTTTTACCACTGACCATGACTCGGACCTCTCCTAAGCAGAGCTTGGGGCCAAGTCAGTTCTCCTCACCCCTTATGGTTACCAACTCTGGGTTGGACGGGCAGTCCTTGGAGATCTGGGGGAAGATCCTGAGGAGGGACAGCAGTTGGGGAAGGGGGGGGCTCAGCAGGGGTGTAATACACTAATATAGGCCCCTCCAGGCCACATTTAGACTGTTTCCCCCCCACACTTGCTCATGGGCCAAAAAAGAGCCCCGGACTTCTGTTTGACATATCAGCTCTAAAATGTGAGAACCAGGGTGGTGTAGTGGTTAGAGCGTCAGACCAGGATCTGAGCCTGCCTCGGCGGGAAGGGCGGGGTATACATCTAATGAAATGAATAAATGAATAGATGGCCCAAGTTCAAACTCCCACTCTGCCATGGAAGCTTACTGGGTGACCTTGGTCCAGTCACACACCCTCAGCCTAACCTACCTCACAGGGTTGCTGGAAGGATAAAATGGAGGAGAGGAGAACTGTCAGCAGCAGGGAGAGAAATGGAGTGTAAACGAAGCAAGTAAATAAAAAAATTTAGTGTGAATGAAGACCCTGCTAGCAAGAATACAATTAATGATGCCAAACAGATTTAAGGGAGTCACTTTTCTTGCCCATGTCTACAGCTGGGCTCTTCTAAATCTCCATATGTTGTAAAAATATCTGTATATTTTAAAAAATGTACAAATATTTATTTATTTATTTATTTATTTATTTATTTATCAAATTTATACCCTGCCCTCCCAGCCAAGGTGGCTTACATAAAAAGACACAAATTACAGTTAAAACAATCCTAAAACCTACTAAAACCATCTGCCATAATAAAGTGCTAGTAATCACTGTTATTATTTAACGATGACAGTCGTTAGTCAATAATCCATTCTCGCAGTCGGCTCATAGATCTTTCTTTTAGGCGGCTGGCACAGGCTGTTGTTGGACACTCCCGGGGGGGGGGTGTCTCTGTCCTTCAGCTGTTGGGGCAGTGCCTTGATTGAAAGCCTGGTGGAAGAGCTCCATTTTGCAGGCCCTGCAGAACCACATGAGGTCCTGCAGGGCCCTGATCTCTTCTGGGAGATCATTCGACGAGACCGGAGCTGCCACCGAGAAAGCCCTGGCCCTGGCTGTAGCCAGCCTGGCCTCCTTGAGTCCCAGGAGGGCCAGTCAATTTTGCAGTGCTCTCTGGGGAACGTGTGGGGAAAGGCGGTCCCTCAGGTATGTAGGCCCCTGGCCATAAAGGGCTTTAAAGGTGAGAACCAGCATCTTGAAGTGAATCTGGTATGCTATTGGCAGCATGTGCAAGGCCTTTTGAACAGGTTGAATGTGCTCCCACATGGGGAGACCCATCAGAAGCCTGTCCACAGCATTTTGCACTAGCTGCAGCTTCCAGATCTGCAATACGGGCAGCCCTGTATAGAGAGCATTACAGTGCATCAAGGTGACCATCACACGGATCACTGTTGCCAAGTTGTTGCATTTGAGGAAGGGAACCAACTGCATGATCAGCTGAAGGTGGTAAAAGGCTGATCTGGCAGTGACTGCTACCTGGGCCTCCATTGTTAAGGAGGAATCCAGGAGTACTTCCAGACTCCTAACCTCTGGCACTGGCACCAACGGTGCCTCATCGAAGGTTGGGAGCGGGATCCCTACCCTTGGACCATCCGGGCTCAGGTACAGGACCTCCGTCTTCATTGGATTCAATTTCAGTCGACTTACTCTAAGCCAACCAACCACGGCTTGTAATGCCCTCTCCAGATCTTCTGGTTTGGAGTCAGACTGAGCACCCAACAACAGATAGAACTGGGTGTCATCTGCGTACTGGTGACATCCCAGCCCATGTCTCCAGGCAATCTGGGCAAGGGGGCACATATAGATGTTAGAGTATTGGGGACAGCACCGCCCCTTGGGGCACTCCACAGCTCAGTAGATGCCTTCGGGATAGCTGTTCCCCCAGTGCCACCCTTTGTCCCCCTCCTTGGAGAAAGGAGGCAAGCCATTGCAAGGCAAGCCCCTGGACTCCAGTGTCAGCGAGCCGGTGGATCAGTAGCTGATGGTCGACCATGTTGAATGTTGCCAACAGGTCCAACAGCAACAGCACTGCCAATCCGCCCTGATCCAGATGCCTCCAGAGGTCATCTGTGAGGGTGACCAGTGCTGTCTCCATCCCGTGGCATGGCCGAAAAATGGACTGGAGGGGATCTAAAATGGAAACATCACCCAAAAAGCTCTGTAACAGAGTTGCCACTGCCCTCTCTATTATCTTGCCCAAATGGGGCAAATTGGAAAACTTCTGCTTTTCAGAACAAATTTACAAGTGGCAGTTGGTCTCCCCCAAAAGAGGAATGTTCCACCCACCTGATCAGTCAAACTCTGTGTGTCTAAGATACCTTCAGGCTCAGGATGGATTTGTCAGTGTCCATATCACCTTTGCCTTGCTTAAGTGACTGACTGCCACATACCAGGAAAGAACGCAACGATGCAATGAACCCACTTCTCATATCATAAATACTTTGGCAGATTTTTATATTAGAAAATGAGCATTCCCCAACCAAGGCAAGCAAACACAACAAAAGACATCTTCGCAAACAAGGGACTGAAAAGATGCTGGCATCCCCTTCAAAGCAGTCAAGTTACTCCAGTCTGTGTCAAACAAGGGCAGTCTGGGATTTCCCATGGAACCTTGCAGGTGAGAAATGTCAGCACAGAAACCAGTGAGAGCTGTCGGCTGTCATCAAACAGAAACGGCAGAGGAGAAGCCAGCAGCTTTGCCAAATGGACCAGGTGCGGCTGCTGAACATTTCAGCATTGCCCCCCCAAATGCCAGAGGGAACAGAACAGCACTGCTGCCATTTCAGGAGAGAATGAGCGGAGCACTGTGGTCACACCAGTAGAGTTCCTGTTCCTAGCACTGCCAAAAATTTTGGCACAATTTCAATTAGGTGCTAGAATAGCTCAGGCAACCAGGAGACATTGCTTATAGATAGGGTTGCCAGCAATGCTCCCTCTAAGATGTGGAGTGTTGTGAGCAAAAATTCTACTTTGTGAGCTACTGGCATTAAATTTGTGAATGAGCGATTGGCATTAAATTTGGCTACTGCATAAATCAGTTTGCTCTGGAGCCATCCTTCCTGAGCTACGACAAAAATGTGTGAGCCGGAGGCTAAAAAACTGTGAGCTAGCTCACACTAACTCGGCTTAGAGGGAACATTGGTTGCCAGTCTCCAGGTGGTGGCTGGAGATCTCTCAGAATTGCAACTGGTCTCTCAGTTACAGAGATCAGTCCCCCTGGAGAAAATGGCTGCATGGGAAGGTGCGCTCTATGGCATTATAACCTTCTGAGGTCCCTCCTCTCCTCAAACCCCACCCTCCCTTGGCTCTACCCCCCAAATCTCCAGGAACTTCCCAACCCAGAGTTGGCAACTTTAATATATAGAATAGGAAAACTGTATTTGAACTAAGGACAATGGAAAGGGGAAACACTGAGGAGAACAGCAACTGGGACCATCTCAGTGGACAGCAGCTCTTCCAGTTGGATGGTGGTCCCATCACAGATGTATCTGCTGATGTTGACCCATTCTCTCCCCATGTTGCCATAGCCCCTTTTCACTTCCCACTGGCCAGGAAATCCAATCCAGATAACACAATACGCTGATGATGGCTTTCTTCCACCTTGGTGCCCTTCCCAATGCCTGGAAAAATTTTAAATGGACAGTGTGATGCCAAAATAATGGTGGGTCAACAGAATCACAGTGCTCTTCCTGAGCCAAGGAGATGGTACAATGAACACACGAAGCTGCCTTTCTGACTCAGCGTCTTGGTCTATCAAGGTCAATATTGCCTGCTCTGACTGGCAGCCACTCTTCAGGATTAGGGTGGCCACTAACTGGCTGACAAAGGAACTTCATCATGAGCTTCAGAAAGTTCGTGGTTCACGAAAAAACACCCAAGCAGTGGGGAGGTTCCTGCCACTCATTTGTTTGGTTTAAATGCCCCCCTGCTTTGTGCTCTCTGCAGCTTTTCAAGGGTGCAGAAAGCAGGGGTTTAAATAGCTCAAAGCCATTTAAACCCTTGTTTTTTTGCTCCCCACAAAAAGCCACAAGGAGCAGAAAGCAGGGGTTTAAACTTTAAATGGCTCACGGACCAACACAAACCAGTTCAGTTCGCAAACTGGCACATCAGTCCATGCTTCAGTCATGAACCAAACCGCACTGCAGAAATGCAATTTATGCCCATCCCTATTCAGGGTTTTAGGTGGAGGTTTCCCACATAACCTCCTACATTATCCTTTTAACCGTATTCTCCAGTCAGGGTAGACAACATTGTGTGTTCTTAATGATAACTATCAAAATAAGAAGGCAGCATGGTTTCAAGAATAGATTCTTCTGAATTATGGTGCTGGAGAAGACTCTTGAGAATCCCTTGGACTGCAAGGAGAGCAAAAATCAGTCAGTCCTAAAAGAAATCAACCCTGACTGTTCCCTGGAAGGCCAGATACTGAAGCTGAAGCTCAAATACTTTGGCCACCAAATGAGAAGGGAGCACTCACTGGAGAAGACCATGATGCTGGGAAAGACTGAAGGTCAAAGAAGAAGGGGCCAGCAAAGGATGAGATGGTTAGACAGTATTATCAATGTAACGAACACGAAATTAAGCAAACTCTGGAGGATGGCAGAAGACAGGAGGGCCTGGTGTGATGTGGTCTATGGGGTCGCGAAGAGTCGGACTCGACTGTGCGACTAAACAACAAATGGTTTCAAGAGGAGCATAGTTCAATAAGTCCACTTTTTTCTCCGTTTGGAGCTACAGTGAATAGGAATTCCTTTCTGCCTGTTCCTTCTCAGATTAATTCTTGGAGTGTACCAGGGCCTGGGTTGCAGGAATAGAGTTATCAAAACACCATGCTGACCTTCACAGACCAATGGTCTGACTCAGTATAAAGCAGCTTGATGTGTTCACGTGATTGGTGTCCTTCAGTTTCATGTGTGTTCATGTGGTCACTGCCCTTCGGTTTCATGTGTGTTCATGTGGTCGGTGCCCTTCAGTTTCATGCATGTTCATGTGGTCAGTGTCCTTCAGTTTCATGCGTGTTCATGTGGTCGGTGCCCTTCAGTTTCGTGTGTGTTCACGTGGTCGGTGTCCTTCAGTTTCTCCTTCCAGCTCCACGCCACACCCAACCACCTGGCCAAGAATGTCACTGGAAGAATAAATGCTTTGTTTTCCTATATTTCTTTACAATCAGATTACTATGGAATATACTGCTGGCACTCATATGATGTATGTTTCCTGTCAGTGCTGAAATAACAGCAAATGCATCTGAACAGACTCCACCTGCCAAGCAATATGTTCTGAATCCCTGCGGCAGAGTGGAGTCTCACTCAGCTTGGAAAGTCTTCCCCCTACCCAGCAAATGGCAGAGCTAAACAATGCAGGCACACACGAGCAAAGAAAATGGGAGGAGTGGGGGGGAGAAATGTGTGTGTGTTTGTGTGTTCAGGCTCATTTCATGGCAACGGGAAAATAGTTTGCGGATGTATTAAAACAAAAAAAATAATAAAAACACGGCCTGTTAATCACATACATCGTTAACAGAATTGGCTGAGAAGTTAGCTTGTTGGCGGGTGATTCATGGGTTCTTGCAAAATGCATTTTTTTAAAAAAAATAAGATGGAGACAACAGATATAAATGAAGAACACATTTGGGGCGCATAAACAATCGCCTTCTTTCAGCAGGAAGCTACCAACGTGGAGGGGGCTGACACCAGGTTGCCGGAATTGTCACAGAAGCTCATCGGCTGGCTCTTCTCTGAACTGAATTGATCAATTTGATTCTTCTCTACCACCTATCGTTTTCTCATCATCCAGAGGAATTACTGAGGTAGGGAAACTGTACTGTATTCTTCCCACCCCCCTCTTCCTGTGAGTTGAGAAGGAGGGGATTTTTCATAAGGAAATGAAAGTAAATATATACACAATGCCACTGGTGAAGATCGAAAGGTCAGGGGTTGAGACTGGCTTCAGATCTTGATTCAACTGAAGTTTGTCTGCAGACTAGGCAGGAACTGGTCTTGGGCTTGTACACATGCCCAGAGCTATCACCTACTATAGGTTTACCTGGTCCCCCAGTGGGAGTGGGAGTCCCCCACTGCCAGGTCTGGCCCCTCTGCCACCAATCAGCTGGCCAGTGGATGGGGACTTAACAGGAAAAGGAGGGAGGCCCAGGCTACGTCACCTGCAATGTGGCAACATTGCATTGATGACATCCAGGCGATGCTCTGGTATTAGGGCAAAAACCCTATGACACCCATGCCCTGCCGGACCTGTTTAGTTTCTGCACGGCATGCAAAACTGAATTGTTTAGGTTGGCCTTTGGAGGGTAATCACATATTTGGGCTGTTTTAATAATTGTATAGAGATAGCCACATATTTTAATATTTTGATGTTAATATTTTATATTTGTTGTTTGTTTTTATGTTGTTGTTTTCTTATTGTTTTAATGTTGTAAGTCACCACAAGACCCTTTGGATGAGAGGCAACTAAAAAATCTGATAAATATGGTAGAAGCCATTTCTACCATAGATTTTTTGCCCAAATACCAGAGCGTTGCCACAATGGCACAGCATGATGAAGTCACCTCTGGTACGCACCGGAAGTGACACAGCCATGGCACTGGCGATGTACCTAGAGATACCGTGTATTGAAACAGCCTTATATGGAGTCAGACCACTGGCCCATCATAGTCAATACTGTCTACTCTAACAGGTAGCATCTCTCCAGGGTCTTCAGTAGATTCTTTCACACTACTTAACCTTCTCTCCCTCTCTCAGCCTAACCTACCTTACAGGTTTGTGGGAAAGATGTAACTGGGGAGGGGTGAACCGTTTAAGGCCCCCTGAGTGCCTTGGGGGATAAAAAGACATTAACTAACAATGCAATCCTATGAGTGACTCTGTTATGTATTGAGCCTAAGCCATCCCTGAATGTGGACCTTGAACTCGGTGAGCTTGCTTCCCAAGAACGCTGATTGGGATCATGGAATGGACCTATAGATAAGCAATGTAATGTAAATAGCCTATTCTTGGGAGTGGGCGTGGGTGTGTGTGGTGTTTGCATGCTTTATAAGCAGGGCTCAAACCCTGCTGCGTGTCTGTGTTGTGTGTTCCTGAAATCACTAAATAAACTAGAGCTGATCACTGCAATGCGTCCAGAACCCAGTATTTAACAGACTCCAATTTTACTCCAGGGATATTTTTGTTGGTTGCAAAGGGTTTAGAGACTGGGGTAACCCTACGTAGGGTTGCCCTGAAAGATGCCCCCAGCGGTTACTTTTTAGTTAGAGACTGAAAGGCATCCTGGTAGCTACTATGCTGAAAGTACAGGATATAAATACACAGGAGGGAGGGAGGGAGGGAGGGAGGGAGAAAGGGACTACAATGGCCCTGTGAGGCTGCAGGTTTTTGTAGCTCAGGAACCAGATTGCTCAAGTGGTCATTATTATTCTTCCAGCATTTTTCTGAGCTATGGAGGAACAGACACCCAGGGTAAAAACTGCTTTCCAATGTGAACTTGCTGCACAGCAAAGGAACTTCCCCAATTGACAGCTACCTTAGGTAGTCATCATAGTCAGGAAGTTGGTGCTGATGTTGAATCAATAGGGTTGTCAGGCTGTAGCTGGCAATTCCTGAGAGGAAATGGGGGGGGGGGTTAACATCTTGTTGGTACATTTACATCACTTCTGGTGAAAACCAGAAGCAACATGGTGGACACATACAGCATTTACAGATGTTGTTTTCATTGGAAGTGATGTAAGTATGTCAACATGATGCCAATATTCCTCCCCCTCCATTTCCCCTTGCTGGTGCCAATAAGACAAGATGCTGGGAGGCTTCCCTAGGGTTGCCAACCTCCAGGTGGCTGGAGATCTGGAATTGCAAATGATCTCTAGGTGACAGAGATCAGTTCACCTGTAGAAAATGGCCACTTTGGAGAGTGGACTCTAGGGCTTTGTACCCCACTGAAGTCCCTCCCCTCTATAAACTCCATCCTCTCCAGGTTCCATCACCCACATTTCCAGGTATTTCCCAGCCCAAAGCTGACAACCTTACCTATGAATCAACTTTCCAGGGGGGAGGGTTAACTTTCTGATCTAATATTACAGGATGAACAACCCACATTCTTTAAAACTGACTCTTTGCATGTCTCATAGAAAAGCAAACTTAATTTTGTTAAATAGATACAATACATTCTGCATTAAAACCCGTGTTAAGGTTGAGTTGAGTGTTTTTTGTGTGATAGCGTTTAATTCTCCAGCCAGATCAAAACGCTCTTATAGGTTTCCCTCCTCTGCAGAACAATTTCGCCGCAAGTGGAGGCCCTCTGTTATCAACACCACAATTTGAACCCTGCAGTGCAATGAAACAATTTGGGAATTTCATCTGACTTTTTTTTAAAATAGAGTTTCTTGAGATCAGAGTTCACTAACATGCAGTTTCCCATTGAGGCTGTTCTGGACACTGGAGGAATTTGCAAGGTCAGCTCGAAGCAAATAACATCACAGAGTAAGACAAAAAAGTCACTGTGAGACTAATTCTTGCAGCTTTTTAATATATATATATATATATAGCCCTTGGAAGCAGATTCAAGTAAGGAGTGGCAGTTCTGGGTACTAGGCTATGGTTCTGTGTGAACAGCAGATACAGGCTTGGATCATGCTGAGTGATCCACACATACCAAAAGGAGGGGTTCAGGTTCAGGTTCAATCATTTTATTGCTCATAGACCAATAGGTCATAAGCAGATATACAAAATATAGTACATGCAATGGAGTACAGCATATGTTATAATGTACAGTTTACAATTTTACAGAATTACTTAGTTTAGTTTACCAAATACACATTAATTACCTAAAAAGGGCAGGGTCAACCAAAAGGAGGGATGGTTTTTGCCAGTTCCTCACTCCTGTGGTAGCCCTCGACATGCTTCTCCGGGGGACACGGGACCCCCAGTAGGGTTGCCACTGTGGTGTCATGGATAAGTGTACGGACTCTGATCTGGGAGAACCAGGCTTGATTCCCCACTCCTTCACTTGCACCTGCTAGATGACCTTGGGCAAGCCATAGTTCTGGCACAGCTGTTCTCGAAAAAGGGCAGTTTCTGTCAGAGCTCTCTCAGCCCCACCTACCTCACAGGGTGTCTGTTGTGGGGAGGGGAAGGGAAAAGGAGTTTGTAAGCCACTTTGAGACTCCCTTGGGTAATGAAGGGCGGGGTATAAATCCAATCTCCTCCTCTTCTTCTTCAGGAAATTTCTGAAGATGGGGGGTGGAGCATGGGGGTGGTGGGGTTTGGGGAGGGACCTCAGAGGGACATAATGCCATAAAGTCCACCTTCCAAAGCAGCCATTTTCTCTAGGGGGACTCATCTCTGTCGTCTGGAGACCACTTGTAGTTTCTGTTGATCTCCAGCTGCCACCTGGAGGCTGGAAACCCAAACCCCCAGGAATAGCTAAGAAGGAATCACAGGTGTCCTATGTGAGGGGGGGGGAATCAGCTAAGATCATCCCTCCTGTGCTTATGGAAATTTTAGGCAGGATCCAAGCCATAATAGTGAGACATCTAGGGTTGGGAAGTATCATACAAGGTTCCACAGAGTTGAAAGGGACCTTCAGGATCATCTAGTCCAACTCCCTGCACGATGCAGGAAATTCACAAATACCTCCCCCTCGACACCCCCCTCCAGGGTCCCTGGCCAAACTGGCCTGGAGAAAAATTGCTTCCTGATCCCAAAGTGGCGATCAGCATTTCCCTGGGCATGTAAGAAAGGGCCACAAGAACTAAGCACTGAGGCAACCCTTTCTGCCCTCCCTTCTCATGATCTGCCTAAGTTCACAATCAGGATTGTTGTCAGATAGCCATCTAGCCTCTGTTTGAAAACCTCCAAAGAAGTAGCTTGAAAAACACCATTGTGTCCATGCTAATCTAGTCTAGGTGCTGAGATTCATGTGACTGCAGCACTGGATGCCCGAACTTCAAGGCTTCAGGCTACAAAACCCATGCTCCGGATCTGTGAAAGCACCACTGAGCCCTACGATAACACGCCGAGCCTCCGAGACAGCCTCCAAATTTACCGCAGACTCAGATGAAGACAGCATCTTTCTATGCTTGCCAGAAATGCATGCCGCCCAGGTTAGAAATAACAGATTCGAGACACCTTTGGAAACATGTGCCTTCCTGCTAAAGTGAGAGGGCAATCCCCCAGGTCTTCATTACCTGGCCTGCTTTCTGTGCCAGTAAAGAGAGAATTCCCCAAAGGGTCTGTTAAGGATCCAACCTGAGAACCTTGGCTTGCTTGTGAGACACTGCAGAGGAAGCAGGAGAAATTAAAGGGTAGGGGGGGAGTGTTCTCCAACTAAGAGACGGCGTGTGCGCGAGTGTGGGCGTTATGTGTTAAATGCCAACTTCTGCATTTACAAGCTGGAGAATCCTAAGTAGGGAAGGAGCCATCATTAAAATCAGATGACGGAGGGGGGGAAATAACCCAGACACAACTCTTGTTATCCAATACTCAGGCTTTCTAGCCATGCATTTAAAGAAATCTAGAGGGAGCCATAAAACCCAATTCAATTTAATTGGGTGCTCTCCTGACAGAATAGTTATTAATAAGTCTGCTTTGTACAAACCTTCCCTGAAATCCCAAATGCAGTCAAGAAGCGTTAAGGAAGAAAAGGGCGGCAGGGTGTGTGTCGGGGGGGGGGGGAGCCTCACATGTTTGACCCTCAGCAAAGAACCCGCCACTAGACTAGCCAGTTCCCTCCCCTCTTTCCCCTCCCCTCCCCACCCTGTCCATTTTCTCCCTCTCCATCTCCCATTACCCCCCTCTCACTCACCCACCCACCTTTTTATCCAATTCTCGAATAAGAAGAAAAGAAATTGCAGCCATGGCATGAACAGCTCCCATAAATTATTCACACCGTATTAACGTTGTATGTCAGCAAGTCTCGTAGTGTTTAAAAAACTTAACAAGAAGCCAATTAAAGTGTAAGTCGAGAGAGACGGAGGTGGGGGGCTCTCCGTGGTTCTGGTGAGAAGTGAACCCAAGGCACTTCGTAACAATGCACACTGCAGCTTCCCAACCTGCTAATTTGACAGTTACTTTCAACTAGCAATCGGGTTTTTTTGTTGTTTTGTTTTGTATCTGCGGTATTTCTTGGAGGACCAGCCGGTGTATATCCAAGCAAATTAGTTTCCTGAACTTTAGATGGGAGCGTGCAGGAAGCCTGTGCGTTTGAATTGCTCCTCCTTTTTCACTTCCTTTTTGTTCATTTGTTGTGCATTTATACCTTGCTTTCCTACCCAACAGGGATCACAAGTGGTTTACAAGATTATTCTCCCCTCCTGCATTTAATCCTTACTGTAACAACTACCCTATGAAGTAGGTTAGGTGGAGGGAGGGAGGAAGAGAGAGAGGGGGAGGGGAAGAGAGAGAGAGATTGTCCAGAG
This sequence comes from Gekko gecko, assembly GCA_029375565.1. Lineage (NCBI taxonomy): Eukaryota > Metazoa > Chordata > Lepidosauria > Squamata > Gekkonidae > Gekko > Gekko gecko. The sequence continues at coordinate 47,528,261 of JAPDNY010000016.1, read as the reverse complement.
TAGGGTTGCCAGCCTCCAGGTGATAGCTGGAGATCTTCGGCTCTTACAGCTGTTCTCCAGGTGACGGAGATCAGTTCACCTGGAAAAAATGGCTGCTTTGGAAGGTGGACCCTATGGCATTATGCACCAAACCCCGCCCTACTCAGGCTCCACCTCCAAAATCTCCAGGTATTTCCCAATCTGGAGCTGGCAACACTAGTCCCGGGTCACTATACTGAGCAAGCAGAGTGTGGATCTGAACCAAGGTTTCCCAGATCCTAGTCTGACACTGACCTCTATACCACGCTGGTTCTTATAGTCAGCCTTGCAGAAACTAGTGTCTCTTTGGGAATCCATCTGCCATGTTCTCAAGATCATCTTGTCTTTCCCCCATTTTTCTTCCTGAGCCCATCCCGCAATTCCAGAAGGTGACTCCAACAAGGATTAACTGATCACTACTACCATGTTTTCACCTCCACTGGCCATTATCCTACAACACTGTTCAGCAAAGTTTGAACTTAAGTGGCTATTCCAGTGGAGGAAGAGCCCTTTACATTGGAGGAAGACTTCAGACTTCGCTGAGTGATATGGCAGGATACAGGCTGCTACTTGCATCTACTAAATGAAGCTGACCTCAGCGATAGCAAGGGTAGATAAATAAGTAGGGACAGCCTTCAAAAAGATGAGGTCTAGAGACCAATACCAGTCACCTCAGTGAGGAACAGAAGGTTCAATAGTGAAGATCTATTATCTTTAATGCATGAAATGTTCACCTTTTCTAAAATGTGTGTGTGTCCTTGGGGTTTTCAGGGTTCTGGTGCACACATACCAAAGCTGTACACACATGCAGAATGTGTATGTTCCCCCTGTTCAGACAACACTGGCAAGTAGTGATGGGCATGGACTAGCTGACAAACTAAAGTTCATCATGAATTTTGGTTGGTTTGTAGTTTGCAAAACAATGTTCTTGAACTGAAGAGCCACCATGAACTTTCAGGAATTTTGATACAGTTTGTGGCAGTTTAAACCCCTGCTTTCTGCTCTTCACAAAAAACAGCTGAATTCATGAAAAACAGCTGAGCTGTCTGCTTTAAATGCCCCCTCGCTTTCTTTTTCCCTGTGAAAAGCCATGAGGAGCAGAAAGCAGAGGTTTAAACTTTAAATGGTTCATGAACTGATACAACCAGGTCAGTTTGCAAACCAGCCTTCTGGTTTGTATGGGTTCCTGGTTCAGTTCACGGTTCAGCCACAAACCATGAACTGAACCACAAAAATGGCACTGGCACAAAAATGCGCTCCCACGCTCCCAGTATGCATGGACCCGATGTCTGCAGAAGGGCTATAATTGTCCTAGAATCCATTCTCAGCCATTCAGTGTGTGAAATGACAGTTGCACATTGCCTGGCATCTTAACTTTTATGTGCACATGATACGTCAATTCCCCCATTCAGGGATTTTACCTTCAAGAGACTCAAGGAAAAGAGCTGAATGCTAAAGAACAACAACATTTGAATTCACACCCCAAAAAATGACAAGATATCCTCCCAGTGGGGAGGAACAGAAGCAAAAGAAGTATGCTGAATCACCAGAAACAAGGTCAGAAATAGAGATTGTCCCTAGTAAGCTTCAGGAGGGGAGCCATGTTGGTCTGCAGTAGAGGACCAGGAGTTGAGCTCAGTAGCACCTTAAAGACAAACAAGATTGCTAGGCAGGGCTATTTAGGGGCAGGAATGCACAGGAATGGAATTCTGGCCGGCTCCTGAGTTGGCCACGCCCAGCAGGAACTGATTAGCATAATAGGCCACACCCAGCAGCAGAAACTCATTAGGATTGGCTACATTAGGGGTGTGTGGCCTAACATGCAAAGGAGTCCCTGCTACAAAAAAAGCCCAGATTAGAGTCTGTGCTCTTAACCACTACACCAAAGTGGCTCAAGAGGTCCGCACAACTGCCAAAGCCAATTTGTATTCTATTAGCCATCTTCCATACTTTCGTGGCAAGTCAAATCCTGCGGGCCTCTCATTGGTGTCTATCAGGTTATGGGTATTGGATGGAACTTTGCATCCATGTTCATACTACTACTACGACTACTACTACTACTACTGAGCTATATAAATCTGCTTCCTTTTCTGGATAGCAGCATCTTTAATTTCACCAGAGCTGGGGTTCTGTCCTTTCCCAAACCTACAGTCTTTTAAGGGGGGAGGGGGAGAGAAAGCAATCTATATGGTTTTGCTAAAGCCGCCATGGCTCTGTCTCAGATGCATTACTTGATAAATACCCTGGCTATGGGTTTCCTACTTGCTAGTGAAACAAGCATTAATCTGGAATTGATCTTAGCTAAGAGTTAAACACTCCTTACTTCTTTGTCAAGAGTCAGGCGCTTAACTCTCCAATATTGTCAATTACCTGATAATGGCACCCATTTCCTCATGCCTTACTGCTTAACCAGGAAGATCGATAATTAAGAGTACGCAACACCATTAAACACCTGCTGATGTAAGCTCGCTGGTGCATGGAGCATCTTGAAAAAACAGTGCACTTACTGCAGTTCCCCTTGGCTACAGAAAAAAAAGCAACCACACATAATCTTGGGAACTATTGCCTCCAGCTTCTTTACAATTTGACCCTAGTGCAGAATAGCTAGCGATTGACTGGAAAGGGGTAATAAAATACAGGGCAGTCAGCACCGCCTCCAGACTTGAGACTGGTAAACACCTCCCATGCTCAAACTGAAGCTACCCACAGTTGTGTGAGCATCCTTGTCGAGCACTCAGAACTGCTCAGTGGGGATTTGCAAGTGTTTGGCAGGTGCACACACAAACACACTCGCACCCTTCTCACCACCACCCCCAATCGATTTTCCCTTTCCCTACACAATAGGGCCTCAACTGGGGCTTATTTTTCCCCCTATAAATTACTGTTCTCAGACTTCCTCAGCATGACTTCCTTCTGAATTAAATCTGAAACCTGGGGGGGAAAACTACAGTTCCCATCAACATCAGTTCTTCAGCAAGTTCTGAGCATGCACCAACAGCAACTACTGATCAGCTGCCTGTGTAATGAAGGCCCCCAACTGTGTAGACCCAAATGCAAGGATAATACTGCCCTTTTTAAATGGGGAACAAATCATCAGAAAGGGTGCTCAATGCAGAAGATGGGCATTGTGGGCACTCAAGGTTCAGTTTTCAAATGCGCCATCTGTAATGGTAGCAGCATTTATTGTCGGGTCCGACTCTTCGCGACCCCATGGACCAGATCATGCCAGGCCTTCCTGTCTTCTGCCGTCCTCTGAAGTTTGCTCAATTTCATGTTTGTTGCATTGGTGACACTGTCTAACCATCTCATCCTTTGCCATCCCCTTCTTTGACCTTCAATCTTTTCCAGCATCAGCGTCTTCTCCAGTGAGTGCTCCCTTCTCATTTTGTGGCCAAAGTATTTGAGCTTCAGCTTCAGTATCTGGCCTTCCAGGAAACAGTCAGGGTTGATTTCTTTTAGGATTGAATGATTTGATCTCCTGGCAGTCCAAGGGACTCTCAAGAGTCTTCTCCAGCACCACAGTTCAAAAGAATCTATTCTTCGGCACTTGGCCTTCCTTATAGTTCAACTCTCGCAGTCATATATTACTACTGGGAATACCATTGCTTTGATCATGCGGACTTTTGTTGGCAGGGTGATGTCTCTATTTTTTATCATGCTGTTTAGGTTTGCCATTGCTTTCCTCCCCAGGAGCATGTGTCTTTTAATTTCATGGTTGCAGTCACCATCTGCAGTGATCTTGGATCCCAGGAACGTGAAGTCTGTCACTGCTTCCACAACTTCCCCTTCTATTTGCCAAGGAGTGATGGGGCCGGATGCCATGATATTAGTTTTTTTGATGTTGAGTTTCAAGCCAACCTTTGCACTCTCCTCTTTCACTCTAAGCAAGAGACTCTTTGGGTCCTCTTCATTTTCTGCCATTAGAGTGGTATCATCTGCATACCTGAGGTTGTTGATCTTTTTCCTGGCAATCTTAATTCTGGCTTGTGATTCATCCAGGCCAGCATTTCACATGATGTACTCTGCATATCCTAACCCCTGCTAGGGGCAATGATAGCTTTCTGAGCTGGCTGAAGAGTAAAGAAGGTAATGGCTGAAAGCTCTGCTGGCTGAGGCTGGTGAAGATAAAGAACTCCCTGTTAATGGACAGACCATTGGCCCATCTATCATGGAATTATCATCCTGAGCAGTTCTCCAAAGTCTTGGCAAAGTTTTTTCCGGATTCATACCCCCACTCACTCCCCACTCACATGGACTCTCAAAATCAAGTGTAGCTTGGCCCTCAATATGCACCACCTATCTGTGTTTGTTTAACATATAGTATAGCGCCCCAAACTGAGTATTATTTCTCAAATATGGGCATAAAGTGAGCATGGCTAGAGAGTCTTTGTCTTGCCTCTAAGTTTAGGATTATTGGATCACATACAGTCTGAAGCAAAACCTGGATTGACACTTTCAGTTCAAGGTCTGTGTCAAACTTTGCTTCGCTAGCCTTGCCATAGATGCGGAAGGAGGGGAATTCCTTAGGTGAGGAGAGCAAGTGTGGAGTGTGTGAATGCTCTATCACAGACAGTGCAACCTTTCTCGAAGACAAACCTCTCTCTGGTCCGCAGAGAGATGACCTTGACGCTTCTAGTGCCAGCCTGTGTAGCAGATATATATTTCCCATCAAAAGGGGGTAGAGACGCTTGGGCCAGGCTGTATGACATATGAGTGGGCCTTAGGAGGGGTTACAGTTTGAACTATCTATATCATTGCATGGAATTATCATCCTGTTGATGTGATGTATGAGTGGGCCTTAGGAGGGGTTACAATTTGAACTATCTATATAATTGCATTTACCCGTCAAAAAGCTTTAGTTACTGTTAGTGCCTGGAACTTGTTTTTATCTCAATAAAGACTTTCACTGCCAAGGACAGTGTGGTTGAGAGTAACTTGCCCAGGAGTTTGACAGTCTGCTCCATGATCCTTTAACTGGAGATGTCAAGGATTGAACCTGGGACCTTCTGCATGGAAAAACAGATACTCTAAGGCTGCGATCACACACACTAAATAATCCACTTTCAATCCACTTTCAGTGCACTTTCCAACTGGATTTTACTGTGTGGACTGGCAGAATCCAGTTGGAAAGTGCACTGAAGGTGGATTGAAAGTGGATTACTTAGTGTGTGTGACTGCAGCCTAACACAGACCCTCCCCAAAGAACTCACCAATTCATTCCATGATTCCCCCAACATGGAGAAGAACACACTACTACATTTGACTCATGAAATGTCATGATTCAGAGAGGATCAATAGGGTACTGCTGGAGAACACCAGACTCGTCTGTGATGCCTTTTACATCTAATACCACGAATGTACCTGGGATGATACGTCTACTATCCTCAACAGGTGACAGGATGGGGAGAATTAAAACAAAAACCTGTGTAAATGATGTTTGTCTCTTCTTATACTGGCAAGGAACTAATAAAAGAGAGCCATCATCTCCAAGTGTCAAGAGAACTTGATTACTCCAACAGAAGAACTCTTTACAAAGCCTGTGGCTCGCATGGCAGTCACCGGTCTGGTCTGGCTGGAAGGAAATATCAGAGGAAAGCTGAGCTTCATCACTAATCCTGTCTAGAGGGGGATTCAGGATGAGCCATTTCCCACCAGTCTCTGCACTGTGTTTCCTTAAATCCCATTCTAAAACTAAGCCGGATACTGACACGTGCAGATTCCTCTAGCTTTTAGCTCCTTCCATCTGTTTGTGATACCCTTGAGAGTCCCTTGGACTTCAAGGAGATTGGATCAGTCAATCCTAAAAGAAATCAACCCTGACTGTTCCCTGGAAGGCCAGATACTGAAGCTGAAGCTCAAATACTTTGGCCACCAAATGAGAAGGGAGCACTCACTGGAGAAGACCCTGATGCTGGGAAAGACTGAAGGTCAAAGAAGAAGGGGACGGCAAAGGATGAGATGGTTAGTCAATGTTATCAATGCAATGAACGTGAAATTAAGCAAACTCCGGAGGATGGCAGGAGACAGGAGGGCCTGGCATGATGTGGTCCATGGGGTTGCAAACAATCAGAGTCGACTGTGCAACTGAACAACAACAAAATTGGATAACTCAGGTTAGCCCAATCTTGTCAGATCTTGGAAACTAATCAGGGTCAGCCCTCTTTCACACTTAGATGAGAAACCACCAAGGAAGTTCAGGGTTGCTATGCAAAGGCAGGCAACAGCAAACCACTTCTGAACATCTCATGCGTTGAAAAACCCTACAGGGTTGCCATGAGGTCAGGGCTAGATGGAGGTAGGGATGCTCAAATACTCAATGGTTTGGCTGATATCCTGTTTGCCAGTCATGGACAGGAACAGATTTTTTGATGGGCTGTTCATGTGTTCATCAAGCAGTTGGTGTCAATTTGTTGAACATATTCATGGCAACATTTACAGCATCCCTGCATGGAACAAAGGAATGCCATAAGTGGGATAGTGCCTCCACTGATTGTACTTTGATGATGATCCTACAAGTTACTCATCCCAAACTGATGAAAGGGACCAATTATAAACATTAAACTTTACATAATCCTTGTTCTGCCATATTTGCCGCTAACTTAAAAAAACAAAAACAAAATGAGGCTCATTTGTTGCCTTCTCCCACCCTTCCCCCAATCCTACCCCAACAAGAATGTGTCCTGTAAGATTCTCTCACAATAATTTATCCAGCTGTGAGCGACTTCATCCTTTGTAGTGCCCACAAGGCTACTCAAAAACTTGTGCGATTCAAGAACGTCTCCGTGAACAGCCAAGTGGGGTCGGGGGAAGGGAGGGAGATGCTGTCAAAGGAAAGCTTCAGCATTTGAAGCTCTCTGCTTTCGGCAACTTCTGTTCTATTTAATAGCTTCCCGAGTCAAGAAGGTCTTAGGTAGACCTGAGCTACCGAGAGACACAAGCAATTAGCTGCTCCAGACTGTGTGCCTAGTGTAATGTAGTTCACTTTACTTCTCATGCCAGAACAGGTTCCTTTTAATGTGTTCCTTCCCCCTCTTTCCTATTATTTTATTCCCCCGTCTCTTGGCAACTGCCAGTCGTGACACCTGACCTCCACCTGCTCCTCCGATTCACTGTCTCAGGTGCTATTAGAGAATTAAATTCCTTCTCTCTTCTCCCGAGAGCCAGAGTGTTCCAAGTCAAACCCAGCTTCCCCCCCTCCAATGCTAAAAAGAACTCTGCTGCACCCATGGCGGATAGAGCTCCCCATGGATTCAAGATGTGGAGTGTTCGGGAATCCAGCTTCTCTGCCACGGAGCAATCAGACAGTTAGGACTCTTGTGCAGGCCTTTTGAGATCTGCATGTCTGCAATTGGTCTGGAAATCTAAGACATTTCACACACACACTACAGTTTATGTTAACGGGTGGAAAGAAGAGACTGGTCTTTGCTACTGACCAAAATGTCCAAAGGCTCATGGGAAGCCGCATCCCCTCCCTTGCAGGAAGAACATCTCCAGGAGAAGATCCATCTGCCACCAGCCATTGGCTGGAGAAGGAGCAGAGCCAAGGAGCTTGCTACTCCTTGCCCACCATAAAGAACTCTGCCCTGTTGCCCTGGCCTCTGTCACTGCCCAGGGTGCCGAGGACTAAAGGACAGCTCCACCGCTTTCAAACCAGTCTTCTTCCTCTGATCCTTCCCTATACTCTCAATAGCTGATGTGTTTGCAAACTATGGCCCTGGTCACATGGGCCAGATAACATGGGGGGGGAGGCGTGGCTGTTTGCCCCGGAGCAAAATAAAGCACGGTAGCCCGATCACACAGTCCCCCAAGTCTTCATGCTCAGGCTGTTAGCTGCTGATCACACAGAGATGCTGAAGCATGGCAAAGAAATGGCGCAGCGCGATCACACAAGTGGCGATGACAAGCCAGCGCTTCTGGATCAGATGGGCAATTTTTTTTTCCAATGGAGTCTCCGCATGCGCATGATCGAGGAATGAAGAATCGCTTCATGGCGAGTTGGTGCAACAGGCCATGTTTGTGCGCCTGTGCAGTTTGGCGTTTGTGCGCATCCTATGGAGACTTACAAAAAACATCCAGTTTGCGATGGGACATGGATGGGTGGCGGATGCCACGAGATACTAGCACTCCCATGATCAGATACCTGCCTTTTCCCCATGTTTTCCAGATACTAGTGCACTTTCCGTGATACTTTTTAACTCTGCATCTTCAGCGGGATGCCACGGATTGGCCATGGGAGCGCTACACTTCCCAGATGTTGCGGTGTGATCGCACCCTGAAAATCTGCCTGACATTGGTGCCTTCTGCATAGCAAACTCTCCGTCTGACAAGGGCCTACAATGAGCTGTAACTTCAAGTGCATGGATGTCCATGCACTTGGTGCCATTCATCGCCATATGGGCAACTAGCAGGTAGCTGCTAGTAGTGTATGCTTCATTTTTTTTTTTTTTTGCCATCTAGTTACAGTCGACTTATGGTAACCCGATAGGGCAGAGGTGTTGAGCTCATTTGTTATAAGGACCAGATCTGCCATAAAAGTTATTTTGTCAGACCCAGCTGGGCCATGTGTGCCATAAAGTGTAATGCCAGGTACGGGAGATACAAACTTTATAAAGGACACAGGCAAGCCCAATTAACGATATTATTTTTTACTCAAAATACAAGCAAGCTTAAAACATTAACACTTTTACAGTATTTTCTTAAACTATCTCCCTGATGCCCACCCTTTCATTTCCACCGCCCATTACTCATCAGCACAGGGACATAATGCACAGCCTCTGTCATTTGCCATAGGGTTTTCCAGGCAAGACACGTTCAGAGGTGGTTCACCATTCCCTACCTCTGCGTAGCAACCTTCATATCCCTTGGTGGTCTCCCATCTTAATACTAACCAAGGCCAACCCAGCTTAGCTTCTGAGACCTGATGAGATCGGGCTAGTTTGGGCATTTATCATCACATAGGCAACTATCAGGTAGTTGCTACTAACTAGTGCATGCTTCATAGCAGGTGGGAATTATAGATCTCTCAGCTTTCCTACTACTATTCCTATCAACCCTGACTGAATCAAGTCAGGTTTATTTATTTATTTATTTGGATTTATATCCCGCCCTCCCCAAAGGCTCAGGGCAGCTCAGGTTGGAAAGAGGGAGGTTAGAACAATCAAAGGTTTGGCTTACCATCTATTCACTGATGGTGAACAGTGAGCCAATTGTCCATTAATCAGTTAGCTGTTTGTGAACAGTTTGAGCAGGTTCATCAAGTAACCTTTTCACTTGTTCAAACAGTGCAGTTAAAACAAACAGTAGTGTTACACACATGCACATTATCGCAAAGCCTGATTCTTTACCCCTTTCCTGACAGACCTGTTGTTGCTGTATGTCACTCAACAATCAACGGTATAAACAAATACTGAGAAAAATCAATCAATCTGCCAGCAATTTTAAGTGATCATTTAAAAAAAAAAGTTTTACCATTTGGTGCTCCGTTATGTCTGTGTTATCCACATTATTCCATGCATGGGCATTTTTGCACAGCTTTATATAAAGCATAGTTCCCCCCCTGCGTCATTTAATGACCTAACCTAACCTAACCTAACCACCCCAGGTAGACTCAGTCTCACCTACTGCACAGATAACAGAAGCCCCCACATGGCAAGGAAATGAAACTCCACCACCACAGTACAGCTACAAATCTATCTGACAGTCATCCCAAGGAGTTAGTGGACACAGAAAAAGACTGGACACACAGCTTACAGATGCTTGCAGCAATCAGACAAGGTATCGTTGAAAATGTTCACTGTAAAATCTGAAGCATCTTTAGATGGAGAGATTAGGATGGATAATTTTTCAAGTAATTCATGTCTTGATGAGGGCTTGTCTTCAATTCAAAAAAGTCATCCCTTACAGTAGGTAACACTTTGTTTTCAGAAAGGGAAGTCATGGGACTGGGGACAGGTAGGAACTGTCTGGGATAACTGTGGATTAGCACTTACTCTGAACACTGTCCTGGCCTGGATAACCCAGGCTAGCCCAATCCCGTCAGATCTCTAAAACTAAGCAGGGCTGGCCTTGGCTAGTATTTGGAAGAGTGACCTCCAAGGAATACCAGGATCGTGACACAGAGGCAGGCAATAGCAAACCACCTCTGAAATGTCTCTTGCTTTAAAAAAAGTCTAGCTCACCATCTAGTGGAGTATAATGCTAAAAGAACTAGAACTTCAGGCTGCCAAACGATCTTAGGCTCTCCTGGCTATTCTACACACAATGCCATACTACTACTACTACTACTATTACTACAGTTTATGATGATGATGAACACTTCTTCCCAGCCCTTTGTGACATTATGGTGGAGAGAGGGTTATTAGCTCAAGGTCACCCACTGAGTTTCTACTGCAAAATGTGGATTTGAATCTGAGTCTTCCAGATCCTGGTCTAATGCTCAAATGCTGGTATGAAAATAAAGAATCACAGGCTTAATTTCTATGCAGGGAGAGCAAATTCAAAATAGGAATTTGGGGGACACAAAAGAAGATATGTGAAATCTGAAATCAACCCTAGCAGCTACTGTCAAGATAGGACAATCCAGTTAAAACCAAGAGCCACAGTATTCTAAGTGACTGAACAACAACCTTTGAATAATATGAGGTGGATAAATCAGTTGGCAGAAACTCCTTTCTCAATATTGCCATTGGAAAACACTGATAAAACCTTAAACAAATTATTTCTTTAGTTGCAGTCATCCTTTATCAGGCCAGTCGTTTTTTCACCCATTAGACAGCCATTAGAAACACATTCCTTTCTCCTTTAAAATGCAAATAACAGAAACAGAGAGCCAGTTATAAACAGCTAAACCAAGTGGTGCCTGAAGGGTTAATCTCCCTCACCCAATCCCTACATGGGCCTGAGGCAAACTGAGGCCACAGAAGCCTGCAATTAGCATTTTGTAGTCAGATGGAAATTCTTAATATCTGGCTTAACCAGCTTCCATGAAGTCTGCAAGATGTGAAAAACATCAGCACACATCATCAATCAAAGGGATGTGATAAGTGCATTTGCAGCATGTCTTGTGGCCAACTCTCTCCATAAGGTTTAATAAAGCGTGGCAGGGGAAAGTAACCAGAGGAACAACTTTAAGTCCAACAGGTTGAGGATGGGTGGGAAAAGACTCCTAATCCCAGTTCTTTAAATGGGTTGACATACAGCCAAAGATGAATATGACAGAAATCTAATAAAGAATGCCATTTACTTCTGGGCTTTGGGGGGCTGATCTTTCCAATATTTGATGCAGTGAAAACATCACCTGGCTCACTAGGGGGTCTCGTGCTCAGGGCTTCTGCTGACTTAATTAGCTTCAGACAGACTGGAGAGCCTGACATCAGTTTTCAGTCACAGATGCCGGAAGATTTTGGAAGAGGGCAGCAGAATATCCCGCTCTGGCCCATAAACATTGAGGGAGCTGCCTTCTGAGGGGGGGGGGGCTGAAATCTGAGCATAATAGGAATGAGAAAACCCACAAGAAGAGAAACAGAGCTTAGAAGTTTTAGTTTGGCAACTGCTATCATTTCCTGGACAGCCCAGGCCAGCCTGATCTCATCAGGTCTTGGGAGCTAAGCAGGATCAGCCCTGGGCTAGTATTTGGATAAGAGACCTCCAAGGAATCCAGGGCCGTGACGTGGAGGCAGGCAATGGCAAACCACCACTGAACGTCTACGGGGTTGCTGTGAGTTGGCTATGACTTACCATAGAATCATAGAATGTTACACTTGGAAGGGACCTTGCAGGTCATCTAGTCCAACCCCCTGCACTCTGCAGGAGCACAACCGAAAGATAGCCCTACAACATACCCAAAAGATGGCCGTCCAGCCTCCGCTTAAAAATGTCCGGCGAAGGAGCATCCACCACTTCCTGAGGCAGTCTGTTCCACTGCTCAACCACTCTTACATTTAGGAAGTTTCTCCTGATATTTAGCTGGTAACGACTCCCTTGTAATTTCCACTTGATCGCACTTCCCACCGCTACCTTCATTTTCTCAATGGGGCATCTTCTGAGTTATCAGTTGTGTTCAGTGCTAGTGTTAGGAAAGCGCTCCACTGCGTGAATGACATGTTTAATTATAGAGTAAGGATGAGAAGAATAGGACCTGGAAGTTCAAATCTTCATTCTACTGTGAAATGTCCTGCATGACCTTGAGCCACTCTCGGCCTAAACTACCTGTCAGGGTTGTTGTAAGGATAAAATTAGGGGGGAAAGGAGGAGGAGGAGACTGAATTTATACCCTGTCTTTCACTCAGAGTGGCTTACAATCTCCTCTTCACCTCCCCGCAACAGACACCCTGTGAGGTAAGTGGGGCTGAGAGAACTCTGAGAGAAGTGCTTGTGAGAGAACAGCTCTGAGAGAACTGTAACTGACCCAAGGTCACACCAGCAGCTGCATGTGGAGAAGTGGGGAATCAAACCCAGTTCTCCCAGATTAGAGTCCACGCTCCTAACCACTACATCAAACTGGCCATGTATACTGCCCTGAGCACCTTGGAGGATGGGTGTGATACTAATTGGAAACACAGTGGTTTCATATGAAGAAGAAGAAGTGGAGGAGGAGGAGGAGTCACCATCTGCAGTGATCTTGGATCCCAGGAATGTGAAGTCTGTCACTGCTTCCATGACTTCCCCTTCTACTTGCCAAGGAGTGATGGGGCCGGATGCCATGATCTTCGGTTTTTTGATGTTGAATTTCAAGCCAACTTTTGCACTCTCCTCTTTGACCCACAACAAGAGGCTCTTTAGATCCTCTTCACTTTCCACCATTAGAGTGGTATCATCTGTGTATCTGAGGTTGTTGATATTTTCCCCAGCAATCTTAACTCCAGCTTGTGATTCATCCAGGCCGGCATTTCACATGATGTACTCTGCATACAAATTAAACAAGCAGGGTGACAATATACATCGTTGTCGTGCTCCTTTTCCTATGCTAAACCAATCAGTTGTTCCACATCCGGTTCTGTCGCTTCTTGACCCTTATACAGGTTTCTCAGGAGACATGTGAGGTGGTCTGGGATTCCCATCTCTTTAAGGACTTGCCACAGTTTGTTGTGATCCACACAATCAAAGGCTTTAGCGTAGCAGAAGCAGAAGCAGACCTTTTTTTGGTACTCCCTTGCTTTCAACCATAATCCAGCGAATGTTGGCAATTTGATCTCTCGTTCCTCTACCTCTTTGAAACCCAGCTTGTACTTCTGGCAGTTCTCTGTCCACGTACTGCTGAAGCTTAGCTTGTAGGATCCTGAGCATGACCTTGCTAGCGTGTGAAATGAGTGCAATTGTGTGATAGTCTGAACATTCCTTGGCATTGCCCTTCTTTGGGATTGGAATGTAAATTGATCTTTTCCAATCCTGTGGCCACTGTTAACGTTTTCCAAATTTGCTGGCATATGGAGTGCAGCACTTTAACAGCATCATCTTTTAAGACTTTAAAGAGCTCAGCTGTATATCATCACCTCCGCTAGCTTTGTTGTTAGTAATGCTTTCTAAGGCCCATTTGACAAAATGCTTTATTCTGTCATTAGCAGCTGAGAGACAGAAAACGAGTGGGTACGCCCCTCTTGCATACTACCCATTCCTCTCATCTCCTTCTTCTCACCCTGGATTTCCAACTATCTAAAGCAACTTAATCTTATAAAGGGGACCAAACGCAACCTGAGAATGGAGGAGAGTTAACTATTGTTGTGGGGAGACGCCAGGCAGAAGCATTCTGGAAAATTCCATCTGTTCTCTGTTTGATCTTCAGCTTATGTTACTCCCCTGCACAAAAGGGTTAACCTTTTGTGGAATCTTTTCCTTGCCCTTAAAAGCTCATTAATTAGAGTGTTAAAAGGTAAAAGGGGAAAAGAGAGGGAGGGAGAGAGTATTGATGGCATTCCCTTGCCCCATCCCAGGTAAGGTTGAATTCTTGTTCAGCCCCTTAAGGTACATTTGCAGTGAGTGAAGGGGGGGAAGAAAGCCCCACCAAGACCAATTAAGGCCTTTATAAAGAGCCTGAAAAGAAGACAAATGGAAGCAAAAAAGACCGCTTACAAGGAACCTTTGTACAGATGTAAAGCAATTAGAACGGTCTCAGGGGCAAGCCGGCGAGGAACCGACAGGAAAGGTTTTTATAACCTGTCTAAACTTGGAACAATCCCTTGGCCTCGCCGCTCTCCCCCTTTTGGGGTAAGTGTATCAGTGAATATGCTCTATTAGCGTCATGTATCAGCTGATAAGTCAGTATCGTGTTCCCTCGCTGTTTGAAAAGGCACAGGGGGGAATCCCTTGTGGAAGACAAATGCATTAGAAATCCTTCTCTCTCATCCTTTCTCTTTTTAACTTAAAAGGGAGAGGTGTTCCTGATGTTAGTAAAAATGTTTTTAAGTCTCTCCCCCCCCCCACTAGGTAGTGTTCCAGCTCTGCCTTGGGAAATTCCTGGTGATTTTGAGGGTGCAGCCTGGGTAGGGGAAAGAACTCAGCTGAGTATAAATGCTATAGAATCCACCTTCCAAAGCAGCCGTTTTTCTTCAAGCAAAATGACCTCTGTAACCTGGAGACCAGTTGTCTCCAGTAAGAGACTTCCAGCAGCCGCCATTTGGAAATTGGCAACTTTCCTACCTAGAGTTGAATTGCCTAGCACTGGCCAAGGGCAGAGCCCCTATCATGCATCCAGAAGGTCCCAGGCTTAATCCCCAGCATGCCTATTTAAAGACTGCTTGGAGAGCTACTGCCAAAGTAGACAACACTGAGCTAGGTGAACATGGCTCAGTTTAAGGCACTGTTCCATACCTAAGGGCTGCGGTGGCTCAAGTGGTTAAGATGTTGAACTGCAGACCAGAAGGTCGGTAGTTCAGCAGTTTGAGACCCGAGTGTCGCATGATGGAGTGAGCTCCGTCTCTGGTCCCAGCTCCTGCCATCCTAGCAGTTCGAAAGCAAGAAATTGCATGTAGATAAATAGATACCACTTTGGTGGGAAGGTAACAGCGTTCCGTGTGCCTCAGCATCTAGTCATGCCAGCCACATGACCACGGAAACATCTTTGGACAGCGCTGGCTCTTTGGCTTGGAAATGGAGATGAGCACCGCATCCCTAGAGTCGGATTCGACTGGCTTTCAAGGAAGGAAAACCTTTACCTCAATACCTAGGACTTCTGTGGTCATTCAAAAAGGAAACACCATCAAGAGGTGCGGATGGTTTGTTTAAATCAGACCTCACTCTTCTGTTCCAAGGTAGGAGAGGGGCAACAGAGAGCATAAATAGAGTCTGACATCCCCAAGTATTTGTTAAAAACACATCAATTAAAACAGCATTATGGGCTGATAAGCCATTTTCTGGGTCTTATCCTTAATTTGCTTTTTGGAAAAGCCTAATTCCTAGTTGCCATTATCTTGAAAAAATGAAATACCAGCCATTCAAAATATGCCTCAGCTGCTACAGTGTGTGTTGGGTCCACGGGCTGAACCTGGCACCAGTGGGAGGGCAAGGGCATGGGGGGCAAGTGACATGGCCTATGTCGCCAATCTCACGATGCCACTTCCAGGTACAACCCGGAAATGACAATGAGTAGCTCTAGGAACCACCAGGAACTCTGTGATTTTTACCATGGAGTTTCTGGTGCTTCCTAAAGCTACCCATTGTCACTCCAGGCTTGTACCTGGAAGTGATGTACTGGCACAGAAGCTGACAGTGGCAAGCGGCAGGAGGCCTCCCACCATAATGGATGAGCAGCACATGCAGCATGCATTAGAGACAGAGTTGCTGGCCTTATGCCTGGAAATCCTAGGAGCCTAGGGAGGTTGGGACTTGGGGAGGGGAAAGCATTACAGATACCACTTCTGGGTCATCACTGGAAGTAGAGTTGTCAGCCACTGGCTGGCAACTGGTTGGAGGCTGGCGGGGCATGGGGGTTGCACCATTGGCAACACTGTGATGTCAATTCCAGGAGAAACTATAGAGCTTCCAGGGAGTCCTAGAGAGGACTGATGTCACTTCCAGGTTTTCCTTGGAAATGACACCATGCTGTCATTACTGCACCTCCCCCCACATTTTTTTCTTCCCCTGGTGGGAGACTGGCAGCCCTGCCTGGAAGTGACATCACAGCATCCATGTTGCTCTAGGAATTTCCCCAATCTCTATGGTAAAGATGCCATAGAATCCACCTTAAAGACCACAGAGATTAGGTGAAATTCCTAGAGCCACATGGAGCCTGTGACTCCCCTCCCCAGTTCCCCCTGCTGCTTACTTGATTGACTGCAGCTGATAAAGGCTGCCACAGGAGTTTCCCTGCTATGGGGAGGCAAATGGTAAGTCTGGGAAGAGACTAGATATACCAGAGAATAGATACATCTCTGAGATTTAACTGCTGGAGAATAAGAGGAAGGAGCTGATCCTTGAAGACTGACTACCCTAGTGAGACAGAATTTTTTAAAACATGGATTCACTAAAAGCCACAAACAGGGACAGGTGCTACAAACATAGGACCATCTCTGGTAGCGAGGAATAGTTGGAGCCTATGGGTTACCAAAGTAATAGTTTGGGAGCAACTCACATTTCTTCCGGCTCAGTTTGCAACTCACAGCACTGTTCATGGATACAGGGAGGGCTCAAGAAGCAGCAAGAACACAAACCTTGCATTTCTGATTCCCACACAGAGATCGATCTTTGTATTTTTTAAGAGGGTGTACATTGTGATTTATGATTGAGAGCACAAAGATCCTTCTTTGTTAATTAATTAATTACCGTATGGCTTTGTGTGTAGAATAGCCAGAAGATCCTTGGATTGTCTGGCAGTCGCAAGTTCTAGTTCTTTGCATTATGCTAGTGGCGAGCCAGACTTGTTTTTAGGGGCTGAGAGAACCCTGAAAGAACTGTGACTGGTCCAAGGTCACCCAGCTGGCTTCATGTGGAGGAGTGGGGAATCGAACCCGGTTCCCCAGGTTAGAGTCCGCCACTCTTATTCATTACACCACACCAGCTTCTTTGTATCAGAGAAGCTGATGCTGGCTTACTTTTAATACTGCTAAAATGCATATTCCAGACTGTGTCAGGAGTCACACACACACTCTCATTAAAAGCAAAAGGGACAAAGGGCAGAATGTCTATCATTAATAATGAGGGCAGTGGTTTAAACACCGCCTGGGTATGTACCGCTGATTGTAATGACCTTTAGACAGGAAGGGGAAGGGGTGGAGGAAGGACAAGGTGTGGAAGAAATTACGCATGGGCTGCCTAAGATCTTCTCACCCATGGAGACAATTTCTTTTTAAGCCATTGTCTTAGAAGGTAAGATGTTTCACTCAGGTTTCCATTCTATCATGTACATTATGTTTCCAGATAAGACTGGTTGAACAAATGAAGCTGCTTTACACTTAATCCATTTAGGCATCTATTTCTGTAGAGTCTACTTGCACTAGCAGCAGCAATCACACAGAGGAATGTCTTTCCGGTTGCCTGCTATCTGAGATCATTTAATTGGAGATGGTGAGGATTGAACCAGGGACCTTCTGCATGCAAAGCAGGTACTTTACCATTGAGCCATAGCCTCTTCCCCAGTGAGCTACAGCCCTTCCTGTATGACCATGCAGGGGGGTCTCACTATGTATTTTGGTTACCATAGAGTTTTGCCCCAAATACTAGAGCATCGCCGCACAGCATACCCAGCATGATGACATCACCTCCATGTGATGTCATCACGCTGGGGACAGTGGACCAAGTGTTGGGGACTGGTCTTCCCCTGGAAGCCTGCCAAATCGGGGATCCCCTAATCCCATCTGGGGGCTGGCTACCAGTGTTCCCTCTAAGCTGAGTTAGTGTGAGCTAGCTCACAGTTTTTTAACCTCTGGCCCACACATTTTTGTTTTAGCTCAGGAAGGATGGCTCCAGAGCAAACTAATTTATGCAGTAGCCCAATTGCTCGCTCACAACTTTAATGCCAGCAACTGTATATGAACAAATATCACACACATATTTTTATGGGAAAATATACAAATTTGCTTTTCATTAACATTAAATTAGACTGTGCGAGAGAGCCACATGCGGCTCCCGAGCTGCAGTTTAGCCACCCCAGCTGTAGGATTGGGTTTTTTTTAACAGAGGTTGTTTACCATTACCTGCTTCTGTGTAACAACCCTGGACTTCCTTGGCAGTCTCCCATCCAAGTACTAATCAGGGCTGACCCTGCTCAACTTCCGAGGTCTGACGAAATCAGGCTAGCCTGATTCATCATGGGACAGCCTCAGTGATGTTGCTCTGTGCATGTTCAGAACTTGCTGGATCTAACCACAGTTCCCAGGAAGCAATATATGAATGTACAAAGTATTGCTGGTCAGAACATTGGAGGAATACAAACAAAAGCTCCCATATACCAGTAGGATCCATCCAGGCTGGTCGCCATATTAGTCTGTAGTAGTAGAACAATATCCAAAGTGAGTAGCACCTTAGATGCCAACAAAATGTCTGGGCGTAAGCTTTTACGGGTCTAAGCTCACAGCTCACATGGTCAGGTCTGACAAAGTGAGCCTTGAGTCGTGAAAGTTTGCACTCTGGAAAGTTTTGTTGGTCTCTAAAGGGCTACTGGCTTTGAATTATTTTTTTCCCAGTAGCAGTAAGACAACTAAGAAAAGCCTGCTCTTGTGTATGCTTCCCCCTCCCCATGAGGTTGATTGGATAGAGAGTAGACGAGGGAAAGGTGAAAGGACAGCGACAAGGAAGCAGTGCAAGAGTCTGCCCACACAAAACATTTGCAATGCAATTTACTTATTTAATTTGATTTGCATCCCGCCCTCCTTGCAAGCAGGCTCAGGGTGGGTTCCATCATAAAATCCACAGTACACAAAATCAACAAATATATCTAAAAACCTATCTAAAAGCAGGAATCAATAAAACACCAGTGCCTCAGTAGATCTCAGCAAGAAGCGGTTGGTTCCCAGGTTGCCATTAGTGTCTGAGGTCACTGGAGGGGAGGCCAATAGCAGGTGGGCATTTGCTGCCTCAGCTGAAAGCCTGGCGGAAGAGCTCTATCTTGCAGGCACTATGGAACTGTAGTCCCGCAGGGCCCTGATTTCTAGTGGGAGCTCATTCCCCCAGGTAGGGGCCGGGGCTGAAAAAACCCTGGCCCTCGTTGATGCAAGTCGGAGGTCCTTGGGGCCGGGAATCACCAGTAGGTTTTGATTAATAGATAGTAAGTTCCTGCAGGTCTCATATGGTCAGAGGCAGTCCTGGCTGTATAGAGGTTTAAAGGTAAGTACCAGCACCGTGAACCAGATCTGGTACACAATAGGCAGCCAGTGCAGTTCCCGCAGCACTGGGTGGATACGTGTCTGCATAAACAACACAGTCAACACCCATGCTGCTGCTGCTGCTGCTGCTGCATCCTGCACCAGCTGCAGTTTCTGGAGCAGGGTCAAAGGCAGACCCATGTAGAGAGAGTTCAGGACAGTTCTTAATGGTAATAAAAAGCAAATATCTTCCCCACAAGTGCTTTCTTTTTGCATTTATGTCTTGAATTGTGCATCACTCATTACCACTTTTGTGGGGTGCACTCCCAGGGGTCTTTTTTTTGGGGGGAGCGCATTGGAGCACAGCTCCGGCAGCTTTGGAGGGCAGAAAGGCTCCCGCATGTCAGTTTCAGCTGTACAAGTGGATTCCAGAGTCTTTAGGCCAACGGAATGTCAATTTCAGCCCCATTATATCCTATGGGCCATTGAAGTCAATGGCAAAAACATAAGGTATATTCTGGGGGCTGGAGAGGATGCGGTTTAAGGAAGAGACTCCAAACTCACAGAGTAGCTGTTAGAGCCACTCCCCAAGATACCCACCAAGTTTCAAGTACATTGGACCAGGGATCCAATTCTATGGGCCCTCAAACAGGTTGCCCTTTTCTGCATTTTTCCCAGTGCTATAAATATTCTTTTTGAGGTGTGTGTGGTGTGAGTGGTCTAATGAGGTTGCACCATCAATTTATACATGTATAAATGTTGTTCCTTTTGGTCTTTTAAGGTTTCTGTGTGGCACTGTGGCATGCTTGCCTCTCCCCAATTTTGCTTCCCCTTCTGACATCACTTCTGGTGATGTCAGGGGGCGCGGCATATGCTAATAGCCTGGTACTATATGCTAATGAGCTCCTGCAGCTCCTGCAGCATAGGCCAGAGCTTTTTGAGGAGCTCGTGTGATAAAGTGCTTGGCGGGGGCAGCAGTGGGAGGGCCTCTAGTATCCTGGCCCCACCGCTGGACCTCCTGATGGCACCTGGTATTTTTGGCCACTGTGCGACAGAGCGTTGGACCGGATGGGCCATTGGCCTGAT
Organism: Gekko gecko; assembly: GCA_029375565.1. Lineage (NCBI taxonomy): Eukaryota > Metazoa > Chordata > Lepidosauria > Squamata > Gekkonidae > Gekko > Gekko gecko. The sequence continues at coordinate 47,507,925 of JAPDNY010000016.1, read as the reverse complement.
TCAACATTGGCTTCTCTTATGTTCTTATGTTCTTAAAGTGAAAGTCATTCTTTTAAACCCCACCCTATCAAAACTTCCAGCATGTCATCCTCAGCAGACATAAAGTGAGTAATTACCCTGAATCTTGGTAGGTCTGTTAAATGTATATTAATTCAGCTGAGCCACGAATGTTCAGAAGGGAAAAAAAATCGAGTGTTTCGGAGCTAGCTGCCAAAAGATAATGCTGATCCTGGCGTGCGAAGCAACAGTGCTGATAAAGGAAAGGGGGATACAACAGTGCTTTAATTAGGTACAAGCAAACATCTCTGCTAATAGCTCATCCTCTCGTTCACTGCAAAATGTCAACAAAAGATATTAGTGCCAGATGCTGGCATTACACCTCCCATAGCTGAGATGATGGTGGTGTGGGAATAGGAGGGGAGGGCCAATCAGGTGCAGAGGCTTGGGTTTAACTGTGCATGACCCAGACAAACAAGTTGAACTCTGCTGTAAAACATAGCTTAGGATGCAGTACACTCGTGGGTGTAAACACAAATGTGAGGGTATGAGGGAGATCTGGATGCGACATCTGGCTGTGGACATACTGTCACCCCATTGACCGTCAGGGTTGATTCAGCTGATCTGGCTCACTAGGCAGGTGTCCCATACCTCTCCCAGAGATCCATGTGCATCCCTCCTGAAGCAGCGTGCTCGGTGGAAGAGGGTGACTATCCCACAAGGAAGGAGTGTACCATTCGTTGGTTAAGGGTATACAATAGCACAAATACCTTGTTTTAATTATATTTCTGCCCCCCATTTCTTCCAGCATGGCACTCAAGGTGACATACAAGGTTTACAGAAGGTTTCCCATCTAAATATTGACCAGATCTGGACCAAGTTAATTTTAGCAAGGTGGGCGGATCATGTGCCTTCTGACCATATCCTTGGAGGATAGTGATTATGAACATTGAAGAAATTATTCCATGGGAATTACAATAATTAATTAAGGGCTGTCAAGCCACAATTGTTTCATGGCGACCCCTCATGGGGTGTCCAAGGAAAGACACAAGCAGAGGTGGTTTACCATTGCCTTCCTCTGCATAGCAACCCTGGACTTCCTTGATAGTCTCCCATCCAACTATGGTGACCCTGCTTACCATTTGAGCACTGATAATCTCAGAAGAGAAGAAGAAGAGATTGGATTTATACCCCGCCCTTCACTGCCCAAAGGCGTCTCAGAGCAGCTTACAAACTCCTTTCCCTTCCCCTCCCCACAACAGACACCCTGTGAGATAGGTGGGGCTGAGAGAGCTCTGACAGAAACTGCTCTTTTTCAAGGACAGCTGTGCCAGAGCTTGTGACTGACCCAAGGTCACATCAGCAGGTGCAAGTGGAGGAGTGGGGAATCAAACCCGGTTCTCCCAGATTAGAGTCCGCGCACTTAACCACTACACCAAACTGTAGGCTAGTCTGAATTATGAAGTAAAATTAAAACCAGGGATAATTAATGCCTGCATGTAGATTATGTATAGATTGTGTTCATATTAGGGATGTTTCCAGACTTCTCCTCATTCCTATTTTGAGAGTTTGAAGTTCTGAATTAACTCAGGTCGCGATCACACACACAATTAGCTGCGCCATAGGTGCGAATGCTGGACGGATTTAAAGGGCATGGATCTGACGCAAACATTTGATAAGCGTCCGGTACCCGTTTTGCTCTGCCGGAGAAGCAGAGTAAAAAGACACTAGGGTTGAAGACCACTATCAAATGGGTTGCTACAGGCTACAGACAGACTTTCCCCTGTGTGATCACTCCAGCGTGCTCTCATGGTGTCGGGATGGTCTGATCAGGCCATTTTGACTCTGTGCCATTGGTTTCCCCCCCTTCTCAGTATGTGCATCATCACATCCTCCATAGGGAGCCCTCATGCTGAGATACGATTTATCAATTCCCCGTTTAAGTGCATCGGGAACAAACGGCAAAAAAATAAAATAAAAAACGACTCACACACAGTTGCATCTGATCACACAATGGCGGGCTGCCCCTGCAGCTTCCAAGGACCATGCGATCGTGCAACTGCGGGTCAAATTCCTATGGAGCAAATAGCCTCTCCCCCCCCCGCATTATCTCGTGCATGCGACCACAACCTGACTTTATTTCCAAAGGAGAACTGATGCACTAGGAATTCCTTTTCTCTATCACCATATATATATTTTTTACAGAGCACTTGTACATATGCTATGGGCTACAATTCAGTTTCTTTACTTCCCATTACCAATGTAAACTTGCACATAGATGAAGCATTGCATAGAATGCGCACACTGGTCAAAAACTGCAAAAAAAATCTTTGTATGTGCATATTACTAGAATCCTGTGAGGATGACAGTGAATGACTAATAAAGGTAAAAGTAAAGGTTTCCCTTCCTCGAAAGCCAGTCAAATCGGACTCTAGGAGGAGGTGCTCATATCCGTTTCCAAGTCAAGGAGCCAGTGCTGTCCGAAGACATTTCCGTAGTCTGACCTTGTATGGTCTAATGTTCATGCAACACTGGTCCTCCTTTAACGTGAAGGGCTACAGCTCAATGGGGAAGCATGGAAGCTCATGTGCAAACTCCATGCTTTGTACACAGAAGGTCAAAAGTTTCGTCTCTGCCATCTTCAGCTGTTGGGTGGGATCGTGGCTCAGGCAGCTTCGTGTGCCGAGGTGGCTCTTTCTCTGCTGAAGGTCCTGGAGAGCAATTCCCACTTCAAGAAGGTGATACTTGTTGGCAGAGTTTAAATATGCAAAGGAAGTGGAGCACTGACTGTTTATGGGGGGGGCGAAGTAGGTTTGTTAAAGAAGAACAAACTTTGACAGGGCATAGAAGAGAGAGAGGGGGAGAGAGAGAGAGAGAGAGAGAGAGAGAGCCTCAACTGCCTAACCTAACTGTTGAAGGAGTAACAACAACAGGAAGGAAGCTCTGCAGGAGCCGAAAGAAGAGCTGGAAGAAGTGCTGGATGCAGGCTAGGATGGGGTAAAAATCCCTAAATAAATAAATCAGGAGACAGGAATTTGATATTGTGGCCAGGCCCTAATCTAGCTATGCTAACTACCAGTCCTTCAGCTGTTCCCCCTGTAGGGTGATCTTCCGATCTTCGTAAAGCTGCACTATAGACCTTGCATGTTGCAACAATACTGAGCTGGATGGACCAGTGTTTTGCTTCAGTGTAGCCCAGCTTCCAATGTCCCTAACAGTTTCACTTTGGAAAGAAGACAATGTAGTGTTCAGAATTCCAAAATCCAGGGGGAAATTTGGGTGTGAATTTAAAAAAACAACAACCCCACAATTTATATTTTGGATTAGGAATATGCAGTTTAGCTTCCAGAGGGTGGAGTGTTTTAAGAAAGACAGGGGTACATTACTTATCCAGATAATGGCCCCTGCACACTCATAGGTCACAGCTAGGATGTATAACATAAAGGAATGGTAATGTGGGGTGGATGGGGAGAGGCACTTCATCACAGAGACAGAGATAGCCGTTTCCATCTGGTACACACCAGCTAAAAGCCAGAAAGCATACTGTGTCTTTAAAAAAAAAACCCTAACTGAGCAAACATTTCAAAAACCCTTGGAATTCCTTTGAAAGACAGGCCAAGGACATCCCATCTCAAGCATTAAGATTTGGTTGCGCATGAGACGATTAGACTCATCCATGCTAATTACACTAGAAAGAACTAATTAGAAAAATCCACCATTCAGCTAATGAGGGCTGGGCCCTTCCAAAGCTCCACGCTTCGTTTCTCAGGTTTAAAATATTACTCTCCTTACGCCCCACATGCCCCCTCTCTGTGGATGTTGGCCGCCATGCTAATTCTAGCAGTATACAAGCTTGGTATGAATAGCAGTTCAATTGCCCGCAAGCCGCAGTGGTTTGCAAATGGCTGCGAGGCACATTGTTTTGGCCCCCGTCTTTTCTTAAGCCAGAATTTTTATGTACTCCAGACATTAGATGCTGTTGACTATATGCAACTCCCATCCACCCCTCCCTATTGAGTGAGCTGGTGTGGGACTCCAAAAGAAAAGTGGGAAATGTCTGTCATGAAAAGCCATATTGTATTACCATAAAATCATGCATGGCTAAATCCACATGTTGTTGAATGTTGTGCCGTCATTGCGCCACAGCAGTCATTTGACATTGTGTGGGCAATACAATCCTGTTGCCAGGGCTCTTTTTGTAGCAGGAACTCCTTTGCATATTAGGCGACACACCCCCTAATGTAGCCAATCCTCCAAGAGCTTACAGTAGCCCCTGTAAGAAGAGCTCTGTAAGCTCTTGGAGGACTGGCTACATTAGGTGTGTGTGGCCTAATATGCAAAGGAGTTCCTGCTACAAAAGAGCCCTACCTGTTGCAAATCACTGCTATAGTGCCATAGTACTGCAATACTCAGCAAAGTACTGCAATACCCTGACAAATTTGAGGGGCTTATAAGGGCTCTGCTCTGTTTAGAATCGCAATGCAAATCTGTTAGCCGACTGCAGCTTCGGTTAGCTCAGGGGTGGGCAAACTTGCTCAACGTAAGAGCCATGTAAGAGCCACGTAGAATAAATGTCAGATGCTTGAGAGCCACAAGACATGAACAAATATTACACGCACATTTTTATTTAGAAAATATGCAGATTTGCTTTTTATTACCATTAAACGAGACTGCCAAAAATAAAAACAAAAGGGGTAAAAATGGATATTGATAATGATATTTATTTGTCCAATGATATTTATTTGTCTAAGAGAGAGAGAAAGAGGGGGAGGTGGAAAGAATGAAAGAGGTGGAAAGAAAGAGAGAGAGAGAAACAAAGAAAGCAAATAGATAGGAGGGAGGAAGGGAAAAAAAGCATGCCTCCCTTTCACTTCACCAGTTGCCCTGCTGGGAGCCACACAATATGTGTAAAAGAGCCGCATGTGGCTCCCGAGCCGCAGTTTGCCCACCCCTGGGTTAGCTAACTGCACAAGCTGCAGTCGGCTAACAGATTTGCATTGCGATCCTAAACAGAGTGGAGCCCTTATAAGCCCCTCAAATTTGACAGGGTCCGAAGAGCATGAATTTGCACATGAGAAATTGCTCTTAACAAAATCATACTTCAGGCATCATCTTAGAGGAGGCATTCCCTCTTCGCTCAGACACAGCAGGATGCCTCTTCCAAGCTAATATCAACACCCCACTGGTGTGGCATGGCAATGCCAAAATATGTCTCAGCGGTATTCATCTCAAAGGAAATAACACCTCTTCACATATGACACACCCTGGCACCGCATGCTGAATCCTGCTGAGATATTTATTTATTTATTTAATGACATTTATACCCTTGTTTCCTGTCCCCTGGCTTCTCTTCTCCCCACCCAGGCCAGGCCGGAGGGCTCTGTGGGTGCGGCCTGGGCCAGCCATGGGTAGGGTGGATGGGTGCACGCTTGTGAGCCCACCCAGCTCAGTCTTCCCTCCCTCCCTCCCTCTGCTGCGGGGCTCTTCCTGGCTCTCCTGCTCCCGCCTCGTCTGCTGTGATGTGTTGTTCGGGGGTGGGTGGGGGGTGCCACCCTTTGTGCCCCTTGGAGAAAGCTGCCACCCTGACTGTGGGGCCCCCGAGTGAGGGGGGGTCTGTGTTTGGGGAGGGGCGCTTTTGTTTTCGTTTTTTTTTAAAAAAACACCCAATTTCTAGTTTATTTCCCTGGACCTTTTAGAAGGAAAAAATTGCTTTCTTTTGAGTATTCCAAAAATAAAGTGCTCATTCAATAATTTATTCGTATCTTACGAAATTGTCTGTCTGGACATTTATACCCCACCCTCCCCGTGAACGGGCTCAGGGCGGCTTACATAAGGCACCAAGTGCTTTCAGTATACAAAGTTACATAGTACAAAATACAAAATTTAAAACAACTTAAAATCAGTTCTACGGATGCACATATAGACTACTAACATCTTGCGTAACAGGGGGGGAAGACTGGGGAGATGGAAAAATGTTACCCCCCAGTGGTCTCTCTCTATAAAGGAGTGGTGGTGTAAGTGGCCGTGGCGGCTCCTACTCATAGGCCTGGCAGAAGAGCCCCGTCTTGCAGGCCCTGCAGAACTGCACAAGATATGTCCTTACATCATCTTCCAAGAGGCTTTCCCTGCTTTCTAGCACAGGAGGGAATGCCTGTTCTAAAATGCAAAACTGGCTACTTGATTAATCTTGGGAGGGGGACTTCATGTAATGAATCAAATGTTTGTTCATCAGTTAAATTTTGCAAGCCAGAAAAGAACCCAAGCTTAGAAACTGGAGTCAAGCAAACAAGAAGTTCAAAGAGACAATTGGGGAAAATACTCAGAGCCCAACGGCACAATGCTAAGCAGGGTAAACCCCTTTAAGTGCATTGATTTCAACTGACTAAGAAAGGTGTAACTCTGCTCAGATGCTCACAAGTGACTAATATCCAGATCAACCAATGAGATTCAGGGCAGTAGTGGAAGATGTGAACCAGACATCTCCCAGATCCTAATCTCACCAGGGTTACCAGCCCTGAACCAGCCAATGCTAGGAGATTTTGAGATGGAGGGTGGAGTTTCAGGGGATGTGACATCACATCCCCAGGATGTGACACTCTTAAGAACTTCCCAAATCTCTGTGGTAAAGACATTCTCCAGCCCTCCACCCAGACATGATGTCACCTCATGGCCACATTCTAGGAATCCCTACAGTCTCTATGGCCCTAACTATAGAGATCTGAGAAATTACTAGAGTGTCACTATTAATGCTATTCCCCTCCCCCCAAATTTTTCTCCTGCTTCACAAATCATCAAGGGTGGGGGGGATTGTGGCCAAGGGTGGTGGTGGGGACAGTTGCCTGCCACAGGCAAGCAAATGGCAAGCCTACCTGACAATCTGTCCACTGTACTATGCTGATAAAAGAAATCCCAGAAGCTACGCATTTCCAAAAGTTTTAAAAAATATATATTTAAAATGGCCACAGGGGGGAAAAAAGGAACACGTAGCTGAGTCCTCCCAAGTAGGGAGAAGTAAAACCAAAAAGGGGATTTTTCGTCTCAAAACAGCAGGGATGAGAAATTCAGAGCCAGCCATGTTAACATCATAAGATCTGAAGACAAACATCCTTGCCAACAAAGGATTTAGCAAGGAAGGGAGGGAAGGGGGGAAATAATGAGAGCTAGGAGGCTGCCTTCCCTCCTTCATTATGCAATATATTCATTACAGGCACGGGGTGGGGGGTGGGGGGAAGCCTGCCAGTCTTTCGCGAACGTTGTTTGACGAGAAACCATCAAAAGGTTTCTTCTGCAGAAGTATAATAATCAGCCTTTGAATTCGGTGGGATCTACATACTTAGACATCTGTTTGAAAGTTTAATGGAAGATATTAAAAATATCTTTGAGATGCAGGATCTGCGTAAATGGGGGCCTTTGAAAGAGGAATTCTTCTCTCAGTGCCAGACTCGCTTGGCAAGGAATCAAAATCTCTGCTCATCAAGATGATGGACACAATTTGTATCAAAGGGGAACAAATACGAGGTTTGCGTTCGCTACAAAATCCACAATCAGGTGGCTTGTTGCTGTGTTTTAATCGTTTTTTGTATGCAAGGTTTTAATCAACCATCTTTTTATGTGCTGCCCTGAGGGCAATACTTTGCATTTCCACATTAATACCTAACCAAAGGTTTAACAGTACAATTAAGGATGTGTCTGAAATGTCCCTGTTCTGATTTTTTTCATGGATTCTGTACACTGAATTACTGGTATTGGTTAGCTGCCGTAACCTCCTGGGAGTAAGCAGGGACAGCCCTGGCTAGTATTTGGGTGGGAGGCCACTAAGGAATACCAGGGGAATGATGTGGAGGCAGAAAATGGAAAACCACCTCTGAATGTGTCTTACCTTGAAAACCCTACAGGGTTGCCATATGTGAGCTGTGACTTGATGGCACTTTCCATCACCATTGGTAAGTAGAACTGATACATAAAAGAGGTAAAGGTAAAGGTTCCCTTGCTCGAAAGCCAGTCGAATCTGACTCTAGGGTTGTGGTGCTCATCTCTGTTTCAAAGCTGAAGAGCCAGCGTTGTCTGAAGACATTTCCATGGTCATGTGGCCAGCATGACTAAACACCAAGGTACACGGAACGCTGTTACCTTCCCACCAAAGTGGTACCTATTTTTTTGTTGTTCAGTCGCACAGTCGAGTCCGACTCTTCGTGACCCCATGGACCAGATCATGCCAGGCCCTCCTGTCTTCCGCTGTCCTCTGAAGTTTGCTCAATTTCATGTCCGTTGCATCGATGACACTGTCTAACCATCTCATCCTTTGCCATCCCCTTCTTCTTTTGCCTTCAACCTTTCCCAGCATCAGGGTCTTCTCCAGAGAATGCTTCCTTCTCATTTGGTGGCCAAAGTATTTGAGCTTCAACTTCAGGATCTGGCCTTCCAGGGAATAGTCAGGGTTGATTTCTTTTAGGATTGAATGGTTTGATCTCCTTGCAGTCCAAGGTACCTATTTATCTACTTGCAATTTCTTGCTTTCCATCTGCTAGGTTGGCAGAAGCTGGAACTAGAGACGGGAGCTCACTCCATCATGCGGCACTCGGGTCTTGAACTGCTGAACTACTGACCTTCCACAGCCTGCAGTTCAGCATCTTAACCACTTGAGCCACCGCAACTCCTACATAAAAGAACAATCCTAAATAATTCAATGGAGCTTTATACCGGGAAAACGTTATACCTAGGAATCCTTTGACACTCCGCTTTTATTTCTATGCAACATAGATCAGCGGTGTCAAACTCATTTGTTACGAGGGCCAGATCTGACATAAATGAGACCTTGTTGGGCCGGGCCAGGTGTATCATAAAATGTAATGCCAGGTAGTGGAGATATAAACTTTATAAAGGACACAAACACAATTTATTTAAAATAAAACCATGCTTAAAACATTAGCTCCGTAAGCTGCAAACCTACTTTTGATTTATTGACATTCATCACAGAAATCTCATGCTCAGAGTCCTGAGTCTAGGACCCAGGCTAAAACATGAAATGGCTGAATGATTAAGAGAGTCTGGAGAAGCAAGCTATGATGCAGCAGCAGCAGAACTGGAAGCAGGAGATGGCCAGTTCCACTGCGGGCCTGATGGAAGCCCTCCGGGGGCCTGATTCGGCCCCCGGGCTGCATGTTTGACACCCCTGGCATAGATTCAGGTGGGCAGCCATGTTGGTCTGAAGCAGCAGAACAAAGTCTGAGTCCAGCGGCATCTTTAAGAACAACAAAGTTTTGTTCCAGGTATAAGCTATTGTGTGCATGCAAACTGCTTCATATATCTGATGATGTGTGCGTGCATACAAAAGCTTAAACCCTGAATAAAACTTTGTTGGTCTTAAAGGTGCCACTGGACAACATGTCATGCAAGTGCAATTAGATTCATTCACTTTGTCCCCCTCCTCCTGCTTGATGCACATGAACACATTGATAGAACACTGTGCATGGAGGCATTGTCTTCATTAATGTTATGTCACGTTATGCAAGATTATGTGCCTGGAAGCATTGTCTTCATTAATGTTGTGCCACTATGCACATCAGCAAAACAAAGTGCAAAAAGAATCCTGATGCAGTTACATGTTTACATTAAGAGTGCTTTTATCATGCACATAGGAAAAAGCCTTGATAGACAAGAAACACCCCCCATCCATCTAGTACAGCATCTTGCTTCTCATAGTGGCCAAACAGAAAAAAACGTACTTTTTCCCCACCATAGAGAACAATGGAGGGAATGGGGCAACCTGTTTGGGGGCCCATAGAATTGGACCCCCTGATCCAATGTTCTTGAAACTTGGTGGGTATCTTGGGGAGAGGTTCCATCAGCTATCCTGTGAGTTTGGAGCCTCTTCCTCAAACCCCCTCCCCTCCAGCCCCCAGAATATACCCTATGTTTTCACCATTGACTTCAATGGCCCATAGGATACAATGGAGCTGAAATTGACATTCGGCTGCCTGAAAGACTCTCCGGGACGCCGGCTGGGGGCGGGGCTTGGCTCCTGAGCTCCCGGAGCTTCGCTCCGGTGCGCTCCCCCCGAAAAAGACCCCTGTACAACACAATCCTAAACAGAATATAGGTAGGTAAATGTTGCCAAGTCACAACTGCCTCAAGGTAACCCCAGCAAGGGGCTTTCAAGGCAAGTGAGAAGCAGAGGTGGTTTGCCCTTGCCTTCCTCTGCAGAGTCCTCCTTGTGGTCTCCCATCCAAGTACCAACCCCTGCTTCGCTTCCAAGCTCTGAGGAGACTGGGCTATACCATGACAACTTCCCTCCTAAACAACATTACACCTTTCCAAGTCCTTTGAACACTTTATACATATGCTGTATGAAGAAGTACTTCCCCCTGTACGTCCTGTGTTTTACTGCCTGTTGTTCCTCGTGTAATCCCAAATTCTAAACTTTTAAGTAGGGACTGAATTTTCTAAATGTTTTTATAATCTGCTTCTGAGAACTGTAATGAGGATCTTTTAGGCCACTAAATGTTTTATATCCTGACTTGTGCTCTGGCCTTTTATGTGCTTTCATACTCTGGGGTTTTATCAGCTGGGTTTTTTAAAGGTGTGTTCATTTGAACGATTTTATGCTTTTAGGGATTTTGTTTTATTTTGTGAGTTGCCCTGAGCAGGTCTCTGAAGAGGCAGCATATCCATTTTCTAAATAAGTACTTTCATTTTCTATACCTCATATGTACCTTGTCCACGCATACAGAAAGATGCTCTGAATGAATTGAAATCTACCCAGAAATCCTCTCAGTTCAACCATCATTCGACCTGCCTCAGATGAAAAAAAAGTGTGGCATTACAGAACAATAAAGGAATGGAAGAAGTGAAATCCATTCATCTTAAGTTGAAGCATCCAATTTCTGAAATAAGACTGAAGGGTAACCATATTGTCATTCTGACTGTGGGACACCTACATGTATCTTGTGCAAGTTAACAGCTGTCTGTCTGCTACACCGTTTTGGCTTCTGTGAGCTAGGGCACTTTAGAATCCGATGGGATCAGTCCAACTATGCCTTTGTACCCCATTTTCCCTGAATAGTCCAGAATCTAACACTGAAAATGTCAGCATTAGAGGTGTCCAGTCAGATGTTGTTGACCCCCAAAGCTATTTGACTTACCTGGTATTGGACCAGTAATCAAGGGCTTCCTGGAACAACCCCTGGATCTCTTAACGTCATGAATTAATTGTCAGGTATTCAGCTTTATTATATTACGGTCCACAACCAAATCCGGTTGTTGTCAGGTATTCAATGGAGCCTGCCTGCCCATCTTTAAAAATATTTCTCCCCATTCCACAGGAAACAGTGTCTCTTCTACCCAACTTTAGACCTGGGAATGATGGGACAAGTTGCCTTGGCCAATCACACAGTCTTTCTTGGAGGGGAGGAAAATCTAAATTGCAACCGTCTGTTCCGTTGGCCATTTTGTGCCGCGTGTGGGCAGCTCTTGGTGTTCCTTGCGTCTTGGGAGTGACATCTTGCTCGGATTATGCTAGACCCCGGCTGGCTGAATCCTACCAGGACAACACTTCTTGACAGTCTGATCACTTGATTATTATCATCTTTTCCTCTTGGGAGAGGGTTAGTAAGGGGGCACATTTAGTAGCTGGGGGAGGAGTTCAGGAGAAATATTCTTTTCATAGTTTTGGGCCCTATGAAGTTTCATATTTGGTTTATTTCAATCTTCTGCCTCTGCTTTTTTTTTTTTGTATGTGTGCTTCTGAAAGGTTTATTTCTTGTTTTTCATTGTGGTTTTTTCTTCCCTTGGTTTGTTGATTTTTCGGGATGCCTCTAGTTAGAGGGTTACCTGTTTTCCACCTTTTTGTAGGTGAATAGTGATCTATGATAACGTCACATTTTTCATTGCTTCGGTCTGAGTAGGTGGGCTCCCTTCCCCCCACAACACAATTGACATGGCAGGTGGGAGCTTCACTAGAAAGACACTCTGGGAAGAACTACTTTTACTCACAGTTACTAAGTTTGGTTTTAAAAAACCACCGGCACTCCAAGTAGTCATTTCCTTGCCTTTTCCCACTTGTGGAAAAGATGGCTGGGGGCATCTCATTCAAGGGGATGTAAAACTGGGCCCCTTTGTCCAATTCACTTGAAACTTCCAGAGTCTTTACAAGAGAAGGTGGACTAAGTTCCCTTATTTTTTTTTTTTACTGTTTGGTGAAAAACTTCGGCTCAGGAAAAGCTGCCATTTTTTTGTGCATGGAAAACAATCTGATCTTAATGAAAACAGAAATGGGACTCCTTGGCTCTTCAAGGTAGGACAACAACATTTCTGAGGATTCTTAAAGCCAGTACTCTTTCCCTTTCTTAACTTATGATGTGGGAATAGAATTCCCCACACACAGTAGGGTTGCCAACTTCCAGGTGAGGGCTGCCAGAATTACAACTGTTCTCCAGACCACATAAATCATGTATTTGTTTATTACTGATTCATTTGTTTAAAACATTTATTCTACTTCTGGAGAAAAGGTATACCGTATGCTATTATACCCTACCAAGGTCCCCCCTTCCCTAAACCAATGTTCCCCCTAATGTTTTTTCCCTACTGAGCAGGGCAGTCCACACAGGGCTATTTTGGGGCAGGAACGCACAGGAATGGAGTTCTGGCTGGCTTCAGAGTTGGCCACGCCCACTACAGCCAAAACCTCTGCATGCGTGGCTACAGAAGGAAGGCCTGGAGAGCAAGCCCCCCAGTAACTCTGAGGCGGGCTGGCCAAGGGAGGCCCTGGAAGGATCGGGGTGCCCGGGAAAGCCAAGGGAAGGCAGTTTAAATTGCGTCCCCTCCCCTCCAAGGGCCGGCTTGCGTGGGCTCCCCGCAGCCAGGGGGCACCCAGGCAAGCCAAGGGAAGGCATGGGGTGGGGCCTAATATGCTAAATAGTTCCTGCTGTTGGGTGTGGCCTATTATGCTAATGAGTTCCTGCTGGGCTTTTTCTACAAGAAAAGCCCCGAGTTCACATCTTGAGCAGAACAGAACTGCTGTAATCTTACAGTGGGCAATGGGCAGTGCAAGACCCTGTGCAGCTCTAGACTGCTGCTGAGCAGGGCTTCCTGGGCTAATGAGTGGCCACTCACCTGCACAGCTTAGAGGGAACACTGCCCTAGACACCACTGTCCCAGGCTCCACCCTGAACTCTCCAGGTATTTCTTACCCTAGAGCTGGCAACCCTAGCTGCAGCCAACACCTGAAAACTAGAAACCATTTATAAGCTTGGATCAAGTGTAGAAAAAAAAAAGGTGAAACAATCCAGTGGGAATTTGGGAGGCAGCTGGAGAGGGATGGCAGGTGGAACCACATTTAGATTTGATCTTAATCGCAAATAACCTGCTTTTTTTAAAAAAAAAATCTTATTATTTTTGTCCCTTTCCCCACTGGAGAGTCCCAGATTTTTTGGAAGATGCTGAATGTGAAAGGCACATTTGCATATGTCTTATCATTAAAGAAGCGTAGCTTGCCACGCGTATAATAATGTAAACTGCACGCTAAGCATTTGTACACACCCGCACAAATGAACCTTACAGAAATTCACAGAGGGTCATCCGAAAGATGTAAAATGGAATAACACAAGGCACCAAAAGAACAGAAAACGTATGGCGGGGACACAAGGGACACACACACTCCTCATCCTCTTGTGTAGGCTCTGTTCAGGAATTTGGATCACACGGTGATTCTACACACTTCTGTTGTTTAAACAAAGGTTGGGTGATGGCTTTTACCAGCTTCCTCGCCTACCATGAGCTCATTCAAATGCTCGGAGAAAATGATGATGCAGAGGTAGTAAACTATTGCAGACTGCAGGTGTGCCATCAGGTGATTTGAATTCTTGCCCAAATGGAATGAAAAGATGAACCTTCCTGCATGTAGAAAGCTAGTAAGAAGGGCTTCTAACCACACTTTCCCTTGATAGGCTCTTTTTCTTCATGCATAGATATCTTTTTTTTTTAAATTCTGAGTTTCCCTTAGAGAAGCTAAAGGAAACTTGTGTGGTTTTTGTGATGTCATCATATTAGCAGGATTTGCCAGAAACACTATGTTAACCCCCATACCACCCCCAGTCTCCCACAGGGTGATACTCCTAGCTGGCAGTCCTACTTCAGGATCCTAGAGGCCTTTCATTTCACCTTCTGCCTGATCCTTTTTGCTGGAGATGCTGGGGACTGATCTGGGGACTTCCCTGCATGTAAAGCAGATGATCTTCCACTGGGCCATGGACCCCTCCCCTCTCCCCTCCTCCATTTTGACCCCTCAGCAACCTTGTGAGATGGACGAGGTTATGAGAAGAAGCTGACACAAGCCATCTTTCAGCCCTGTTTGAACAACAGATGGGTGTACAATCAATATGTGGAGAAGAGACTGGCTCTAGGTCACCCAGTGAGCTTCATGGCCAAGTTAGGACATCCGAAGCTACAACTCTCCCCCCATAAATCAGAGTTGGCCTTGCCTACTTAGACACTGGCAGCACCATGTATGTGTTTTTGTGTGAGCACTGACTGTGTGAAGTGGAAAAGGGAGGCTTCCTTTCTTCCTTCCTTTCCATGAGCCTCTATTATCCTGGTTATCAGTCAAGATAGTTAGAAATCTCTTTGGTCTGCCGAACAATGGCAGCCGCCAACAGGGCACTGGCTTGGCCCGCCAATTTTGCGCATTTCAACCGTGTTTTCATTTAAAGGCCCTAATGCAAAAATTGTATGTGTTTTGTCAGGCAATCCCCAAATAGATATCTTCCATTATCTGTTATGTCAGCTGCTGCCTGAAAGAAAGATCAAGTGAGAAACGGTCTGCACCCCCTAATAGCAGATCCTCAACATGCAATTAGGTATTCACGTGGCAATCACAACCGTGTCTATATTTCATGTTTGCCTTCCTTTTCAAAGCCTCGACTAGAGGGGTACTTACTCTGTCAAATCTGCTATAGTAATCAAAACACTGAAATTACTTCTCTCCACACTAAATATACTGGAACTGGTTGTTTGATTAAATGGAGAGCAGAGTGCGCAATTTGCTAAATTACAAGTATTCTGAACATGTAAATATAGTTTAATTACTGCAATTAAAGAAGATTACTGGAGATTGGCAGATGGGAATGTAATACTGTTTTAATTAGAGTTTTTAATGCACTGTAACATAAGCATAATATTAACCCTTTCTCCGAGAGAGGGATGGTTGCTCCGGGAGGGAAATGGCGGGGGAGGGGAGCTGACATTAAATTTTTAAAACATGATGCTTTGGAGGCAGAGGAAGCCAAGGCCCTAAACAGGCATGCTCAGAAAGTCTGGCTGCAAAGCCAGGTAGAGTGGCACTGCAGTCTTTGCAAAATAAGAGACTCAAAAATTGAAGTTGTCCTGTTCGCAGTGTTCATTTCTCGTCAATTGAATACTACTGAATTCTTGGATTGTTTGCCATTCAAAAATGAGCGCTAGTTTGAGTATATTTGCATTTCCACACTTGGCAGCGTTCATAATCACAGATGCAGCTGGTCCACAGGCACTAGACCACATGCCTCCTAGACCCCTGCCCATTGTGGCTAGTTAAAGCTGGCGGTGATCAGATCCCTCTGAGGGAGATTATCAACTTGTCCCTTTTAACAGGGACCTTCCTGGGGGGACTGAAGGAGGCAGTGGTCCGTCCTCTCCTAAAAATATCTTCTCTGGACCCTATGGCCCTCAATAACTACTACCCAGTATCTAACCTACCATTCTTGGATAAAGTAATAGAGAGGGCAGTGGCAATGCAGCTCCAGATTTTCTTAGACGATGCTAAGATCCTGGACCCCTTCCAATCCAGCTTTCACCCTGCCCATGGGACAGAGACGGTGCTGGTTGCCCTGGAGGATGACCTCCAGAGACACCTGGATTCAGGCAGATTGGCGCTACTGATACTTCTTGATCTTTTGGCAGCTTTCGACACTGTTGACCATGATGTGTTAACCCACTGCCTTGCCGACACTGGGATACAGGGGCTTGCCTTGCAGTGGCTAGGCTCCTTTCTCCAAGATCAGGGACAGAGGGTGGGGCTTGGGGGAGAGCTATCCCAGAGACACCCACTGGAATGTGGTGTGCCTCAGGGAGCAATTCTCTCCCCTGTGTTATTTAATATCTATATGTGCCCCCTTGCCTAGATAATCTAGAGGTATGGGCTGGGGTGTCACCAGTATGCATATGACATCCAGCTCTATCAACTGATGGACGGCCACCCGGATGTGGCCCCTGGAGATCTGGAGGAGGCGTTACAAGCCATGGCTGGATGGTTGCGTCAGAGCTGACTGAAGTTAAACCCATCTAAGACGGAGGTCCTGTACCTGAGTCATGGGGGATTGGGACAGGGAATCGGGCTCCCAGCCTTTGATGGGGTTCCATCGGTCCCAACATCAGGGGTGAAGAGCCTGGGGGTGTTCCTGGATGCCTCCCTTTCTACAGAGGCCCAGGTCACTGCCACTGCCAGGTCTGCCTTTTTTCATCTGAAGCAGATCAGACAGTTGGCCCCATATCTCACCTCCCAAGACTCAGCCACAGTGATCCAAGCAATGGCCACTTCCAGATTGGATCTACGTGGGGCTGCCCTTGACTCTGCTCTGGAAGTTGCTAGTGCAGAACGTGGCAGCACAGTTTTGACGGCAACATCTGTGCATCTGCCCAGTGTTGTGTGACCTGCACTGGCTGCCTACTGAATTCTGGATCCGTTTCAAGGTATTGGTACTTACCTTTAAAGCCCTATATGGCCAGGGGCCAGCATACCTTTGCGACTGCCTCTCCCCATATGAGCCCCGTAGAGCACTGAGGTCCACCAACCAACATCTTTTGGTGGTCCCCAGCCCCAGGGACGTCTGACTTGCCTTGACCCTGCCTGGTGAAATGAGCTCCTGTGTGAGATCAGGGCCCTGCGGGATTTATTACAATTCCACAGGGCCTGCAAGACAGAGCTCTTCCGCTGGGCTTTTGGTTGAGGCAGTGGGTATCCCCCTCTTTAGGTCAGCCTCCATCTGTAGCCTGTGTCCTGAGATCTTAAATCTTAAAGATATCTTTAAAAACTTAAATTCTAATCTGTTTTTTTACTAGAGTTGTATGGCACATATGAGTTACGTTATTTTACATTGTGTTTGAATGTGGTTTTAATTGCATTGTAATTTTATACTGTTGGAACCTGCCCTGAGCCCGTTAAGGGGTAGGGCAGGATATAAATCCAAACAAATAAATTTTTTTTTAAAAACTCACTGGGTTGGCTGGGGTTGCTGAAAATGATCATTATCTTTCCCCCACCACCCTTTTTGTATTTTTCATATGGGCATATGTTTTGTGTGTGTTCATGTGTGCGTGTGTGCACCTGGAAGTCATGGAGACCTCTAGTGACTGACCCTGACTGGGGGCCTGGAGGATATCCAGGGAGGTGGCTGAATAAAGCCTGCCTCTGCCTCCTGACTGCTGGTATTCCAAGAGGGTCTCCCATCTAAGTACTTGCCAGAGTTGACCCTGCTTGGCTTCCGAGATCTGGTGTGATCGGCCTTGCCTGGGCTATCTAGATGAGGGCAGGAATGATCATTGTCTTGCCCTTCAGTATACAAGATCATCACAGGACAATCAGCACCAAACCCAGGAGAAGTCAAGCTGGGGGAAGTGACATTTACAAGATAAACAGACCTTGATCAGAGCCCATCTTCCATTTAAAGAGATGTGCCCTATGGAAGGTTCCTCCCCCCACAATAGAGAAAGATAAGACTTGTGCCTTGCAGGAAGAATCAGTGGGGAGGGGAACTGGCAAAGAAGAAAGTGGGTTGCTGCACATGTCCATGCACAATTTTGGAGTGTCCCACTGAACAAATGACAGAGTGCATGTTTGCAACATTCAATATGGACGCTCAGTAATGTGTGTGGTTGCAAACTGAGCATGGGGTGTTTGCCTGTCACTAAATACAATGCCACAGCCTGCCAACAGACTCACAAGATTCGTTTTTTGCTTGTTAAGAATGAATTGATTTCTCCTTCCAAGCCCCATCCTAGCTAACGTCCATGAGGTTTTCATCGGAGTGGCAGTCAGTAGAATTGAAGAGGCCATGTTTCCCCACAAAGCATCGATCAATACTTTTGAAAGTGACCAGATGGTTGTTCTGGGTGAAAGGGCAGAAAATGGGACAGAATTAAGCTCCCACCTAGATATTGAATAGCTTTTTCCCTATTAGAACTACAACGGAGGAAATAAAGATGACAACAATTCTTTGCATAAGACTGAGTGAAATTGACAGTCAAAAATAATATGATATATTGAGTCCACGGATTTTAAAGGACAAGAGCATAACCCTTCATGAAAGGGAGTTTTATTAAACCGACCTGAGAACTGTTTTGAAGGGAACACATTTAGTTGGGCTAGTGTAAAGGCTCTATGGTGCGAAGGCTGGACTAAGTTGTGAAGATAGTGGGCCATCTGGCCATATTGAACTGGGAGATTCAACTGAGCCTGAGAAAATACGCAAGATCGTGCAGGACGTGTAAGTATTGCAGAAATCTCTTTCAGAACTGAATTAAAGGGGGATCTCTGGAAGTACTTCTGCATCTCATGGTGTTTTCTAGGGTTGCCAATCTCCAGGTGAGGGATGGAGATCTTCCAGAATCCCAACTGATCTCCAGGCAATAGAGATCAGTTCCCCTGGAGAAAATAGCTGCTATGGAGGATCGATTCAATGGCAATGTACCTGCCAAGGTCCTTCCCCTCCCCAGGCTCCATGCCCAAAAATCTCCAGGTATTTCCCAACCCAAGCTAGCAACCCTATCTAAGACAAATGAGAAATAAACATTGGCCTAACACATCCTGATTCTCAGGTGAGCCGGTGATTTATTTGTTTAGAATATTTTCATCCTATGTCTCCAAAATCTTGCCCGAGACAGCAAGGTCCTCCATCCTTCTGAGTAATTTTCTCCTCCTCCAGCAGGAGCAACCAACCAATTGTTTTTGGACCAACTTGTTATCTTGGGGGGGGGGGGGGAGGGTTTGCAAATGGGAAGCTTCTGGCGCTAATCCCCTTTGCTCCCATGACCTTGGTCTGTATCAGTTAATTGGAGCCCATCTGCAATTCCAGAAAGCAGCTCATTATTTCAGAAAATTAGTTGCAACACTTGACCAAAGCTGTCCCATTGTGGGGAAATACGGATGCCTTTCATGAGAGGGTTTGTAGTGCTTTGATGCGGCTCAGGCCTGGTCTGTAAGATGATAGGGTAACAAACTCCCTCTGTTCAAATTGTAAATTGCATGCTTTCTCAATAAATAAATAAATAAATAAATAAATAAATAAATAAATGGCTCCCTTCCCCTCTCTATATCAATTCATAATGTTTTGGTTCATGCACATCCTTTTAATTCTGCTTTGGAATCTCAGCAAAAAACAAAGAGCTACTTGCAGCCCAAAGGTTGCAGACTCTAGACTGTTAGTGTTTTTTGAGGAGGAGAACAAACATGTGGACAAGGGGGACCCAATAGATATTGTTTACCTTGACTTCCAGAAAGCTTTTGATAAAGTTCCTCATCAAAGACTCCTTTGTTGTTGTTGTTCAGTCGCACAGTCGAGTCCGACTCTTTGCGACCCCATGGACCAGATCACGCCAGGCCCTCCTGTCTTCCGCTGTCCGCTGAAGTTTGCTCAATTTCATGTTCGTTGCATCGATGACACTGTCTAACCATCTCATCCTTTGCCGTCCCCTTCTTCTTTGACCTTCAATCTTTCCCAGCATCAGGGTCTTCTCCAGTGAACGCTCCCTTCTCATTTGGTGGCCAAAGTATTTGAGCTTCAGCTTCAGGATCTGGCCTTCCAGGGAACAATCAGGGTTGATTTCTTTTAGGATTGACTGATTTGATCTCCTGGCAGTCCAAGGGACTCTCAAGAGTCTTCTCCAGCACCATAGTTCAAAAGAATCTATTCTTCGGCGCTCGGCCTTCCTTATAGTCCAACTCTCACAGCCATACATTACTACGGGGAATACCATTGCTTTGACCATGCAGACTTTTGTTGGCAAGGTGATGTCTCTGCTTTTTATCATGCTGTTTAGGTTTGCCATCGCTTTCCTCCCAAGGAGCAGGCGTCTTTTAATTTCATGGCTGCAGTCACCATCTGCAGTGATCTGGGATCCTAGGAATGTGAAGTCTGTCACTACTTCTACGACTTCCCCTTCTATTTGCCAAGGAGTGATGGGGCCAGATGCCATGATCTTAGTTTTTTTGATGTTGAGCTTCAAGCCCACTTTTGCGCTCTCCTCTTTCACCCTGAGCAAGAGGCTCTTGAGGTCCTCTTCACTTTCTGCCATCAGAGTGGTATCGTCTGCATATCTGAGGTTATTGATCTTTTCCCCAGCAATCTTAATTCCAGCTTGTGATTCATCCAGGCCAGCATTTCGCATGATGTACTCTGCATATAAGTTAAATAAGCAAGGTGACAATATACATCCTTGTCGTACTCCTTTTCCTATGCTAAACCAGTCAGTTGTTCCATATCCAGTTCTAACTGTTGCTTCTTGACCCTTATACAGGTTTCTCAGGAGACATGTGAGGTGGTCCGGTACTCCCATCTCTTTAAGAACCTGCCATAATTTATTGTGATCCACACAATCAAAGGCTTTAGCATAGTCAATGAAGCAGAAGTAGATGTTTTTCTGGTACTCTCTTGCTTTCTCCATAATCCAGCGAATGTTGGCAATTTGATCTCTAGTTCCTCTACCTCTTCGAAACCCAGCTTGTACTTCTGGCAGTTCTCTATCCACATACTGTTGGAGCCTAGCTTGTAGGATTTTGAGCATGACCTTGCTAGCGTGTGAAATGAGTGCAATTGTGCGATAGTTTGAACATTCCTTGACATTGCCCTTCTTTGGGATTGGAATGTACACTGACCTTTTCCAATCCTGTGGCCACTGTTGTGTTTTCCAAATTTGTTGGCAAATTGAGTGCAGCACTTTAACAGCATCTTCTTTTAAGACTTTGAATAACTCAGCTGGGATGCCATCACCTCCACTAGCTTTGTTGTTAGTAATGTTTTCTAAGGCCCATTTAACTTCGCTTTCTAGGATGTCTGGCTCGAGGTCAGTGATTATACCATCGTGGTTGTCAAGGACATTGAGGTCCTTCTTGTATAGTTCTTCTGTGTATTCTTGCCATCTTTTCCTAATCTCTTCTGCTTCTGTTAGGTCCCTACCGTTTTTGTCCTTTATCATGGCCAGCTTTGCATGGAACGTTCCCTTGATTTCTCCAATTTTCTTGAACAGATCTCTAGTCCTTCCCAATCTATTGTTTTCCTCTATTACTTTGCATTGTTCATTCAGGAAAGCCTCCTTATCTCTCCTTGCTGTTCTCTGGAAATCTGCATTCAGTTGGGCAAATCTTTCCTTTTCACCGTTGCCTTTAGCTTTCCTTCTTTCCTCTGCTATGTGCAAAGCCTCATCAGACAGCCACTTTGCTTTCTTGCATTTCTTTTTCTTTGGGATGGCGGTGATTGCTGCCTCCTTTACAATGTCACGGACCTCTGTCCATAGTTCTTCAGGCACTCTGTCTATCAAATCTAGTCCCTTAAACCTATTCTTCACCTCTACTGTATATTCATTGGGGATGCGATCTAGGTCAAATCTGAATGGCCTTGTGTTTTTCCCAACTTTCTTCAATTTAAGTCTGAATTTTGCAATGAGTAGCTCATGATCTGAGCCACAGTCTGCTCCAGGTCTTGTTTTTACTGACTGGATAGAGCTTCTCCATCTTTGACTGCAAATTATATAGTCAATCTGATTTCGGTGTTGCCCATCTGGTGATGTCCATGTGTAGAGACGCCTCTTAGGTTGTTGGAAAAGGGTGTTTGCTATGACCAGCGTGTTCTCTTGACAAAACTCTGTTAGCCTTTGCCCTGCTTCATTTTGTTCTCCAAGGCCAAACTTGTCTGTTATTCCGGTTACCTTTTGATTTCCTACTTTAGCATTCCAGTCCCCTATGATGATTAGGACATCATTTTTTGGTGTTAGTTCTATGAGCTGTTGTAGGTCTTCATAGAACTGGCCCACTTCAGCCTCTTCTGCAGCAGTGGTTGGGGCATAGACTTGGATTACTGTGATATTGAATGGTTTGCCTTGGATTCGGACCGAGATCATTCTGTCATTTTTGAGATTGTATCCCAATACTGCCTTTCTCACTCTCTTGTTGACTATAAAGGCCACACCATTTTTTCTACGGGATTCCTGGCCACAGTAGTAGATATAATGGTCTTCTGAGTTAAATTCGCCCATTCCTGTCCACTTTAGTTCACTGATTCCCAAGATGTCGATGTTCATTCTTGCCATCTCATTTTTGACCACGTCAAGCTTACCTTGATTTATAGATCTTACATTCCAGGTTCCTATGCAGTATTGTTCTTTGCAGCATCGGACTTTCCTTTCACCGTCAGACACATCCACAACTGAGCGTCCTTTCGGCTTTGGCCCAGCCGCTTCACTCTTTCTGGGGTTACTCGTACTTGCCCTCTGCTCTTCCCCAGTAGCATATTGGACACCTTCCGACCTGAGGGGCTCATCTTCCGGCGTCATATCTTTTAGCCTTTTGTCACTGTCCATGGGGTTTTCTTGGCAAAGATACTGGAGTGGGTTGCCATTTCCTTCTCCAGGGGATCACTCTTGGTCTGAGTTCTCTGCTGTGGCCTGTCCGTCCTGGGTGGCCCTCCACGGCATAGCCCACAGCCTCATCGAACCACGCAAGCCCCCTCGCCACGACAAGGCAGTGATCCATGAGGGAGCAAAGACTCCTAAGCAAGCTCAAAAATCACGGGATAAAAGAACAAGTCCTTTTGTGGATCAAAAACTAGCTAATTAATAGGAAATAGGGAGTGAGTATAAATGGGCAATTTTCTCAGGGGAGGATGGTAAGCAGTGGGGTCCTGCAGGGATCAGTACTCGGTCTGATGCTTTTTAACTTGTTCATTAATGATTTGGAGTTGGGAGTAAGCAGTGAAGTGGCTAAATTTGCAGATGATACAAAGATGTTCAGGGTGGTGAAAACCAGGGAGGATTGTGAGGCACTTCAAAGGGATCTATCGAGGATGGGCGAGTGGGCATCAATGTGGCAAATGGGGTTCAATGTGGCCAAGTCCAAGGTGATGCCCATTGGAGCCAAAAATCCTAACTATAAACACACATTGATGGGATCTGAACTGGCAGGGACTGACCAAGAGAGAGATCTTGGAAGTCGTAGTAGATAACTCACTGAAAATGTCGAGACAGTGTGTGACAGCAATAAAAAAGGCCAGTGCTATGCTAGGGATTATTAGGAAGGGTATTGAAAACAGATCAGCCAATATCATAATGCCCCTATATAAATCAATGGTGCGACATAGGGACTCTGGGGCAAGAGATACACTGTATTCTTGGTGCTGGGGGGGGGGTCAACAGTGGGAGGGCTTCTAGTGTCCTGGCCCCACTGGTAGACCTCCTGATGGCACCTGGTGTTTTGGGCCACTGTGTGACAGAGTGTTGGACTGGATGGGCCATTGGCCTGATCCAACATTGGTTTCTCTTATGTTCTTATGTAGACTGGCAGATCTCTGAACCACAGTACATTAGGAAAGAGCTGTTTTGCATTGGAAGCAATGACACCATCTGCATCCTACTTAAATGTACCACATTCTAAAGTACACAAGTGTTCCACAAATGTATATCTTGCTTATGCAACTCTTCAAAATTAGAGAGCTCTTCCTGACTTGGATGGTCCAGGCTAGCCCAATCTCATCAGATCTCAGAAGCTAAGCAGGGTCAGCACTGGTTAGTATTTTTGGATGGGAGACCAGCAAGGGACCCCAGGGTTCCTATGTAGAGGCAGGCAATGGCAAACCACCTCTGAACATCTCTTGGCTTGAAAACCACACAGAGTTGCCATAAATTGGCTGCAGCTTGATGGTACTTTCCACAACCAGAAAGAGCTCTTCAAGGAACAGATGATACTTTCCTACTTGTGTCGTGAAGGGGGAGAGAACCTGAGAGCAGACCTTACCTCTCACCCACCTCCCTCACCTCTGATAGTCTCTAGGCTATGATTTATGAAAGCTTACACTGCAAGAAATGTTAATCTTGAAGGTGTTGCTGGGCCTCTTGTTTTGTTTTGCTACAAAAGACCAACATGCCTACTCCACTGGAAAGATAATACTTTCCGTTGCTCACAAGTTACATCTTCCAGGGACCATTTTGAGAATGCACATTCACAAAGTCATACAATTGTAGTACAACTTCAAATCCTCAATAAAAAAAGAGTATTTTTTTCTGAGTGTTCAAGCACATAGTTTGAAATGCGCAGTGGTATTACAATCTGAACAGGGCAGTGACTGCATATGACTGCTGTTGGTCCCATTTGAACATTATACCCTAATGAGAATGGCTGGTGGTGAATGCAACAAAAGACATGAAACTGCCTTACACTAACTCAGGCTACTGGTCCAGCAAGGTATCAAACTCCTTTGTTACAAGGGCCAATCTTCCCTCTAAGCTGAGTTAGTGTGAACTGTGCTCACAGTTTTTTAGGCTCCAGCTCACACATTTTTGTCTTAGCTCAGGAAGGATGGCTCCAGAGCAAACTTATTTAAGCAGTAACTAAATCGCTTGCTCACAACTTTAATGCCAGTAGCTCACGAAGTAGAATTTTTGCTCACAAGAATCCACAGCTTAGAGGGAGCATTGATGAGGGCCATAAATGTCATTTTGTCGGGTTGGGCCATGTATGCCATAAAATGTAAGGCCGGGTACTGGAGACATAAACTTTATAAATGACCCAGGCAAACCCAATTAACAATACTATTTTTTACTCAAAATACAAACAAAAGCAATTGATTCCTAGCAGTGAAAGCAGTCGATTTACTAGGGAACCCACAAAAGCCCCAATAAATGTATTTAATCATAAGCAAGATTAGGTTTTTTCCAAGGGATACCAAAAAAGGGGGAGTACCTTACATTTCCATCCATGCCAGTTGCTTGAGGGCTGGGTAAGATCCCTGGATGGGCCACTCTGGCTCCCAGGCCTTATGTTTGACGCCCCCGGATCTATATGGTCTATTCTAGCAGGCAGCAGCTCTGCTCGCCAAGGTTTTCCACATCATCGGCCACCTGGATTTGCCGGGGATTGAACCTAGGACTTTCTGCACGCAAAGCACATGCTCTACCAGTGAGTCATGCCCTTTCCCCAAAGACAGGGCAGGTATGGTGGATGGGTAGGTAGGGTAAGGGTAATCTTGTTCCCCACCATGGGCAGGGAAACAATCCATTAAGGCTGTTGGATTCTCTGTTTGGAAAGAAAAAGGGAAAGGAATCACAACCATGGCTACAACTCTTGGCCTTTGGAGGACTTACGTGCACATTAAAATTCCATAGGTTGCAAAGATTTGCAAAACATGACAATGGGGAACTGTTTCAAGAGCGCAGTAGTTCAATTCGCAGGGACATGAAGGAGTGTGGAGGAAACGTGCCATACAGAGGCAATGGATAATATCACCATGGGCTTTGGGTATTATTACTGAGCCAGAGGAAGACTATTTGTTTCATAAAGCAATATTCTAGAATGTAAGAAGCAATTTTTGTCATCTCAAAAGCTATGGCTTGCAACATCATATCCCTTTAAGTCAATAGCCTATTAGAAATTCTAATTGAAAGTTCAATACTTTGCGCGAAGGCTTACAATCGAGGTGCCTTTGGAAAGCCCATTTCAGGTCTTAATCTCTTTATCATTTGGTATTTTGAAGCCTAACTTTGTTCTTGTTAGGCAGATCAATGGCATTAATTTACAGAATGGGGGGAAAATGTCACCCTTCATCCTTTAAATCTCAGCACGGCGAAGAACCGTGTAAGCGAATCTGACCGTTTGCTCTCCCATATTAGCAGAAAACGGTGCCATGGGAGACTTGACCTACAAATTTTAATTACTGCATAAAAATTCAGTTCCTGGAAGATGAATAGAGACCTGAGGGAGAGAGAGAGGGGGGAAAAAGCAGAGGTCCAGCTTCTTCTGACAGACTGCTGGAATTAACTCTTCAAAGGCTGGCCAGCCAAATGAAAACTGCACATGCTTACTGAATGTGCATATCCACTATTTCCTCAATCACATAAGCCACAGGTTGTCTTACTTGCTGTGGATGGCCCAAAAAATGTCTCGGGCAATGTCTGGAATTCCCTGATATCCTGACTTGGATAGCCCAGGCTAGCCTGATCCTGTCAGATCTTGGGAGCTAACCAGGTCTGCCTTGGCTGGTATTTGGAAGGGTGACCTCCAAGGAATACCAGGGCTGCGATGCAGAGGCAGGCAATGGCAAACCACCTCTGAAACATCTCTTGCCTTAAAAACCAGCCTGGCTCGCCACCTAGTGGTGCATAATGCTAGAAGAGCTAGAACTTCTGGCTACCAGACAGTCTTAGGATCTCCTGGCTATTCTACACACAATGCCATATGATAATTATAAATTATTCCCTGCAGTGCCTCCACATTACTTTTATCCTATGGTGGGACCACTCTACCACATTAGAGGGAAAGGCCAGGAATCACATGGCTTCATGCATACCACTGGGATTGCTCAGCCACTCTTCTCTGGATGTGCATGCTTAGCCAGTTTTCTGTGCATGGGCAACTGTGTTCAGAATAGTCAAGACAATGCTCCCTCTAAGCTGTGGAGTTCTGTGAGCAAAAATTCTACTTTGTGAGCCACTGGCCTTAAAGTTTTGAGCGAGCGATTTGGCTCCTGCGTAACTGAGTTTGCTCTGGAGCCATCCTTCCTGAGCTAAGACAAAATCTGTGAGCAGGAGCTAACACTAACTCAGCTTAGAGGGAACACTGGTCAAGACTAAGCTCTGCCTCTCTTCTCTGCATGTGCAACTACATTCAAGTTGGTGAAAACCAAGGGAAGTATGGTTGACACCATCTTGGATGTTACTGCTCATGCCCACGCTGGGATGCTACTGAGTTTAAATACGAACACAATAGTTACTTCTTTTCAAATATGGCAAAGTGAGCTGTTTGTAACCTAGGAGCAACGCATGCTGCTCTTACAACATTGGCCTACCTGCAGTGAGGTGGGTTTTCTGGGGAAACTGGGAAATTTTCTAGTTGAAATGCAAATAAATAATTTAAATATGTAAATAGCATTAGCGAAAGAAGGCAAATACAGGATGTACAAGCCTGGGGCATGTACAAGCACTTGGGTTTGTCCATGCTCCACAGTCCACTTTTAGCCCATAGAACCTGATTGATTTGTGCCACAATAGACCTGACAACTATAGATAGACTTTATTGACCCTGAACTCACATCGCTATCCATCTACAATGAATTTTAAAAACGGCAGTCTTTGAAATCTGCCTCCCATGCTTGTCAAGTACAAATTCTGAAGATGCATTTTTTGGGGGTAGTAGAGCAGACAACAAAAACGCAGTTCCCTTTGGCTGAAGGCCTCTTTAGGTACCTTGGCTATTGGAATAAGGAATAACAATACCCAACTAAGCTGTTTCTAGAGCTCTACGCAGGGTTGTCCTGGCCTGGTTCTGCAGATTCTTAGTAGGCCCTGCTCTCTTGCAAGCTGCTAGTGGGAAGAATGAGAAGGGAAACACTGAGTCCTTCCTACTCTCCTGCTTGCTCTGAGGACTACTGGGATAGCCACTTAAAAAGTCAGTACACAACAGTGATCATTGTGCTTTAAATCAAACTCATTCTCTGCTAGTGGACTACCAATATACTTCCTTCCTACCTTGAAAGGTCATGGCCTAAAAATATTGTACACACACAAACTGGCTTATACTGGACCTTAGTACATCAAGGTCAGTGTTGTGTAATCAGATTAACAGTGTCTGGCCAGGGTCTCAGATAGACATCTTTCACATCACCTGTTACTTGACCCTTTTTTTAAAACTGGAGATGCCAGGGATTGAACCTGGGACCTTCTGTATACCAAGCAGATGCTGTACCATTGTCAAACCTTGCTTTGCTCTGCTTACTTTGGTTGCCATGGTTATTGGGGGGAGGGAATTCCTACGGGGAGGAGGGTTGAATGAATGAGTGAATGAGTGGGACCTTTGCTTGTAGAAGTCATAACTTTTCTCACAAGTTGTACCTCCTTTCTCTTTCCTAAGGTGAGGTGTCCTTGAGAAGCTTTTGGTACCAGCTTGAGCAATGGATAACCAAGACATATATTTTCTCCTTAGTTGGGATGGCAATGCTAGGCATGGCATGAATGTGTGATGTATGCTTGAGGAAGGAAGGGGCTTTTATTCGAATTACATATATTAAGCTTGTACCCACCAAAAGTGTTTAGTTCTAACACAGTGACTTTCTGGATCATACATATATCTCAATCAACTTATCACTGCCAAGAGAGAGTTGTTGAGAGTACCTTGACTGGGAGTCTGAGAACCATTGACCCACAGCCCCTCCTCTCTCATCTTAAAGATTTTTAGTCTAAGTATCTTGTAGTAACTGTTAGCATCTATGAACATACAAACCTGCCTTGTGTCAAGGCAAATTACTGGCCTATGATGGTCAGCATAGTTTATTCACAGTGTCTCTCTGGCAGAGGAAGGTCTTTCCAGACAGCTGATATCTGAAACCCTCTTAACTGGAGACCTGGGATTTTCAATACAAAAAGCAAGGGCTCTGCCACTGAGCTATGGCCCCTCTCCAAATATATGTAAGTGTGTGTGTTATAAGTTCAATATAGTCTGTTACAACTGACAGCAGATCTTCATAGTCTCATGGCCAAACTACACATTATATTTTAACAAGTTGAGTCTGAGCTTCCCTGTGCCCTAATTACTTTCCCTGCAGCTACACTGCAAGGGGTGACAGACCCTCCCCCAGTGGAGACAGGGATCCCCCGCCCCCAGGCCCTACGTCCCCACTGCCAATCAGCTGGCTGGTGGGGGGAACCTACCCTGAAAAAGTGGGAGATCCATCTGACATGCAGCAACGTGTCTACATCACTGCCCATGTGACCCAGAAATGACATCATCACATCCAGGATGTTGGGGCAACATACTGGTATTTGGGGGGAAAACTCTATGGGACAAGCCAAATTTACCATAAAGTTTTTGCCAAAATACCATAGTGTTGCCCCAACATCCTGAAGGTGATGATGTCACTTCCAGATCACTTGGACAGGGATGTAGACATGTTGCTGAATGTCAGAGGGGCCTTGCTGCTGCTCCCAGTAAGTCACCCCTCCTCCTCTGGTTGCCAGGAGGGACCTGGCAATCCTATACACTGAAGTCGCAGGGAGCAGCTTTTTAAAGCTCCACAGGGGCTCAGTTTGGCTGGGGAACATAGCACAGTGGTTGGAAATGATGGGTTTCTGCTGTGCAGCACCAAAATAGTGACAGTGATGCCCCTGGGGCCATTTGGACTCAGAAAATAGCACAGGGGGAAATAGAAGGCCCTCCTTTGCCCATGCCATGGTCCCCAGCTGAATCAGGCCCCTGTGGTGCTTTTTAGAGCAGTTACCCACAGTCAACTAGACCTGACTCACTAAATGATGATGATGATGACGACGTGCTCTTTGGACCGCAGACAGCAGTCTTTTCCAGCACCCGAAATCTTTTCAACTGAAACTGTTGGGGGTTGAATTTGGAGTGTTCATAAGGTTGCCAGGTCTGGGTTGGGAAATTCCTGAAGATCTGGGGGGGGGGGTGGAGCCGAGGCAGGGCAGGGTTGATGGAGGGGAGGGACCTCAGGAGAATATAATGCCACACAGTCCACCTTCCCAAGGAGGCGCTTTCTCCAGGGGAACTGATCTTTGCAACAGGGAGATCAGTTATAACTGCAGGTCTCCAGCCACCACCTGGAGACGGGCAACCCTAGGGGTTCACTGTGCCAAGCTACACGGTGGTTGTGGTTCTATGGCCCCTCCTCACTGCCTTGTGTAATTCCCAGTCCACTGATGGAACTTGTGCATTCCACTTTGATGGCTTCCACTTTGATGGCTTCCACTTCCATCGCAATGACCAAAGGCAGAAAAGCAACCACCTTTCTTTTTCTTAGACCCCTCTGATGAACGGCTGCTGCAAACTGAGAACAAGAGGGGTATTCTACCATTTACAAAGTTAGGGATGACCAAGTCGCTCTTCCCTCGGCCACTCGCTCAAATGTTGTGCTAGACGGACCACTGGTCTGAGTCGCTGGGCTGAGCTGGGAAAACAAAAAAGCTCCAGGAAGCTTGGAAGTGGCTCCCGAATCCAGCCAGCAGGAGAAGGGTTAACGCAACCTGAGCCCGTAACCCCCTGTGGCTGTGATATAAGCCAGCCACTTTTAAACAAATTGAGGAAAATAGCCCTTTCAGCTCAGCAGGCACAGGACCGGCTGCACAAAGGAACCCTTCTAGAAATCCCCCTGAATACCCCCATTATCCTATGGGTCCCTCGCGAAGCCCCACATTTCACACCCACGCCACCTGTGATTAGTTGTTCCCCCCCTTTTTTGGCTGTCATTAGGGAGCACTTTGATGGCAGATGATTGTTTAAAGGCCTGGACGAGTGTCTAATGGGACTGGAGGACTTGGCTTCCTCCTTCTCCAGTTGATCCACCTCTCTCGCTAATTTATAAGAAGCCAAAGTGGGTGTGGGGGAAGATGAAGGAGAGACAACAGTAACAGGAGGCCAAGGAGGGGGGGAGAGCATAAAATGGATTTGGTCCTCGGTTTCTCAAAGGAAGGGATATCATGTTGAGGTGAATTCTGAGACATGATCAAACATGAGGCAGCGGCTGTCGGAGCCCTGGCTGGCTTCTTTGATAGGGCTTTCTGTTTCGAGCGGAGTCAAAGAAATGAGGAAGAAGGGCTTCCAAACAGAGCTCCCAAAGCCAATTAAGTTTGTGTGGAGTTTTGTTTCCCTTTGTTCTGGGCTCAAGTGTTTAGGAATGAAGATATAAAGCAGAGTGGGGGGAAATTGGGGGGGACAGCTTCAGAGTTATGCAGATGTGCTTCCTAAAAGGGATAATAACCACTTCCATGCAACCATTCTGACACAGTGGCTGGATTACAGTCTGTTATATTTTCAAGCATAACAGTCTCGCTATTTGGTCTTTGTGATGGCAAAAAGGGTACAAATCATTCACTTTCAAACCAGCATTGGCTTGAGTCCACAATGCCATGCTACAGGTAGTGAGGAGCTTGAAAAGCAAGCCAAGATGAAGTAACTTTTAAAGAGTTGCTTGAAAATGACGGCAACGTGAAGTGAAATTCAGACCATTGCTTGAAAAGCAAGCCAATACGGGTTAACTTTTAGAGAGGTGCTCTAAATGTAAGCCATTGGTGTCACACTGACACTGCTATGGTAAGCAGAGTTACACCTTTGTGAGGGCATGGAAGCCAAAGTGCTTAGAAACATGTAACCCCACTTAGGACTGCACCATCAGAATGTCAGGCTAGGAATGAGGAGAACCAGGTTCAAATTCCTGCTCTATCATGGAGTTTGCCTATTGAATGGCAATATTAAACCAGTTGTACTGCTGAACTGAAATTATCTATATATCTAATAGCCAAGGTGCCTCCTGCGTGTGGATAGCTAAATCCGCACATCAGGGGCACCTAGAGGGCAAAGAGATTTTCCTGCACATTTTGGGCAATCCCCAGATGTGCAGAAAAATCTGAAATTTATAAAAAACTATAGGGGGGATATTTAACCCCCCCCAAAGTAAAAGAGTCCCCTGTGCATGTACACTTACCACTGCAAACTGTGGCAGATCCACACAGGGCTTGCTGCCGTTGCTGCTGGCAGCGGTGGTGAAGCCTTGGCGGCCAGCAGCTGGGAGCCACGGCTGTTGTTGCAGCGGAGGGGGAGAATCCTGGCAGGCCCAGCGGCAGGGAGCCGTGCAGGGCTCACCACCGTTGCTGCTGGGGGGGGAGGAGAAGCCTGGCAGGCAGGTGGCTGGGAACCCACAGGGCTCGCTGCTGTTGCTGCTGTCAGTGGCAGGGGTGGGGGAGAACCCTTGGCGGGCCGGCAGCTGGAAGCCACAGCCATTGCTGCTGTTGGTGGGCAGGGGGGAAGCCTGGTGGACTACCTGCTGGGCTCACCTGCGGCTGCTTCCTCCTCCTCCATGTGGAGCTCCTGCTGCTTCAGTGGCTGGCTGGCCAGGAGTTGCAGGGAATACTCCCCCCCGCGCGAGTATCGCAGGTCCCACCTCTTGTACTGTTCTGTTACCAGAAATACTTTAGAAAGGAAGTTTTTGTGCCTGTAATATTTCTGTTTTATTTTTTAAAAAATCCCTGTATATACTAGGGGAGAATTTAACACCAAAATCATGATGTACGAAAAATTCGGTCATTTTTAGACTCAAGTGTTTGGTTCACTCCCTTGAACTTTAAGCACAAAGCAAACTTAAAACACCTAATTAAATGGTCAAGTAAAGATTTTTTTTTAAAAAAACACCTTTATCTGGGATTAGAGGTAAGTAAAATTACCCATCAATAATAAGCCCGTGACCCTGCAAGATTCTTTTGCAGCACAAAAAGTGGACCCGGCATGCATGACCAAGACCTGAGTGCAGGAGGGTAAGACAGTTCACCCTGAAATAACTGGTCTCTGCAGGTTCCTTGGTCCTCCATCAGTCCCGCACCAAAGGGTGGGGCGGGGTGGGGTAGCAATATTTATCCAAGAGTCTTTCTCCTTCAGGCCACTCCCTGCACCAAAAATCACTGGCATTGACTATGTAGGCCTGGTATGGGATGCCAAAGAGAGTCTGGCCATCTGGCTGGTGTACCAACCGCCTAAAGCACCAGAAGATGCTCTGCCAAGTCTGCTGGAGAAAATGTTGGGCTGGACCTTGGAGTTCCCTGATGCTCTCTTTGGTCCTGTTCCAAACTAGCCCCTGGGTATACCATGGAGCAATGGAAGATGAAACCGGTGCTAAGAGAGCTAGAACAAGTCTGACAGTGTACTTGTGATAAGGATGCAAGAACACCTTATAGGACATTTATGAAAGCCTCAAAGAAGAAATTCTATGTGACCTCCATTGCATCCACAAGCTCTTGCCCAGCTCAGTTATTTAGAATAATTAGATTGCTAACTATCCTCTCCCTTATGATACTTAACATCTATATGTGCCCCCTTACCCAGCTGGCCTGGGGAGTTGGGCTGGGTTGTCACCAGTACACTGATGACACCCAGCTGTATCTGCTGATGCATGGCCAACCAGATGCCATCCCAGATGCTTTGGCCAGGGCTTTGGAGGTCATGCTGGTTGGTTGAAGAGTTGACTGAAACTTAATCAATCAAAGATGGAGGTCCTATGGAGGGCCACCAGACTGGCCCTGGGCTTGTTCTGTAGAGCTTCCCAAACTCTCACAAGATTCCTTCATAAGGATTTAGATATTATGCCCTGGTTCCACCGCCTATGCTTCCTTCTACCCACAGGTTTTCTAATACAAGCTATTATTTATTGACTCTTAGTGCTTTTATATCCTAGGTTTCTTCCACAATAGAACACAAGGTAGCTCACACAAAGGTGGATCCAGCCAGGTTTTCAACTTGACCTTCCTCAGTTCTCCTTGCTGTAGTCTCCATCCCACATGGCTGTTGTCCACACAGGACCAATGGTCCCCCACATAGCTGTTTTGGTTGATCCAAGGGGTCCCATTCAGTGTTCCCTCAAACTGAGTTACTGTGAGCTAGCTCAAAGTTTTTTAGCCTCTGGCTCATATGTTTTTGTCTTAGCTCAGGAAAGATGGCTTCAGAGCAAACTAATTTATGCAGTAGCCAAATTGCTCCCTCACAACTTTAATGCCAGTAGCTCAAAAAAGTTGATTTTTTCTCACAAAACTCCACAGCTCAGAGGCAGCATTGGTCCCATCTATGGATAAGCTGGTTAGATACAAACTATAGTGTTCCCCAGGAGGTCTTATGTCCAGGCTCTGTCTACAGCAATATATTCTTAGCTCTAGCAAGTGGGTAGCATCATACAATTTCCAACCAGACCTTAGGACAAACTACCTCTATTGTGAAGCAAAGTTTGTCTTGGGCACAACTGGAGATGCTGCAAAGTCTATAGAGAACATGTTTGGGAGGCGTAGATACCATCTTCTATCATTGTGATCACTCTTAAGTCCAGTCTGGGATCCTCTCACCTTCCTGCCTTCCGGCTTGCACAGCTGCTGACAGGCCTGTAGCTAGAAATTTTTTGTTAGTGGGGGCAACAAGGGGGCTGATTTTCAAAGAAGCCAGCTTGAACCCCCTTCCCCTGGCGGCGTTGACCTCAGAGCAGTCTGAGGTGACAGGGAATGAAAGAGGCCAGCAGAGAGGAGGAGAGTTTGCAACAGAGGCAGCAGGAGTGTGTGTGTGTGTGAGTGTGTGTGTGTGTGAGTGTGTGTGTGTGAGAGAGAGAGAGAGAGAGAGAGAGAGAGAGAGAGAGAGAGAGAGAGAGAGAGGGATCCCCAAGACCTCTTGAGATGATAGATGCTTTAGGCTGGTCCTGCATTGGGCAGGGGGTTGGACTAGATGGTCTGTATGGCCCCTTCCAACTCTATGATTCTATGAATTGACCCGAATTTTAAAAAGGTGATTTTTTTTCATGCACACCCCTAGTCTCCCCCTCAAGTTCTTGAGGGTTCTTACTTGCACATTCAGATTCCTAACACAGATTTTTAAAAACACCTAACATAGATTTTTAATTCTTTTTAACAAATTTAGAGTCCAGTGGCACTTTTAAGACCAGCATGCACGCTTTTTCAAATATGATTTTTTTTTTAAAAAAAGTGTAGTTTCTGTTGCATTTAACACACCAATTTTTTTTAAAAAAAACAACTATAAATTTAGTAGAGAATCATGTATATCGATGTTCATAGTTCCCTTGTTTCTTAAAGAGGTCTTAAAGATGCTGAGTATCAGCCGATTGCCATTTTTCCATAGAGAAAGGAAATCCGAGATCTCGTGCTGTGGGCAGGGCCTTTCCTTCCTTAGAAAGGCATATCCACAAGAGCGGGTGGATGGGGGAAGAACTGGGCAAATTGCCCCACGGTCTGCAAGACCGAGGAAGCCAATTATAAGTAAGGCCAACTTTATTCAAGGAGGATTACTCCCAGGAAATTGGACTTGGCCTTCATTGCTGGTGTAGATGATTTCTTCCTTTTGTACATTTTATATAATCCATATGCAATATATAGAGTCTTTTTGAGTACAATGTGCACAATTTATATTTGGAATGCTACTTTATTCGTAACAATGAAAATACGCATATTTTACTGGGTGGGGGAGAGAACTGGTGCAAGGAAATAGAAAGTGGCACAAAAATGAAGACTCGTGGATGCCATACGTGCAATAGAGAAGCAAGGGCAAAATGGCCAGATTATAACCGAACCAACAATTAAATCATTCAACTGTTGGGGACCACGTTACCTGAAAAATCACCGGATTCCCATATAGATGTGCCTCAGCACCAAAGTAAACATCAGAAGGCCTTCCCCATCTTTTCTCGCTACTTATGACATTTTCATCCCAACCTTCTACCAAGGTATTCAGAATCACATACATGGTTCTCTCCTTCTTTGTTTTATCCTCACATCAACCGTGTGAGGTAGGCTAGGCTGAGGGAGAGTGATAGGCCCAAGGTCACCCAGCTAATGTTCACAGCAGAGTGGGGATTCAAACCTGGGTCTTCCAGATTCTACTCCAACACCCTCTAACCACTAAAGCACATCAGCTCACACCTGAAGTACTGCCTGAAGTATGTTGTGTCAGGGGTAGGAGCAGTGTTCCCCCTAAGCTGAATTAGTGTGAGAAAGCTCACAGTTTTTTAGCCTCTGGCTCGGTACTGGTGCAAGGAAAGGTGTAAGGGAACACAGATGCAGAACATGACAGTTCCAGATGGTCAGCCATGTTGGTCTAAAGCAGTAGAAAAAAAATTAGAAGTCCAGTGGCATCTTTAAGACCAGCAAAAGTTTATTCAAGGGTTTAAGCTTTTATGTGCATGCACGAAAAAGTGTAACAAAGTGTGCGTGCACACGAAACCTCATACCTTGAATAAACCTTTGTTGGTCTTCCAGGTGCCACTGGACTCTTTATTTTTTTTCCTGCAGAACATGACAGTTGGGTGACTGTAACAAAGAGGGACTCCCTTTGGAGGAAGGGGATTCATTCCATCTTTGTTGATGTTTCACCAAAGACCAAGCTGGAACCTGTAGGTTATGCTACTGTGTAACAGAATGAAATTAGCTCCATGGATGCTTGCTTTGATAATATTTTTACTAGTTGCTGGTTTGATAATTGCCTCATTTACTAGTTACAATGAGCACATCTACAATTTATGCATAGTGTACAACACATTTAACCAGGTTCTGATCTCTAGTTTCATTCGTAAAGTGAATGTGGGTCAGCTCTTTCTTAGCAACAGCTGTACACCTCTGCATGCAAGATGTCTCTGCTAAGCTCCTTCCTGCCAGACCAAATGGTGCCGACTCAAGTCTCAGGGCCAGTCCTGCTGTAGAAATTGGTAGAGATGGAATGTCTAAGAATGTGAAAGTGCTAAGAGATGAACGTGAATAATATGGGTTGATGGGAAGTCATTACAGAGATGTGGGAATTCAGAAAGAGATTTAAGAGTCTCTTGAATTTTTATCCATCAAGTGACACGGTCTCCATTTCTTTTTCTAAAAAATTCTAATTTGTTAACAGCCCTGTACTCTGCACTTCGCAACCCTCTAGGGGCCCATTTTTAAGAGGCAGCAGGTATTTAACATACAATCACTCACTTATTAAATATAAATGAAATATATACTCGAGGCAGCCAAAGCGACACATATCTAGCATGGTACACAGGGGGGAATCCACTTTTGAAGTTCACATTAACTTTAATAGGAACCAGAAGGCTTGGTATTCGATTATATAACTCCCCCCACCCCTTACCAGATCAGAAATGTATCCCTCTGTTTTTTACTCTGAATATACTTAGAAATTTTATATTAAATCTCTAGTCAGTGCAAATAAATAAATACATATATACATGCATAAAAGCCTGGATTATTATTAAGATACACTAAGGCCCTTAAACTATGTCAAATCTAAGAGGTCCCATAGCCATACTAACAAAAAGAAATGTATTCTAAAACTGAAATTTGCAATAGTTTTGTATTCAGAGGCTCGGTAGCTTACTTAGCTTGTGCAAAAATATGGCTCTGCGTTAAATAAACTTTTAAAAAGGGACACTACTAAAATCCGATCATATTAATTAAACATACATTGTCTGTATCAAAAAGACAGAATTTGTTGAAAGGACAATAGCACAAGGGTTACCAGCTGTGTGTGTGTAAAGTGCTGTCAAGTTGCAGCTGATTTATGGGGACCTTGTGGGGTTTCCAAGGCAAGAAATGTTCAGATGTGGTTTGGCACTGTCTGCTTCTGCTAAGCAACCTTGCAATTCTTAGTAAGCTCCCATCCAAGTACTAACCAGGGCTCACCCTACTTAGCTTCTGAGATCTGATTGAGACTGGGTTAGCCTGGCAACTAGATTGCCAGCTTGTTGTTGTTCAGTCGCACAGTCGAGTCCGACTCTTCGCGACCCCATGGACCAGATTACGCCAGGCCCTCCTGTCTTCCACTGTCTGCTGAAGTCTGCTCAATTTCATGTTCGTTGCATCGATGACACTGTCTAACCATCTCATCCTTTGCCGTCCCCTTCTTCTTTGACCTTCAATCTTTCCCAGCATCAGGGTCTTCTCCAGTGAATGCTCCCTTCTCATTTGGTGGCCAAAATATTTGAGCTTCAGCTTCAGGATCTGGCCTTCCAGGGAACAGTCAGGGTTGATTTCTTTTAGGATTGACTGATTTGATCTCCTTGCAGTCCAAGGGACTCTCAAGAGTCTTCTCCAGCACCATAGTTCAAAAGAATCTATTCTTCGGCGCTCAGCCTTCCTTATAGTCCAACTCTCGCAGCCATACATTACTACGGGGAATACCATTGCTTTGACCATGCGGACTTTTGTTGGCAAGGTGATGTCTCTGCTTTTTATCATGCTGTTTAGGTTTGCCATCGCTTTCCTCCCAAGGAGCAGGCGTCTTTTAATTTCATGGCTGCAGTCACCATCTGCAGTGATCTGGGATCCTAGGAACGTGAAGTCTGTCACTACTTCTATGACTTCCCCTTCTATTTGCCAAGGAGTGATGGGGCCAGATGCCATGATCTTAGTTTTTTT
Source organism: Gekko gecko (assembly GCA_029375565.1). Taxonomy (NCBI): domain Eukaryota; kingdom Metazoa; phylum Chordata; class Lepidosauria; order Squamata; family Gekkonidae; genus Gekko; species Gekko gecko. Next base: position 47,469,753 of record JAPDNY010000016.1, on the reverse strand, counting down.
GATGTTGAGCTTCAAGCCCACTTTTGCACTCTCCTCTTTCACCCTGAGCAAGAGGCTCTTTAGGTCCTCTTCACTTTCTGCCATCAGAGTGGTATCGTCTGCATATCTGAGGTTATTGATCTTTTCCCCAGCAATCTTAACTCCAGCTTGTGATTCATCCAGGCCAGCATTTCGCATGATGTACTCTGCATATAAATTAAATAAGCAAGGTGACAATATACATCCTTGTCGTACTCCTTTTCCTATGCTAAACCAATCAGTTGTTCCATATCCGGTTCTAACTGTTGCTTCTTGACCCTTATACAGGTTTCTCAGGAGACATATGAGGTGGTCTGGTACTCCCATCTCTTTAAGAACCTGCCATAATTTATTGTGATCCACACAATCAAAGGCTTTAGTATAGTCAATGAAGCAGAAGTAGATGTTTTTCTGGTACTCTCTTGCTTTCTCCATAATCCAGCGAATGTTAGCAATTTGATCTCTAGTTCCTCTACCTCTTCGAAACCCAGCTTGTACTTCTGGCAGTTCTCTATCCACGTACTGTTGGAGCCTAGCTTGTAGGATTTTGAGCATGACCTTGCTAGCGTGTGAAATGAGTGCAATTGTGCGATAGTTTGAACATTCTTTGACGTTGCCCTTCTTTGGGATTGGAATGTAAACTGACCTTTTCCAATCCTGTGGCCACTGTTGTGTTTTCCAAATTTGTTGGCAAATTGAGTGCAGCACTTTAACAGCATCTTCTTTTAAGACTTTGAATAACTCAGCTGGGATACCATCACCTCCACTAGCTTTGTTGTTAGTAATGCTTTCTAAGGCCCATTTAACTTCGCTTTCCAGGATGTCTGGCTCGAGGTCAGTGATTATACCATCGTGGTTGTCAAGGACATCGAGGTCCTTCTTGTATAGTTCTTAGATTGCCAGTTAGAAGTGTGCATAACACCATTTCTGTGCTGAAGATATACACATAAATCATCATTTTTGGTTGTTACTGTCATTTTCCAGAATAGTATAAGAATCCGGGATTCTTAGTGAAACTAGCTACCTTCCCAGAAGAAATCCATGTTGCTTTTGAGATCAGGTGCTGCTAGCCAGCTACCGCAATGCACTTGTGTTTTCCCTTGATTCTACTGATTTTTCCGAGCAATGGCATTTCTCCCTTCTAATCAGTTCCTTGCAAGTGAGAAGCACTGAGTACTTCCAGCCGATCACCTTTGGAGATAAGCCACAGAGAGCTGCATTTCTCTTTCCCTCTCTCCTTTGTTTGGGGGTGGAGCCTTTTGTTCTTCTGTGGCTGGGAAAATACAGCTGAGAGCCAAATTAAATTTTAGACCTTATGGTCTGTTTTGAACATTATTAAGCTTTTGGGCTCCTGAGGAGACAGTCCATAACAGTGGGAACCTGCTCAGAAGCCAGCTGGAATATATCAGAATCAGTGGGATAAATAATTTGGTGCGCTTCAGGGCACCTGACAGATTGCGACCTGAAGAAGCTGAGGGAAACGAGCACCAACCGGGGTCTGTCATTGCGGGACTGTATATTAATATGTTGCCTTAATGCGCTGCTTCAGTATGAATGAATTACTATCCACAAATTAGACAATTTTTGTAAGCCTGGTATAAACAACTCTTTTTCTTTAAGAATAATTGGGAGCAGTGTTCCCTCTAAGCTGAGTTAGTGTGAGCTAGTTCACAGTTTTTTACCCTCCGGCTCACACATTTTTGTCTTAGCTCAGGAAGGAGGGCTCCAGAGCCAACTAATTTATGCAGCAGCCAGATTGCTTGCTCACAACTTGAATGCCAAGCAGCTCACAAAGTAGGATTTTGGCTCACAAGACTCCACAGTTTAGAGGGACCATTGAATGGGAAAGTAACTTTTACAGTGTAACAGTCCATGGACTTTTTTTGTGTGTGGCTACAACTCATTATCAGCAAGCAGCTGGCCCTGGGCCAGAAGATGTACACTTTTGTCTTCTCTCCTGGAGTTCCATTCTAAGCTTCCGTCTCCAGTGCTCAAGGGGTGTGGGTGAAACTGGAGGGATAGTAATGACCACCTGGGTTTCATCCATTGGAACAGGCTGAAAGGTGCTGGTGGCTCTGCATCAGCTGTCAACTGGAAACTCTGACAAGCCTGCAGTTCATCTTCTTGCTTGCCAGCTTCTGCCACTTCAGAGTTGGCTACACAGCACTACTCTTCTCCTAAGGAGTCCTCTCCTGAGGAGTTCTTCTCTCCTGACTGATTCAGAACAACAGGCAAGACTCATTCTGCTGCAATTTTGGTGTCATTTGGTTGAAATCTAGCCCCTCCAGCCCCCCTGAAAATTTACCCATATGACAAAATGGTGGGATGTACTAAAATGAATGTACTGAAATGAATTATAGGAATGTCTCTTGGGAACAATGGGGGATACTTAAAGGCCAACTGAATACAATGGGACACCAGCACTTTCCCCCAGCTTCAGACCTTTAGCCCTTGTCTGTAACTGCTAGAACCAGTTTGGCATGAGCACACCAGAATTCTGGCTGAATTTTGTCATTCACCAAGACAGAAATAAGCAACCAGCTACAGATTAGGGATGAATGAATGCTATTTATCTATTTTTAAAATATACATTAATATATAGTTCTGTCAATGGTTTTGAGTCTTCACTTTTTGCTATTAACTTTAGATATTCCTTAGTAATATAATCTGTATGTCTTCTTTTAGCATGCACTAATTATTTACCCTGAATAAGCTTTTAATATATATATATATCTGTGATCATATGCTAAGACTACACAACCCATGATGCAAATTAACTGTGCAAAAAGCTTTCTAGGCTGGCAAATAAGAAATACAGAAAGATAGAGCGACCCATAAATGGGAAGGCCGGAAATCTGAAAAAGCAGCCAATTGTCCTATGGAAATCAGTTATTTGTGGTTGGGAAATAAGATTTCCCAATGGACCTCTTTCTAGTTGTTATATGGACTGTATCCATAAAATACATGTGATTTATATGTATGATGTAGTATAACGATTAAAGGATGCCCTAGCTTTGGAACACCTTCCCTCTGTACCTGTACCTCCTTATAGGTTTATGGACACAGTTCAGATTCATCCTATTCTGGCAGTTTGTCAACATTCACGAGGAGTCCACACTCACTCTCTTTACTGTTTTGACAAGATCGGTTTTCAGTTGTGCTCTATGATCAAACATATTTTGTCCTGGAAAACTGGACCTTGTGATCTCCTTTTTATAAAAACATGGATGTTTACAACTCTGGATATATCTCTCTGTGCTTAGTGTACATAACACTTCATTCATCTGATGAAGTGGGCTCTGGCTGATATTGAAATGAATTTGTTAATCCTGTAGATGCCAGAAGACACTGTTGTTATCTGAACAGCAACAGGCTAACATGGCTACCCCTCTGGAATCTCTCCTTGGCCACTTGCCAGGTGCTGGACTGTTCTCTTCCCAGCATTGGGGGAATGGCCTATTAATTTTCCCAAGCTTTTAGATGAGAGTTTTTATTTTCTGTTTTTTTTTTGGTACGGTCCTCCCACCACCCCTGAACTGTCATATTTATTGGATTTTAAGTCTAGTGTATTTGTATTTCATTATCAACTGCTGGTTTTAATGCTTTCGTGCTGTGGGAATCCTGTTTTTCCCCTGCTGTTTCATATTGATTGATATTTTATTATTACAATTTTAATTGCTTTTAGCAAGTTGTTAGCCACCCCAGGAGGCGGTTTGCTAGCTGGAACTGGAGACAAATGTTTAAAATAAGTAAACAACAGAATAACATAAATCGATGCACAACTAACTTACTATGCGTCTAGGTGTTTTTATCCTCATTCCCTTTTCTCCCTTTGAAAACTCTGTAGAAAGCATGAGAAACACTCAGTGCACCAAAACACAAAACAAGGACCATAGGCTTAGGTTAAACAAGGGAGGAGTAAACCTGAAAGGGGTATTTGGTAGTCAAAACTGTAGGAACGAGAATTGGAAATCATAGACCACATGCGCCTTCCTTATAGTTGGCACCCAAAAGACTACTTCAACCAAAGTATAACATGTAAGAAATGATGATTTGTACATAATTGACGTAGGTGACTGCCCGGGGCCCATCACCCCAACTGCCAGCACCCCCGAGCCGGCAATAGCCCTCAACTTATCAGCAGGGGGGAGAGCTGGGAGCACCACCAAATGCGAGGCTGCCTCAATCACCGAAATAGTAGATGAGGTACAGCCAAGTTTGGGAGCTGGTGAAATTGAGGAGAGTGGAGGCAGAACAGGCGGAGAACAAGGGTGGTGGTGGCATGGGGTGGTTGGAGGCTGGGCCCACAACTGGAGCTGGCAGAAGAGCTGGGATGGAGAGCAGCAGGGGTGGTGGGCAGAGTCGTCCCAGCAGCAGCAAAGGGAGGCAAGGCTGAGAAAGGCACTGGCCACACCTGACGTTGAGGCTACAGCATGGGGGGGGCAGGATGAGTTGAAGCAATTGTGATTGGATTCCCCAAGGGAGTCCACCCCTGCCTTTTGAGGGAGGGTTGGCTATGGCAGATGGGAGGTGTTCCAGGGCTCTTGATTTAAATGGGGAGACATCCACCACAGAAATCTCATGCTCAAAGTTCTGAGTCTAGGACCCAGGTTAAAACATGAAATGGCTGAGCGAGTGAGAGAGTCTGGTGAAGCAAGCTATGATGCAGCAGCAGCAGCAGAACTGGAAGAGGGAGATGGCCAGTTCCACTGCGGGCCTGATGGAAAACCTCTGGGAGCCTGATCCGGCCCCTGGTTTGACACCCCTGCTCTATGGATTTCTCTATGTTCTTCACCACAAAGATCTGGGGAAATTTCTAGAGCATCAACCAGAAGTGACATCACATCCTTCCTAAACTTGACCCTCCCCAGGCATTGTCCTCTAAATCTCCTGACATTTGTCAAGGCAGTGCTGGCAAACTCTACTTGAGAGGGAAACACAAACTATTCTCAAGGACTCACAGATATACTCACATGCATACACCATGCAAGGTTACTCAAAGTACAAAACAGCTGCCCAGATGTTCCATTCACAAGAACTGGGAGCCTGTCAGTCACAAGTACTGGGAGCACAGAAGACCCTGTGAAGCACCCGATATGTGTGGTTGCCATCTTACATGAACTGGGCAACCTGTGGATTTTCCAGGCGGGTACAGTTTCCATTCATGCAAACCAGAAATCTGATTAATGCTGAAGGAGAGAACAAGCCACTGGCTCAAGGTCACCTGGCGAGATTCATGGTTAAGTCAGCATTCAAACGCAGGCCTCCTAGTCTAAAACGCTAACTACTAAGCCTCCTTGGTTCTGGTAATGCCGTCTTGACACATTAGGTTTTTCCTCACATTGAAATGAAGGAACGTTTGTTAACCCTGCTTGGATAAATCGTACTCCGCAAGATACCCCAATGGAATAGGAATAAACTCAAACACAATTCGGGTGTGTTCTGGAATACATGTCGGATCCCTCCAAAACTCCCTTTTGCCCATTAAAGATATTCACCCAGAAAATCCTGGCTCAGTCCTCAGGCTGGATGCCAAGACCTGCTCGAAAGCTGTCCAAAGATCTGCTCCATTGCCATTTCTTTCGTAGCCTGCCTCAAATCTTCAGTCTTTTTTTGTTTGTTTGTTTCCCTGTCTGGCCAGCCTCCAGCCGTTCTGCCTCTAATTATGGGATGCCACAAAAAACAGCTTGTGAACACAGCTCCTTCTTCTGGCCCGATTTCCGCTTTCACAGCACTGCCATCCATTTTATTTAATCTCATCGGAAGGGGAAAAAAGGCAAGTCACCAGGGTGTGTATGTGGGGGAGCTGAAGAGGGGAACTGAAGGCTCCTTTCTCTGTCTATCTGGAAACACTTAATTGGTTTGTAAGCTGGTAAAACAAGCTCGAACATTCTCCTCTGCTGAAATTTAAATTCGGCCTCAGGTTATGTAACCCGGGTGCAGAAAAAGAGGGGGGGGGCAGCTAATAAATACAGAGAAATGCCTTTAACGCATCCTTGACTGCAGATACATAGCCAATTAGGCTCCCAACTCTCTCTGATGGTGTTCCACAATGGTTGTGTGCACAGCCAAGCACATTGTCAGAGAAATGTGTCGGCTGTTGCCTTGGTAACAATGACCATTTCCTAGTGCATGCTGGGGATGTTTTACACAAGCCATGAGAGGAATTCTGACACTGCGGTCTCAGATTCATAAATTATATTTTTAAAAGGGACAGGCTTTGACAAGTCCTGTGAATAATTCCCCCCCAGTCATTATTTAAAAATAACAGCTTGCTTAGCTCTCTCTCTCTCTCTGTGTGTGTGTGTGATGTGAAAGGGGCTTTACAAATTTCAGCCACAGCATCCCTTCCAAACCACAATTGTTTCTGTTTTTCAGATAAGGCTAAGAGATATTAATTTGTTTGGCCTTGCTCAGTTAAACAGTGGAGGTTAGAGCTTCAGGCCATGCAGGCTGCCATGCAGGCTGCAAACTTTGACACTAAACTTTGCCGGGTGAATGCGCCTTGTCCAAACGCCTTCAGTTATTCACAAGAGGTTGGATCCAACCAGCTTGCCAGATGGTGAAAAGGAACTGCCCTGGAAGGCTATGCTGCAGAACCTGGGACCTGCATAGACAAAAGCCATGCAGGATGAGGGCTGTAGCAACGAGGGGCACCGGGGGGGGGGAACCCTGGCTAGATTCAACCCAAGACAAGCTTCTACTTGATTTACCTCAATACAGTCTGGATAAATTTGTTGTAAGCACAGTGTCATGTGTTGAAAAACTGTACCTTTGTGGTAGCCACCAGTGTTCCCTCTAAGCTGAGTTAGTGTGAGCTAGTTCAGTTTTTTAGCCTCTAGCTCACACATTTTTGTCCTAGCTCAGGAAGGATGGCTCCAGAGCAAAACTGATTTATGCAGCAGCCAAATCACTCGCTCACAACTTTAATGCCAGTAGCTCACCAAGTAGGATTTTTGCTCACAAGACTCCACAGTTTAGAGGGAGCATTGGTAGCCACATAGTCATTGCATTTTCCTGTTACTTTTGTTTGGTCGAAGACCTAAACCATCTCTTTTATGGGGGAAGACGAAGTATTCCCTGGAGTTCTTCAGGTCATTAAACTGACCAACGTATAAGAAGCATAGAATCCTTTGCGGCTCATCCTTGCTTTTATGCCTGTGAACACATGAACTCAGGAAGCTGCCTTATACTGAATCAGACCCTTGGTTCATTAAAGTCGGTATTGTCTATTCAGATCAACACTGGCTCTCCAGAGTCTCAGGCTGAGGTCTTCCACATCACCTCCTACCTGATTCTTTTTTTCCTCTCTTCAACTGGAGATGCTGGGGATTGAACCTGGGACCTTCTGCAATGACTATCATCACTTAGACTGAATTCCTTGCTTTTTACATCAGCACAGCAATACCCGTTTAATAAATGACTGCAAGAACTGACTGCAAGGTTAATGAGGATCATGGGTAGATACTGAAGGCGCACAGAGATGCTAAGTAGTGGCCCAGGACAGACTGGCAATTTGCCCCGGTAGCCAGTCGCGGCAAAAAAAACCCGGATTAAACAATACCGGGTTTTCCTGTCCACACAGCGGGGGCCGCTGCCGGAAGATACGGGACGGAGGCGCGCGGGAGCGTTCAGACTGCCGCGCCGGAGGCGTGCTATATTCGCCATTTTCCCATTAATTCGGCTGTGGGCGTATGTGCGCATGAGCGCTCATGCGCATAAGCACATTTTGCCGATTTTTTTTTTTTTTTTGCCCTGCAACGCCAGCACCGCATTGGGCAGTGGAGCGGAGCGCAGCCAATCACACCGCTGCTGCCTCATGCCCAACGCGGGTTGCTCCCGGCTTTTCGGCTGCGCGTTCAGACTCCCTGGAAGCGGAGAAACGCGCGACGAACGCAGGCTTTCAAGATTTGCGAAGGCTTTTATCAGGGGTTTTTTTAATCCGGCAGTGAAGCGCAAGAGCACCGGTAGGCTACGGGTGGGGGACGCCAGGCAGATGTGCCTGTGTGAACGTTCCATTTACTCTGGTATTGAATCGTTGTCAGCCCGGGTCCCATCCCGGGGCAAATTGCCAGTCTGTCCTCGGCCAGTAAGTTTCAACTAAAAAAAGTCTCAAATTGCATTTTTTTCCTATATGCTCTTTTCAAAACTGGAGGCAGTAGCAGACGGGGTGCAGTGGTGGTGGTGGTGAGAAAGTCTTATCATGTATGAAGTCACGATCATGAAGACAGAAATGCCCAGAGAGCTCACTGAATAATTAGCTCCCTTCTTGTGACTAGTGAGAAGGATGTAAGCTTAAATAATGGACTTTCAAGCATAACTACTTCAGACTTTCATTTCCACCTAAAAAAGATGGGGCCTGTTACTGTGCTCATCAGCAGTACGTTTTATGAAAAAACATTCCAAATTAGAACGTCAACCATTTTGCAGCACTGTTGCATATGCTGCTTTCAGATAGTAGCTAGGCTCCAAAAGAAAAGTTTTAATAAAAACATCATTTTCTTCTTTGATTGCACCAGACTGAGTTGCACCATAGATATTTCAAATAGTACCATCTGGAAGACAGAACATCTGTCAGACCTAGCAGGACCATGGGGGTAACAGAGCTAAAATCAATGCATGGGTCCATAAGGCTAGGTAGTTCAGAAAGGCCAGTTACATATATGGATCATACCAGAGAGTGGAGCAATAGAAGGCTGCCCCTTCACAAAGCATGGGCAGATCAGATAATGTGTCCAACACCTCCCCAAATTTCCCAAGGAAGCTTCCTTATATCGTATCAGACCATTGGTCCATCTAGTCCAGTATACTCTGACTAATGAGAGCTCTCCAGAATTTCTTAAGCAGATAAAAGGTCTTATCAATCACCTGACCATTGAGTCCCTTTCCGTTGGGCTATGAGCAATGTCTTTTCCTGATGTCATGAAAGAATTAACATGTTGTTGTGTATGCTAATTCCTACCTAGTTAGTTTTGCTGAGGCGGCTCAGGGCGGCTTACAAGCAGTTAAAACCAGTATGCAATTTAAAACACAATATTACTACATCTAAAAACAATACAATAAATACTAAATTACATTAAAATATGGCAGCATTCTGTATAAAGTGCTGTATAAAGTGCTGTTGCGGTACTGCCGGTGTGCATAACAAGTTGGTATTGGAATTGTCTGTTGGCTAATCAATAGATGTGAGGATGTCCCAGGGGTGGAGGCTTAGAAAAGTTTTATAGCCCTTTGTTCTAACTCTTGCCTGGGGCACAGACAAGAGATAAATGTTAAAGAGACAAGATGTAGACTGCAATCACACACACTAAATGTGTGTGACATCGCTATGATACCATCAGCGTATAGCCAATAGAGGCACTCTGGCCCTGGCATGGGGCTCTTAGTTGTATATGGGCACCATTGGAGTAACGCCAACTGGGTGTTTTAGTGTGTTGTGTGGTGCTTACCCTGTAATGGCTCTTTCTTGTGTTACTGTTGTTTTACCGTTAGCTGACATGGAGTTTTATGGTTGTATTTATTCATGGTTTGTTTTATGTTTTATCTGGTTGTATGGCATTGTTGCCCTTGTTCGCCGCCCTGAGCCCATGTGGAAGGGCGGAATATAAATCGAATAAATAATAATAATAAATAATCCACTTTCAATGCACTTTCCAACTGGATTTTGCCAGTTCACACAGAAACATCCAGTTGGAAAGTGCATTGCAAGTGTTTGTGATTGCAGATGTAGATTAGAAAGCTAGGCAGGATGTTTATTGTTTTAAACTCCCAGTTCCTTTTCCCCATAAGTAATTAGTAAACTTTAGTTTTTAAAGCTAGTACACATGTGTGCTACATACTTGTTTTGCTCCGCTACCTCAAAATAACCCAACACTTTCAGACAGAGAAATCAGGAACTGAATTTGAAACTCTAAACAGAAAACTCATGTTCTACTACATGAGGTGGCTCACTACATATTTAAACACTCTTTATGTAAGCATCCTTAGGAGTAAACTTTTGGCTAGCATCCTGCCATCGCTGGAAGACAGGTAAAGGGTTCTGTGTAGTTGAAACCAGTGTTCTCGCTAAGCTGAGTTAGTGTGAGCTAGCTCACAGTGTTTTAGCCTCCAGCTCACACATTTCTGTCTTAGCCCAGGAAGGAAGGCTCCAGAGCAAACTAATTTATGCCATAATCAAATCACTCGCTCACAACTTTAATGCCAGGAGCTCACAAAGTAGGATTTTTGCTCACAGGACTCCACAGCTTAGAGGGAGCATTGGCTGCAATTGACTCCAGGCAACCCCATGAAGTTCCACCTGATGGGGTTTTCAAGGCAAGAGATAAGCAGGGGTGATTCGTCATTGCCTTTCTCTGCAAGGCTAGAGTCACACACGCTAAATAATCCACTTTCCACCCACTTTCTGGGCACTTCCCAAATGGATTTTACTGTGTGGACTGAAAAAACCCAGTTGGAATGTGGACTGAAAGTGAATTATTTGGTGTGTGTGATCACAGCCCAAGTCTTCTTTGGAGGTCTCCCATCCAAGTCCCAACGCTGTTCAGCTTCCAGCCTCTGATGAGATTGGCTAGTCTGGGCTATTAGAGTGGCTGTGACAGGTCTTCCCTAAAGCAAATATGCTTTCTCATCCAGGCAGTGACATGTTTGTTTTATTGAGGTTTCCAAATGTTGCTCTAAAAATATTCGACGGTGGGGGGGACACAGTGGGGCACCCTATGTTGTTGGTTCCCTGACTGGACATTGATGACTCAGTGAGGGATGTATAAAAGCCAGCTGGGGAGATTTTGCACGGCACATGTAGCCCAATCCTTCAACACATTTATCAGAAGTAACGACCAATAGGATTTACTCCCAGGTTAAAGTAGATAAATAGGTACCACTTCGGTGGGAAGGTAACAGTGTTCCATGCCCCTTGGTGTTTAGTCATGCCGGCCACATGACCACAGAAACATCTTCAGACAGCGCTGGCTCTTCGGCTTGGAAACAGAGATGAGCACCGCAACCCTAGAGTCGGATTCGACTGGCTTTCGAGCAAGGGAACTTTTATCTTTTAAATGCACAAAGGGTTGCCACCGTTATTGTTTGCTTACAGAATGTGATTTCGATGGTATGGTATAAATTGTATTGGCCCATAGCCATGTATAATAAAGCTCGATTCTGAAATTGGGTGTTTTTGTTCTTGCACTGTGCTCAGAAATCTAACCCACGAAATTACTCTGCGTGCATGCGTGTAAAGTGCCGTCAAGTCACAGTCGATTTATGGAGACCCCAGCAAAGGGCTTTCAGGGCAAGTGAGAAGCAGAGGCGGTTGGCCAGTCGCCTTCCTCTGCAGAATCTTCCTTGGTGGTCCCCTCCCCACAAGTACTGACCCGACTTAGCTTCCAAGATCTGATGAGATCCGGCTATACCCTGCCGCCCTCCCTCCCCACACAGTTATTACTCATACTCTGTTTATCCTACAATAAAGAGCGGAGTTGTAAGTAGCTGGAAATCTAATCAGCAAATATCGGGCCGCCTTCACTGCAGCAAAGGGACGGAAGGTTGACTTTATAAATCTTTGGGATTACGCCATGTTCTGTGGGATAGCTTCGGTCTAAACGACCGGGTGCCCACAAGAGGATTAGAATGCATCATCCCTCCCTCATCCTCCCCTCCCCGAACTCTGAGCCACTGTGTCAGCAAACAGAATCACAGCGCAGGAAACCGCTAAAGCCAGAGCATTGATTAGCTGCGAGTGCCGCTTCAGCGAGATGGATTGACCCGGCGTGTTTGCATGTGTGCACCGGGGAGATCCGTCTTTTCTACTGACCAGGACAGCTGTATTCACCGGGGGATCACCAATCATCCTGTGAGGAACTGCTTCTGTCCTTCAACAGGCAATTAACGTGAGTCCATTACTGCTCCCTGGAGGCCCCCCGGGAGGGAGGGCCCCCCCTGCAAAAGGCATTGACTGAAAGGTCAGGTGCCTCCTGAGGCCAAGGAAGAAGCTGTGCCTTGTGAAATGGAGTGGAAAGCAGGAGCTATTTATCACCTGCTAGTAATTCACCGAAAGGAGGAGGGAGGGGGCGTCTACCCTGTTTGGAGATGGGAGCCTGTGAGCATCAAGAGTGGGCAAGTCGCAGCATCTCCCGTTGGGGGAGGGGGCATTCGGTGAGCTTTTCTCTGAGCTCAGAGGTGGGGAAGGGGGTCAGAACTAGGCCCCAACTGCCTTGTCATATTTCAGCCCTGATGGCAAAGGAGGAGGACATCAGTTGATTAATTCCCGGGCCACCAGGTGTCAGAGAGGAGGAGGAGGAGGAGGAGAAGAGAAGGAGGAGGAGGAGGAGATTGGATTTATACCCTGCCCTTCACTACCCAAGGGAGTCTCAGAGCGGCTTACAAACTCCTTTCCCTTCCCCTCCCCACAACAGATACCCTGTGAGCAATGCTCTCTCTAAGCTACTCTGTGAGCTACTGGCATGAAAGCTGTGAGCGAGCGATTTGGTGCTGCAGAAATTAGTTTGCTCTGGAGCCATCCTTCCTGAGCCAAGACGTGTGAGCTAGCTCACACTAACTCAGCTTAGAGGGAATACTGCCTGTGAGGTAGGTGGGGCTGGGAGAGCTCTGATAGAAACTGCTCTTTTTCAAGAACAGCTGTGCCAGAACTACAGCTTGCCCAAGGTCATCCAGCAGGTGCAAGTGGAGGAGTGGGGAACCAAACCTGGTTCTCCCAGATTAGAGTCCACGCACTTAACCAGTACATCAAACAGCCACAGGGATTTCTTTTTTTTTAGAGGAAGACATTCCCGGTGCAGGAGGTTCATGGCTTGGAGACAACACCAAGAGCTCAACAGAAATACTTTAGGCAAGAGGTTGAAAAGGGTACACAGCTCCGCATGCTTGGAAATGTTACTTCTTGCGGTTCCAGGGACAGGGAGGGTGGCTGAGCTGCAAGATCAAGGACAGGCCCCTTTGGTTTGCTCCCGAGACTGGTTCAACAAAACCACCCACCATCAGGAAGCGTCTGCCCTGACACGTCTAAATAAACTGCTAACTTGATTTGGCAGCTTTATTACTGAAACACCGCATGGTAACGACACACGGGTGGCCAGGGGAGGGGCCATACTGGGCAGAGGAGACTTTGTTGACTGCGGTTTGGAACAGAAAGGGGGAGTCTTAATTGGTTCATGCTGTGCATCTGGACAATCTTGCTCTTTGGCAAAGGTGGACACTGGTTCAGTGCAGGTGCATTGCTGCCCCAGGTGTTTTAGGACTGGGAGAAGTCACCAAAGCAGACACTCTCCAGTTCAAATGACTGGGGAGGGAACTCTCTTGGTGCTCCCGGTCAGGGCCTTTTTTTGGTGATAGTACTCACCAGTGTTGGGTACCGGCACTTTTCGAGGGTATATCCTGATACTTATGTGCTGGACCACCCCACTCAGCCAGAGACAGAATGGACTCTTAGGACAGGGAGTGGCAGAGGGAGAGGGGACCTGGTAGAATTTGGTGGAACCTCATCTATGAGTCCTGGCATCTCCTTTTATTGACAAAAATACTGTTGTTTAACTTTGAACCTTTATACTGACTGTGCTGGGTGAATGGCCTTGACCTAGGGCTGCCAACTTCCAGACAGTGGCCAAAAGTGAGAGATCATGGGAGGAGATGGAAATCCAAACAAAACATCTGTGGCAAAAATAACAAAGAGTCAATAAAGATACACATGCAAAACTGTTTGCTGTAATAATTATGATTCTGTGGGAAACTCTCTTCTTTTATTGCTCACAGGCAGGGCTCTTTCTGTAGCAGGAACTCCTTTGCATATTAGGTGACACACACCCTAATGTAGCCAATCCTCCAAGAGCTTACAGAGCTCTTCTTACAGGGGCTACTCTAAGCTCTTGGAGGATTGGCTACATTTGGGGTGTGTCGCCTAATACGCAAAGGAGTTCCTGCTACAAAAAGAACCCTGCTCACACGTGTGTTTTGTTTGGATTTCCAGCTCACAGGTAGTGGCTGAAGAGCTCCTGGAATTACAAGTGGTCTCCAGGTGACAGAGCTCACTACCCGTGGAGAAAATGGCTCCTTTGGAAGTTGGCCTCTAGGCCAACCCTGCCTCAAGTCCCTCCACTCCCCAAACCCTGCCTCAAGTCCCTCCACTCCCCAAACCCCACCTTCACCAAGCTCTGCCCCCCAAAATCTCCAGGAATTTCCCAACCCTGATCCTGGTAACCCCACCTTGATCAGCAGGATTTCTGCCTGAAGCTTTGACGCCTGCAAGCAAGGATGAGTGAAGAGCGGCTAAACAGCGATCTGTGTTTGGAGCCAGGGTGGGATTGCCCAAATGCTGGTAAACCCGGCAGTTGTTGTCTGCACTAACAGGGTAAATAGTTCACCAACTGCAGTTCAGCTTTCAAAATAACAAATAGAACATTAGTTTAATCCAGTTGTGGTGTCTGCTGCATCTTCCTTTTTCGATGGGGGACCAAAAAAACAGGTATAAACAGGGCTATTTTGGGGCAGGAACGCACAGGAATGGAGTTCCAGCTGGCTCTGGAGTTGGCCACGCCCAGCAGGAACTCATTAGCATAATAGGCCACACCCAACAGCAGAAACTCATTAGGACTGGCTACATGAGGGGTGTGTGGCCTAACATGCAAAGGAGTTCCTGATACCAAAAAAGCCCTGGATTTTGACAACAAACAAGGTAAATGGAATAAGAAGCAAAAGGTGTGTGTGGCTGGATGACCACACTTCTGGTAACATGGGGGTGTGACCTAATAGGCTAATGAGCTGTGCTGTCAGGGGTGTGGCCTAATATGCTAATATGTTTCTGCTTTTGGGTGTGGCCTATTATGCTAATGAGTTCCTGCTGGGCTTTTTCTACAAAAAGAGCTCTGGGTATAAATATGTATGCAAATGCAATCAGGTGGGTAGCCATGTTGGTCTCAAGCAGCTGCATGTGGAGGAGTGGGGAAATCAAACCTGATTCTCCCAGATTACAGTCCGCACACTTAACCACTACACCAAACTGGGACCTGGGGATCCCCCGGAATTATAGGCTCATCTCCAGATTACACAGATTAGTTCCCCCTGGAGGCAATGGATGCTTTGAAGGGTGATGGACCCTGTGGCCTTGTACCCCGCTGAGGTCCCTGTCCTCCCCAGGCTCCATCCCTAAATCTCCAGGAGTTTTCCAACCTGGATCTGGCCACCCTACCCCTCCATCCCCCGTGGGTGGCTTAGTTTAAACCCAGACCTAAGAATCTTTCAAAGACAGATGAAATCTCAATCAAATGCCTCAAGAAAATAACAATCAAATCTCAAATTTAGCAGCTGTGGAGGGGGAGATATCATTTATACCACTCATACCATTTGCAAAATTTTATTCAGTAACTAATATTGGGGGATACCATACCTTTGAGCAAATGGAGGGACAATCAGGAGTTTTGCACTTAGGGCTTTCTTTTAAACCAGCTGTCAGCCGCACACACAGGTCCAGCGGGGGACATAATATTCCTACTTTCCAAACTACCATTTCGAGATTGGGAACATTTCTCGGCCTCGTGTCTCTCCTTTCCCCTCCCCTCCCGCACTTCAGTTTCTGTGATCTCTTTCATGGTTTACTTTGGCTGTAGTTTAGTGCCATGTCCCTTGTGTGGGAGTGGGGGCAGCTGCTACAAGCCAGGGAGAGAGGACGAGAACGAGACTGCTGTCCGAACAGGGACCTGCTTTAGAAGGGTAGGGAATGCTGCTAAGGAGAACACAACTGACCACATGCTCCAGGCAGCGAAGCCTGGGGGCCTGCAAGAGCAGGTGGAGGAAAGTATGGGTCCAAAAGCAGGCGTGGTAGTAGCTACAGCAGGGCCTCTCCCTAAGGACGGAGCCTCCATCCAAGGAGGTGTCCACAACCTGTAAGACAATCCTTATAAATCTGTCCAGTGGCTTTGTGTTTTGTGTGTGTTATTAAGGCCAACAACTGAATTCCTCTTTATCGATGCCCCCCACTTACAGCTACAATGAGTAAGCTGGTATTAACCTTAATGGGATGAAATGTCTAAACCTTCCAGATTACCAGTGGCTGATTGATTGAAAAAACCAGCGGCTTATCCAGTGTGGATTTAAACAATTTGTTTCTATGCCATCTGCTGGCTTGGCTGGCTCCCTTCATTAGGACTCATTCAAAAGGTGAGAAGTTAAACATTGCTTCCAAAATTAAATTTCACCCTATTAATTAAAATTAAATTTTACCATCAGGAGTACTTTCTTGTAGGTGCATACTTTGGGAAGGGAATGTGGCAAATAGATCCCACCTTGTTTCTGTTGGTAAAACCCTTGAACTTTTCTGATTGGGAGGCTCACGGTTAACTATGGCCCCGGTCATACAGGCCAGAAAACGTGGGGGGGAGGTGTGGCAATTAGCCCCGGAGCAAAATAAGGCACGGTAGCCCGATCATATGGGCCACCGGGTTGCCACGCTCCAGCTCCAAGTGCTGATCACACTGCGCTGCTGCAGCGCGACAAAAAAGTGGAGCAGCAGACCATGCAAGCTGCACTGTTGTGAAGTGCGCATGTGCAGTTGGGGGGGCGGCCCCTGCCAGTGTCTTGCATATGCGCATGCCTCATTCAGCATTGGTGCGCATCCCATGGAAACTTACAACATCCGGAAACCCCGGGACATGGGCCGGCATCGGAAGCTCTGGGATACTGGTGCTCCCGCGATCAGACGCCAGCCTTTGCCCCGGGATTTCCGGAAACGAGTACTTCGAACCTAGTAGTTTTTTACTCCGCATTTTCGGAGGGAAGCCACGGGTTGGCCACAGGAGCGCTATGCCTCCCAGATGTGCTCGTATGATCGCGCATGGAAAGTCCGCGGGTCTCCCGTGCCTTCAGCGGGGCAAATGCTCCGTGTGAACGGGGCCTATAAGTGGAACTTGTGACCTTTGGCAGGCACACGCTGTAGGAGATGTTCAAACATACCAGCGTGTATT
This sequence comes from Gekko gecko, assembly GCA_029375565.1. Taxonomy (NCBI): domain Eukaryota; kingdom Metazoa; phylum Chordata; class Lepidosauria; order Squamata; family Gekkonidae; genus Gekko; species Gekko gecko. Next base: position 47,452,768 of record JAPDNY010000016.1, on the reverse strand, counting down.
AGGCACAGTTAGGGTTGACAAGTCTGTGTTGGGGAAGTCTTGGAGATTTGGAGGTGGAACCTACAGAGGGTAGGGTTTGGAGAGGGGAGAGACATCTGTGAGGTATGGTGCCACTGAGTCAGAGAAGAGGAAGAAGATGAAGAAGAAGACATTAGATTTATATCCTGCCCTTCACTACCCAATGGAGTCTCAGAGCGGCTTACAATCTCCTTTCCATTCCTCTCCCCACAACAGACACCCTGTGGGGTAGGTGAAGCTGAGAGAGCTCTCTCTAGAACTGCTCTTGAGAGAACAGCTCTGAAAGAACTCGTGACTGACCCAAGGTCACACCAGCAGCAGCATGTGGAGGAGTGGGGAATCAGACCCAGTTCTTCCAGATTAGAGTCTGCGCTCCTAACCACTACACCAAACCAGCTCTCAGCTGTTTTCTCCAGGGAAACTGATCTCTGTAGTCTGGAAATCAGCTGTAATTCCAGGAGATCTCCAGGCCCTACCTGGAGACTGGCAACCCTAGGCACAATGCATTTGAAAATGTCAGGATTTAGGCATGCTAGACTGTGCACCCCTTATATACTTTTTATTGCTAATGTCCCACCCATTAAAATGTCCACGCAGAAGAGAGCACAATAGAAGCAATTGCTCATAAACCCAGGTTGTTTTAGATACTCCATCCACAGTAGTGATGGGTGAACTTGGGTTTCAAACCATCATTGGGCTGCTGGTTACAAGAACCACCGATGAACTCTCAATAAATGCAAATAAATTAAAAACTCAAGAAAAGTTTGTTTCTAATTGAGATTCTGCACATGCACAGAAAGAGCTAGGGATGCCTGAGGATCCCCTGGAATTACAACTCATCTCCAGACTACAGAGATCGGTTCCCCCCAGAGAAAAAGTCTGCTTTGGAGGGTGGACTCTACGGCACTGTACCCCACTGAGATCCCGGTCCTCTGCAGGCTCTATCCCCAAATCTCCAGGACTTTCCCAAACTGGATCTGGCAACCCTAGGATGTGCTCTTTGAATCTAGTTATGGACATTTATGGGAGTTCGTGCAGAGGTTATCACCCAAAGGTGATTTTTTTTAAGGGTCCAGAGAACTTCAGGTAACCCCTGCAAAACTTGAGGTGTGGGAGACGAGCTGTGTAATCCCTGAGTTTATCTGACCAAATTCTGGGAAGCCTTTCAGTGCAACAGCCAATGACTGGGGGAGGGCCCATGGATCAGTGGACCTCATCTTGTGGAACAGGGGTCATGGAGGAGGAGGAGAGGGAGACAGATGCTTTACTTCTGAACTTTGTAGGAGGCTCTGCAAGGTCTTTGATTCGCAAGGGGTTTTCAGCTGCAGGGATTTTCTTGGGGAAGGAGTGTAAGTGGGCTTCCCCCCCTTATTTTATAGGCTTATAATTTAAAAAAAATGTAAAATGCCTTGAGCCACAGGGGAAAGGTGGACTATTAATGTTATAATAAGTAAACAAAAGGCCAGGATAACAAAATTAGCCCTGATGGGGGGGGGCTCCCTTTTCACCCCAAGCTGATGCAGACTCTCACTCACTGCAAACCACCTCCAGACAGTTCAAGGAAAAGGAAGCCGGGGCCTGGGAAACCACTTCTTTCTCAAGGAGCTAATGACTTCGAGATTGCTTTTGATCAGCCTGTTTAATAGGGGGAAAAAGCAAAGAGAACATTTGCATGCAACCGCCTGATCAAATGTTAACTAAGAATTACTTAATTGCCTTAATGGTTTAATTTTATTTGTTGCTAATCTGATTAGCAAAGGAGAACTAGTGGGTGGGTGGCTGCAGGAGATCTCTCCCATTCAGTGGCATTAGAGAAACCACAGCTGATTGGCTAAGGCAGCATCGTGGCGACGGCAGGGACTGTTAGCAATTTCCCATTTCTTCCAACGCTATCCCCCCCCCGACATTTTGCAAGACAGCCTGCTCCTTCCGAGCATTTCCCTTAAATACAAGGCTCTAATAACATGCATTAATTTCTGTCCCAGATAAGGTGAGTCCTGCCGATTCTTGCCGAGTAATTTAATAGGGCCTCGGATCTAATTTAATAGATCCTTTATGTCTCTGTCAGAGACAGTTAACATTGATTGGTGCAGCGTCTTATAGAACTCGGTAAATACATTAATCTCTCGGGAACTTGTGACAACAATTCTGTTAGCTGTGGGGGAGAAGTGCACAAGGCCAGCTGAGCTAAAAGGATAAAGGGGGAAATGAGCAGAATGCTCGAAATCTGGAATCAGAACACTCCAGGTTTTGCCTTTGTTCTAGTTTTTTTCTTCTTCTTTTTTTAAACTGGGGAGGGCAAGACTCAGGGAGGAGAGAGGAAAACTATTGTATTTTAGAACTTCATCACCTCTATGCTTAGAACAATTTTTTTTTAATGCCCCAGGAAGTTCCAGGGCAAAATGTGCAAACAAATAACAAAAACACCTATTTATTTCCAACCTTTTCCTTTCAACCTAGCTTACTTCTGAGTCCTTTAGATGAAACAGCAGCAAGTTAATGACTACGAAAAAGAGAGTCTCTTGCTGAATCATAAAACTCCAAAACTCCTTTAAAACTGGATTTATCGAGAACAATCTCTTGATTACTCTTACTGAGCTCTATGATCAGCCAGTATTTTTGGTGGATGCCCCCTTCTGTTCAGGGGCGAAATTCTAACTCAAGAAGAAGGGAGGCCTATATAGAAGGTATGAGTAGGTGTTGCCAACCACAGCTGGCACGAATCAGAGGATGAGGAGGAGAGATGCACGGCATTGTTCTTGTGCACTCCCCCACAATTCCCCTTGCTGCTTTGTGAAGAGCCGGTGGAGAATGGTGGAGGGGCAATTGCTCGGAATTCTCCTGCTTTAGCAGGACACCTGGCCCCCCAAGTATAAGGCCACCATTCCCCATTTACCATAAGCCAGACCTTGATTCTGGGAAAGACTGAAGGTCAAAGAAGAAGGGGACAGCAAAGGATGAGATGGTTAGATCAAGGGTGTCAAACATGCAGCCTGGGGGCCGGATCAGGCCCCCGGAGGGCTTCTATCAGGCCCGCAGTGGAACTGGCTGTCTTCTGCTTCTTCTTCCAGTTCTGCTGCTGCTGCGTCATCGTAGCTTGGCAGCTTACAGATACACACCTGAACAACATACTCAAAATTGCAACAGCACAGGCATTTTGATGCAATAATTTAGAGGAAGAGGGGTCAGTTATCAGACACTGTTAAATAAGCAAGATATTGCAAGAGTGCTGATGTTTTAAGCATGTTTTTATTTTAAGTAAAAAAACACCTTTGTGTTTGTGTCCTTTATAAAGTTTATATCTCCACTACCTGGCATTACATTTTATGACACACATGGCCCAGCTCAACAAGGTCTCATTTATGTCAGATCCAGCCCTCATAACAAATGAGTTCGACGCCCCTGAGTCAGATAGTGTTATTGATACAATGAACATGAAATTAAGCAAACTCTGGAGCACAACAGAAGACAGGAGGGCCTGGTGTGATGTGGTCAATGGGGTCACAAAGAGTCAGACTCGACTGTGTGGCTGAACAACAACAAGACAAGTACAATTTTTCAGAAGCTTTGACCTGGATAGCCCAGGCAAGCCCGATCTCATCAGATCTCAGAAGAGAAGCAGCGCCAACCCTGGCAAGTACTTGGAAGAGCGACCTCCAAGGAATACCAGAGGTGGGACGCAGAGGCAGGTAATATCTAAGCCACCTCATGGAAACATCCTAGCCCCGCTATGACTTCTAGGCTCACAAGCACACACACACACCAAATAAGAAATAGAAATATGTGCAGAGACAATAATGATAGCTTTAAAAAAATCGTTTGTGTATGTACATATAATCTTTTAATTAAAATAAAATAAACTGAAACTCAAGGTTCTTGATGTTTCTGTCATTTTCCGTTCACCTAATACAAGGCTAGGGTTTACTGAGTACTGAAGATAACAACTGTTCGATAGCCTGGGTCTGCCCATGATTCTACCCAAATTTGGAATCTTGGGCGGGTGGCTTTTGGAGCCGACCTTTCTCTGCTGTGGTGCTGCCTTGCAAGAGAGCCAGGTGGGCAGCAACAGTCACTGGCGGGGGCCCTGGTTTTTAGAGGGAGGGAGGCCAGCCTGTTGGTGGTCTCTGTGCGCAGTGAGCTAGCCTTCCGCATACCCTGCTGGGAGGCATCTGCACAATGGTGCGGGGCCGTAGAGCTGAGTGGTGTTCCCTGAGGCCTGACTCTGCACTGGTGGGCCCGGGCCTGGCCTCTTCTCTCTGTGGGCTGACTGATGGATGACCTTGCCCTGGAGTCATTGCCAGGCTTTGCGTAGCCACTTTGCCCTCAATGCATGGTCGCCTGCAGCCTGGTGCCGTCAGGGTGGATGGCAGGGTGGCCTGGACCGGATGGCACAGCCGACTTGGTCTCCTGGCAGCCTTGCCCGGGCTGGCCACACGTCCTTCCCCGGTCAGGTGCCGCTGCTGCTTTGGGAAGCTTCCTGGCAGGGCAGGGGATTTCTCCAGCACAAAACCTGCCTGCTTTGAGCGGGGCTGTGGGGTGGAGTGGCAGGCTGAGCGAGGCCAGGAAAGGCAGCATTGTGAAGCCACCCTGGGCTTCAGCTCTGGCGCCACTCCTGTTTGTGGAGGTCTGAGGAGATGCTCACTGGCCTTTTTAGTTTCATGGCAGAGGCGAGATTTGAACCCAGGTTCCCTGCCTCCTAGTTCTGCACCTTAACTCTTCTGGTCAGAAGCTAAGAGACCTGAGAAGGTTGCAATTGTACTCCCATTACATTGTAACATTATTATTCCTCCTCCTTTTAAAGCCAGGCTGTCAACGAAGCTCTCTCACATTGGGAAGAAAAGCAGAAAACTATCCAAGCAGGGAGATCATGTTATTCTGGATGCAAAGCAGAGGCTTATCTGTCTTACGGCTGCAGCACCAGAGAAAATCAATTTTGACACAGAACTGCCACTTTACAAGCAAATAACTATACTTTCCAATAACCTAATCTGTGCAGAGCCTACTGAAAATTCCCCAAAGAACTAGTAGTTAAAACCTCCATTAAATCAAAGGCTTTAATATGGGAAGGGAAAAAGAGGATGCCGTTTGACTTGGGAATGTAATGGACTCAGTGGGGAAATAAATACGTTGTTTTATGTGTACAGTTACAGAATTTGAGAACACAGCCTTTGTTTCAAAGGGAATTCTCTCGGTGCACAACTTCCTCCTAAACAGATGTGATTTTTGCTTATTCAAAAACATTTAGGTAACAATTACGGCATAGTAAATTATAATTGCCGTCCTCCTCACCCTCGGTGAATCTACGACTTTGCAGACAAACAGAAAGGGAAAGGCACGGGCTGAATTGCATAAATCTTATTTACGGGTAGGTTTTAAAGCTCCGGTGCAATATCGTCATTCTCTCCACCCCCCTTTCTGTTTTAAAGACCATTTTGTACGGTATAAACTATGCATTTAAACTGACCTACTTAGGAATGGAAAGAATGCTTGTATCTTTAGCAGATCCTCTAGATGTTGTTCCGCCATTCCTGGAGTTCCATCCAGAGAACAGGTGAAGTTCTACACAAGGGAGTCTAGCTAGGAATAAAGAAATGTTCTCATTTTTTTTTTCTTTCTTTTTGTGAGATGAGTATCCCTCTTTATTCAAATTTCTTGCTAGATGTAGAAATTCTAAATTACATATCTTTCTAGCACATACTTATCTCACGCTCCCCCTCCCCACAGAAGATCTGGGTGGCATATGGTTCTCCCTTCCCCCACTGTATCCTCATAACACCCCTGTGAGGTGGATTAGGCTGAGAGAGAAGGACCAGTCCAGGATCATTCAGGGAGCTTGTGATGGCAGTGAGGATTTGAGCTTGGTCTTCAAGATCTAACATCAGCAGCCAGGGCTCTTTTTGTAGCAGGAACTCCTTTGCATATTAGGTGACACACCCCCTAATTTAGCCAATCCTCCAAGAGCTGACAGTAGCCCCTGCAAGAAGAGCTCTGTGAGCTGCTGGAGGATTGGCTACATTAGGGGTGTGTCGCCTAATATGCAAAGGAGTTCCTGCTACAAAAAGAGCCCTGATTCAGCACCAAGACCAGGTGTCCGTGCTGGCCACTGGCACCTGGTCTTGGTGCTGATGTGGAACTATTTCACTAGGAATCCTACTTTCTTTTGTTTGTTTTTAACTTCCAAATTTTGTTGAGAGCAACATGTGCACAGCTTGCTGAATATCTCAGTTCCTTCCTGTCCCCCCCACCCTTCTCTGTATTAACTATGCATGTGACCATTAATAAAACACTACAAAAAAAAAGCAGCCCTGATATAATTGTATGTATCACGGTATCGAGATTCTTTTTGTGTGATGTTTTACTCAAGCAAAAGTGTGCCTCTGAGATGACCTCACATTTCTATCCATGCTTTTACAGATCTTCATTTTGACTGAACTTCTCTCCTGTGCAAATCAGACTCGTTTTCATATCGCTTCACACCTCATTTCCCCCATAAAACATACTTTTCAATGATATTTGTAAGCTAATGTCAGCATTATACATTATATGATACTAGGAATAAGGCCCGTTGTGGAAATAAATACAACGGGCTCTAGAAAAAGGCTCTGGGCACTCAGTGACAATTTGCTGTGGCAATCTCAGCAGGGTATAATGACAGAGTCCACCATTTTCTCCAGAGGAAATGATCTTTGCTACCTGAAGAGCAGTAGTAATTTTGAGTGATCTCCAACCCACCCCCAAGATTGATAACAGTGGTTCCCCAGGAGGGAGTGGCTGGTTTGGAGGGTGGAGTCTATGGCATTGTACCTGTCTGAGGTCCCACCCCTCCTCAACACTCACCCTCTCCAGGTTCAACCCCTCAAATCTCCAGGAATTTCCCAAGCTGGAGTTGATAACCCTATCTCCCTCCCAGCCAACCATCAACCTACCTTTAGTTTTCCATCTCCTCCCCCCTCCTAGAGAACAGTTGTAATTTTGAGTGATCTCCAGCCCCCACCTGGAGATTGGCAACAATGGCTCCCCATCAGGGAATGGCTGGATTGAAGGGTGGAGTCTATGGCATTGTACCTGTCTGAGGTGCCACCCCTCCTCAAACCTCACCCTCTCCAGGCTCCATCCCTCAAATCTCCAGGAATTGCCCACCTGGAGTTGGCAACCAGATCAGGACTGGGCCCAATGAGTTTTCTCCCAAAGGCCAACATAGGTGTGGAAAGGGCCTTTTACTGACAGAAGAGAAAGTACAGGTGCCAACTCTGATTAGGGAAATACCTGGAGATTTGGGGGGTGGATCCTGTGGAGGGCAGCATTTGGGGGGGGGGTGGAAGGACTCAGCAGGATATAATGCCATAGAGTCTACCCTCCAAAGCAACCATTTTCTCCCAGGGAACTGATCTCTGTCATCTGGAGGTCAATTGTAACAGTGAGAGATCTCCAGGTCCCACCTGGAGATTGGCAACCCTAGGGGAAAGTCAGCCGCACAGCGGGGAGTTGAAGAAAATGGTTTGATGGTCACTGGCCCACCTCGTTAGCCAGCCAGCCAGCCATGCTGAAGCTAAGCAGAAGAGAGAGCCTTTTTCCATTTATTCTGACAGGAAAGTGGCCGTTGGGGAGGGGGTTATGGGCAGGGGAAGGGGTTATGCTGAAAGTCTTTTGTTTTTTTACTCACAGAACCAAGCTTGGCTGCCTACCAACAGCCACTGAGGGGACAGTCCCTCACAGGAGTCAAGAGAACTGTCTTCCTCAGGAGAGAGAGCTGTCTGCCAGGGGGAGTGGGTGGGGAAGAGGAGCAGACCCAGCACCCGGCCAATGGCACGCAAGTACTCTTGAGAGGCGGCTGATGGCCAATGGCTGAGGGAGGGCATTTTACAGCCAATGGGAGCACATGGAATCTTATGAAACCAAAAGATAATTATTACTAGGAGAGATAGTGTAAATTACACAGAATGCGTACAGACACACACACATATATACTAAACAGCACACCATATGTATACACATTACAAACCAATCTGTAAAGCCAACAATGAAAAGCAAAAACCAGAAACAACGAACAAACTATTAATGAATATGAAAAGAAATGAAACCAGGGAATATTACTGCATCCATAACATACACATACCCATACTGACGTCATCAAATAGATGATCGTGTCAGGTTTGTTTGTTTTTTTCTAATTGTTTTGTTTGTAATGCTTTGCCAGTGCCAAATCACTGAAAACTGCAGATACTCTAAAAGAGCAATCCTGACCCACGCCTGAATGGTAGGGGCTGCCCACCATGTAACTTTGGCAGTGCTAGTCCATATCCAAATGGGCAAGTTACACCATGGCTGGGGGAAAAATATATATTTGAAAAGGTTGGTCAGGGGGGTTCGCGGGCATGCCTGTGGTGATTACACCCCAACGCAGGCTGCCGGCATAGGTCACAGGTGTGGCTGGGCAGAGGGGCTGGGCCTGGCAGGCCAATGGGGAACAGGCTGTCCATGGGTCAGATGGTGGGGGATGGATCATCTCGGCTGTGGAGAAGTTTGGCTTGTGGAAGGACCAGTGTCTAGGCAGCACGCCCCTCTGAACGATGCTCACGGCGAGGGGCACCGCATGGGGCCTACCCCCCGGGGAGAGAAACTGCTTGCCTCACCACTCTCCAGCTTGTATGTGGGGCTCACTTGGAGTCACAGGCCCTGCTCTGGTGGAGGAACTCAGTGCCCCTTGGGCAGAACTATGCAGTGGAGGGGCTCTATCTGGCCATGCACATCAGGATGGGCCGAATGCAGGACACAGCCCCACATAGTCTCAGGGATCTCGGAAGGCATGGTGACCTCCTCCTCCAGAGGTCAGGCAGGGCACCCCTCCCGCAGTGTTCGAGGCATGAAGGACTGTACCCCCAGACTTGGGAGTGCTGCGGTCAGTGGCAGCCCAGTGCCAGAGGGCAATGGGGAAGTGGGTGGGCATTTCCCCTCCAACTGACATTGCCTGCAGCAGCCTGGGCCCCTCCCATGAGGCCACCCCCATCTGCAGAGCCCCCTGGGTGAGGCCTCCCCCAGAGGTGGAGCACAAGGGGGGGCTGGCCCTGCCACCCAGGCTGGAGGGACTCCGTGGGGTCCTCCATGATTCTCTCTATGTGCTGTTGTTGCTCCCCAGCATCCCTCACCACGGCCAGAAGCCTCTCCAGATGTCTGGCACCCTCAGACACAGATGTTACTAGGCTTTCCATCCACTGGTGTCCCCTTGCCATGGGTTGGCGCCTATCCTGATGGCTCTCCAGGCACTCTCACTCAATCTCAGCCCACATCGAGGACACAGCGGGTTGGATGGGTGACGAGGAGCGATGAGACAGAGTCCTGTGTAGCCCACCCAAACTAATGGGTGCTCGTGTGTCCACACTGCAGCTTTTGTAGGGTTGGGGGGGGCGGTGATTGGATGCTGGGGAGGGGGCTTTGCAGATGAGAGGCGGGAGGTAATTGGCCATGGCAGTAGTCGGCCTCCTAAGCTCCAAGGAGCCAAGTGGCTGAGGCTGAGGCATGTGGGAAACAAGTTTTTTGTGGGTCCATTGCTACCTCTGGGATACACCATGGTTTTTGCTAGCATAACTTTACGCACCTCTGTGGGGGTGTTCCCTGGCTGAAAGGGTGCAGGGAGCCAACTAACCAGGGCTCTTTTTGTAGCAGGAATTCCTTTGCATATTAGGTGACACACCCCTTAGTGTAGCCAATCCTCCAAGAGCTTACAGGAGCCCCTGTAAGAAGAGCTCTGTAAGTTCTTGGAGGACTGGCTACCTTAGGGGTGTGTTATCTAATATGCAAAGGAGTTCCTGCTTCAAAAAGAGTCCTGCAGCTAATTATGGCAATGCCCCCCCACACACCTATCCACAACCACACCAGCACAGTGGCTTATGCCTCGGGGCCACCAACATCCCTCCACCATGGCCATACATCTGCTCCAGAAAGCAATGGAATGCCACTGTCTGTACCATTTTAAGGGCCATTTATGCCAGCGGGACTGGGATTTACACTGGTGTAGGATTCACTCAGGAACTGCGGTGGCTCAAGTGGTTAAGATGCTGAACTGCAGGCTGTGGAAGGTCAGTAGTTCAGCAGTTCGAGACCCAGGTGCCACATGACGGAGTGAGCTCCCGTCTCTAGTTCCAGCTCCTGCCAACCTAGCAGTTCGAAAGCAAGAAATTGCAAGTAGATAAATAGGTACCACTTCAGTGGGAAGGTAATAGTGTTCCATGCGCCTCGGCGTTTAGTCATGCCGGCCACATGACCATGGAAACGTCTTCGGACAGCGCTGGCTCTTTGGCTTTGAAATGGAGATGAGCACTGCAACCCTAGAGTTGGATCCGACTGGCTTTCGAGCAAGGGAACCTTTACCTTTACCTTTACTAGGATTCACTCAGCCCCCAGAGTGCTTCCCCCCTCCGGATTGCTCTGCTCGTCTGGATATAATTTTAGTTATATTTGATTATGTTATAACTGTATGGTATTGTTTTTCCTTGTAAACTACCTTGAGTGGTGCTCTGGAGAGGTGGCATTAAAATGTCCTATGTAAATATATAGACCATAATTAAGCAGCGAAAATAAAACAGGAGTGTGGGGGGGGCACCTTGAAGCCTAACGAAATTTATAGCAGCATAAACTGTCTTGAGTAAGAGCTCCCTTCATCGGAGGCCTGGAGCCTTCCTCCATTAATTAAGAATTAGATAGTGGAACTTTCAAAACAACAAAGGAGGGGAGCAGGGAGAAGCTGTTCACTGTACTGCAATCCTGGGCACACTTGTTCTTGAGGATACATGAAGCAAGATGAGGCTGCCGGCAATACCTTAATTAAACCGAATTTTCAGTTTAGAAAAGAGATGGCTAAGGGGGCAGGGCAGATAGAGGTTTATGAAATTATGCATGAGGTGAAGAGAGATGACAAAGAAAATTTTTTTATCTCACTCCCAAAATACTAGAACTTAAGGGTATCCAATGAAGCTGATAGGCAGTAGATTCAGGACAGGCAAAATGAAATGTGTCAATACACAGAGAGTGATTAAAATGTACATGCAGAAGATCCGGGGCAGTGTGAAAGAATTCCCAGTCTGTGTGCCCCACAACTAGTGTTTCCCCCCCCGCCTCCCCAATAAAGCCTGGACTAAGAACAGCTTCAGTCTCTGATCTTGAACATAAGTGGACAGATGGACAGGACAGACAAAAGGAAATGCTTCTTTATCAGGACAGACAAAAGAAAATACTTCTTTACACAGAAACTGATTAAAAAGTGGAATTTGCTGCCAGAGGATGTTGTGATGGCTACAGGAATAAATAGCTTTAATGGGATTAAATAGTTTCATGGAGCAGAAGTCTATCAGTGGCTACTAGCCAAGGTGACTGAGGGGCACCTCCACATATAACTTATATTTTATGTACATTGTAAATGTTATGTTGTTTTTTTGTAAGCCGCCCTGAGCTGGCCTTGGCTGGGAGGGTGGGGTGGAAAATTCTCTCAATCAATCAATCAAGGGGAAGGTCTCGGCCTCTGTACCCTGTTGTTGGCCCTCTAGAGGAACTGGTTGGTCACTGTGTGTAAGACATTGGGGGGGGGGGGAGACACAAACTTGACCCAAAAAATGGAATCAAGAACCACAAGGGTAAGAAAGAAGTCTAATAAAAGGCCAATATTTAAAAACCTAGTTCAAACTTATACAAAAATACATGTATTTATTAGAAAGGAAGTTAAAAACAAATATTTGCTTGAAGACACTCTAGCTCTAAGATAGCCACATAGGTGCTTTTGAACCAGAACTGGAAGATGTTCTACTTCAGCAGCTGTGCATTTGGCACCAGACACATGACTCTCATTTTTAGAGACCTCACAAATGTCTTTGTCTTGTGTCTGTTGATCTTGCTGCTTAACTTTCCTTTTCTTCTTATTGTAATATTGTTGAATGTAACAAGTTTAAAACACTTCAGTATTTTCAGGGTTAATGTTTGTTAGTATTGGTAAACAGGAAATCACATGTTTGTTTGTAACCAATGTATTTAGAATGCCCGGAAACTTTGTAAGAACCTTAGCTATCTGATTGGAAATCAATGTATCAGGTATTTAGCATATTGGGGTTCTCCTTTCTGTTCTTTGTTCTTGTTGAGAAGGAGAAGCCACCATTCCTGTCTTGTCTATCTAGCTAGAAGGATGTAGCAATGTAGCTCTTTTGTTATTTTACTTCCCAAGTACCCTTTTCCCCATGTTAGTGTTAAAGTAAACTTTTATACTTTTTATATTCACATGGACTTAGTCTCTCAGTACTTGCTCTGCTGACTATGATGATTTTACTCTGCTTTAATACTCTGCTTTCTTTAAGAATCAAACCCAACAAATATGCAGGGCTCTTTTTGTAGCAAGAATTCCTTTGCATATTAGGGGACACACCCCTAATGTAGCCAATCATCCAAGAGCTTGCAGTAGCCCCTGTAAGAAGAGCTCTGTAAGCTCTTCGAGGATTGGCTACATTAGGGGTGTGTCGCCTAATATGCAAAGGAGTTCCTGCTACAAAAAGAGCCCTGGAATATGTAATATTGTAATATGTGTACCTCAAACCCCTTCATTATGCCTAGATGCATCTCCACTAGTCTTCCCTCCAGCTGCCAGAGGGAGGACAGAAGGCCCCCAATAGGGTGGAAACACGTCAGGTCATTTGTGTTGGCCCTTGTGTTCAAGCCACTTGAACTTTTTTAATGAGGTTTTCATTGGGCCCTTATTTGTTTTTAACTGCCTTTCTAATGAATACATGTATTTTTATATAATATAAGTTTTTAATATTAGCCCTTTATTGGACTTCTTTCTTACCCTTGTGGCCACTGGTGAGACAGGATGCTGGACTAGATGGACCACCGGTCCAATCCAGCAGGGCTCTTATGTTCTTAAACGGTCCTAAAGTATGTGTTTGTGCGTTAGTCACTATTACGGGCAGCTCACCAGCTTCTGAAGTCAGTGCAAAACAGACAATAGCATCTAGCAAAGGGAGGGGAGCTTTTCGCAATGAGAGGCTGTGAATGGGAGGCATCTTCAGGCTGTGGCCCTTGAGATGATAGTAGGGATTTCACAAGCATGTCCTGATTTTCACTGGTGAAACATCACAGGGAGCAGTTGCCACAACTTAGGAAGAAACACACAATGTTGGAAGAATGGGTTTGTTTTTTAAAAATCCCCCTCCCTCTCCCCATTCATATCATTTTCTTAGCTTATGATCCTGCTTTACTCCACGGATGGCCTCCTTGGATATGTTGGACTGACCCTGGCTTGGTTCTTTGACCTTCTTTATTGCTCCATCTTTAGACCTGGTGATGGGGACACGCTCGCCGACCTGACCTAGCCTCACATTCGTGCCTGGTTCTCTGTCTACCTGCCAGCAAGGTACAACTTAGTACATGTTCCATTTTAAGCATTTGGCTTTGATATTTCAGGGGGGGAGAAAAGTCAACGCAGAAGAAAACCACAAACACTCATGCTGCGATTCCTCCTTCTTCCTGAAATCTATTTTACAGAGAGAGCCCTAGGGTTAAAAGGGCACTGTCTTATTGATTCGGCCATCTGGCGCTCTGCCTAATGTTTTATGAAAAATCGCAAAGGTCAGTGCAATTGTCCAAGATTTTCTTCTTTTTTCTTTTAAAGGCAGCCTGCTTGGTTTGAGCCTGGTGCCAAAAGCACATCCCCCCCTCCAAATCAGAATTCAGAGCTAATGGTGTAACCACTGCTCAGAATATTCCTATCCACAGTTCAGTAGCTGGACCTCTGCTGCTTCTTCATGTGGGAAGTCATGACAGAGGAACAGAGATAGTTATGGGCACTGCTGGATGGGACTTCTTTAGCCAGCCACCAATCATTGGTGGAATAACTGCTTCATGTGAATGGAAACTGTACCTGCATGGAAAATCCATGTGTTTCTCTATTTATGATTGATGTTGTTTTTATGATTAAAGTGGCTATCATGCAGTGTGGGCTTCCAAAAATACAAAAGAGGCAATGGCCCCACAGGACATCTATATATTAATCTTAATTTGATCTACAACTATCATTTAAATATTTCTATCCTTTCTTCTTTGTCAAGAATGACCAAGCTGGCCAATTTGCACAACGTGTCTTATGAATTGTTGTGGGTCAGTCAGGAGAGAAGGACTTCTCAGAAGGAGAGGACTCTTTAGGAGAAGAGGGGTCCTGTGTAGCCAGCTCTAAAGCAGCAGAAACCAGCAAGAAAGCAGATGAATTGCAGGCTTGTCAGAGTACACAGCTGACAGCTGAGGAAGAGCCACCAGCACCTTCCAGCTCCTTCCAACAGATGAAACCCAGGTGGTCGTTACCAGCCCTCCAGTTTCACCTACACCCTTTGAGTGTTGGTGTTGAAGGCTTAGAATGGAGCTCCAGGAGAGAAGACAAAAGTGCACGTCTCCTGTCCCGACACCAGCTGCTTGCTGATAATGAGTAGCTGCAGGGTTACTCCCAAGCAGTTGGCTGCAAGTAAGACCTTGCAGCTGATGCCTATAAAAGCTAGTCAAAGGAGACTGCTCTGTGTGGAAGTAACAAGTCACCACCTGGTGGACTCTGCACCACTCCAGTAACCTTTGAACTTGGATATTGCACCTGCTTGCTCCTGTATATGTCTTTGGACTGCTAGACCTTGCTTTCTGGACCATGCTCTGAACTGGACTCTGCTCTCTAGTAACTGACCTTCTGGACAGAATCTTGACCATGACTTTGAACTCTGAGTTGGTGTGGACCTAGACTCTGACATGCATAAAAGGAGCCATAGGCTTCTGAAATTTTTGCAACTGTGGAGTTATGTGTTCATTTCATATTGTACCTTTGTGGGGATGGAACTGGTGCCTCATCACACTAGGAATGCTTTCTCTCCAACAGGAATTCTTTCTAGAATAGACCATTCTGATCTGAGTTGTCCATGGTTGAAGAGCCTAATTGCGGGTGCATTCTTGTTGCCCATTTTCTATAGGCATCCCAAACGATTTTAGGGATGGTATTGGTTATATACTGCATGTGCAACTGGATATATATTTTGATGATCATGATATATTCTCATTACAGAACTACTCCGGAACAACAGACGACAACTCACATGGGCTTTGTATACAGTTCATATCCAAATGACCATTGTGCACAAATGTGCAGTGGATTGTCAGCAGAATGCATAACATTTGATGCAGAAACATTAGGGAGCTAACATGGGACCTACCAAAGAAGCCACAGTTTTTCAGTCCTGTAGTACAGATACAATATTCCTAAACCTGAGATGGTATGGACTGTGTAAAGCAGACACCAAGACATCCAATGGAAACATCCAGATCTCTAGTTTCCATGCAGCATTTTAATTTTAATTTTCTCCTTACACCCTCCTTGCTGTGTTCAAGTGCCTCGCTTTGTTCATTTGCCCGTGTTCTGAAGCGTCAGCATCCTTTTATCTTCTGTGGATTGTAAGGTGTGCCCTGTGGGCGTCTCTCTAAATCATCCGTGATGAATTGTGTGCACCTTAAATGAGTCCGCTCCATTTGCACAATTGCCCTATTAATTTCCTCCTCATTGATTTACACCACTTTCTGCGAAAGCCATCCCCCAGGCCCCAGTTTTCCATGTGCTCGCAAGAAACTCTGGTCTCTGTTTCCTCCCTCCCAGTCACTTCTCCCCACCATTTGTCTTCATTCATCCTTCCCTTGTCTTCCATCTCCCTTCCCCTCCCACTGTTCCATCTTCCTTCTGTTCATTTCCCATCTCTCTCCTCTCCTCTCCCTCCCTCCCTCTTTGCTTTAGCACCGCTAATAAATCTACCACAAAGGTAACGGTTTCAAGGCAACGTTACATCACCATGAACGTTCAAGAGCCTTCAGGCAGAGAAGATGACAACATGTGCCCTCAAAGCCTTCTGGGTGTTAATTATGGTGGGTGAGATGGCACACCAATGTGGTGTAGGGGTTAAAGTGTTGAACTAAGATCTGGAAGGCCCAGATTCAAATCCTTGCTCTGTTGTGAAGCTCACCAGGTGACCTTCAACCAGTCACACTCTCTTAGCCTAACCTGCCTCACAAGGTATTCCTGGGTATAAAATGACTGAGGGAAATATGGTGCAAGCCACCCTGAGCTCCTTGAAGAATGGGGGAAATTTACCAAATGAATATTGAAATAATTGGTGGCAGCAACAACAGAATTATATTAAAGAAGTTGTGAAATAGTAGCAGGGCAGTCCCCAAACATGCTTTGCTAAAGGAATGATACCATTCTTAACAAACTTGTGGAATGGTGACACAGTGAATAAATGTTCCCAGTTTAGTTTCCAGATATCACTTCTGTCTCATTTGCACTTTCAAAGGCTTAATAAGGCACTTTGGCAAGCAACAAGTCACTCATTATTACCCTTATTTAACCTGCATGCTGTTTGTACTACATAATTACAGACTCCACGTGGTTGCTATGGAAGGAGTGTGAGGTTCCTGGACAGATGCATCTTCATGTCTAAAGAGAAGAGGACAGACATACCAGGTTTTAAACCATCTTACCCATGATTATGAAGTGCAAGAGGGGGACCCTATCCAGGTATATGACAGCATAGAAGTTTTTTTCTGTGAACTGGTTGCTCATGATAAGAAACATCTAATCCCTTTGGATTAGATCCACCTCATCTCATATTGCCCAGTCTGCCAGTTAAGGTCCTGCTCTCTGTGACCCCAGCCGGCATAGTAGGGATGCCAGCCTCCAGGTGTGGCCTGAGATTCTGCACATGCACAGAATGTGCTAGGGATGCCAGCCTCCAGGAGGGACCTGAGGGTACCCCAGAACTACAACTCATCTCTAAACTACAGAGAAGAAGAAGAAGAGGAGGAAGAGGAAGAGATTGGATTTATACCCCGCCCTTCACTACCGAAAGGAGTCTCAGAGTGGCTTACAAACTCCTTTCCCTTCCCCTCCCCACAAACAGACAACCTGTGAGGTAGGTGCCAGAACAGCTGTGCCAGAACTATGGGTTGCCCAAGGTCATCCAGCAGGTGGAAGTGGAGTAGTGGGGAATCAAACCCGGTTCTCCCAGATTAGAGTCCACGCACTTAACCAGTTTGGTGCAGTTCCCCTGGAGAAAATAGATGCTGTGGTGGATGGACTCTATGGCATTGCACCCCACTGAGTTCCCTGTCCTCCCCAGGTGTCATCCCCAAATCTCTAGAAATTTTCCAACCTAGGGCTAGTAACTCTACCCTCCTGCCCCCTGTTGGTGGCCAGGGGAGACCTAGGAATCCTACTGCAGAGACAAGACAAGCAGGTAGCAACCAGAGACAGGGCCTTTGCAGTGGAGGCACCTCTTCTTTGGAATGCTCTCCCCCTTGAGGCTTGCCTGCTGCCTACCTTCCTTTCCTTTGAGGCACCAAGCCACAACACTTCTCTTCATGGTCTGCTGCCCCCATGGGGACTGTTTTGTGGTGGAAAGTGCCGTCATGTCACTGCTGACTTATGGCAGCTCTGTAGGGGTTTTAAGGCAAGAGACATTCAGTGGTGGTTTCCCCTTGCCTGCCTCTGTGTAGTAACCCTGGACTTCCTTGGTGGCCTCCCATCCAGCTGCTGACCAGGGCTGACACTGCTTAGCTTCTGAGATCTGACAATGCGGGGCTAACCTGGGCAGACTTTGATAACTGGAAGGAAAAGCACTTCCATGGGCAATATTTGGAAGACATAAGGAATAAAGTTGATAGTGGAAATGGTTCCAAAATGGGCACTTGAAGGACTTCTAGCTGCGCAAGAGAAGGCATGTAAAATGAAAAGTGTGAAAGGACTACTAGTGAGAACAGCAAATTTTGACTTTCCAAGACAAAGGATGAAACAGTCGACCATGTGGCCAGTGCCTGCACTGGAAATGCTCAAACTGACTATAAAGAACATTACTATAGAGTTGCAGCTATGTGGCACTGGAATCTTTGCACGATGTATGGCTTACCATCAGCCAGAAATTCATGGGATCACAAACCAGACAAGATCATGGAGAATGATGAAACAGAGATTCTTTGGGACTTCTGATTACAAACAGATAAGCACCTGGAACATACCACCCCTGATATCGCAATTACAGAAAAAAAGAGAAGTAGGGTTTGAATCATTGGCACTGCAATCCCAGGAGACAGCAGAATAGAAAAGAAAGAACAGGAAAAGATCACAAAATACTAAGACCTACAAATAGAGTTAGAGTGTCTTTGGGAGAAGAAAGTTACCATAGTGCCCTTGCACCAGTGCCTAGAAGTCTTAAGAAACCCTGGACATTCTGAGCATTGAGCAAATCACACCAGCTCCAGAAGTTTGCTTGGAACAGCAAGAATTCTGCAAAGATACATCTGCAATTCCAAAGAACTTGGCTAGGTCTCGAATTGCAGAGCACAGCCTACCAGTCAAATATCTGACTGCAACTGATGATGATGATGATGATGACTGTGACAAGTCATAACAACAACAATAATGATGATGATAACTTATTATTATTAGTCCTCCATCTGTAATTTAATAGTAAGAATAATAATGTAAGCTAGCTATGTCAGTGATTTAAAATGAACAGTTTAAACTTCTGACAGAAGAGCAAATGCACCCTCTTGCAGCATTTCACAGATGAAAACCAGGACAAAAATATTGATTTCCTTTTAGAAGAAGAAGAGGAGGAGGAGGAGGAGGAAGAGGAGGAGGAGATTGGATTTATATCCCGCCTTTCACTAACCAAAGGCGTCTAAGAGCGGCTTACAATCTCCTTTTCCCTTCCCACAACAGACACTCTGTGAGGTAGTGGGGCTGAGAGAGCACTGAAAGAACTGCTCTTGAGAGAACAGCTCTGAGAGAACTTGTAACTGACCCAAGGTCATCCAGCAGGTGCAAGTGGAGGAGTGGGGAATCAAATCCGGTTCTCCCAGATTCGAGTCCACACTCCTAACCACTATACCAAACTGGCTCAAACACTGAGAATTCAGAGATCGTGGTAACCTTTGTGCATATTTTCATGATATCAATTATCACTTTAAAAAAAATCCTCAAAAAGCCCTCCAGTAGCATGGCAGGGAATATGGTAGCCATGGCTGCAAATTGGCAAACATGTAATCAACTGAACCGGTGGGTGTTTCAGTATCCCTAATATAGATGGGCCCGGCCCTGGATGGATCAGCCTAGCCAGACCTCATCAGATCTCAGAGCTAAGCAGGGTCAGCCCTGGTCAGTATTTGCATCGGAAACCACCAAGGAAGTCTAGGATGGTCACTCTGTAGACTCAGGCAATGGTAAAACCACCTCTGAAAGTATTTTGCCTTGAAAACCCCTACAGGGTTGCCCTAAGTCAGCTGCAACTTGATGGCACCTTCCACCACCAGCATAGATGGGGGATGAGTTGCTCTGCTGCAGTGAGCTACCAGTTGAAAACCTCTGGGTCAGAGCCTTAGGCGAGATCTAGGTTCAAATCCCGATTCACCAGGTGACCTTGAGCCAGTCACTCTCTGTCAGTCAAACCTACTCTGCAGGGTTGTAGCGAGGGTAACATGAAGGAGGGAAGAGCTACACATGCAAACTTACTGGAAGAAGGGTGGCGTAAAAAACAAGAGTGACAGAGAGATGTCAGCTGCTCCCCACCTCAACAGCTCGTAAGAAGCGTGGTGCCATTTCGACAAGCTACAATTCCTTCTCGCACGGATGCCAGAACCCTCCTGGCATGGCCCTCGTTTCCCTCTGATAAAGTCAATGCAATGAACTGTGGAGTTTCAGCTTGCCCTTGAGCCTCACATCTATCAGATCTTTCATTCTGTCGGCCGCACATTTCTGGCTAAGCACACACGATTCTCAGGGCCCCCATGGAGACAACCCCCCCATACACACCGCTCCAGCTCAGTATCAATATGTTCAGCGCTGGATTCATTTCTGCAGGGAGCCCAGTAAATCTGAACTTTCCAAAATCATTTGGCCCCTATTACTGGTAAGCACCGGTCTTAAATAGGTTGTAACTCCAACTAATAGGCTCTGTAATCGGAGCTGAATTGAACAAAAGACTCTGCTATGGGCAACTATCAGTCATTTTTATTGCCAATCAAACCTCCAGCAAAGAAGGGGAAGGAACCCTCCCCCCACTTTATAGAAACCTTGTTTGCTGGAAAACCTTACACAGCCTGAAATGAGAGTCTCCCACGACACAAAACAACACCACACACATGTTTTGCAAGAAGATATAAACTACCGGGGAAGGGGTCCCAGGTTTATATTAAACCCATGCTTATTATTTATTTTCAGATACGAAATTGAACTGCAGGGTGGTAAGCACAGGGAGGTGCTCTTCGCCTTCGGGGCTGAACACATTTCGCCATCCAGGTTCATGGGCCAGTGTCAGGGCCACTAAGCACAGACTGCTAGGAGCTGTGGCTTATTAGTATTTTTTTTAAAAAAGGAATGAAGCCATATGAGATCAATCGCTAGGGCGGCCAGTAAGCTTGCGGCTGTCAAACTATGCTTTGCTTCGCTCCACATATGCCAAAGATGTTGGGGGGAGGGGAATTCCTTAGGTGGGGGGAGAGAGCATGGGGTGTGTGAGTGCTCTATCTTAGATGGCAGAACCTTTTCCACAAGATGAGCCTCTCTCTGGTTCACAGGGAGACGTCCTTGAAGCTCTCAGTGCTAGTTTGTGTAGTAGATAAGGGGATCATATATTCTCATGGGAAGGGGGGCAGAGACGCAAGATGCTGGCTGCAGGACGTGGCATGTGTGTGGGCCTTAGGAGGGGTTACAGTTTGAACTTTCTAGATCTATGCCTGTACCCGCCAAAAATGCTTTAGAACTGACACAGTACTGTTTGTGCCTGGAACTTGTTTAACTCAATAAAGCTTTCCACTGCGAAAGACAGTGTGCTTGAGAGTGACTTGACCAGACAGTCTGACAGAGGCTTTAGATGTGTCAGTGTCATTCAGTGGGCACT
Organism: Gekko gecko; assembly: GCA_029375565.1. NCBI lineage: Eukaryota > Metazoa > Chordata > Lepidosauria > Squamata > Gekkonidae > Gekko > Gekko gecko. The sequence goes on along the minus strand of JAPDNY010000016.1, from coordinate 47,431,799 downwards.
GGGGGGAAAAATGCATTAATTTATCAAGGTTTCCAGCCTGCAGGTGGGTCGCGGAGATAGCCCAGAATTACAACTGATCAATTCCCCTGAAGAAAATGGCTGCTCTGGAGAGTGGACTCAACGGCATGATGCCCCACTGAGGTCCCGCCCCTTCCCAAACCCCACCCTCTCTGGGCTCCACCCCCCAAATCTCCAGGAATTTCCCAACCTGGAGTCAGCAATCCTAATTGAGATCCACAAATGATTTACTATTTTTTTTTTTTTAGAATTTTTTAAAATTTATTTTCAAATAACTAAGCCTAAATGTAGGAAAGGAGTCATGAAAGCCCCTTGCTGCCATCAACATAAGTCAGTTTCAGCTTGACACCACATGTGTACATACGTGAAATATCTGAGTCCTCCCTGAAAGTTTCATTTGTAAACCAAAAACTCAACTCAACTACTACATGAATGCTACAGAAATTTATACCTTCGCTAAAGATCTGAGGAATAGCAGGAGTCTATGAGTAGGTTGGAGGACATCCTGGGTGCTACTTGATATGGTGAGAAGAGCCGTTGAGTCTCAGCTGGCTTACCATAACCCTGTAGGGTATTCAAGGCCAGAGACAACAGATTGCCCATTGCCAATCTCTGTGTAGCAACCCTGGACTTCCTTGTTGGTCTCCCATCCAAGCAGTAGCCAGAGATGACCCTGCTTAGTGTCTAAGATCTGATGAGATCAGGCTAGCCTGGGCCATCCAGTTCAGGGCACAGCACCTGATTAAGAAACTCAGACTTGCCTGAAATGGTGTCCATGCTTTGACTATAATTCAGATGACCTGCATGTGCAATGCTCCAAAGCCCATCTGAACCTTCAGGCCTTGGTTGAGTAATGATCCCATTTAAGGTCAAACTGAAGTGCAAAACAGTTAGTTGTGTATGGTGTCATGGTCCCATTCCTATGAAGCAAGGAACTTCTGTTAAATTGTTTTGCCTAGCTTTGGGGGAGGGGGGGGAAGGAAAGAAGGAAACAGCTATCTAAATCTTATCATCAAAATTGATAGTGTTTACTTAAAGCTTATTCCAGCATTGCTGACTTCAACAGATACTGAAGACGCTAATAAATCTAGCCCAACAATTCTTTGCAAGTCTCATATCTTGTTGACGTACACTGTGTCCTCTATGATCTATATCGAGTAAGAGAAATCAGGATTCTAGTTTGTAAATTTCTAGATGTTTCCTCTGCTATCTGTTGTAAAACCTGGTTCGAAATATTATGAGGTGTAAAGGAGAGAGAAAAGCAGTGGTCTTTGATTTACGGTACCACACAGCATTTTCCAACAAGCTTCACCGTGTTATAAATTTACACCCTAACATAGGATTCTTAAGAGGCAAACCAGATGTGAGGACATACCCCTGAGTCTACCATGGGGACTCCTTTGCCATTTTAGGGATGATATTTTCTGTTTACAAACGTTGCGGGGGCCCAATCCTGACTGGGACTGTGGCACAGGGAGGGAAGGAGGGACTCCTATGGTCCCTCACCTGCACCATTTCCAGGAGCTCACACCCCCTGACTTCAAAGTAAGCCCCATTTTATTCAACGGCACATGAAATAGGGTAACAGGCCAGGGGAAGGGTGGAAGGGCTACTCGTTGTAGAAGGCAGGATAGAAACGTTCTAGCTAAATAAATAGACACACACAAACACACACGCACACACATAAATAGAAAGTGTTTGCCTTGTTGTAAAAAAGCTTGTAATTACTTTGTAAGATTTTGAAATTAATAAAAATTTAATTAAAAGAAAAGAAAAGAAAGTGTTTGGATCTCTCATCCCTGCTTTTTCATTCCAGTCTCCCTCCCTCTTGCGCCAGTCAAAACTCTCCTTTATTTTCATTCCATTTTCTAATTCCTTCAACCAATTTTTCCCATCAAAAATGTGTATTGTTGAATCTGATTTTGGCATCAATAAAATCAGCGCTGTATGCCCATAATCTCTCTCTCTGTATATAAATTACACACATTGTGTGTATAATTATAATGTACAATGTGTGTATATAGCATGTCTCACAACATGAAGTTTTTTCCCAAAACCATCAGCAAAGCAAAGAATTGAAACGGTTGGTAAAACAATGAATATATATATGTGTGTGTGTTAATTAATCTAGAAATTTACTTAATTTAACAATTAATCTAATTAATCTAGAAATTTACTGATCCCTAATTTAAAGACTAAGAACCACTTCCAGATTTGGGTTCCCAAGAAGCATTCTGTGCAATTTGAAAATGTCCTTTGCTGTCCTGGAAACACACTGAGTTCATCAGAAATACCTTATTTTTGAATTCCACCCAGATCATCTTCTCTCACCTTTGCTTCACTTTGATCTTTTTTTATTTTTGCAAATGAGCCCTATATATATATATATATATATATATTTAAGTGAGAGGGGTGTAAACATGGCAGAAGAAGAAAAAAAAACAGAGTTGAAAGCTTATCCTAATAGGGACTGGAAGCATGGCTCCTGCTTCCTTTTGTCGGGTTTTGCAGCCAAAAACGCTTTACTACATTTTTAACGACGCCATATTGCCTTTCACCAGTTATGGGTTTGAAGCAATGATGTAAAATTCATTTCATCTCTCCCTCTCTCTGTCTTTTTATCCAAAGCCTCCCTCTTTTCATACACAACATCAGGGTTGTCATATCTGAGGAATTATTAAAATAAGATGGAGGCCGCTGCTCGAGCTGAAGCAGAAAAGGGTTTGCTTTGAGTCGGCGTCCTCGGGAGACGAGCCAGCTCAATCTCATTAGCTGCTGCCGGGAATCGTCCTCGCCACCAGGTTCAAGGTGATGAAAGATTAGTCCGTTTGGCCTCAGCTCATTCCGTATGCGGCGCACGCCGCTCCCTACCCGTGAACACGAAATTACATTGAACCTGGGGAGTCTAACTCCATTAATTTTAAATGGAAGATTAATTTAACAATATGCGGCAGATATTTGTTACAAACCTATCATGTAAAAGTGACGGTTGGCAATAAATTGTAGTGACTCACAACTGGCCGGTGGCTCGGGCTTCAAATAAATCAGACGCCATTTGCACATAATTGCTATTTTTTAAAGACGGGGAGAAGAGAGATATGCGCCTTTGATGAAAGATCGGGCAACTTCATTCAAGGGACCTGCGGCAGATATTAAGGCAGTGCCATCTGCTTTCAGGAGATGTTTCACTTAAAAGGCTGGAGCGGAGATTTCGTTTAAAGGGAAGTAAGCTGCTGGTTTTAATTTTTTTTTAAAAAAAAAATCTATATGAATTCAACTTCGTTTGTCTACATGTTTGGGGGGCATCTTTAAGATCTTCATCTCAAGACCTGTCCTTTGTGTCCCCAGGCTCAGGGTATGGGGGGGGTGGCCACCGGAAACAGGACTTTCTCAGTGGTGACACACCATCTTTGGGATGCTGTCTTCCTAGAAGCTCACCTGACGCTCAGTCTGCTAATGTCCAGGTGCTGGATCAAATCAGTTTTGTTTGCCCAGACTTTTCAGTTCTATCCCACCCTCGATCTGGTTATTAAATGCCTTTTAATGGATTGTATGGTCTGTATTCCACCTGTTCTATGCTGGTTTGGGCTTGGTTTTATGCGGTTCTCATTGCTGACACACTGATGATTGTACAGCTGTAGGACTGGGCCTCTTATGCATTTATTTATTTTTAATATGGCTGACCAGTGTACACATCCAGTCCATTTATAGATCATTTGGTTCAATTTGGTTACCATGAATGGTATTGACAGGATCATGGGATGAGTGAACATGTAGTCTTGATCCCTGTCTATCCTGACCAGAGCCAGCATGATGTAGTGGTTAAGGGTGGTGGACTCTAATATTGGAGAACCAGGTTTGATTCCCCACTCCTCTGCATGAAGCCAGTTTGGTGTAGTGGTTAAGTGCACGGACTCTTATCTGGGAGAACCGGGTTTGATTCCCCACTCCTCCGCTTGCACCTGCTGATGTGACCTTGGGTCAGTCACAAGCTCTGGCACAGCTGTTCTCTCAAGGACAGTTTGTGTTAGAGTTTTCTCAGCCCCACCTATCTCACAGGGTGTCTGTTGTGGGGAGGGGAAGGAGTTTGTAAGCCGCTCTGAGACGCCTTTGGGCAGTGAAGGGCGGGGTATAAATCCAAACTCTTCTTCTTCTTCTTCTCTTGGGTGGCCTTGGCCCACTCACAGTTCTCTCAGAGCTGCTCTCTCAAGAGCAGTTCTCTCAGGACTCTCTCAGCCCCACCTACCTCAAAGGGTGTGTGTTGTGGGGAGAGGAAGGCAGGCAATGGTAAGCCACTTTGAGATTCCTTAAGGGGTATTAAAACCTACTCTTGATAGCCAGCATGGCGTATTAGTTAAGAGTGACAGACTCTAATCTGGAGAACAATTCTCCTCCTCCACATGAAGACAGCTGGGTGACCTTGGGCCAGTCACAGTTCTCTCAGAACTCTCTCAGCCCCCACCTACCTCACGAGGTGCCCGTTGTGGGGAGAAGAAGGGAAGGCGATTGTAAGCCACTTTGGGACTCCTTAGGGTAGAGGAGAGTGGGATATAAAAGCCTCTTCTTACTGAATCTTGTTAAGGAACAAATTAATGAGCTACTGATGTCCATCTCAAATGAATCCCTGACTTAAGGCCTTTTCCCTCAGTCACTAAAGGTAGCAGTTATCTGTCAATTCATTGAAAAATACAACACTGAGGAAAAATGTGGCCATTCTCTAATTTGCCATTTTTAAGCACTTGAAAAGACACTGGAGGGAGGGGGACAACAGCTCCTGGGGCCAACACACCATGTGCCCGATCCAGATTGGGGCCTTGTGACAATTAAAAAATCAAAAAACCTACAATTGCTTCTAAAATGGCATCAGCGGTACAGAATGTACCCATGGCCAACGTTTGCATTTAGCTTGGCTCTCAGTCTGGTTTCAAGCAAAGTGATGGGATAGAAACAACACTGATGGGTTAGAATCATACAGTTGGAAGGGGTCTCCAGGGTCATCTAGTCCAACCCCCTGCACAAGGCAGGAAATTCACAAATATCTCCCCCTTAACACCCGCAGTGACCGCTGTTCCACGCTCAGAAGATGACAAAAAACCTCCAGGGTTGCTTCCTGACCCCGAAGTAGCAATCAGCATTTCCCTGGGCATGTAAGAAAGGACCACAAGAACTAAGCCCTGAGGCAACCCTTCCTGCCCCTCCCTCTCATGATCTGCCTAAGTTCACAGAATCTGCATTGCTGTCAGATGGTCATCTAGTCACTGTTTGAAAACCTCCAAAGAAGGAGAGCCCACCACTTCCTGAGGAAGCCTGTTCCACTGAGGAACCACTCTAACTGTCAGGAAGTTCTTCCTAATGTTTAGCCAAAAACTTTTCTGATTTAATTTCAACCTGTTTGCTCTGGCCTGACCTTCTGCGGCAACAGAAAACAACTCCACACCATTGTCTAGATGACAGCCCTTCACGTACTTGAAGATGGTTATCATATCACCTCTCAGTCGTCTCCTCTCCAGGGTAAACATACCCAGCTCCTTCAACCTTTCCTCATAGGACTTGGTCTCCAGACCCCTCACCACCTTTGTTGCTCTCCTCTGAACATGTTCTAGCTTATCTATATCCTTCTTAAACTGTGGTGCCCAAAACTGAACACAATACTCTAGGTGAGGTCTAACCAGAGCAGAATAAAGTGGTACCATCACTTTGCATGATCTGGACACTATACTTCTGTTGATACAGCCCAAAATTGTATTTGCCTTTTTAGCAACCACATCACACTGCTGACTCATGTTCAGTGTATGGTCTACAAAGACCCCTAGATCCTTTTGTGCATACTACTGCCAAGACAAGTCTCCCCCAACCTATTCTTATGCATTTGATTTTTCCTACCTAAATGCAGAACTTTACATTTATCCCCATTGAAATTCAATAAATTTCTTTTAGCCCAGTTTTCCAGCCTGTCAAGATCATCCTGTATCCTGACTCTGTCATCTACCATATTTGCTACCCTTTCCGATTTAGTATCATCTGCAAATTTAATAAGCATTCCCTCTATCCATTCATCCAAATCATTGATAAAGATGTTGAACAAAACAGGTCCAAGGACAGATCCTTGAGGCACTCTACTTGTCACTCTTCCCCAAGAAAATGAGGAACCATTCACAAGCACTCTTTGGGTGTGATCTGTCAACCAGTTACGGATCCACCTAACAGTCATAGGATCCAAACCACATTTTTCCAATTTGTCAACAAGTATATTATGTGGAACCTTATCAAAAGCCTTATTAAAATCAAGATATACTATGTCTACAGCATTCCCCTGATCCAACAAGGTAGCAACTGTCTAAAAGAGATAAGGTTAGTCTGACATGACTTGTTCTTGAGAAACCCATGCTGGCTCTTAATAATTACAGCCATCCTTTCTAAATGCTCAAGGACTGTCTGTTTGATTATTTGTTCTAAAACTTTCCCAGGTATAGACGTCAAGCTGATGGGTCAGTGGTTACCCAGATCCTCCTTTCCCCCCTTCTTGAAGATAGGGACAACATTTGCCTGCCTCCAATCTTCTGGCACCTCACCTGTTCTCCAAGAATTCTCAAAAATAATGGACAGAGGCTCAGAAATTACATCCGCAAGTTCTTTTAATACTCTTGGATGCAGCTCATCTGGCCCCAAAGACTTCATTTCATTTAAAGAAACTAGGTATTTATGTACCACCCCTTTGTCAATTCTAGGCTGCAACTCCATTTCCTCATCTTGTGTTCTGTTTTTGCCATGTTGAGCACCATTTCCCTTCAAAGAGAAAACTGAGGAAAAGTAGGAATTGAACAGTTCTGCCCTCTCTTTATCACCTGTTACAATTTCTCTTTCCTGTCCCCGCAATGGGCCTACCATGTCCTTGCTCTTTCTCTTACTTTGAACATAAGAAAAGAAGCGTTTTTTGTTGTTTTTAGCATATCTTGCTAGCCTAAGCTCATACTGAGCTTTAGCTTTCCTAACTCTCTTTCTACAAGCACTAGTTGTTTGTTTGTATTCATCCTTGGTTATAAGGCCCTCCTTCCACTTTCTGAATGAGTCTTTTTTATTTTTCAAGTCCTTAGAAAGCTGTTTATGGAGCCACCTTGGCTTCTTTAGGCTCCTCCCATTTTTCCTTCTCATAGGAATCATTTGTGATTGTGTCATCAGTATTTCACTTTTAAGAAACTCCCATCCCTCTTGAGCTCCCTTGTGCTTAAGTATTTCTGACCATGGGATTCTGCCCAGCATAACTTTAAGTTTATCATCATTTGTTTTCCTGAAGTCCAACCTATATTTCTGACTATGTACAGCTTTTACCTTCCCCAAGACCGTAAATTCCAAAATTACATGGTCACTACTACCCAGGGTGCCCACTACTTTCACCTCATCAACCAGTTCTTCTCTGTTGGTAAATATCAGGTCCAAGATAGCAGATCCCTTTGTTTCCTTCTCAACTTTCTGGAAAATGAAATTGTCAGCAAGACAAGTCAGGAGTTTATTGGACCTTTCATTTTTAGCAGAGTTGGACTTCCAACAGATATCCAGGTAACTGAAATCTCCCATGACCACAATGTCCCGTCTCTTTGAGAACTTTGTAATCTGCTGTAGGAGTGTCTCATCCAAATCCTCTGCCTGGCTTGGTGGTCTATAGCAGACCCCCACCTTGATATCACTACTATTTTTTTCTCCTTTTATTTTTACCCAGAGACTCACAACCGAATTTTCATGCTCAGATTCACATATTTCCTCACAAGTATATACCTCCTTTACATATAATGCAACTCCTCCACCCTTTCTTATTTTTCTGTCATCCCACCAAGTTTTAGTAATGCCTATTACGTCATAGTCCCCTTCCGATATTAGGACTTCAAGTTCCTCCTGCTTGTTTCCCATACTCTGCACATTAGTGTAGAGACATTGGAATCCACGTTTTATGCACCCTGAGGTTTTCATTTCTGTACTTACATGTGAGTTAATGTTATCTAGCATATGTGCCACTCCCCACAAAACTTTAGAGTTCTTATTTTCAGTTATTGGCTTTGCATTTTTATCTTGCTCCCCCACAGGATTTAGTTTAAAGCTCTCCTTAATAGGTTTGCAATGCTGTTTCCAAACACGATTTTCCTACTCTCGTGAGGTGCAAACCATCTCCCAATAGAAGAGCTTCATCTCAGAAGCATAAGCCATGGTCCAGAAACCCAAACCTTTGCTGATGACACTATCTACGTAGCCAATCACTGATATGCAGTATTCTTCTTTCCCTTCCTAAGCCAGCCTTCAACAGAAGAACTGATGAGAATACAACCTGTGCTCCCGATTCCTTCACTCTTTTACCCAGAGCTGCAGAGTCTCTTTTAATATGTTCTGGGCTGTGCTGGGTAGTATCATTTGTTCTCACATGGATAAGCAAGAAGGGATAATAATCCATGGGCTTGATGAGTCTTCCTACCCTCTCCGTCACATCCTGGATGCATGCACCCAGTAAACAGCACACCTCTAGAGATGACAAGTCCAGTCGGCACACCTTAGCTTCTACTCCTCTCAGTAGGGAATCCCCAGTTACCAACACATGCCTTCTCTTATACTGGGGAGCAGAGACATGAGTCCTCTCATCCACAGGGGTCTGCAAGATTTTCTTCAAGCTTTGTGGAGGCTGGGGGAGGAGCCCTTGTTCCAGTGGTTCAGAATCAATATCTGTGGGGAGATCCAGGAACTGATTGCTTAGTAACAGAGGCTCAGAATGTCTCTTGATTTTCCTGCTCCTGTGGGTTATATTCTTCCATGTGCCTTCCTCTTGTGTTGGGTGCTCCTCCAGTTACTGGGATACCTTTCCCTCTTCCTCCTGTTGCCCTCTCAGGAGTGCTTAATGTGCTCTATCCATGAACTCTTCACCTTCCCTTACAAACTGGAGTGTGGACAAATGTGCCTCAAGTCCCTGTACCTTCTCCTCCAGTATGGCTACCAACTTACACTTGCTGCAAGTGTAATTGCTGTTACCCTCAGGTAAGAATACGGACATGCCACAGACTTTGCACGTCACTGCCTCAGCTCCCTCACCAACCATGCTGTTGCAATCCATTTCAAAATTAGTTCAGTTTAACTGACACTTCTTTGATAACTTCCCTGCCAAACTACCTCTCAAGACTACTTATGAAATGTTTGCAGAAGCAAAAACTAACTTAATAAATATAGAATGTAAGATGTATTCTGCTTTCTATGGGGCCCACAGGCTAAGAGCCACAGGCTTGTGCCTCTGGTGAGGTGCAGCCTTAAATAGAAGCCTCACCCAGCAGAGGGTGGGGCAAGCAGCTATTAAAATTACACCCAGGCAATCCAATTATAGGCAAACAAGCACCCTTTCTCAAGCAGCCAGGACTCTGCAACAACTTATAACTCACCCACACACTCCCAAACACAGTCCTCCCACATGGTAGCCTCAGCTAAATCTCCTCAGCTGAAAGCAAATAAAAAACACTCACCCCTCTAGCAGTTCTGTCTCCTGCTGCTTCTCAGAGCTCAGCTGGATTAATTTGATGATCTCTGGCTGCGGTCATATGCACCAGTTGAAGTGGAGGGGAAGCAAGGCTATTTCCTCCAGAGGAATTTGACACACAGTTGTGAGATCACACATCCCTTTGTAGCTGTGGGCTCAGCCGATCACTGTGTGATCAGATGCAACCACAGGATTTGTTTACTATGCACATAAATGAGGAATCACATCTCCGTACTCCCTATGGAGTATGCAATGATGTGCATACTGCGAAGGGAGGGGAATGGCACCAAGCCAGGATGGCATGATCAAACCATCCCAACGGCATGAGAGCGTACTAATGCGATCAGACAGGGGAAATAGTCTATGGCCCATCAGAACCCGTTAGAGCCAGACTTTCCCCTGGTGAGTATTTTGTGTGTATGCATATATGCTTGAAAGTCATGGATGACTTTCTGGCAACCCCTGGTGGGACTTGGACATCTCAGAAAGATGGCTTGCTACAGCCTGCCTCTGTGTTCCAGCACTGGTATTCCTTGGAAGTCTCCCTTCCAAATGCTTGCCAGGGTTGACCCTGCTTAGCTCCCAAAGTCTGATGTGATTGGGCTTGCCTGGGCTATCCAGGTCAGGGCAGAATGTGCTTTGATTTACATCATGTTTTATAGATTCGACTCAGAGGGTTGCTATGGGAGACCAATTGTCTTTAGAATGGGGCTTGTCTTGTGAGGCCCTATAGGCTCAATCTTATCCCAGTGTTGCTAAATCTGCATGTAAAGACCTTGGGAGCGATCAGGTGTAGTCTGGAGTTGGGTGCAATCAATATACAAATGTCACTCAGCTCTGTATTTCTTTGTACAGACAACCCAGTGCTGACGTAGCAATCCTGAACCACTGCTTGGATGTTGTGGTTAAATAGATAAAGGTGAACAAGTCAAAATTGAAATGACCAGGTAATTCAGAACTCCATTATCCAGAGAGAACACATGAAGCTGCTGCATATCAGTGTTCCCTCTAAGCTGAGTTAGTATGAGCTAGCTCACAGTTTTTTAGCCTCCGGCTCACACATTTTTGTCTTAGCTGAAGAAAGATGGCTCCAGAGCAAACTAATTTATGCAGTAGCCCGATTGCTCATTCACAACTTTAATGCCAGTAGCTCACAAGGTAGAATTTTTGCTCACAAGACTCCACAGCTTACAGGGAGCATTGCTGCATACTGAATCAGATCATTGCCCTATCAATGTCTGTATTGTCTACTTTGACTGGCAGCAGCTCTCCAGGGTCTCAGCTAGAAATCTGGATGGGGAGGGAATGTTGAAGTTTCCTTCAACTTATCATCACCTAAATGGGTTTGAACTGATCCTGAAAACTCTCAGATATTCCAGTGTTTAAATCAAAGCAAGACCGGGGGATCTCACCAGTGAACCTTCAAGCAATTCATTCTTTTTTAAAAGATTTATCTTCCCCTTTGCCATCAAGTCCAGGTGACTTCTGTGACCCTAGTGGGGCTTGAAGGCAAGGGACATTCAGAGGTGTCTTGGTGTTGCTAACCTCTGTGTCACAACCCTGGTTGTGGTCTCCCTTCCAAGTACTTTCCAGGGTCAGCCCTGCTTAGTTTCCAAGATCTGGCGAGATTAGGCTTGCCTGGGCTATCCTTGTTAAATTCCTGGAAGCTATCTGACATGATTTGATCCTGCCCTTCCTTCAAGGAGCATACAGTGGCATACACTGTTCTCCTCCCACACATTTTAACCTCATGACAAAACTTGGAAGTATGGTGGAACAGACAGACTCATTGGCCTACAGGGCTACCAACCGCAGGTGGTACCTGGAGAGCTCCAGGAATTACAAATGATCTCCAGATGACAAAGATCAGACTACAGATCTCCACACCACAGGGGTCAGTGGAGAAAATGGCTGCTTAGGAGGGTGGACTTCATGGTATTATACTTTCCTGAGGTCCCTTCCCTCTCGAAATCCCATCCTCCCCAGGCTCCGGCCCCAAATCTTCTGGAATTTCCCAACCCAGGGCTGGTAACCCTATTGACCTAAGGCCAGCCAGTTAGCTTCATCGTTGGATGGGGGATTTGAACTTGGGCCATCCCCTTTCTTCAACTCCTGCATTAACTGCTGTTGCTAGCCTGGGTTCTCCATCCTGTCTCTAACTATACTATAAAGATATAAGAGTTGCTGCCAAATGAACAATGTGAAGCCATCTCAAGGACACTTGATGCTCTTAGGAGGAGCAGCAGCAAGAGCTGTCTCAAGGAAACTGGGAGGTTAAGTGTCTGAGCACACTTGCAGTCCCTGGAAAGCGTGGTATTTAAATCACATTCCTTCGGAAACCTTGGGGCACACCAGTTCCGATGTGCGTCACTAAGGCAGCCCGAGGCACAACAGCAAGAAAACAAGCACAACACAGGCTCCTCATTAAATGCAACCATTTAAATAATAGAACCACTTTGGAAACCTGCTCATAAGATTTGTGCCACACTTCTGTTTTTTTTGTTGGGGAGGGGGTTTCTCTCCCCCTTGCTGCCGCTTCTTCATTTATTCAGTGTAAATAATTTGTTATCCATTGCACAGAATATGAAGTGATAGCCACAGGCATGGATGGCTTTAAAATGGGGTTAAGGCAGATTCATGGAAGAAAGGTCCATCAATGGCTACTAGCCGTGTTGACTGAAGGGGAGCCTCCGTATTCATAGGCAGGAGGGCTGTGAAAACCAGTTTGAGGAGCCAATGTCAGGAGTGCGCCTTGGCATCCTTGACTTGTTTGTTGGCCCTCCATGGTAACTGCTGGTTTAATCCAGCAGGAGTCTTCTTATATCCTAATGCTTGTAACCACAATAAAAACTGGCCATCGCGAAGCTGGATCATCAGAAGGAACTTTCCTGTACTTAAGGTGGCACGCCACTAAATTCCATCACAGTGGCAGCCCCACATGGAGCAACAGTTAGAATGTCGAACTTGGGACCTAGGACAACCTGCTTTGCCGTGGAAGCTTGCCATGTGACCTTGGACCCATTACAGTCTCTCAGACTAAGCTACATCACACGGTGATTGTTGTGGAGATAAGGCAGAGGTGGGGAGAACAATGTGATAGGCTGCTTTGGTTCCTGATCAGGGTTGTGAGACATTGGCTGGCAACCGGCAGGAGATTTATCAGGCGCTGGAGAGAGGGGGAAGGCAGAAATGGAGTTGTGTGATATGACTCCAGTTGGACAACAAGAAGTGATGTCACTGCATTGCAGTCACTTTGTAAGAATTGAACAAATCTCCATGGTTTTGCCACAGTGATTTGCTGGATTCCTAGAGTGTCATGACATCACTTCCCATTTTTTTTGTTGACATCATCACACCGGGCATGTCAGCCTGAACTGGGCACTTTGGGAGTGTGGCTTCCCCCGCCGGCCTGATCTGGACCAGCAGACTGGGGGACCTTTCGGCGGGAAAACCCTCGCTCCCCTCGAGGACCTGGCAGCCCTACTTACATGCCCTGCAGAGTGCAGACAAGTGCCACAGGGCACAAGTCTCCTCAGACAAAGCATTTCCCCAGGTTGGGCTCATGACAGAAGAGGCCCTTGCCCTTGTTGCATTCAGACGGGTGAATCAAAGGCCAGGTATCATCACTCCCATTACTGTATTTGATATTAAAACCTAATGTTAAAAAGATGAGCAACTCAGGACTCTTTGATCTCGAAAGTAAGCAAGGGACATAGCTGCACATTACACACACAATAACACCCTTAACAACAACTAATAACCACATGAGTGCAAGGAAAAAAAAAGTGCTGTTGCTTTAAATCCAGTATTTCATCCTAGCTGCCAGCAACAGATGCTGCTGCTATTGCTGTCGCTCTGGCTCCTTCTTTGGTGGGGCTTTAATGTTGAATTTCTTAGGGGACCCCATCACCTAATTAGAGGAATTGATAACTGCACTGCTCTATAATGAGGCCAATACATTTCAAAGTCATTAAAGATAACTAAAGCAATAAGTCTGTGTTTAAGCAATGCTTCCTTAGAATTTGTAAGTCTCTCTGTCTCTCCGAGTTCGGGAAAGAAAAGGCAATCTTTGCCTAGTCAACTGTAAATGCTGGGTTATTGGAATCTTGAAAACAGGCAGCATGGAGAAAATTACACGGCCAAATCTCCTTTCCCCAGTTAATGAAGAATTAAGATTCCCATTTACCATATTAGAAGGTTCATCAGAGGCCTCTCCTCGCCCGTAGCCGCTGTTTGACAGTGGTGTCAATTTATTTCAGCCCGAATGCAGAAGTGCATGACAGTACATCATTCATAACTGTCACATCTATTTATCTCTCTCATTGTCACACTGCTAACGAAATTCAAGCCATGTTTTCACGCGGTCGGGGGGGGGGAATGCAGACTTCTTAAAGGATCCACCGTAACAACAGATGCACCTAAGAATGTGAACTAGAGACATGTGGGTCTTCAAGCTCATAATAACGGAATACCTTCACATCTGTGGGATGCTTCCAGTGTTCAAAGCAGTTCATGCATACTCACTGGTTGCGATCCTTCAAACAATTCTGTAAGGTAGGCCAGTAGGACCCTGTGAGGTAGTACAACACTCACAGCATCCTCAAACGCCATGCTTCTCTACCTATTTTGATTGCTTTGCTCACCAGCATGACACATGGAGAAGGACTGACGTGTGATTTCTTTTCTGACTCTTAACTCCACAAGATCTTTATTTATGGAACACTGATTCTCTCAGCAGATCCTATGCCCGAATGCAACCAAGGCTGTGACTGGTACCACCAGGTGAGCAGCAGACACTCTCTGAGGCCACTATTTCATGACTTATCTCCTTTGTGAGGTGCTGCGGCTCCGTGGAAAAGCAGCTGCTTTGGGTACAGAAGGTCCCAGGTTCAATCCGTGGCACCTCTACTTAAAAGGATCAGTTAGAGCAGGGGTGTCGAACTCATTTGTTATGAGGGCTGGATCTGACATAAATGAGACCTTGTTGAGCCCGGGCCATGTGTGTCATAAAATGTAACGCCAGGTAGTAGACATATAAATTTTATAAAAGGACACAAACACAAAAGATTTTTTTTTACTTAAAATAAAGACATGCTTAAGACATTAGCTCTGTAAGCTGCAAACCTACTTTTGATTTATTGACATTCACCACAGAAATCTTGTGCTCAGAGTTCTGAGTCCAGGACCCAGGTTAAAACATGAAATGGCTGAGTGATTAAGAGAGCTTCATGGGAATGTATATTTCCCTTACCTCTAATAAGTTCATAAACACACAGACAACATTAGAAAAGAGTCCATATCTGCAGGGTTCTTCAGTCTAATGCATATGAAATGCCTTACCGAATAGCATGATCTATCTATCTAGTACATATTTATCTCACCCTCCCACCATCTATCATTGTCCCCTCTCAAAAACAAAGACCCACGTGAACATGTGAAGCTGCCTTATTCATATGCCCCAGTACAGATGACTCCCTCCCACACATTAAGAACATAAGAAGAGCCCTGCTGGATCGGACCAGCAGCCCATCTAGTCCAGCATCCTGTTTCACACAGTGGCCTCACCAGTTCCTCTGGAGGTCTAACGACAGGGCACAGAGGCTGAGGCCTTGTCTGGCACAGGGATTCAGAGGTTGACTGCCTCTGAACATGGGGAGGAAGAGCAGACACAAGTAAATTGCCCCCCACCCCTGCCTCTACATGACTACATCACCTGCAGAGTGCGATTGTGTGCATGAGGTGACCACGAGTGCACTCGCCTTCCCAAGAACACTGCTGATCATGGAAAGAGGGTGTACATGTGGCCACCTCCCCATGGTCACATTAAGAACATAAGAACGTAAGAATATAAGAGAAGCCAATGCTGGATCAGGCCAATAGCCCATCCAGTCCAACACTGTGTCACGCAGTGGCCCAAAATACCAAGGTCCATCAGGAGGTCCATCAGTGGGGCCAGGACACTAGAAGCCCTCCCACTGTTGCCCCCCCCCCCCAAGCACCAAGGATACAGAGCATCACTTGCCCCAGCCTGAGAGTTCCTATTCTATCGATGACCAGGCAATCACATGGAAGGAGGGGGTGGGTCTAGTGCACTTGTGCCTGTTCTTCCTCCCTGTGCAGTGAATTAACAGGAGAATGTTGTCTGTGCCAGCCAACTGAGATAAACCACTGGTTCATTTAGCTTTCAGAATGCCTGCTTCTTCTGTATTACCTCCTGCCTATGTTCTTAAAGCCCTGACCTTGATGGCCCAGGCTAGCCTGATCTCATCAGAGCTTGAAAGCTAAACAGGGTCAGCCCTGGTTAGTACCTAGAGGGGAGACCTCCAAGGAAGTCCAGGGTTGCTATGCAGAGGCACAGGCAGGCAATGTCACACCACCTCTGTCTGTCTTTTGCCTTGGAAATCCTATAGCAGAGGTGTTGAACTCATCCATTAGGAGGACCAGATCTGACAAAAATGTCACTTTGTCGGGCCAGTTTGTAGTTTGGAGATGAGCTGTAATTCTAGGAGATCCTTCAGTCCCACCTGCAGGCTGGCATCCCTATGTCCCCCCCCCCAATAAAATAAAATAAAAACCATATTTTGAAAGGATGCTTTCTAGTTAGGTGGTCTGTCTCTATGTCCATTACAGCAGTGTGACTTATGGTTTATTAAGCTGCCTGGATCCAGACCAATTTGTGTATGCATGTTCTCATACTGCCTCATGGGAACTGTAATTTCTCTCCCCCTTTATGCATGATGTTCCTCAACCAAGCTTCCCCCCGCAGTAGTCAGAAACTTTACTGAAAACTAAAAAGAAAGGTTGCAAAACTACCTTGATAGGGATAAATTAATGAATGCACCTTCTCGCGGGACAATGTATGCACTATGGGTTGTTTGAATTTGCAGGCACAAAGTGGGGCAAATTTCATACGATCCTACGGCTCAATGAGTAGGTCACTTTACCAATATCCAACCATGACTCTGGGGATATGCCTTTCTTCTCCAGTAGCTCACAGGCTACGCAGGTGAAAAAGCAGCTGTGTACTGTAACACGTACATTGCCAGTGTAGTTTATTTACCAGGACATGACCTGGCCATGACCCTATAACACAAGCTGCTACCGCGCAGGTGCAAAGCTGCTCAGCGTGGCATTCAAGCCAAGCTTTGAACAACAAATCAAGGTGATCCAATCAGGGGCTGCTCAACTTGTGCCTAAATGAGGTTCGCCTAGTGATCGTAATGACGCCGTCAGCATCAGTGGTTGTAGTCCCTCCCAAAGTCAGCAGAAGGGAGTTTTGCTTGCTGGAATACAGCAGATGAGAAGAGCAAAAAAGAAGCGGCAGCATTGTCCAATTGGGACAAATTGCTAGCGGAAACAATGTGATGGGAAATTGCCCTTAACTTCTGCCACAGTTCAGGAAAACTTTGAGAACTGGAATAGATTGCATGACCCCCTGGCAAGTTCCACTAGAAGGTATGGGCAGAAATTGTTTGCCTCCAGCTGGGTGAAATACGCATTCAAATTCAGACTCTTGAAGGAAATTATTAAGTAGAGCTATATTAGCTTTCTCTGAAGCACGCTCGTTTTCTATATTGCCACTATACAGACCAATTATGTTACCTTTCCATGCTGGGAAGTGACTGTTCTGCTAACACAGTTCTAGTAAAAATTTAAAGCACTGCATTTTTAACCTTAGGAGATTTCTTAGGAGGGCGGTGTTTTCTAGCTGCATCTTTACTAGTTCCTCCAAAGGTAAGACATCTTCCATCCATCTAAATGCAAAATTTGCTTCAGCCTTCAGGAAAACAAAATATTTTTTTTAAAAAGCCACTTGAAAAATGTTAGGCATGAAGCAATAAACTGTTTTTTTTATGTTCTTTAGGCCACTAATGCTTTGGAGTTCACATATTCATTTTGAAGAAATGAACATTTTATGGTTCACGGAGGAATTGCTACATGAATAATACTGGAGATTATAATACATTGAGTGGGGGGAGGGAGATTAACTTTGTGTAAACGATTTAATCAGACATGAAATTTTCTCTAGAGACTAAACAAGGGGGGAATCTCTTTCTGGCCTTGTTTAAGAAAATGCATCGATACACTTCCGTTGATAGAAGCTACCAGTTTCTTGATCTGTCTTCTATAAAATATGTAAAAGATGATCATATTCCCCTGCCCCGTGGTTCTCTACACTTGAGTTCTGACCCCTTCCTACTCCTGGTTAAACTGC
The DNA here is from genome assembly GCA_029375565.1 of Gekko gecko. NCBI lineage: Eukaryota > Metazoa > Chordata > Lepidosauria > Squamata > Gekkonidae > Gekko > Gekko gecko. Next base: position 47,414,061 of record JAPDNY010000016.1, on the reverse strand, counting down.
ATCATATTAGAGAGTCCCAAGGCTTTGACTTGCAAATGTGATATTTAGGCTATATCACATTAAAGAATCCTCTTATAATGTATTAGATAATCTCAGCTTCTTGGATGGACTTTTCCAGAGAGCACTTGATAGCAAACACTTGTGTCTAGGACTTAGAGAAATATTTTCCTGTGTTCCTATTTGGTGAACACCAGGATATCTTGGTAAAACTATGGCTGCCCTTTCCCATAGTCCCTAAATTGTTGGTTTGTGGGAGGGCAAGACTATATCACCTTATATCTTTTCCCACAGTCTTCATAAACATTGGGGAACATGGATTTTTAGTGTGGAACCCCCTCCCATAGATGGTCATCAAACTTCCCATAGATTAAGATTTAATCTAATGAGAAGTATGGGATAGAAGCAGTGTTCCCTCTAAGCTGAGTTAGTGTAAGCTAGCTCACAGTTTTTTAGCATCTGGCTCACACCTTTTTGTCTTCGCTCAGGAAGGAGGGCTCCAGAGCAAACTAATTTATGCAGTAGTCAAATTGCTTGCTCACAACTTTAATGCCAGTAGATCACAAAGTAGAATTTTTGCTCACAAGACTCCACAGCTTAGAGGGAACATTGGATGGGAGGATGATTTATTCACAAAATCTGATTCAAATAGATATTCTGCCATCATTTCTAAAACATCAGTTATATCGAAAGGTTAATTCAGATACTGGGCTTTCATCTTTATTATAGTGCCTTCAATGAACTTAAAAGAGTGTCACTCAGTTTAGGATGGCACTCTACATTTCTAGATTGCTCTGGGGGTTGCTAGAGATGGCTTGATTTGGCTTGGTGGATCACAAGTTCTGCAAGCTTTTTAATAACCCAATGGCAAGGTACAGACTGCTGACTTTATGGTACAGCAACAAGGGTTAAAGTCCCAGTTACAGGTTTTAAGCAAGGTTTGCCAACATCACATACAAGAACATCATAATATTTCACTGACAGAGACAGAAGAGCTGTGCAGACATTCCATTCCATCCGTGTGAACTGGCAGGTCACCAGGAGTGTGCCTGGGAACCGTAATGCTCCTGAAATGCTCAGTCATCATCTCACATGATTTGGGCAACACATGGGTCTTTCAGGCATATACATTTTCCACTCACATGAACCAGAACCTTCGTTTTCCAGGATTCTGGTTTGTGTGAATGGAAAACCACATACAAAGCATACACATTGTCCAATGCACATGAAACAGTGCCATCTGGGAATTTGCACACTCCTGCCAAGTGTGGCTGTTGGTTTGTGTGGACAGACTGGAACAGAAGTCTGTAGAGGGCTACAGACCTGCTCGTAATGCTTCTATTTTCATACTAGGACCAGTGTGTGAGCCTTGCCCCCTCCCCATTTGGGCTATGCACTACATTTGTTTATACTACGAAAGTTGTCTGTTGATTTAGAAGACTTTTTAATATTGTTTTAATATACTTTGGAGTACCATCATTTTCTACCAAAGGTTATTATTAGCAGTTCAAAGTCCATTGCATGGTGCCTTAACACTAGGGTTGCCAAGTCCCATCTTCACCCCCAGCGGGGGACTTTGGGGGGGAGGCGTTCCTGGAGGGGGTGGGGCATCCCTGATGTGATGACATCACATTGGGGACATCCCCCCTGCCCACCCGATCTTCCAGCGGTGCCGGCTCCCTGCACTTAAAGGGGCCCCTTTAAGTGCAGGGAGTCGGCATTTCCCATGCGCCCAATCTCCGCAGAGGTCAGGTGTGCGGGGGGGGAGCCAGCTCCCTGAACTTAAAGGGGCCCCTTTAAGTACAGGGAGCTGGCATTCCCCCCCCATGAGCCCAATCTCTGTGGAGTTCAGGTGCATGGCCCGCAGCCACCCCTCTCCCTTCTCTCTGTCAAGAGATGAGGGAGAGGGGTGGCTGTGGGTGTTGGGGCTTGGTGGCGGGGCTTCCCCTGGTGGCCAGCTGGCTGGCGGTGGGTAGAAGCCCCCCAAAAGCGGGGGACCCCTGCCGAACCAGGGGGTTTGGCAACCCTACTTAACACTCATGTTTATATACAAAGAGTCCAAGCATGGCAGGAAGGAGCACTTTATCTGGGCCCAGAGATCTGTGGAGCCCTGTTGGCCCAGGCTGCACAAAAATAACCATGAGACTATATGTACCTATATGTCCAGGTGGTCAGCCATGTTGGTCTGAAGCAGTATAATGGATTTAGAGTCCAATGGCACCTGTAAGACCAAAATTAAACTTTGTTGGGCTTAAAGGTGCCACTGGACTCCAAGTACCTCTATGGTTCGATTCGAGTCCAGTCGCACCTTAGAGAACAACAAGAGATTCAGAGTGTAAGTTTGTTGGTCTCTAAAGTGCGGCTGGACTCAAATCTAATGGTTCTACTGCAGACCAACATGGCTACCCTATGAAAGTACCTATCCGGGCGTCCAAATCTGCTGAAGCCACAGAGAATTATATCAAACAAAGAAACACTGTGATAAAATTGACAATAACATTTAATAATTCCCATGAACATCAATTTGTATACCAATTACAACTTTTACAATATTGCTCAGGAAATTCTAACATTTTCAACATAATAGGATTACTCCTGAGGAAGATTGGTGAAATGAGTGTACAACTGAGTGCTCATTGAGGATGTTGGACTTTTCCTTGAAAATGTTAGAATTTCCTGAGCAATATTGTAAAATATGTTGTCGAAGGCTTTCACGGCCAGAGTTCATTAGCTGCTGTAGATTTTCCGGGTTGTGTGGCCATGGTCTTGGCATTGTAGGACCTGACGTTTTGCCAGTAGCTGTGACTGGCATCCTCAGAGGTATAACACAGAAAGATCGAGTACTCTCTGTATCAAGGACAGTCACAGCTATTGGCGAAACATCAGGTCCTACAATGCCAAGACCATGGTCATACAACCCGGAAAATCTACAGCAACTAATATTGTAAAAGTTTTAATTGATATACAAATTGATGTTCATAGGAATTATTAGATATTATTGTCATTTTTATCACAGTGTTTCTTTGTTTGATATAATTTCCTGTAACTGTGAAGCCACCGAGAAGCAGGATTAGAGCAAAACAAGCAATGTTCTCAACAATGAATTGCTCACTGAGCCAAGATCCTTCTCCAGAACAGAGAGTCCAATGTAGGGGTGCAAGAGAGGACCTATGTTCCAAGTTTGTACCAGCCTCCAAAAACAAAAATCAGTGTTTGGGTCCTCCATGCTTGTGCACTACATTAAAGATGAATTCAGCTGGCCGCTCAGTCATCTGACTCCTGAGTCATTGGGGAAGGTGTTGAACCCAGAAGAATTACATGTGTAGGAACTCATGGCAGAAAATGTTAATATGGCACCCACCATAAGGTTACCAAAGGGAACAAAACAGGCAAATTACCAGGGAACCTGAACATTCATATGGTCTCAGCTGAAAGGGGCTGACTGGACTGTGTGAAGGATCTTAACCATCTTGTCCCCTTTCCAACTATTCCAAAGCAGGCCACCTAAGAAGACATCTGCCACCGAAACACAATCTGCATGAACCGTAACGCATCATTCTGACAGGTTCCTGGCTTGACACGGAGTGAGGGGAACCTGGCGTGAACAGTGAGGAGACAACCACTTGGTATAGCAGACAATGGGAAATGAAAGGAAGCTTTGGTGTCAGCTGAGCACACATGAGCTCCTCCCGGCGGACTTGCCAAATCCTTGATGCGGTAATGAGTTACACAGGATGCCAATCACCGGCTGTCAGCTCAATTGCACATCTCTACTCTGACGAGATCAGTTGGCAGAAGGAACTAATGAACATGAGAGAACTGTGTGTGTGTGTAAGCAAAGAGTGTCACTCATGAAAATAAGGCAACACAAGAGGAGGAGGAGAAGAGGAGAGGAGATTGGATTTATACCCTGCCCTTCACTACCCAAAGGAGTCTCAGAGTGGCTTACAAACTCCTTTCCCTTCCCCTCCCCACAACAGACACCCTGTGAGGTAGGTGAGGCTGAGAGAACTCTGACAGAAACTGCTCTCTTCCAAGAACAGCTGTGCCAGAGCTTGTGACTGACCCAAGGTCACATCAGCAGGTGCAAGTGGAGGAGTGGGAAATCAAACCCGGTTCTCCCAGATTAGAGTCCGGCGCACTTAACCACTACACCAAACTGGCACCAAACCACTACACCAAAAGAACACATATCCATTGAGAGGGTGCATTACTCAGCAGTAGAGATAGGTTTTATTTTCAGCTGGTCTGGGAGTTTGCTTGATCACAGCTAACTAGAGTAGAAAAAAGCCTATAGTGGTTATCGTAAGAAATCATGGGCTGGTTAGGTTTTATTTGAAAAGAAAGCAAGTGTCTAGCCCTTGGGGCTGAGAATGCACGCATGAAAGCACTGAGGCATTTTCTGCTATCTTTCTTATTCCTTCCTGGACACTTTCCCCCAAGCCCAATGTCAGCCTGAAAGACCAAAGTAAAGCATGGTGCATGGAGCCTAATTTGTAAGCAAGCACAATGCGCAAAACTATACAATGTGCTTCTTGCTTACAAGGCACAGGAGATGTGGCTTAACTACAAGGTCCATGCTTTTTGGAGAATGAGTGAATTTGTAAGTGGCAGAACTCTCCTCTCAAGCAGGAGTTTTGATCCTAGAATTCAGGGGGTTTAGTGATGCATCAACCCACAGCTAGCTGAGAACTCAGTGCTCATATTCACAAGAGTGGTGGAAAAGTGCCCTCAAATCACAGCTGACTTAAAGCAACCCCATTAGGTTTTCAAGGGAACAGACATTCAGAGATGGCTTGCTATTGCCTGCCTCTGCTTAATGACCCTGGTATTTCTTGGTGATCTCCCCTCCAAATACTAACCAGGGCTGAAGGGTTGCATCAGTGCTTAGTTCTTGTGGCCCTTCCTTACACGACCAGGGAAATGCTGATCAACACTTTGGGGTCAGGAAGCAATTGTTTTCCATACCAGTTTGGCCAGGGATCCAGGGGGGGGTGTTGCCCTCTTCTGGGCATAGAGCAGGGGTCACGGGGGTGGGAGATATTTGTGAATTTCCTGCATCGTGCAGGGGGTTGGACTAGATGACCTTGGAGGTACTTTCCAACTCAATGATTCTATGACTCTATGACCCTGCTTATCTTCTGAGATCTGATGAAGTTGGGCTAGCCTGGGCCATCCAAGTCAGGCCATATTAATAAGTAGGAGCTATTAAAAAGCTAGGGATGACACAGTCAAAGAAGACTGGAGCAGACATTCTTGAGGAAAATGCTCAGCTGCCCCTGGAAAGCTCAGGTGTATGAATACAACCAAATATGTATTCGGGAACTATCGAATTCCAACCTCCCTTACTGGGGACTCATCATGGGTGGTGATGTGGAAGTTGAAGCCCATGACTGAAGAGGGCTTTTTGATCACTACTGTTCCCACTCTAGTACTCTGAGGAATTGTTTGATGATCTATAGAACATGTTCCTGCCTTCTGTTATCCTAGCCACTGAGGAAAGTCCCAGGAATGATGGTTGCACGTTTCCCTGACAAACTTTTGCTGTTGCTGGAGAAGAAAATAGGAGCGCATCCTCCAAACTTTCTGCTAATGTTGGTGGGCTGTTGTTAGGAGCAGATACATGGCAACTCGTAGGCGAGATGACAATTTGTGTTCCTGACTGATAAAATTAGCAAATAATTTGCATAACATGCAACACGGGCTGCTCAGATCTGGGAAACCAGGAGATGGCAACCCTAAGTGGACTTGTGTTTATGACCTGCACATTGTGACACTGTTGTTGATTGAGGATTTGAACAGGGGCTCCTGTACACAAACTCGTTATACTTGATCATCCGTCAGTTTGACTGACACCTTTTTTGTCAGTTGTGATTAGAGATCGGATTGTTCCCTGAGTTGTTCAGATGCTTCTGACTGTATTTGGATGGTTCTGGTTGCACTATTAATAGGCATATAATTAAAAGGGGGGGGGGAACTGTTGGAGATTTTATTTTGAGTTGGAATGGATTACTTATGTGTCTCCATGTGCCATCCGTGTCTGCCCATGACCCTAGCTACTCTTGCAATCACTTCATGAACAGATGTTTCCCTGACTATGCAGGCACAAAAAGTGGAACCAGTTTCTATCATGTAAAGGATGCATCTGTCTGGGCCAGCGCAAGGAGACGACTGACTGCAAGTTACTCCATGCTTTATGAGATGGTCAGTTTAATGACCCAACGATGACGCCAGAGAATACATGCCTCCTTCCTGGTAAATGAGGTGATTTTATTTTACTAAATGGGAAAAAACAGCTGCGAGCTTCAATTTATTAGTTACATTTCTAAAACACAACTTTGCTCTGGAGCACAAAAGAGGCTACCGGGCAGGTGTAGGGCTGCTTGGCCAGGTGCTTGAGACAAATTTAAATCAATGACATCACCCAATCAGAACCTGGCCTAAATTAGATGTTCCCTTCTTATAGGAGAACATTTACCCTGGCTAGTGGTGTGGCTATGCTGTCAATGGTATTTGAAGGGAGATATAAAAAGATCCCATATGCAGAAAGACTTTGCCCCTGCACTATAGGTGAAGTAGAATCACTGGGGCACATCTTTTTCCATTGTCCTTTTTATGAAGAACTATGGGATAATATTATTTCTTCCCTTTTAGACAGACCAACAGCTTTCCTGGATAAGGCCTGTTTGGAGAAACTTTTAATAGACAAGAACACAACTGTCACCAAGAAAATAGCTATGTTTTGTGTTCATGTGACAAAATTCCATACTAAGTAACAGAGCCATTCATACATACGGGTCCACCTCCTTTCCTTTTGGTATGATCTTAATGATTTTAAAGTATATTTTAAATGGTATTATGTATTTACTACATCTTACACCCTATATGTTGGAATCTAATGGGGTTCATGTTTTATTTGGGACTGTTTTAACAATATGTAAATGGTTGCTAATGGCCGTTGACTGTAAATAAACGAATCCATTCACAATCTGGCCTGGGATGTAAGCAAGGGAGACCAAACAAGGTAAATTCGCCTGGTGATTGTGTTCATGTTGAAGTTCTCAGTATGCCTAACACAAACAAGCCAGCCTGACCCATTACACCATACTGTCACTCAACAGAAACAATACACTTTGCGATCAAGGCTGGACAAGATGCTGACTTTCAGTGGGGCTGGACTTTGAAATGATGACTCTACGGCCACAAAAACAAATCCCCTGATAAGAGAAACATAGTATTGTTTGATGACATCCCCAGCTTGCTGAAATTTCCTCCCCTCCTGGACTGCTGAAAACACGGCTTCTCATTCTGCCCTATATCAACCCCTGCAGTTATTATCGTTCAACATTAACCACGGCATCCGTGTTGTCAAAGAATTTCGCAGTGACACCATGTCTCCAGCAATGTTAGGCCACCGCCAACAAGTGCTGAGTAACCAAGGCTGACAACGTATTACAGTTCTGCCATAACCAATCACCATCTTGCACAGGCAAAAAATGGCAGCTAAATTATAGGAGTGTATGTAACAGTGTATGGATTAAATTGCTGGAGTAGCTTGCTAAGCAAAAGGGGGAAATCAACAGCGGTGAAAAAAAGAGAGATTCCTGACAGGGAGAACAAGAAGGTTATGGGTTGTTGTTGTTGTTTTTTTTTGGGGGGGGGGGTTACATGCAAAGAAGAATGTTGGGGGTTAGTGTCGAATTTTTAAAATTTAATTAGAGAAAAGGCATGCATGAATAAAGAGAGGTCAATGATGACTTAAAAAGAAAAGCAAATGATCCATGAATATAGACATAAACTGGAGAACCACAAAGGAGGTAATAAATGATAAGGAAATCCCCCCCCTCCCAGCTCCCAAACTTTCCCTTCCTGCATCCTGAAATGTGTAAGGGTCAGTATCAGACACTTTTGCTATCCTCTCTTCTCCCCACCCCCTGTCCCCTTAACTGGCTTTTGAGGCAAGAGACATTTCAGAGGTGCTTTGCCATTGCCTTCCTCTGCGTCATGACCCTGGTATGCCTTGGAAGTCGCCCATCCAAATAGTAGCCAAGGCCGACCCTGCTCAGCTTCTGAGAGCTGATGGGATCAGGCTTGCCTGGCCTATCCAGGGCAGGGTGTCTAATGCTCAGTTTCTAATGCACAATCCAACTTGAATTAAATGTTCTGGCAAAATTTGGGCACAGGGAAATGGTTCCAAAACAGGGCTGTAGCCAGGATTTTTTTTTAATTTTAGGGGGCATTTAAATGTCAGGGGGCACCCCTGCACACACACCCAGGCTGTGTCAGGAGCAATGAGAGAGTTAAAAATTTTAAAAAAGTGACAAGAAAGTGAGAGGTGAGGGTGCTGGCAGGCAGGGCAGGGTGACGGCTCGGCATGGCCATGGTGCACATGAAAAATAAAATAAAACAAAATAAAATAAAATAAACCGGCTGGATGGGAAGTCAGGAGGCCTGGGGCAGGAGCTGGGGGTCTGGCCCCGAGATGTCCCACTGTAGCTATGGGCCTGCTCCAAAATGAAGAATTGTGGGTTTGAGTTACTCAAGGCAGAAGCAAAACAGAAACAAAGGGGAGGGGTTAAGGAGGAAGAGATAGCTGCCTCTTTGGCAGGAAGCCATCAGTAGCCAGGGCCTGTTTGGGGTTACTTTCCCCTCTTCTTCTTGAAGGCCTGGGCAGGGGCAGAGGTATGAGCTCTTGGGCATGCACCAAAGGATTCTTAGCTATTGATCTGCATTCTTTGGCCTGCAACCTGCATTAAACAGCTTGGCCAATTCAGACTAGGCCAGATTTGTTCGTGTTCTCGTTGTTTATTTCAGCCTTCTAACCTGGGTCTTTCCCTCTCCAGTTTTTGTAAGCCTCTTTGGGTCCCTCTGGAGAGAACTGTGGCCTAAAGATGCTTAAACAAACAAAACAAGTTTTTTTTAAAATGGGAGCTCCTGGGCAATGCTCCCTCTAAGCTGTGGAGTCTTGTGAGCAAAAATTCTCCTTCATGAGCTACTGGCATTAAAGTTGCGAGTGAGTGATTTGGCTACTGCATAAGCTAGTTTGCTCTGGAGCCATCCTTCCTGAGCTAAGACAAAAATGTGTGAGCTGGAGGCTAAAAAACTGTGAGCTAGCTCACATGAACTCAGCTTAGAGGGAGCACAGGGGAGAAGAAAAACCTGAAACCATTCCTATTATACTTGCATTATGGGAAGAGAGGGAAAAAATCTGCTCCTCTTGGCCGTACACCATTTGACGAATACCGCAGCCACCCTTTAAGAATGTGGCTGTGGTTTATTAACCCAACATACTGCAAATCTAATTAAAAGTCAAATACACAATACCCTCATCAAAATCCAAATGTTCTTTACAGAAACATCAAGGAGGAAAGGAGCATACAGGGGACAATGCCTCCGAGGTAATCAAAATGCATCATCGGGGACTCATCCCGCACCACTCGCAGCTCATTATCAGTACTCTGCATAGTACAGCAACACCTAGAGACTGCATCATTAGCTTCCTACACATCCATTATTGCACAAAATGGAAATGCTGAAACAAAGAAGCCAGAACGCACATCCAGAAGGGGGGAGAGAGAGATTGGATTTCTCTTCTCGGCATTTGGCAGAGCTGTAAAGCGTTTCCCGCTAGAACACATGGAGACATCTGTCATCTTAGATACCAGTATTAAAACGTTGCTTTTGGTTTGGGATTACAATCCTCTCACTACTCAGAGAATGTTGTCAGGCCATCTCATTCAGATGGGTTCCAGTTCCCCAAAATCTCACCTGGGCTTTTGTCAAAACCCACAACCCCAAGGCCCTTTTGCTGGCCGTGAACATAAGAACATAAGAAGAGCCCTGCTGGATCAGACCAATAGTCCATCTAGTCCAGCATCCTGTCTCACACAGTGGCCAATTAGTTCCTCTGGAAGGCCAACAACAGGGCATAGAGGCCGAGGCCTTCCCCTGATGTTGCCTCCTGGCTCTGGGATTCAGAGGTTTAGTGCCTCTGAATGTGGAGGTTCCCCACAGTTACCATGGCTAGTTGCCACAGATAGACCTATCCTCCATGAATCTACCTAATCCCCTTTTAAAGCTGGTTTATTCCTGTGACCATCACTACACCCCCTGGCAGTGAATTCCACATTTTAATCACTCTCCATGTAAAGTCGTATCTCCTTTTGTCTGTCCTGAACCTACTGCCCATCGGCTTCATTGGATGACCTCGAGTTCCAGTATTTTGGGAGAAGGAGAAAAGGTTATCTTTGTCAAATCTCTCTACCCCGTGCATAATTTGATCAGCTTCTATCATGTCGTCTTTTTTTCTAAACTGAAAAGTCCCAGACTCTTCAGCCTTTCCTCATAGGGAAGGTGCATCAACTAATTCAACATGGGTCCATGAGAAGTGGCAGCTGTCTCCCTGGCTCCTGCAGGTGTCGGGAAACCCTCAAGAAGGTTAAAAATAGCCCTGCCCACACCCCGATCAAGCACAGGGATCACACAGGCAGAGAGGGCAAGCAGGAGAACAGTGGCTGCTACCCATTGCTTCTCCCCAGCTGGAAAGAGGCCAACAAGGGATCATTGCTGCTGCCACTGGAAACATCAGGGGACACATGTATGCTCCTACTCAGGGGCCAACAAGGGATCATTGCTGATGCCACTGCTGATGCTACATCAGGGGCCAACAAGGGATCATTGCTGATGCCACTGGAAACATCAGGGGACACATGTATGCTCCTACTCAGGGGCCAACAAGGGATCATTGCTGATGCCACTGCTGATGCTACATCAGGGGCCAACAAGGGATCATTGCTGATGCCACTGGAAACATCAGGGGACACATGTATGCTCCTACTTTATCTCTGGGGCTGACCCCTGGCAGCCATCACTGCTCACTCAAGTGCACAGACATTGCATCAATAGTGCCGGGCAGTGCCCTTGCCCTGCCAAGTTTACAGCGTGTGCTAACAAACACAGCCAGCCCCACCCGTTATAATTTGCTCATGTTTTTGCTGCTAGGAATGGGGCTGGCCCCACCCAGAAATAAGATCAGGGCAAGGCGGATGGATATCTCGAATCAAACAGAAAACTTAGGGGACTGGATAGCAGTGTTCCCTCTAAGCTGAGTTAGTGTGAGCTGGCTCATAGTTTTTTAGCCTCTGGCTCACACATTTTTGTCTTAGCTCAGGAAGGATGGCTCCAGAGCAAACTAATGTATGCAGTAGCCAAATATCTTGCTCACAACTTTAATGCCGGTAGCTCACAAAGTAGAATTTTTGCTCACAAGACTCCACAGCTTAGAGGGAACATTGCTGGGTAGTTCCAGTATTTGTATCGCAGTGTTCATTCTCACACTGTGCATCTAAACTCTGCCCTGATCCTCAAAGTTCTCTGAAACCCAAGTCAGTAGGTGCAACAGCAACACACTCTCTGAAGGAGCTACATGTCCCATGTTTAGAGCTTCCTGGTGCACTATAGACTTAAGCAGCCACCATACACCCTTGTTCGGGGAGATGTGCATCTAGTAACTGCTACTGCCTGACTTCAACCCATTTAGAAAAGGATGAGAGAAAGCATGCAAGAACATAAGCAGAGCCTGCTGAATCATACCAGCAGTCCATCTAGTTCAGCATCAGGGCTTTTTTTGTAGAAAAAGCCCAGCAGGAATTCATTAGCATATTAGGCCACATCCTGACAGCACAGCATATTAGCATATTAGGCCACACCCCCATGTTACCAGAAGTGTGGTCATCCAGCCACATCCACTTTTTGCTTCCTATTATGTTTATCTTGTTTGTTGTCAAAACCCAGGGCTTTTTTTGTAGCGGGAACTCCTTTGCATGTTAGGCCACACAGCCCTAATGTAGCCAATCCTAATGAGTTTCTGCTGTTGGGTGTGGCCTATTGTGCTAATGAGTTCCTGCTGGGTGTGGCCAACTTGGGAGCCAGCCGGAATGCCATTCCTGTGAGTTCCTGCCCAGCATATTGTTTTACACAGCAGCCAGCCAGTCGCCCTGGAAGGCCAGACAAACAGATACCAGGGCCCTTCCCTGCAGTCACCTCCCAGCACTTGTATTGAAAGGTCTGCTGGCTCTGTAAAAGTAGGCTCCTTTCAGTCACCATGGCTAGTAGCCATTGGTGGACCTCTTTCTTCTCCATGAATCTGACTAATCCCCTTTTAGAACCACACAATTTGAATCCAGGACCCCATGCTACATTGCCTCTCTTCCTAAATATGATATTCTGGGAACTCAGATAGTTCTCATTCCTCCCTAAGGAGCTTCAGCAATGAACACTAAGTTTACATGGTTAAGTGGCATTATGGGAAGAGGCTTCCAAAGGGGAAGGGGGAATCTAAAGTTCCTTAAAAACATTATAGAAAACTATGGTTTCCCCTCAAGATTATTATTTTATTATTATTCCTTATTAAATTTATAGACTGCCCTTCCCCAAAGGGCTCAGGGCAGTGAACAACAGGTTAAAATATGCAATAAATTAATTAGAAATCACCAATAAAATCAATAACATTAATGGATGGCTTAAAGTGCAGTTTGCTCCCTCCCCCATGATGCGGATCATGGGCTGGTCATGGAGGAGGCCATTGTGAGAGTCATAATGTAGGCCGTTGCTGTCCTCAACCTCAGCCTGGTGGAACATCTCTGTTTCACACACCCTGCAGAACTGAGCTAGGTCCCGCAGGATGCGGATGTCACCAGTGTTAAACAGTGGGTTCCATGGGTGAACAGACACCCAGTCTAGTGATCAGCTCTACTTTATTCAGTGATTTCAGCAAGAACAAGATTGTAGACCAGAGCCTTAGCTCGGTTATATTGCATGCAATGGCCATACCCCAACACACCCCACTACCAATGATAGGCTATTTACAAAACTTTACATCTTAATTGGTTACTGCCAGAATCCTATTGGTCTATTGTTATTTGGCTCCAAGCTCACCGTGTCTCTGGCAGCACTGTCCTACTCCTTGATTGGTTACTGCCAGAATCCTGTTGGTCTATTGTTATTCAGCTCCAAGATTACCCTGTCTCTGTCAGCACAGTCCTGCAATATTTCGGTCCCAATACATAACACCAGGATATGAACATTTGTTATCTTAAAACTGTTTCTTCAGATGATATAGTTAATTTGCAGAACTCACTGCTACGGGACCTGGTGATGACTTTAGACAGCTTTGAAGGGAGTCTAGACAAATTTGTGGAGTACAGTTCCATAGTTGGCCTCATTGAACCTCCACTCTCAGAGACAGTGTACCTCTGCATACCAGTTTCTGGAAGCCAGGTAACAGGGTAGTCTTTGGCCTCTATGGCCTGCTTGTTGATCTGCTGGGAGCATCTGGTTTGCCTTTGTCAGCAACAGGACCCTGGACTAGTTGAGCCTTTGGTCCAATCTGCCAGGACTGTTCTCATTTCAAATTCAAAAACTGTCAAGGGTACAGTTCGTCCATCTATGTCTCTCTTACACATACCTTCCCCATCCCAACACTCATATTTTGAAGAACTGAGCTTTGATTGTGGCTCAATGGTAGAACATCTGCTTGGCATGAGAAGGTCCCAGGTCCAATCTCCAGCATCTCCAGTAAAAAGCATCAGGTAGTAGATGTAGAAAAGAGCAAGAGTCCAGTAGCACCTTAAAGACTAACAAAATGTGGCAGGGTATGAGATTTCGTGAGTCATTGCTCACTTCTTCAGGTAGCAGATGATGTAAAAGACCTCTACCTGAGAACCTGGAGGACCAGTACTAATTTGAGTAGACAATACTGACCTTGAAGGACCAATGGTCTGATTCAGTATAACCCAGCTTCACGTGTGTGAAAGCTTATGCCTGGAGAAATGTGCTGATCTTTAAGGACCTGAATTTTATTCTGCTTCTAAAAGTAGAGGGTGACACCTCCATAAAAGCCTCGGTTATCACATTCTCATCTGAGACAAGATGGACTCCTATTCTTGGTGAAAATCCAATGTTATACTTTTCTCTTTTCAATGTTACATGTTGTGAACTCCCCCTTAAAGGCTTTATACTAGCAACAGGGTTTTACAGTGCCTTTCAATACATAGATACTAAAAGTTAACAAAAAGTAAACCCATTCCCAGCATCCCCCTCAGCCATTTGACTCCCAAATTGTCTAAAGATAAGGATGTGGCCCCCGTACATTCATTCCTTGGTTTTGTTATCAAATACTAGCACTGGTGTACTTTGGGGGCCTCTTACTTTAATTTATGCAACGGCTTAAAACATTTTGTTAGGGCTGAGCAAGACCATCTGTGCAAGGAGGAAAAGATGCCTCAGGGTAACATTGAGGGAAGCAATAATGCTGAATACGTGGAAGGGAAAACTGTCTGCTCAAAACCATCGTGTCCGCCGCTGTGACCTTTCAAACACCGATTGCAAAGACCCGGGGAGAAATTCCCCTTGACTGTCTGCCTCCAAAAAAAGTAGAAGGAGAAAACCAGGATGAGTTTGCAAAGGCCTCTTGTATTAGATTTCCAACTGGGCCTGCCTTGCAGAGGAGAATCCAAAGTCCTCATTGCGGCCTTGTCAAACGTCAGCATCTTGCTGGCCATGCTCCAGGGCTAGCAGGGATGTAGGCTAACCCCTTGAATTTTAGCCACCCGAGGTCACTCAGCTGACCTTTCGTGGGGATCCATAAGATCGCCTGAGAGCACCAATGGGAGCAAAAGATGTTGTGATTAAAGGGCAGAGGCTCTCATCACACTTTCAATTTGTCCTTACCTGGTTGGAACCATTTTCTGGTCTCTCAGCCTGCTAAATCTGTATTATCGTCTTTGTTCTCTTTTGAGAAGAATATAAAGGCCTTGCTCTTCAGACCAGTGGTCCATCTAGTCCAGCATCTAGTTTCACGCAGTGGCCAATCAGTTGCCCTGGAGGGCCTACAGGGTAGAGACCAAGGCCTTCCCCTGATATTGCCAATGTTCCCTCTAAACTGTGGAGTCCTGAAAGCAAAACTTCTACTTGGTGAGCTACTAGCATTAAAGTTGTGAGCAAGCAATACTACATAACTGAGTTTGCTCGGGAGCCATCCTTCCTGAGCTAAGACAAAAATGTGTGAGCCAGAGGCTAAAAAACGGTGAGCTAGCTCACACTAACTCAGCTTAGAGGGAACATTGGATATTGCCTGCATACTAGCACTAGTCTTTAGAGGTTAACTGGCTCTGGAGGAGGAGGAGGAGGAGGAGGAGGAGATTGGATTTATACCCTACCCTTGACTCGGAGTCTCTGAGCAGCTTACAATCTCCTTTCCCTTCCACTCCCCACGACAGACACCCTGTGAGGTAGGTAGGTATTTAAAAAACTCTTTATGAACTGCTCTTGAAAGAACAGCTCCAAGAGAACTTGTGATTGACCCAAGGTTACACCAGCAGCTGCACGTGGAGGAATGGGGAATCAAACCCAGTTCTCCCAGATTAGAGTTTGCAGTCTTAACCACGACACCAAACTGGTCCTCTAGATGGAGCTGGTCCTACAGATACTCCAGGAACAAGCCATGTAGGGCTCTTACACAGAGCTGCTGAAACTGTCCTTAGATCTAGAAGTAGTACAAACCCGATAAAGATTTCTGGAGAACTCAAAAGCTTGCAGACAGTTTTGTGTCATAAATCTGACTTCCAAGCCCTCCCCCGCACTCCAGAGACAGACGAGCTGCCTCAGATTCAACCGGTAGCGAGAAGAGGAAGAGGAGGAAAGTGCTGTCAAGTCGCAGCTGACTGATGGCGGCCCCGTAGAGTTTTTGATAGGGATTCTCAAAGCAAGAGACCAAAAGAGGTGGTTGGCCACTGCCTGCCTCCACGTAGTAACCCTGGACTTCCTTGGTGGTCTCCCATCCAAGTACTAACCAGTGCTGACCCTGCTTAGCTTCCAAGATTGGATGAGAGGGGAGAGAGTACCGTACATATTCAGAGGTACTCTGGCAATTAGAGTTATATCATCACACCACAGTCATATGGTTGATGGAAATGTTAAATGTGACTCTCTGCAAACCACAGGGTGATTTACCACTGGGCAAAGGCAATTATTGATTTCTTCGTTCAGACTCTAGTGTATATGTATATAAATGCAGGCACACGGACAAATCCTCAAATGCCAGTTCATTGCTTCTCTTCTCTCTCTAGATTTTAAGTAGACTGGATGGTGAGAGGGGAAAGAGTTAGGCAATTTCACACCCGTGCTCTTCCTTCACTCGCCCTGGTGGCCTCACGTGGCTGCTTTTCATTCTTTAAAAATGGTTGGAATGTTTTCACATGTCACCTGTGTGGCATTTAATTTGGCCTGACGTAGCTTGGACATCTCCTTTTTTTTTCATTTTGCCCTTGCAACCACCATCCTGTGAGGTAGGTTAGGCTGGGAGTAGAGGTCTAGCATGAGAGTGAACTTCCATAGTTGCCCCTGATGACTGGAAGCGATTCAAGCCTTGTTCCATCTACACAGGCTCCTGGTTTGCTCTTGGGCCCAATTCAGGTTCCTGCTATGGACTTATGCAGGTGAGTCTTTTTTTTGCCATTTGTTTCTGATGCACTTAAACGAGGAATCGATGAATCGCGTCTCCGCACTGAGGGCTCCCTATGGAGTTTGTAACGATGCACATACTGAGAAGGGGTGGGAAACAACAGCGCGGATCATCCCAAAGTCATGAGAGTATGCTGGAACTATCAGACAAGGGAAAGTCTGTCTGTGGCCCGTCGTAACCCATTTTCTACTGGATTTTCCCCAGTGTCTTTTAACTCTGCTTCTGTGGTGGAGCAGAACGACATCTGTGGGGTACTTCCCAGATGTTGTTGTCTGATCACATCCTTTAAATCTACCCAGCATTCGCACCTACGGCAGGTCTAATTGTACATATGATCACAGCCATATATTTGTATTTTAAATGTTGTTTTAATGTTTCAAATGTTTGCTGCCTTGGGCACCCTGAGTTAAGTGGAAAGGCAGCTTAGGAATGTTTTAAACAAAAATAAAATAAAATAAATAGAAGAACTGAGATTTGAATTGGGGTCTCCAAGACACTAGTTCAACATCCTAACACCTGTACTATGCTGGATCTTCAAGTTCCATTAAGTGTACATTTCCAGGATGTGGAATTATCAGAAAAGCATGCCCAGGGCCTTACTAAGGTTTCCTTCTAAGCAAATACATGGGGGGGGGGGAAATGGGAGGTCCCTGGGCACACATGTCTGCAATTCAGGGATCATTGTAAAATCACACCAAGGATTTCAGTAGGCTCTCTAATGTATTTTTAAGCAATTCTCTAATGTGTTATTAAAATAATATCACATTAGAGAGTCACTCATGAAGATTTTATAATGTTATAGCATTTTAATAACACATTAGACAATCATTTTAAAACACACATTACAAAGGCAATTGGAGCCCTTGGCATGCTATCCTAATGATCCCTGAATTGTGGAAATTCATACCTAAGGGTATCTCTCTCTCTCTCTTTCTGGTTCTGCACACAGCAGACATCAGGGAAATTTGATATATCCTTGAGTGAATTCCCCCTACCCCAATAACTAAATCACAGAAACCTAGACATTTGAACCCTAAAACTTAAAGCTTTTTCCACTTTCCCTGTTGTCTATGATCCCTGGTGATGCTGTATATCCTTGGCTCTGATCCTGAAACAGCTGCAGAATTTGGCAGAAGATTGCCAAAGCAAAACCCCAGAACTGAAGAGAAAAGAGATCCCAACCAGGATGGAGCTAGGGGCATCTCTTCATCCCTGTTTATTTCATCAAGTAACCAGAGACTGCATGATACCCCCCACCATGGAAAGGCAGATGGTTAATAGTCTCCTCCATTTCTAAAGTGGAAGCCTCCCACACATACCCTTGATAAACCATGATAAAAACAGCAATGAATTAGTGCTACCTCCAGAATGAAGTTGACTTCCTTCACTTTCAAACCATTGTACTGATTTGCTCCTGAATGGAACAGAAATGGACCACACCTTTCAGATCTGCAGAATCGCGTCCTACAAAGTGCAATCTGGCTTGCTATCCCAACTCCTTACTGGTCTGGTATAGTGTTTAACATATCAAATAAGACCTAAGGAGACCTGGTCTTCCAGGAAGTTTACACTGGGCTAGTTGCTGCTCTTCTAATCTACCTCCCAGAGTTGTTGGTAGGCTAAAATAATTGTGAGAAACCAGGCATACTGCATTCACCTCCTTGGAGAAAAAGTGGCATAAAACATAATGAACAATGCAACTGTTCTACTAAGAACATGCCGAAGTCCCTGCCGGTCATCTTTGACTCAAAAGTACAAATCTTATTCCTTAATTTTCTTCTCTATCAATGGAAAAAATGCCAGTAAATGAATTATCCCACTAAAACACAGTTAGGAAGATCAGTAATTAAAAAGCAGTCTACTGTTATATAGGTGCTTAATTAAATATTTTCTAAAAAAAAAAAGCCATTACAAAATATAACTAACATCACTGTTGGTTTGTTTTCCCTTTTTCATTGCCTTCGTCTACCAGACCCAACATACAGGAGTGTTGTTAGTTTGCTTATCCCCATGATGAAGATAGTTTCGGGAAGGCAGGCGTGTTGGTCTGCAAGAGCAAGATTCAAGCCCAGTAGCACCTTAAAGATGGACAAGATTTCCAGGGTACAAGCTTCTGAGAGTCAAGACTCTTGTATCCAACAAAGGGAGCTTAAACTCTCCAAAGTTTATACTTTGGAAATCTTGTTGATCTTGAAGGTGCTTTTGGACTCCAGTCTTGCTCTCCTGCTATCAGCTCCCTTAATCTTTCCTGTTAACAGCTTATGGGCATGAAGATGTGTCAATTTGTCAAAAGCAATTTGACGGAAAACTCTATCAACAGATATTGCAAAAAAAAAACCCCCAGATATAGTTTTGAGCTTTGGACTTATGAACCTGCCTTATACCCTTTTCAGTTGTGACACTTTTGACACTCCAACATCACTTGCCAAGAGAGAGCGCTACCTTCCTCCCTTTTTCATTACCCTGGTGCTCCAGATGCAATGTAGAGTAGGTCTCACTAAATTTCTTTCTCACTACATGCAGTTTCTTATTTTTCAGCTTTGGTACAGGAGAATAGAAACTGGATATTTCTTAGAGTTTCTACAGAACCAGAGGGAAAGTGCTTTTCCCTATTAACACAAAATGGTAACTTCTCGTCTCAAGAGGATTGCACTAACAAGCTCTCCTGGTATGCAGATAGGAGCATCAAAACACAGTGACTGAAACAAACATCTCTCTGAGTATTGTCTACACTCTGTCTAGTAGATAAAGGAACTGACACCTGAGAATCTTTCACTAGAAATGGCAGAGACTGAACCGGAGAGCTTCAGCAGGCAAAGCAGATGAGAACATCGGAAACTTCTTGACACCAAATCGAACCATTGGTATGTTCACCCCAGAACTGTCTACTTCAGCTGGCATGGGATTTCTCAGGGTCTTGGGTACTGAAAGGTCCTTCCCAACAGCTACTAACCAAATTCCTTTAGCTGGAGAAGCTGGGGCTAGAACCTGAAGCCTTCTACATGCAGTCAACAGGTGAACTGCATCTTCTCTCCCATAGGGTAACCAACCGTAAAGCTCTAGTTTTCTTTAGCATCCCCAGTGAAAAGGCCTGAAGGGAACTGAGCATTTGATCTATAGGAATTTTCAGTTTTTGCCATAAAGTCTGTTGAATTTGTCTCTGACCCACATCACAAGGTAAAAGTACTTCCTTTGACTTCAATTGACTTCACACCTCATGATGCATCTCACATTCATCTCCAAAATGGTTAATACAATGACTATCAGGTACTCCCTTTGCTCTTGCTCTACAAGAGATCTGTGAATCTGTCTTGGTGTCAAAGAGATACAAGAGAAATTGCTGACCTTTGTAACTGCAGCGAAGAGGCCCCATTGTTTTTTTCCTTGCTCACAGAAACTGGGGACACCAAAGGCTGAAGAACAGAAACCACTGACTAAAATATAGATACATATAAATAGGAACACATATGGGTCATCCCTAGTATATACTGAAGCCCTGACCTGGATGGCCAAGGCCAGCTTGATCTCAATCACAGAAGTTAAGCAAGATCACCCCTGGTTAGTTACTTGGATGGGAGACCACCAACAAAGTTGCTACACAGAGGCAGGCAATGGCAAACCCACCTTTGTTTGTCTCTTGCCTTGAAAGCCCTATTGGCTTTCAATGTATGCTGGTGGGTTGACCTGAGTTGGCTGCCACCACCAGCATGAGTTGGCTGCCACCACCAGCATACATTGCATACATGGATGCCCATGTTTTGTGTGTGTGCAAACAAGAACTTGGTTTTATCTACATGCCTGCCAGTGCTAAGCATAGGAATGCTGACAAGAATAGGCCTTAAAACCATGGCCTGAAAAAATTCTCCAACCCCCCACCCTCCCCTCTTTTTAAATTTTGTAACATCCAGCCTATTGAAGAGTTCTGGTGAACTTGGAAGCTTGCACACTGTTTTGTGACATTTTGGTTGGTCCTACTAAAAGGTATTATGCGGATCACGCTTCATCTCTTGGGAGAGACTTCAGGTGTGGTCTTCTATACTGCCGCAGGCTGGCTGAAGCATTTGCTTGTAACCTCTGCGACAATGCCTCCTGTGACTGCAGTAGTGATAGGCCAATGGCTGCAGTCACATAGTTCACACATGATGTTTGTACACATAAGCATTCTGTAGCCAGGACAGGCTGCCTGGTCATGAAATATAGGAGATCTGTCAGTTTTCTGTTTTCCTGAGGTGCAAGGGGACTGAAGTTGCTTCCAAAAACATAAACTTGTCACTGGAGATGGTAACTGTGCTCTTTAAAAATGATGGATCTCTTCCTAAGAGTCTTAAATTAACATTACAAAGGCCTGACCTTCTGTACATTAAGTATTCCCAGAGGACGCTGTGGAATATTTTATGAGTTCTTTCATTTTGCTGTCTTTCCTTTTGATTACCTTTGGGATTTATTAAGACATATATTTACTTCAAACCCCCCCCTCATTCTGATACTTTCTTTCTTGGAGGGGTAAAGCTCGTCAGAGGAGTGAGGATGCAAATTGGTGCTGAAACTGTATTTAAAGTTCAAAGATGAAAGAGCTTTATTTAAAGGAAACACTTTGAAACAAAGTAGCAAGCCCTTTTATCTAGGAGCATCTTCTTCTTTTTTTCTTTTTTAAGGGCCAAAAAGGTAAAAAATACCAATTAGACATAGGAGTATATATAGGTTAAGGGGAAGGTTTATGTTGCTTTTCTCTGCAAAAAAAGAACAAAAAATGGCTATATAGGTATGCAATATATAGTAGGAATGAGTTAATGTGTGTTCCTTTTTGCATTTTTGTTTTTTAGTCAACGGTTTCAGTTCTTCAGTTTTTGCTATTGGTCTTGTAGATCTAGTCATATTGTACATGTTTATCATGTAACTTTTATATGGTGGACCTTTGGGATGTACATGTAGAATGCATAATGCTGGTTTTTAATGGACAAACAACATTACACAGATCTAAGGGGAGGGAAATCAAATTTAGAGTCCACTGGCACCTTTAAGACCAACAAAGTTTTCTTCAAGGTATGAGCTTTTGTGTGCAAGCACACTTTTTCAAAAACTCAGTGTGAGGAAACAGACAATGGAACAAAAATAAAGACCTCGTGGGTACAAAGCAGAATCCAAAATTGGCACTTTCAAAGCAGCAAGACAGAGAAATTTGAAATCATCCTTAATTATATGCAAATAGGACTATAAATGAAGTCAGAAGAAGAAGAGAGAAGAAGAGATTAGATTTATACCTCACCCTTCACCACAAAAGGAGTCTCAGAGCAGTTTACAATCTCCTTTCCCTTCCCCTCCCCACAACAGAAACCCTGTGAAGTAGGTGGAACTGAGAGAGCTCTTTTGAGAACTTCTCTTGAGAGAACAGCTCTGAAAGGTATTGTAACTGACCCAAGGTCACATCAGCAGCTGCATGTAGAGGAGTGGGGAATCAAACCTGGTTCTCCCAGATTAGAGTCCCCGCTCCTAACCACTACACCAAACTGGCTCTTTGATGGTTCATTGATTGTTTTTGCTGTATATTTTATTGCTAGATGGGCTAGTGTTTTGTCTTCCTTTATTGTGCTTTGATTTTTTTTTTAACTTTTATTGTTAGCCCTGAGTAGGTCTCTGGAAAGAGACACATCTTCCAAATAAACAATTTGATGCATTTTAAATAAAAATATTATGGTCATAACCTATTTTCAGGGTCTAGTTATCTGCTAAAATATTTATAGTCTGCCTTTCTGGGATGGAAAGGCAGGATATAAACATTCTAGCAAATAACTAGATAGAAGACGGATAAGCTATAAATTATATAAAAGAGCTGTGATCCTTTTCCTGATAGAAATCACCTCCATCCCTGAACTACACAGTAAGAAGAACTACAACTCCATATTATTAGTTTAGATCTACAGGCCAATAGCCGCTTCAGAGAGGCTATTTATTTATTTATATTATTTAATTTATTACTATTTATTACATGTAGGGCTCAGGGCAGCTTACATCAGAATAGAATAAATATTCTAATCTTCTTCTTCTATTCCAAGATGGCGAGAAATTGTGACAAAATTTGCAACCTCCTGTAGTCTCCTAAGGGCAATTGGGGGAGAGACCTGAGACTTCCAGACTACTTACTGTCCTGTTACTGTACTCAGCCAAATGCCAAGTGGAAGATCTCTTGCCTTACAAGCCCCAGGGAAAGGTAGTAAATCCTGCAGGGCACGGATGCTCTCCGGCAGAGAGTTCCAATACATAGGGGCCAAGGCTGAAAAAGCCCTGGCCCTGGCTGAGGCCAGCCGGATCTCTCTCTCCTGGAAAACAACATCAGGCAAAGGGTTAACTCCCTTCCCATGGGCATTGGCCCCAATCCATATTATCCCTCCCCAAGCTGCATTTTGTGTGTAAAAATACAACAGGAATATCTTCCTAATTTTCAGCATGTGGGGATTTATTCTATGGTCTGGCCTGTTGTGTTGGGAGTATGGCTTTGGTCACTGTGGTTACCCATCCTCCATGATTTGACCCTCTTTAGACCTTTGGGGCACATCCACTGTCCACAGTTAGATTAAATGCATCCATAAGAGGTCTTCTTTACTATGCTGACTATTGCTGCTCCTCATCCATTTGGATGAGGACAAAAGTGTAGCTATCCCAGAAGAAGAAGAAGAAGAAGAAGAAGAAGAAGAAGAAGAAGAAGAAGAAGAAGAAGAAGAAGAAGAAGAAGAAGAAGAAGAGGAAGAAGAGGAGGAGGAGGAGGAGGAGGAGGAGGAGGAGGAGGAGGAGGAGGAGGAGGAGGAGGAGGAGGAGGAGGAGGAGGAGGAGGAGGAGGAGGAGAAGAAGAAGAAGAAGAAGAAGAAGAAGAAGAAGAAGAAGAAGAAGAAGAAGAAGAAGAAGAAGAAGAAGAAGAGAGACTGGATTTACACCCTGCCCTTCACTACCCAGAGGAGTCTCAGAGAGGCTTACAAAGTCCCTTCCCTTCCCTTCCCCACAACAGACACCCTGTGAAGTAGGTGGGGCTGAGAGAGTGCTGACAGAAACTGCTCTTTTCTGAGAACAGCTGTGCCAGAACTATGGTTTGCCCCAAGGTCATCTAGCAGCTGCAAGTGGAGGAGTAGGGAATCAAACCTGGTTCTCCCAGATTAGAGTCTGCACACTTAACCACTAGACTGCACTGGCTCTTAACCACTACATCAAACTGGCACAATTCCTTGTATTGCATAAGGGAGCGGCAAGAACCCAGACTTGAAACAGCCAGTCTAGCCATCTTTCTCTGCCTAGGAGGACCACCGTAGTTATATGAACACTGGCGACAGCCGCAGTCTCCTTTTTCCCTCTAGGACATTTCGATACACCCCCTAACTCCTTTTCAGCAGTAACTTAACATCAAATTACTGCTGGTTGGGCCACTTCCGATGATTAACCAGCAGTAAACACACCTCATTTGGCAAGAAAGGAAGTGATATCATTACAGCCTGCCCTGTCGAAGCAAGGTTTGACAAGGGAAAAAAAAACCCTAAACAATCCACCCCCCAATTCCTCACAGTTCACTAACTCTGTTGGAGGTGCATAATGAAATACAGTTCTGTCAATCTCAGCCCTTGGGTAACATTTTCACTCCTGCATTCCATTTTCAGTTTAGGTTGAGATTTTGTAAGACGACAGCAAGCAGCTCTCTGAGTCCCAGGTGACCCGATCGGCTCCGATTTAGTCTTTGAATGTTGCAAATTAAATTCCCTCATCAGTCCTCTAATCACTCTTACCAGATGGGGTTTGTGCTCAATTTTGGATCCACAGGAAATTTAATGGTTATTGTTTCTGTTTAAATAGGAGATTATTGCATTTTAATAAGTTCTCTTTGGGACTTCCAGCAACAATGGAGCGCTATGAATTACTGTAGATAGCTGTTACGGCATGCTGGGGAAAAATCAAGTTACTAAGTGTGACAAGTTGCTTTTTCTTCCCTTCCAGCAATCGCTCGGAGTGTATTTACCACCAAATTAAGTATGTGCCGTGGGGATAATATTTTTATCCTGCTGAGGGGGGAAGAAGCTTGTCTGTGGATTTTCATTAAAATGACACATCTGTTCAGCAATTTCATAAAGTAATTCTGCTGAAAGTTTTATCAGCTAATTTTAATTATTCACTCCAGTGGGTTGAATACAGGATTCATCATGTTGAATTAATACATTTGACGTGGATTTCACAAAGGGGGGGGCATGTCGTGGAGGGAGGAGGGGAAGAGAAGTGAAAAAAAAAGCAATCAACAAATTGAATTGTCATGCAATATGGATTAAATTGAGATTCTTTAATTAGGATAAGCCTCAGATTCGGTATTTTAAAGGCATTAGGAAGCTTAGCAATACAGTGGTAAAGATTAAGGAAATGCAATTAAATATTACACTTCAGACACATTCATTGGATTGCATAGACAAGAAGACAAGAGTTGTATTCTAAACAGGGCTGCCAAGTCAGATGAGTTTCCTAAGTTTTCAAGATGGAAGGCACACCAGACTTTGGATTGCGTCTGACTGGCCTCGCTCTGGGTGGGGAGCAGACAGGGGCAGAACACCTCCTTAGTTATTGGAAGACATGAAGCTGTCTTCTGCCCTCTAGGCCATTGGTCCATTTAGCTCATCATCACCTGCTCTGAGTGGCAGCCGCTTTCCATCAGTTGCATTTGAACACAAACCAGTTCAGCTCTAGGGTTGCCAGCGGAGCCTAGAGATCTCCCAGAATTACATCGGATCTCCAGGCAACAGAGTTCAGTTCCCCTGGAGGAAATGGCTGCTTTTGAGGGTGGGCTCTATGGCATTATATACCAGTGAGGTCCCAACCTTTCCCAAACCCTGCCCTCCACAGGCTCCTCCCCCTAATTCTCCTGGTATTCCCCAAACCTATTCAGCTCACATCCTATTTATTGGTTGTAAATGGAGCCAATCATTCAATGAGCTGTTTGGATGTGTTCAAATGAATTTGGGGATATCCATTTGCATGATGATGCTGTTTTCAGGCAGGATGACACAGCCTTTTCACAGCACCCCATCTTTGGCATTGATGCCTCCAATTTTAAAGGGAGGTGCGAGAAAAGCGGAGTATTGACAAAGTAAATACTAAATAAAATGAAAATAGTTTTATTTTATTTTTTTTAGTTCAGACTTGCTAAGAGTCTGAATGATGTTGGTGTCTGCCCAATAATATCTTGCGATCGGTTCTTGTGATCACTTTGTAAGAGACACCACTGACTATGCAGGTGCAAAATGCAGGCAATGCAATCTATCCATTATCCACCTGCACAGGAAGATGCACAGCAAATGAGTACATGCTTTATAAAAAGGTGGTCAGTTTAATTATGTGAATGACCATGACCCCCAGAGGATACTGCGTCTTCTCTGGTAATTGAGATGGTTTCATATGAGGATTGGGCAAAAGCAGCTGCAAGGTGTAATGACCAAGTGGCTGCTGTATAGTTGCAGAACAATAACAATTATTGTATGGCATTGTATGTAAAATAGCCAGGAGATCCTAAGATTGTCTGGCAGACAAAAGTTCTAGCTCTTTTAACGTTATGCACCACCAGGTAGCAAGTTAGAGTTTTTAAGGCAAGAGACGTTTCAGAGGTAGTTTCAAATTGCCCACCTCTTTGAGCAGGTATTTCCTTGGAGGTCACCCTTCCAAATACTAGCCAAGGCTGACCCTGCTTAGCTTCTGAGATCTGACGAGATCGGGCTAGCTTGGGCCATCCAGGGCAGGGCATAGTTGCAGAGACCACATGCAGACATAGAGCAGTGGAATCTATAAAACCAGCAGTGGGAATTGGAGAGCTGAAACCCCTGAAAAAAATATATGCCAATCTAAAAAGAAGTGGAAGTAGGGAACTTTTGCTCCTCCCTGTAATTCAACATTTAACCAATAGGACGTGAAGCTCATCCGAGTCACGGATAGGTTCACATTTTCATGTGGAAATGAATGCTCTACAAGCATACTGTCAATCAGAAGCTGTGATTTAATTTTTAAAGATAAAATATTTGATTACCATTTCAAGATAGATTGATACTTGACAGAATACATATCCAGTTGCTCCAAGGAGGAGGCAGGGGTTACTGAGGGATGTGGAGGGGGAGATATTTGTGTACTGCCTGTATTGTGCTGGTGGTTGGACTAGATGACCCTGGAGGTCCCTTCCAACTCTATGGTTCTATGATTCCATATCCCTGTGGCCACTACAAACCTTTTAAGTCTGCTGGGAAGATCCCAATTAAAAATCTACAAGTGGGTCTACATACTAAAGGCAGAAATTCCCTTACCTTTGTGGGGGGGGAATCATATGCCGTATGTCAATTGCTAGCGTAACTGCTGTTTCTTCATCTTTTGGACTACCAAAACAGTAAGCTATTTAGGGCTGCAGCATCAGAATATACATAAATAAACAGGATTCCTCTAGCCCCTCAAAGACTAACACATTAGTGTTCTAGATTCAGGTGGGCAGCCATGTTGGTCTGAAGCAACAGAACAAAGTTTGAGTCCTGTAGCACCTTTAAGACCAACAGAGTTTAATTCTGGGTATAAGCTTCCATGTGTGTGCACACTTCTTCAGATAGACTCAGGTGGGTAGCTATGTTCATCCGAAGCAACAGAACACAGTTTGAGTCCAGTGACACCTTTAAGACCAACAGAGTTTAATTCTGGGTATAAACTTTCATGTGCATGCAGATACACAGATATACCGGCTTTCTCAAGCCTTACTACATATTGGTAGAGGGGAAAGGGTTAGTTGCCAGAAAGGGCTAGTTAGAGTCAAGATGCATAGGTAACCAAGCTTCCGTGGACTGATAAAGTGGACTCTACTTCAGAACACCTTATGCTAGAATTTCTTTTTAAAAGATCAGCATATCTTTGGGACCATCTCCTCTGGTATGTCCCTGGGAGAGCATTACACTCTGCTGTGAGTAATCTGCTGGTGATCCCAGACCCCAAAGACAACCGACTGTCCTCGACCAGAGCCAGGGCTTTCTTGGTCCTGTCCAGGACTATTTTTGGGCAGGAACGCACAGGATCAGAGTTCTGACTGGCTCCTGAGTTGGCCATGCCCAGCAGGAACTCATTAGCATAATAGGCCACACCCAACAGCAGAAACTAATTCGGATTGGCTACATTAGGGTTGTATGGCCTAACATGCAAAGGAGTTCCTGCTACAAAAAAAGCCCTGGGTTTTGACAACAAACAAGGTAAACAGAATAAGAAGCAAAAGGTGGGTGTGGCTGGATGACCACACTTCTGGACAAATGGGGGTGTGGCCTGATATGATAATAAGTTTCTGCTGTTGGGTGTGGCCTATTATACTAATAGGTTCCTGCTGGGCTTTTTCTACAAAAAAAAAAAAAGCCCCCGTCCTGGCTCTGACCTGATGGAACTCTGCCAATTATAGACGCCATCTGAAGATTGTGAAATTGCGATTAACTGATTGTTGATTTTAAATTGAATTTTTGTATGTTTTAACCTACTGTAAATCACTCAGAGCCCTGTGTATTCAGGGATGGGGTAATTCAGAAATTTGATAAATAATAATAATGTAATAATAAGGTGGTGCCATGGTCTAATATGGAGGCTAGGACTGAAGTGTAGGATTTAATAACAGCACTCTTTCTGTGAATAAAATATTCCGAGTAGTCAAATGTAAAAAGGAGAGAGACAGGGACAGAAATGGAAGTGTCACGGTTACAGATACTTCAAGGCATGGTGAACTCTTAAACAATTTTCCACCAGACATTAGTATTAAAAAAAAAAAAAAATCAGAACTCATTTTCCTTGTTTGGTTGCAGATACCCTTAATGCTTGGATGACGTAAATGCCTACCATCTAATTTCCTTTACATATTACATTGATTTAAAAGATGCAGAGGGGATCGGGAAGAGAAAAAAAAACTGTTGGGAAAGTATGAGAGATGATGGAAGAAATGCTGTTTTCAAGCCAAGCTCAGCAAAATGGAGGTGGGGGGGGAACCTATTTATCCAAATAACTTTTTAAAAAACAATTTCCAAGTAGTTCTTGGAGCCACCGTCTCCCGCTGTGTAAATGAAAATTTTGTATAATTTCCAAGCACATTATTTTCCCATGTGCAACCATTTAGGCAGTTTGTCTAGATTTGACTTTGAAGGGGGGGAAAGATTTGCAAAGATGCATTCCAGACCATTAGTGGGTCCAATCTACTGCTACTGTTGTTTGAAGATCTGTGTTCTTACTGATGGCAGCACTAAATGCAAGGGGCTGCTAGGACCCTTTAAAGGAAATAACAATTTTTAACATCATTGTTTTGCCTGACAGCAAGAAGGTGACTGAGCTTTCCATGGCAGAGTGGAAATTTGAATCAGCATCTACCAGATCCTAGTCTGCCACTCTAACCACTATGTTCTACTGCTTGAATGGACTTATATTAGCCTATATTCAACAGGGACACTAAAGTACCATGCACTGCATGGCTCACTATTGTACACAGTGGTCTGTTTCGAAGTGTTAATAATATATTGTAGCAAAATGTGGGTTTTTTTCCTCCCTAGGAAAACCCTCTATGAAAACCCTTAGTTTAACCCTTAGTTAAAATGCTCACCATCCTCTTGATATTTAAATCAAGGAGGAACCAGCTACTACAAAATAAATATACCCCTGAGGTTGCATCACCAAGTAGAGGTGGTGATGCTCTAGCATTTGCCCCCAATTCTATGGTTTAACTCTACGATTTTGGATGAATGTTAGAGTGTTGCCCTACATGGTGATGTCACTTCCAGGTTACAATGAAAGTGATGTCACTGTGTTGCCAGTGAAGACAATTCCTACCATTCCCTCCTTCACAAGTCCACCAAGAGGAGGTAGGGAAAGATGGCTTCAGGTTGGAGCTCTACATACGTGAGAGTGGCTACCCCAAAGAAATCCTTGGTTTGACAGTAGAGTTACTACACATATGTCTGTCTCACTACTACCTCACTTTGCATAGTGTCGGAAGCAAAGTAGAGTATGAGGAGAACCAGATTTAAAGCTCAGGGTCCTAGGAACTCTCTGACACAACTCCGTCGTATCCACAGTGCAGGCAAATTAGCTAGGGATCTATGCATTTATTTTAAGCATTTTTAACCAAAGCCTTCAATCAAGTACATTCCTGAGTGGCATACAAAATAAATCACAGTGGGTTGGATCCTGCTGATCACTTCAATGCATGATGGGTGGGTATGTTTTCTCTCCCACCCCATCAGATCCAGGGCTGTAACAGACAAGACAGAGCTCAAATGTTTCCATTTATGACATATGAACTACAGGCATACGCCTCAATTTGCCTCATAAAGGGAAGGGAGAGGGGGTTAAATTGCTACTTGGTTTCCCTGTTCAACCTCCCCTACCCCCCACACACTATTAGCATTTTAAAGGAGAGGGGAGTTTGAAGGGTTAAACCCCCACTACTTTCTCTGCATGTTTCCACAAAGCAACCTGAGGCTGAGAGAGCCTGCAGTTCCCATGTTATGGACAGAATGAGCTGTCTGATCTCATCTGTCTGAGCCCCAATTCCAAGGCAAGCTGGGAGAGGGGTGCAAGAGCTCTCCCGCCTCTATAATAAATATATGTTTTATTTGCTGTTGTAATAAACTTTCTGTCATGCTCTTTTCTTATACTGGGGGAAAAACCCTATCTGCAACATAGATTTCAGCGTGCAACATATTGTGTCAATTAATTTATGGAGTGTTTTGTTTTTTTTAAAAAAAAAGAACTGTGGAGGAAACCTATTTGATGGCTCCGTAATGCCAGCAACACCGTGTGTGGCATTGGTTGTGTCTCCAAGAAAGAAAGAAAGAAAGAAAGAAGTGACAACTGGGGACAGAATGTTTTCTATTGTATTTTTATTCCACAATTCAGTATAATTATTCCTGACAATTTGTACATCAGACTGGATGACACTATCCCTTTGCTTCTCTCCCCAGATGGAGATGAAAATATACTACTATGGGGTTCTCGGAATTGTAAATCTAATTGAGCGGAAAACTGTTAAAAGAAAATAGAGAAAGTAAAAGAAGAACAAAAAAAAAACCCCAACAACCTACCAGGCCATTTTACTCTGTTAAAATATAACTTGATGCGCAACAATGACAAGAAAATTGTGTACAAACCGCCCGCTAACTTGTAATGGCTGTTCTCTCCCCCTCTTCTGAACTTCAAAACTGCTCTTTGAGGAAATCTCTTAAGCGGATGTCATGTTCCCATCAACGGTGCTGACAGACATGAAGTTCACTGTGACACGGCATATTCTTTTCCGTGGTGCTTCCAAAGATAACATTGGGATTATTTTCAAGATGTAACCGGGGAATGAATAGGTCAACATGCTGGGTGGCAGCAAATGTCAATACAGATTTAGCATGAAGAAGTCTGTCTTGGTTCTCCGGCACTAAACCAGGTACTTGGCGTGTAATTTCAAGTGACAGGGGAAGCGAGACTCCATGGTGTCAATTAAGTGAGAATATGAATCACCACAGGTTTGTGTGCCCTTCAAGAACAGGAGCTGTTTGAAAATTTTCTGGATCACCTCACTTTGGCAGAAGACACATTTCCAGACGAGAATGTGAACCACCCCCAAATATGTTCATCCTTAGCCAACAGCATCCATAATGTTGTACCAGGAAATGAGGCACATATTCCAGGGGCATAAAGACTGCATGGAGGACAAAGAGACCTGGAGTTGTACAGGAGTTTATAAGCAATCTAGTCCAATTCCTTCCTCAATGCAAAAGCTAAAGCATCCTAAGAGGTGGTGGTTCACAAGGCCTCCAGTGAGAGATAGCTTACCAGCTATTGGTTGTCAGTTCCATTGTCAAAGCACTCTTACCACTAGGATCACCTATTATCTAGTCCTTTAAACTGGAGATGCCAAGGGTGGGGCATGGCCATGGCTCAGCAGTACAGCATCTTCTTAATGTTCAACCAAAACCTACCCTCCTGTAATTCAAGCTAAGTGATCTACTCTTGCCCTGTGGAACTTCCACTGATCTCTTCCATGTGTTAGCCCCTCCGACATTTGCAGAGTGCAATCATGTCTGCCCTCAGTCTTCTCCAGGGTAGACATAGCTAAGCGGGGGACTGCAATGGCAAGCTCCTCCTCAACTCATTTACATTCATTTAGCTAAATATGAATCACCTACATGCATCAATACATATATGCATATGGGTGTTTCCATATCCTTTGGAACTCTGGATGTACCCTAGTACATAGGTGCTTTGTGTACACTGGATGCTATGAAGTCACTTCCAACTTGTGGTGACACTAGCAGTTAATGTCCTCCAAAATGTCCTGCCATTAACTGCTTTGTTTGCATCCTGCAAACAGAAGACTGTGGCTTCCTTTATTGAGTCAATCTGTCTCATGTTGGTTCTTCCTCTTTTCCTATTGCCTTGCATTGCTAGCTTTATTGTCTTTTTCAGTGACTCGTCATATATATATAAAGCTGTTTTGGTTGTGGACTCTCTCCAGAACATTCAACACGCTCCCAAATCAGTTGGCCCCCTGATGTGTCAGTCACACGGGGCCTCCATCCATTGGTGGCTACGTTGCCCACGTTGGCTGAGTCCCACCCACAAAAGCAGCACAGGGCGAAATCAACTCAGACAAGAACTTCCCTTCAGGAGAGAGGATGGGTCACTTGGCCAGGGCCCTGGCTTCTAGCCTCCTCCCTTCCTGGCAGCTCTTCACACCTCTGTGCCACTCAGGACCGCCTTGAGTAGCTGCTTCTCTGGCCCCCACAGCCTCTGCCACTCCCAAAGGCAGGCCCGTCCTTGCCTGCCCTCTTCCTGCCGCTGCCCCATTGCTGTATAACGATGTTGCAGCCTGCACTTGGCTTTTTGACCCACTGCTTCCCCTGCTCCACTGCCGGCAGCCTCTCTGCCGCCTCACCCAGCCCCACATTCCTCCATGCCTCAGCAGCTCCAGGTGGGTGAGGGGATGCAGGGCACATCTGCTGATGGTGGGGGGTCCACTGGGCATTCTGTCCCACCACTGGCTGTCTGCGAGTCCTGGTGGGGACTGGGACACGGCCACGTCACTTTTACCAACTCCCCCCCAGGTCATTCCCACTTGTTGGCCAGCCGGCGGCTAGAGCAAATGGGGGCCGCCGCCATAGAGAACAAGGGGGCCAAGAAGAAGGGCAATGGCAACATCCATGAGCTGCATGGGCCTGAGCCCTGGGGAGTGGGGACGCTGACCTGCGACTTTCTTCTAGAGCTCGTTGTCTTCCTTCCCACAACAGGCTTTGCTCCTAGTCTTCTCATAATGTGAGTAAAGTACAATAGCCTCAGTTTGGCTATGTTAGCTTCTAAGGAGAATTTAGGCTTGATTTCATCTCCTCCTCCTCCTCCTCCTTCTGGCAATCCATGGTCTCTGTAAAGCTCTCCTCCGATACCACATTTGGGAAAAATAAATTTTCTTCCTGTCAACTTTCTTAATTGTCCAGCGTTCACATACATACATACTAATGGGGGATACCATATTGTGAGGTACCAGTGGCCATGCCTACTGACTTGGCTTTGAACCATGAAAGGCAGCTTTGAGGGGAGGGGGTTTGGATGCCGAGTGTTGGAACAAGGATTAATAGAATGGCGTTAAAACACACCAACTGATTTCCAGTTTGATTTTGGGAAATCCACCAATCTCTGCCTGATCTGCCTGCTCGGTGTTGGTGGCCTGGCTCCTAGCAGGAATGAAGGAAGGAGATGGAGAGAGGTAGAAAGACTGGAACACTATAGCTGCAATCACGTACACTAAATAATCCACTTTCAGTCCATTTCCAGTGCACTTTCCAACTGGATTTTACTGTGTGAACTGGCAAAATCCAATTCAAAAGTGCACTGAAAGTGAACTGAAAGTGGATTATTTAGTGTGTGTGATCACAGCCTATGATTAGTGAGCTGTGATCAGAGGTGCTCCCTGCAGACTTGGCATTGCATGAGGTCTGCTACACATGACTAATGCTTCACCCATGTTTGAAATACGTCCTTGACAGCTACTCTGGACTGTGGGTGCAATGAAGATTTTCGCTTTGCTCCATGATTTCAGTAAATATATTACTTATATCTCTGATGTAGTGATATAGAGACTTCATTATAAACATGTTCATTGATTGCTGTTCCATGCCACAGTGTGACCATATTTTATCACCAGGATTACCAAATCCCAGGTCCAGGTGGGTTTTCCCCCACTTCTCAGGGTGCTGATCCATTGCTGGCCAACTGGCTGGCAGGGGAAGCCCCACCCACAAGCCATGGCTACACCTCTCCTTTCCCTCCTGCAGAGATTTAAAGGGCTTCAGCTGATCGACGGGGAGCACATAGCCTGCTGATCAGCTGGAGGGCCCTTTAAATCTTTCAGCAGGGGCTGAGAGGGGCTGCCGCCAGCTATGCCCGCAAAGACCCTTAAAGGGTTTTTTTTTTGCAAGCGGGTTGGGGGCTGTAGCATGCATGGCTGATTTCTCAGTGGCGATTCGCCGCTTGGGCTTCAGGCCCGTGTATCACCTCCCTGCTGGCCAGCAACAGCCCCTCTCCCTCCCTGCTGAAAGATTTAAAGGGCCCTCCAGCTGATCGACAGGCCATGTGCTCCCTATCGATCACCTGAAGCCCTTTAACTCTCTGCAGGAGGGGAGGGAGAGGGGTGGCCATGGATGGCTGCAGCTTTGGGGCATCCCCGCCAGAGCAATAAGGGGACCTGGCACCCCTACTTCTCACACTCACTGAGGGCCACAGAAAGAACTCTGGGCTCAGCTCTGTTGAAACACGGAAAGCTCAAAAGGGTAAAGTATGTTGCTAGCAATGCTCAAGGGAAGAAAAATAAGGCATACATGTTATTTTATAAAATGGTGATTATATCGATATCTACATATCTATATCCACACACACACACCTCTCAAAACACAAGTGGGGGGACTGACAAGGGTGGGAAGTGGGTTTTCTTTTTAAAAAAACTTTTTGGTTTTTTAAAAAAATTAACTGGCAGACACCCTGGCAAAATTATCAGTGTTTCTATGCATGTGAATGACTGCTCTGCGGAACATGTGTTGTGTGCTCGGCTGTTTATTACCAGCAAATGAAGCCAAAAGCTAAGCAGAAAACGAATGCTAAATTTAAAATTATATGAAAACAGGGTGAATTGATTTAATTAGCAGATGAAAAGCGGCAAACGTTCGGATTAGCCCCTGCTAGGGAGGGAAAGGAAGACACGGTGAGAGGGAAATAAAATCTGGTCAAAACCAGAGCGAAACATTTCTGTTTGTTAAGCTGGCACTGGATAAATGTTCAACAAGGGTTTAAATTACCTTTTCATTCCACCCTCCCTCCAAAGAGCTCAGGGCTACAGATAATGCTCTCCTTTTTTTCCTCTCAACAACCTGGTAAGGGAGGTTAGGTGGAAAATGATTGTGCCCAAGGTTACTCAAAGAAATCCATGGCAAGTGGAGATCTGAAAACGGGTTGTCCCATTCCTAGATCAACACTTTAAACTATGGTTGCCAGCACCAGGTTTGGAAATACCTGGAAATTTTGGGGGTGGAACCTGAGGAGGGTAGAGTTTGGGAAGGGGGAGGGGCTTCAATGGAGTATGATGTCACGGAGTCCACCTTCCAAAGTGGCCATTTCCTCCAGGTGAGCTGATCTCTGTTGCCTGGAGGTCAGTTGAAATCCCAGGAGATCTCCAGCCACCAGCAGGAGGTTGGCAACCCTACAAATCAAAGTGGTCCTCAGGTGGCAAGGGCCTGTGTCTAGCAAAGCCACAGATGCTGTAATGTACCCTTCTGGTAGTGAATGGTAATTTTCTTGCTTCATTGGCTATTTTGACATCTGGTTTGAAAGAATTAATTTGAATCTAAGAGTGACTTCAGACCCCTGCTGGAACAGACCAACAGCCCCTCTTGTCCAGCATCCCGGTTTGCAGAGTGGCCTGCCAGATGCCTCAGAAGGTCCCAACAATTAGGGGAACAGAACTTATAGATTTTCCCTGTTGTTGGCCCCCTCATGGAAATGGTATCCATTTCTTCTATAACCTTGTTGCTACGGATGTGCAAAACCACCATCTGTATGGTAATATAAGCCCAGTTATGTCAAATTTTGTTTGTGTGCAGTGTTTTATTGACAACCAGGTGTGTACTGGTGAAAAACCCCACACACACAGAGTATAGTCTTTCACCAGTGTAGTCTTTCACCAGTAAAACAAGGCACACAAGCAATCTGGACATAACTGGGTATATAATCACACTGAGGTTTTGCACATCAGTAACAAAGATGGCATAAAAGATGTGAATACTATAAGGGTGTAACTCTGCTCAGGATGACCCTGTTAATGTGCTCGACAGCCGCCAGGTTGCTTTTTTAGGGGGTTGCTTTGCAGTGTTTTATTAACATACTCGTGTGAACATTACTTACCTGGGGAGGGTTTGATATCAAATGAAAGGAAACTATCAAAAACCATAGCCCACTGTGCATGAATTCTGCTTCAGAATTCATTGTAAACATCCTCCTAGTTACTCCAGAATTAATGAGGCATGGAAGTCGGTGAAGAGTGAAAATCAGAAACAATTAAGGGAGGGGGATGACATCACTCATCTTGGGTGCACACCTAAGATGTAATGTGAGAATTGGCCCTTGGTGCCAGAAGGGGGGGGAGAAGCAAAAAGTGCTACAGGGCAAAAGAAACAGACTTTTCATTCCAGGCCACTGAAAGAAGCAAACAGATGCCTGTTTGCTTCCAGGCAGCCATACGGCTCCCTCTGCATTTACACATACTAGACAAGAGTGCTAAACAGAAACTGTGGAAAACAACAGAAGGGGTAAAAAAAACCCCCGACAAGGATAATATATTAACATGTGTGCTTTCTGAAACAAATATTTCTGTATTCACCAACTCTCACTGACTTCCGTTCATGCTTGGCACTTCAGCCCAAGGAACAGATGTTGCCTTCAAGAGAAATGTCTTTTTGATTGATCCAAACAATAGTTCTGGCACATGCTAGAGGTTGGGACACAAAGGGTTGCATCCCAGCTTGTCTATCTGGGGGCATGAAGATGTCCATGTGTCGACCAATTTTGCTGCCTCCCCTCCTCCAGCAGCTTCCACCACCGCCTGCCCCAAAATTGCAGTCAGGAATCCTTGCATCTACGGAAACCGTTGTCTAGATCCAAACCCAGATCTCTGTAGCTCCACCCCTGAACTACCTCCCACGTTGTATTATACAACCAACATTTCACAAAAGAAAACAGAAACACTCAGGGCTCTTTTTGTAGCAGGAACTCCTTGGCATATTAGGTGACACACCCCTAATGTAGCCAATCCTCCAAGAGCTTACAGAGCTCTTCTTACAGGGGCTACTGTAAGCTCTTGGAGGATTGGCTACATTAGGGGGTGTCACCTACTATGCAAAGGAGTTCCTGCTACAAAAGAGCCCTGGGACACTCATGGGTCATCCCAGTTCAGTTCAGTTGACCTCTACTGGCATTAAATACCTTTAAAAGGATTACTATAAGAAAAAATATACATTTAAAACCATGTATAGCGGGTCATCCCAGTTTTCCAGCCAAGGACCATTGTGCATGGTTTCCTCATCGAAATGCTGTAACTACTCTTGCTCTTCCAAAACTAGTGCAGAGGGGAGTGCAGTTTCAATTGGCAAAACCACCCAGAGGGAAGGAAGAATTAAATCAGGCCAAATGTGGGTCTCCCAAGTCCTCGCCCAGCGTTCAACCCACCGTGCCACACTGGACGCTACTTTGATCGCCTAAGAGACCCACTTTAATTTATCCCTTCTCATGAGCCTCACCCCGAAAGCAATGCTTATGAAAACTGTTTCAGGCAGTCCGACAACCAAAATGTGTAGATCGGGCCCCGTTCGTCCCCAAGGGCACTTTTCCTTCCAGAAGCTTATTATTACTGTACAAGAAACGATATACCTATTGGAAGGAAACGTTTTAATTAAAAAGGATGAGGAGAAGGAAGGAAATTAATTTTAAAGGATCTCTGTTGTTATTGTGTGTGTGTGTGTAATATATGGATACTTCCCCCCCCTCAACCACCCCTGACAGTCCTAAAACAGTGTGGTATATGCCCAGGAGTAAATCAATTCTCTGCTCAGTCCTGCCATCTTACATGAGGCAGTGACTGTAAAATAGACACAAAAGACGCATGATACTCTCCAAGGCCCCCAACAGCTATAATATCCATCTTTGGCAGCTCACTTGACATTTACTCGCCCCACTTCCCAGGCCTTTTTCTTTGCCCCCTCCTTCCCTCCCTCTCTCTTAACAGTGAGGCCCTGACTCTCTGGGGCTTACCGACCGGGTGAACAGATAACAAACCTGTCAAGAAGGGTTTAGCTGAGGAATAAATCCTGAATTCACCAGGAAATGATGTGCACAATGGGAAAATGCAAGGGATGACATGAGCTTTCCCTTTGGAGACAGTGGCCGGGAGACGCTTAAAATGTTACACGGAGTGTTAAATGGACGCCAGGACAGTTCGTCAGATCTTATCAGGGGAAAGGTTCCAGTGGCCTTTTTAACTCCCTCTTTTCTCGTCTCTTGTGTTCACAGAAAGAGAAAGAAAAGAGGAAGACGGTCAGACAGATAGGGAAATGACATTTCTCTACTTGCAAAAAAATAATAATTTTGTTAGGGGATATTTGAGTCAAGTAGTTGCGGTGGGGGAGGGCAGTGCTAGAGAAGAAGAAGAGATGGTTTTGATACCCCACTTTTCTCTACCTTAAGGCGTCTGAAAGTGGCTTACAATCGCCTTCCCTTCCTCTCCCCACAACAGGCACCTTACAAGGTAGATGGGGCTGAGAGAACTGTGACTGCCCCAAGGTCACCCAGCAGCTGCATGTGGAAGGGGGAGGGATCAAACCTGGTTCTCCAGATTAGAGTCTGCTGCTCTTAAACTACTACACCACACTAGCTAAAGAAAGGTTTGGTAGGATGGTCAACATATGGGGTTAGTTAGAGCCCCCCACCACCACCAAAAAAAGGGACAGGCGCCATCCAAATGAAAAAAGCTCATAGAACCTCCAGTTTTACAAATGGGGCAGTATCAGTGAATGCCTCCTATTCAATGTAATGTAACATTTTTGTATATTTTTGACAGCGTTTATGACTCTTGCTGCTTGTTTTGTACATTAAGCTTCATTGAGTACATATCTACAATTTTGTTATCAGTCAATATAGGATTTAGACATATAACAGAGTAGGACCCGCAAGACACACAAAAGATAGGAATTTTCTTCTCCTGACAGGCTCTGTTTGCCACCCTTTTTGCTACATTTCCCTTCCCTTCACTCCTGGCTCTGCCCCCTCACATTTTTGTGTGCCCACTTCTCTCACCCCACTGAATATCTTTTTAGTGACATAAATGACCACTGAAAATCTCACAAGACTCCTTCATGAAACCTTCATGGCCTTCGAAGGTTGCCTAGGCTCACAAGGGCCTAGCATGTAAACTATATTACCACCCCCCCTTAAGTATAACCTTTTTTCCCTGAAACACCTCCGTTGTCTATACCTGGCCTTACTGTTCAGATTATCTGATATACATACCAGATTATCTGATATACATACAATACATACCATTATTTGATATACATACCTTTTGATTCAGAAGCAGATATAATACATAAAATATATGTAATCTTGGATTACGGATGCACAAATAAGGTTGAAAAGATGTGTACATTTTATGGGTTAAATTTATTCTGAGGAAACCAAAAAAACCCCCAAAACTGGGGCAAAAGTAAAGGATTGTGACCAGTGCTCCCTCTAAACTGTGGAGTCTTGTGAGCAAAACCCCTGCTTTGTGAGCTGCTGGCATTAAAGTTGTGAGCGAGCTACTTGGCTGCTGCATAAATGAATTTGCCCTGGAGCCATCCTTCCTAAGACAAAAGTGTGTGAGCCGGAGGCTAAAAAAGCCTGTGAGCTAGCTCACACTAACTCAGCTTAGAGGGAACACTGATTGTGACTTTGATCTTAAAAATCTGAATGGGGCATGGCTGTCAGTCTCAAGGTGGGGCCTAGAGTTCTCCCAGAATTACAACTGATTTCCAGACTACAGAGATCAGTTCTCTTGAAGAGGATGCTTTTTTCAGATAGTGGACTCGATGGCATCACTTCCCAAGTGAGCTCTGACACATCCCCAAACTGCTGTCCCCAGGCAGTGCCCCCGATCTCCAAGGATTTCCCAAGCTGGAGTTTGCAGCCCTAGAAGGGGGAGTTTTCAGCTGAAACTCAACAGATAAGGAAGGAGGAGGAAGAGAGACTTGTGACAAACCACATAAGGAGTCAACGCTGAAGGCTGGACTCAAATGGAGGCATCCTGGATCAAAGTTCAGCCTTTATTTACCGGGCCAGCCGCCATGCTGGCGCATCTTTGTGACTACTTTCTTTAGCCATACCCAATAAATTTTGATGATCTCACCCCACCTCTTGCCCTACTCCGGAGACTGGAACTGCATAGACTGCTATGTCCCGTAATTAAACTCCTATAACATCTGTCTACTGGTAAACTTAATAATATCAACACAATGCCATAAACCCTTGTTTGCAACATCTTGAAAGAACAAAGCTTTCACTAATGATATTTTAATGAGGAAATGCATGCACTAATTACTAGATGTCTACTGGCTGGTCTGTAAGATCCGGCACCGAGGAAATGTAAACACCATTTGATTCATGTTTTACGCAAAACAGAGGGGAAGTATGTGTGTGTGTGTGTGAATCTGTCTGAATAAAGACGTTGAAATAAACTGAAGTACCCACCATTAAAGAAATTCCAAACATACTGTCAGCTAGCAAAAGGGCGGGGGAGGATTAATGTTGAACAAGATAAGTATCCTCCTTCCTTATTTATTTTTCACACAAGTGTGGCTCTTAATTTGTAACTGAAATTCCAAAAGGAGAGGCGGGGTGTTGAAGCACTTGACTATTATTACCATCGGAGAAGTATTAAAACATAATATGCTTCTGTTTGCCAGCTAATGCGAATGTGCGTAATCTGTTTGCAGCACTGGGAGTGTGTTATTTGAGCATACAGGAGAGCATTAAGGGCTTCATGGCATATAGAATATTAGAGAGTGGATCCCTCAACATATAGTTTTAACCTTATACAAGCAGCCATGGGCAGCGTTCCCTCTAAGCTGAGTTAGTGTGAGCTAGTTCATAGTTTTTTAGCCTCCAGCTCAAACATTTTTTGTCTTAGCTCAGGCAGGACGGCTCCAGAGCAAACTAATTTATGCAGTAGCCAAATCGCTTGCTCACAACTTTAATGCCAGGAGCTCACAAAGTAGAAGTTTTGCCCACAAGACTCCACAGCTTAGAGGGAGCACTGGCCACAGGCAGATCAAATTTGGATTAATGACCGATGCAGAAACATAACAGGCGATCTCATCAATGGGTAGGCACTTTTGGTTAATGAAGAAACATTTAATTACTATCGTCTTTATCTCTGAGAAGGCAAGAGTAACTGGAAAAAAGACAATAATGCTATGAAAAGTTGAAAGCAGCAGGTAAAAAGGAGAACACAGCATGAGATCAACTGGCTCACTCAAGGAAGCCACAGACTCCGGTTTGCAAGACCTACGCAAGGCTGTTAACAATCAGAAGTTTTCGAGGTCTTTCATTCATAGGGTTGCTATAAGTTGGAAGCGGCTTGGCGGTACTGAATACCTGTGCATCATTATTTCTCCTAGCACCCTCATGTGCCCCATTCACACACTCAGAAACTTAGTTTGCAACCCTATGCAAACTTACTGAATAAACATGCATAGGACTGCACCGCCCATGTGCTAGAGTGGAGTTTCTGACGAGTCAGAGAGGAAAAAGGAATGTATTGGAAAGAGACTATCCCAATCATAGCCATCCCTCATGACTATTTATCCCTTCAGAAAGGTAAAGTTGGTGGCTTGGGAAGAGAAGAAATTGCCAGGGAGGGGGGATGTACAAATAAGTGTACACGCACACATGAACTTTGTCCTTTTTTGCCAAATGTGTGGCGGATGCTCGGAAAAATGCAAGCAATTTCAGGTCGAGCACCGGGGGGGGTTGCTCATCACTACTTTCTTCTCTCCAAGGAAAGAAAAAAAGGAAGAAATATGAAAGAGGGAAAAGGGACTTATGCACTGTGATCTGCGCACTGACGGGAGCCCTTCAGTAAGCAAGTGTCAACACAAATTCCATCTCATTATTGCTCTGGCTACAAGCTGTTGCTCTCAGTTCAGCTCCTGCTGCCGTTTCTGATTTATACTTTTGCTGTCTCTTTCTGCCCCGCCTTACCATCCAGAATAAACTGACACATAAGCAAGTAAACAAAGGAACACCAGAGAATAGTGTACTTAAGAATCTGATCCCAGACATGTTAATGCATTAAACACACACTCTCTGCAGGCATAGCTTAAGGAATAAACAATTGCATTGTCGATTTAATTTATTTGGTAAATGTGCCTTAAAAAAAAAACTATCAAGAGAATGGATGGATGCGAATGGCAAAATGACACTGTCTGGCTGGGACATTGCATTGCCATCATCCTCATTATCGACATTATTCCTCTTAAAATGAACAGCAAACGGATCTAAGCCAAGCATTTCCAGTCTTAGAAGGACAATAAAAATACCGGCAGATCCTATCAGCACTGACATTGTGTTTGCGCATGCAGGTTGTTCCTTCCCTTCTGGCCTAATACGAGCACATTGTGGCACCTGAAGCCATGTTGATTTCCCAAGTCCAATTATTTTGCAACACACAAAACCTATGGAATAGTTTCCCCTCGGCCACCTAGAGACACACTTGCTACCAAGCTTAATGGAGTCCCTGAAGTTCTGCTTCTGGCTAACAGGATGTGATGTCTTCCCACTCCCTATATGAGCAGACACTCCCTGCCCCTCACATCAGGCGCATCTATGAATCCTGAATTAGACCAAAGCTCCAGCTAGTGTAGATGTGTTCAAT
Source organism: Gekko gecko (assembly GCA_029375565.1). Taxonomy (NCBI): domain Eukaryota; kingdom Metazoa; phylum Chordata; class Lepidosauria; order Squamata; family Gekkonidae; genus Gekko; species Gekko gecko. The sequence goes on along the minus strand of JAPDNY010000016.1, from coordinate 47,371,543 downwards.
CAGACCTCAGCTCAGCTTACATCACATGATCATATGTGTGGTAACTGTGGAACTCAGCATCCGATGGGAACCTTGGATCACTTGCAAACAGCTCAAGCCTGAGCAATATCCACTCCTAGTTATGGGTTGCCAGTTCCAGTTTGGGAAATTCCTGGAGATTTGGAGGTGATGCCTCCATAGGGCAGAGTTTGGGGAGGGGAGGGAGCTTAGCAAGAATGTAGTGTCACTACAGAAATCTATGGAACTTCTCAGGACCCACAGGCCTCTCAGGTAGAGGCCTTTCACATTTCCTACCCAGTGTTTTTAACTAAGGATGCTAGGGATTGAACCTTGGAGACGGGGCTGTGGCTCAGTGGAACAGCCGCTGCTTTGCATGCAGAAGGTCCCAGGTTCAATCCCCAGCATCTCCAGTTAAAAGGACCAGGTGATGGCAAAGACCTTTCTCTGCCTGAGACCCTGGAGAGCTGCTGCCAATCTGAGTAAACAATATTGACCTTGATGGACCAAGGGGCTGATTCAGGTTAAGGCAGCTTCATGTGTTCATGTGGCTCTGGCTCAACCAATGCGTCCTTTCTTAGGAGCCCATAAGGAAGAGCAATATTGCTACACAGAGGCAGGCAGTGGCAAGCCACCTCTGAACCAAGGAGCCAGTTTGGTGTAGTGGTTAAGAGGACAGACTCTAATCTGGGAGGACTGGGTTTGATTCCCCACTCCTCCATATGAAGTCAGCTGGGTGACCTTGGGTCAGTCACACATTCTTTCAGAGCTGTCCTCTCAAGGGCAGTTCTCGAAAGAGCTCTCTCCGCCCCACCTACCTCACAGAGTGTCTGTTGTGGAGAGGAGAAGGAGACTGTAAGCCACTCTGAGACTTAGAGTGAAGGGCAGGGTATAAATCCAATCTCTTCTCATTTTTCTTCTTCTTCTACATGCCAAGCGGATACTCTACCACTGAGCCATGGCCACCTCTACATGAGTAGTTTGTTTCATAATTTTCATAGATAGGCTGGCCCTGAAGTTCAGTAGGTTTTTCTGAAGACAGCTGTCATGCTTAAAAGGGCAATTCTGCCAGTGGACCTTCTCCATCAATTACATGTGAACCAGGAATGTCCAAACAAGCATACATACAAACAAAAAATCCTCTCACCCTATTAAAAATGGATGACTAATCCCTAGTAATTGCTAACATGGTAATCTGTGTGTTTTTCGAAAAAGAGCAATGCAAGAAGAACTCAACCCTTTAATTAAAATCCGAGGATGAAACGTAGCATACTATTTCAACTCTTAAATTAAAATGCATGGCAAAACTCAGATACATCCTGGCCCGCAAAAGCTAGCTTGTAGCAGCTGAGATATCAACAAATATTTGGAAAAGGAGAAATGGGAATGACTGCATTCAAACAAATGAATTAAACTGGATTGTTAAAACAGGATCTTGTCCACATTCTCCCCAAAAACCTTAGGGTTTCCATGTCTCATGGTTATAATGGTGGTCTGTCATTTCAGTCTCTTACAAATCCCCACCATTTCTCCACTCCAGACAAGACCCAGATTGAAGACACCTTTATTTGATGTAGTGATGCTACAAAACCCAAGTTAAAATTCCTGAAAGCAACAGAGTATTAACCTGGACACTGGATACAACAATACCATTTAAAATCCCTAAAGGATACTTCCAATATTCCCTATATCTATACTTATCCCTGGGTTTTAAAGCTGAATTGCTGAGTTTTGTTTCTGAAGTGGAATTAGTGCATTAAGGATTTGCCCATTTGTTACATGGTTCACAGCTGTCTCTCTTGAGCTATGGACCTGCGCCCCAAATTTGCATTCACTTTCTTTTTCCAGGGTTTTTCCTTAGAACCTGGTCATTCTATCTCCTCTACCACCTCAGGAACAAGGTGTTCCTCTCCCCTTTGCCCTGACTTCCTATAATTCCTACACACCTCAGAAATTCTAATCCAACTTTCCATACAATGGAGAGGACAAAATTCTCATACAGCTTTGTGTATCGGTGTGCAGGAAGATGCATGTGAGTGGAATCAAAAGACAAGATTTCTGCTCCTTTCTTGAAAGGAAAAGGTCCATCTGTATCGCAAGGTAAAAGAGACATCAGATTCCATGGCCCACTGGATGCCATACAGTTCTGCAACTTACTCATTAGAGTAATCTCTTTCATGTCCCACTCCCCTCCCCAAACCCTTTAAAAATTGTTATCTCCATAATTACCTAGGGTTTCCATTCCCACAATGGGAGTGGGGTTTTCCCCACTTTCAGGGTCCCCAATCTGCCACTGCCCAGCTGGCCGCCAGGGGGAGCCCCACCCCCGAGCAGCTCTGTTCGTGCTGATGTGCCTGGCATGAAGAACTCAAGTGGAGGTGACGTCATCACACAGGGCAAGTTGCAGGGGGATGCTCTACTATTTGAAAAAAAAGCTCTATGGTTACCATAGAGTAACCCACTCTATGGTGCTGAAGATTCCAGGAGGAAGAGAGGAGCCCCCCCCACCAGAACAAAGTAAAGACTTGGCGACCCTATAATCACCACTGTTAAGGTCCTCATCGTATATACTGTGGAACTCAGGGGAGAGTATACACATAGTTCCCAAGTGGCCTTCCATCTGGGCACCAGGTTGGACCCAACTGGCTTTTCCACTGGTGAAAGAGGAAGGATCACCATCATGGCTATGGTGTGGATCATGGAACCTGCATGGCCAAAAAAAACATGTCTGATAGGGACTGCAGCTAGGATAGAAATTCAGTGAGACTGAGGGAAAGCTGAGTCCAAATTTAGACCTCCACAGCTGCTGCAAGGTTACTATATCATGCACTTTCACAGCATAGCTAGGGATTAAATACACCATTGTCATTCCTATTTCCAGATGGGAAACCAAGGCCAAGAGAACACCCACTTCCCTTTGGTCACTCAGAACTTTTTTGACTGGGGCCACACACTTGCTCTTGGAGATCAGGGTCCCCTTTTACAATTATATGGACTGGACTACCATTAGTCTCTAAGAGAATCCAGTCTAATATCAAAGCAGTGTTCTAACTCACATGATCACTTCAAAGATTGACTCTTTGTACGGACTGTGAATCCTTACATACAAGCGTTTTTTAAAAAAAGAAAATAGAATTCAAGAAGTTCATTTGAAAGGGCTTACAGCGATTGCTAGGTCTCTGCAGTTGTCTGCTTAGTTCAGGATGCGATACTATCATTTAATTACATTTGACATTTAGCTTCAGGTACCATGAGTAAGTGTAAATTAACCCCATAACTCTCTGTTTTTTGTTGGGGGTGGGGAAAGGGCAAAATAGGTTTTGATCTTCTCATGGAAGATCTTCAAGTTAAACCCCCTGTTTAATTTGAGATGGGGGAAATGACAGACGCTTAGTAGCAGAAATACTTCGAAAGTTATCCTTTTTGGAAGGACTGGCCATTTGTTCCACTTAATGCCCTACGACTGCTACATGCAACTTCCAGATACATGCCCGTGTTTGAAATAAGATTTTCCTGGGAACTTGGAACATCCTATTTTTCACGGATATCTGCATTACAGACTTTCTGCAGAGCACCTATTTAAATGCATTAAGACGCAAACCCAAGATGTCTTTTCCATGTTCTGTCACTATTCTTAAACTGCTCAGCTGCTAAGCCAATCTGGCGGGAGTTTTACCCCCTCCCCAACTTCCCTTTGATGTTCCCACTATTATCTTTTTATAGCATAATCACACATTTGGGTATGTTGTAGATCAAAGGGAAGCTGCAGCTTTTAAGGCTAAGCCTGGACACCGTGCCCATAACTAAGTGAATTCATTATATTTAATAACGATCTCCAAGGAATAGAACGAGCAAAGGAAGGGGGGGGATCATATAAAATAATAAACATCAAGGTAAATAGGGAAAGATCATTAAAATTAGCTAAATGTGGAACAGCTTGGTTTCGGGGGCAGGGATACAGCCTCGAACGTATCTTGGGTCAGCTGCAGATGTGACTTCTGCCTGCAAAGGGAGATAATTAGCCATATTCAACTATGGAAGCAACCGCCAAACTGCAGATGCTAGAGTAATATTAATGACCACCATCTATCTAACAATCAATACTTTTTTTTACCCTGACCTTTCTGTCAGGGAGTTCAGGACAGTGTATGTGCTTCTATCTCATCTTCTCCATCCTCCACAACAATGCAGTGAGGTAGGCTAGATAGAGTGGCTGGCCCAAATGCTGGCCCTACAGGCTCAGAAGTCAATATATGTAATACAGAACAATCACATAAATTTCTACTGAGTTCTTCATCCACCAAGACACCTGCATCCAGAAATATCCCCTACCAGCAGAAGGTAATAGCTCTTCTTATGCAGTCATTTTTATAACTGTTGGTCAGATATTGGGATTGGCAGTAAACCCACACATTTTAGATTGGGGGGGTTGGCTATGACATCACAGCAGGTCAGCCAATTTCTGAAGGGTTCAAGAGTGACGGACACTTTAGCATCTTCCCTCTCCTTTTCTTAGAAAAGATGGCTGCTGAGAGGGAGGGAGGGAGGGAGGGAGAACGAACAAACAAACACTATCCAAATAATTTAGGAGTGAAAAACTATCTGTATGTAAGTAAAGCCAACAATATGGCTCTAATATAGTTCCCTGAAATATTGTTCAGAACCCTATAGGTCTGGTTCTCCCCCCGCCCCAGACATCGTGTGTGGTTTTGTTTTTATCTTTTTTAAAAAAATTGAGTCTGCATGGGGGCGGGGAGGGAGTTGTTGAGTTTGGAAGCTGTCTTAAACAATTCAAGCAGTTTCCTTTCTATAGCTTTCCATGTAAATTATTCTCAGCCTCTGTCAGCCTCAGCTGTAATAGTCATTCCCAGCTAGCTCCTTTCAGTGGGAATCACAACGTTTCCCCAGCCAAACTCTTGTGTGGAGGTCCATCACAAGAGAAGAGAAGAGACTGGATTTGTACCCCGCCCTTCACTACCCAGAGGAGTCTCAGAGCGGCTTACAACTCCTTTCCCTTCCCCTCCCCACAACAGACACCCTGTGAGGTAGGTGGGGCTAAGAGAGCTCTGACAGAAACTGCTCTTTTTCAAGAACAGCTGTGCCAGAACTATGGTTTGCCCAAGGTCATCCAGCAGGTGCAAGTGGAGGAGTGGGGAATCAAACCCAGTTCTCCCAGATTAGAGTCTGCGCACTTAACCACTACACCAAACTGGCTCTCCTGCTGTGAATCAGAGGATGCCATCCTGGCGATGCCGCCATGGAACGCTGGAGTTCAAAATCTGCCTCAGTGACAAAACCGTGATTGGGGTGGGGGAGTTAAAATCTTGTCAGATGTCATATCTGGGGAACGGAAGGAGGGAACTTCTTAACCCCATCCCACACTAGGAAAGCAAAGGAAAGGGTGGTTATTACCACAGTTTGGTGGGGGGGGGAAGCTTTCAATGGGAGCCAGGAAACAACATTCCCAAGGATAGGTCTATTTACATAGATATTTATGTAATAAGAGCCTAAAGTGGCCTACAAGATCATTCTCTCCTTCTCCATTTTATCCTCACAGTGACAGCCCTGAGGGAAGTGGCCCGAGGTCACCCAGCCGGCTTCCATGGCAGAGAGGGGATTTGAACCAGGGTCTCCCACCTCGTAGTCCAGCACTCTAACCACTACACCACGCTAGATTTTGTTCTCTCATATCAACAGGAGAAGGAGATGGTTGCTCTTGGAATGAGCCTGTGGTCTGAAGAGGGCAGGTGGTTCCAAGGTCATTCCTGACGGTTGTTCCTAATAAACCTGGCCCACATCCAAGCGAGAAATACCAGAATCATTCTGATGGCACCTTCTAGGAATACAGTTATGGGGGAGTTGCTTCTGAGGAAGGGAACATAGGGGCTAAACGAGGGCTGCGATCACATGCACAATTAGCCCCGCCATAGGCGTGAACGCCAGGCATATTTAAAGGGCGCGATCAGATGCAAACATCTAGGAAACGCCCTGCACCCATCAGCAACCCGTTTTGCTCCACCGCAGAAGCAGAGTTAAAAGACACTGGGGAAAGTCTCGTGGCAAGTAGGTTGCTTTCCCCCATCTGATCATGCCAGTGCGCTCTCATGGCGTCAGGATGGTCTGATTGGGCCAGCCCGACTCTGTGCCATCCCCCCCCCTTAGCAGTATGCACATCATCGCACACTCCACAGGGAGCCCTCAGCTGCAATGCGATTCATCGATTCCCCATTTAAGTGCATCAGGAACAAACGGCAAAAACCCAACAACCCGACTCACCCGTGGTTCATCTGATCTTGCAGTGGCGAGCTGCACCCACAGCTTCCAAGGACTGTGTGATCGCGCAACTGCGGGTCAATTTCCTCCGGAGGGTATAGCCTTGCTCCCCCCCCCCGGTGTTATCTTGCCCGTGTGACCGCCTCCTTAGGGTTGCAAATTAACACTAATTGTGTTGGCAAGGCCTGTGGAGACCTTTGAAGGTCTTCCCTACCTTCCCCCCCCCATAATCTGAACACTGAAACACAGGCAGGGCCTCAGGTACCTGTAGAATTTGGTTCTGGTTATCACCTTGTACCCCCATTTTCAACCTTCTGCTTCTTATGCTGTTTTTAATCCTGCTGTTTTTGCTATCGTTAATTACTTTATTTCGCTTCCAGCATTCCAGTGTGTTCATGTTGACAGCTGTTTTATTGAGAAGAGAATAGTGTTAATCGGGTTGCCAGCTCTGGGTTGGGAAATACCTGGAGATTTTAGGGATGGAGCCTGGAGAGGGCGGGGCCTGGGGAGGGGAGGGGAGGGACCTCAGTAGCATATAACACCATAGAATCTACAGTCCAAAGAGCCCCCAAGAGCACTTCAGTCGGGGACACAACATTGACTGGTGGTTCCAGGCCCCTGGGAGGCAAGGCTTGCCATGACCAGGCCCAGAGCTTTTTCGGTGGCGGCCCCTACCTGGTGGGATGAGCTCCTGGAGGAGATCAGGGCGGACCTTATGCAGTTCCGCAGGGCTTGCAAGACAGAGCTCTTCCACCAGGCTTTCACATAGGGACCGCCACTGCCACCACCACCAATGATGTGGACAACAACAGGACTGGGGATGGCCCCAGGAAGATCTTCTATAACACCACGTGGCACTGGTACCACCGGACTTCCCTGGGACCAGCTACAGGACAACTACCAGTCAATTTGGCATCAGTATTTAAAAAGTCAAGCCCCATCAGTATTTAAAAAGTCAAGCTGATGCAAAATTGACTGGTAGTTGTTAAATTGAATGAACTGAACGATATGTTATATTGAATGTACTGAATATATATACCTGACTAGGATGTTATAACAGCACACAATGCACTTTATAGAATGGTAATTATGAACAGAACACATTCATTTACAAAAGTTTCTTGCAGTGTATATTTCTTTGTTACTTGACTCTCCTAACACTTGCCGCTCAGATTGCTATACCTTACCTGGAGGCTGGCAACCCTAGTGTGTTAAAATACATTTTAAAGGCATAAGAGCTATTCCAGAAGGCTCTTGCCCTTCCTGCAAACTTGCAAAATCAAGAGTCCATTGATGCCATGGTCTGGGCCTTTTCTTCTTTTTTTCCAGTCAATTGCTCAAACGTATCCTGGCTGGATAAAGTGAGGATTTAGCCCCCTGCTTCTTTAAATCTACAGCTCTCTGTCAGTGAAGGGTCCATGAAGTAGGAGTGGGAGAGGAGAGCCCGTGGTATATCCTGCATTAAAGCTGATTGCTGAAGGTATTGGAGTGGATTTCTCACAGCGTTGCCATCAATAGAGCAATCATCTTTCTGACCATCAAATGTTCCTTATGCCGTGGATAAAATCGGTTAAGACAGCCCTGGCCGCTCTACCCTCTCAGTTCCAGGAAAAGCTGACATGCAATATATGGCATAGGTAGCTCTTGCCTGAACACCTGAACTTACAATGTTACTGGTCTAAGATCGTACTGCCTTGGGCAACTGGGTCTGCATGCACCATGGGAATGAGTGCATGGATCTGCCATGCCACTCCTCACATGTAACATGATATGACACAATGCAACTTGCAGGGCACTGTATCATGCTGTATGCAAGGAGAGGTCTAACAAACAGAACCAGTGCCCTTAGTAACCTCCCATGTGTGTGTCCCCCCCATGCGTACCCAGGGCCACTAACCAGCCCTACCCCACACCGCCTCATCTTCTACCACCTTTGACTCCTGCCATTTACTACACGGCGTCTGCTTAAGGCCCAAAAGGCTGAGAGATCTGATGCTCAACTCAAGAGACAGTTACAGCCATTGAGCACAGCATGTTTGCCCTGCAGGGCTTTGTGATATCCCCACTTTCCACTCTTGATTTCTAGGCACAACCCCAATTCTTTGCTTTCGGTAAGCAACCTTATTGCATTAAAAAAAGAAGAAGAGAAGAGATTGGATTTATACCCTGCCCTTCACTACCCAAAGGAGTCTCAGAGTGGCTTGCAAACTCCTTTCCCTTCCCCTCCCCACAACAGACACCCTGTGAGGTCGGTGGGGCTGAGAGAGCTCTGACAGAAACTGCTCTTTTCAAGGAACACCTCTGACAGAACTATGGCTTGCCCGAGGTCATCCAGCAGGTGCAAGTGGAGGACTGGGGAATCAAACCTGGTTCTCCCAGATTAAAGTCTGTGCACTTAACCACTGCACCAAACTGGCAAAAAATACTGCAATGGGGATGTACCTTGTGAGAGGGGAAGGGAGGAATCTCTTTAGAGTGCCCTGTGCCAGTCTTAGTGGTCAGATCTCCTCAATAAATGCCACATAGAGGTTAATCCTCACAAAGCCACCATGTTGTGAACTTGTCAGAATCAAAGTATTCCTCACTTTGTTTGGAGGCTGCCAGGCCACAAGAGGAGAGTAAACAAGTGGATGCGTCTTGGCCATTCACACTGGTTGGCTCTCAGGTATGCTCAGCTTATGAGTTTGAAAAGGCACCAGGGGATGGAAATTCCTTTTTTAATTGTTGTCCCTATTATTATTAAATGGAAGAATGATTACAGACTGCAAGTGATCTGAGGTAGGGAGGGGCCTGCAAAGCTCCACCTTGACATACCCAAATAAATAGTAAAGAAGAAAGGGTCTTTAAGTATATGCAGAGGATCGAGTGTTTGCCATTGCATAACTGCAGCCCACCTGTAATTAGAGGACAGGGCTTCCTTTCAGGTCTCAGCCCATCCTGATGCACCTGCCACCTCTCAGTTCCAAAACTGTTCTGGCAAATAAATGCTGGTTCTCCTTCTCCTTTGTGCAAACTGAATTGAAGAAAAAGAAGAAGAGCTGTTTTTTATGCCCTGCTTTTCTCTACCCTAAGGAGTCTCAAAGTGGCTTACAATTGCCCAGGGCTTTTTTTGTAGAAAAACCCCAGCAGGAACGTATTAACATAATAGGCCACACCCAACAGTAGAAACTCATTAGCATATTAGGCCACACTCCTGCCAGTGCAGCTTATTAATATATTAGGCCACACCCTGTGCCTTCCCTTGGCTTGCCCGAGCAAGCCAGCCCTTGGATAGGCCGGGGAAGGCACGGGGAGGTGTTTAAATGCCTCCCCGATCCTTCCAGGGCCCTCCTGGCCTGCCTGCCTTGGAGTCACCGGGGGGGGTGTCACTCTCCAGGCCTTCCCTCTGTAGCCACGCACACAGAGGTTTTGGCTGTAGTGGGTGTGGCCAACTCTGAAACCAGCCAGAACTCTGTTCCTGTGCGTTCCTGCCCAAAAATAGCCCTTGAATTGCCTTGCCTTCCTCTCCCCACAACAGGCACCTTGTGAGGTAGGTGGGGCTGAGAGAGTTCCAAGAGAACTGTGACTGGCCCAAGGCCACCCAGCAGGCTTCGTATAGAAGTAGGGGGAATCAAACCCGGTACTCCAGATTAGAGTCCACTGCTCTTAACCATTACTGCTCTAGTCTAGTGGTTAAGGCTAGAGCAGTAGTGGTTAAGAGCAGTGGATTAAAAAAAAAAAGACAACTTTATAATATTCTGCCTATACACCATATTTCAGGATCCCTGGTCCCATGCTTCTGAAAATGTATCAAAACTGGCTACTGACTAGCTGCCCAGAGACAACAGATGCTACCAACTACACAGGTATAAATGCAATACACTTCCCTTTAACCTGTGAGCCTGCCAGTGATTAAAAGGAATGGGTGATTAACAAGAGGAAACAGGTATTACAAGCAGGGACAGTTTGACTTCCAAGCCAGGCCTGTAGCTACAGTGGGACACCTTGGGGCCCGGCCCCCCAACTTACAGCCAAGGCCCCCCAACTTCCCATCCAGCCCAGGCCCCACGACTTCCAATTTTTTATTTTATTTGTGATGCTCCCTTGGGATGTGTGCAGGGTACCCCCTGACTTATTTAAAGGCCCCCCGAATTAAAAAAAATCCTGGCTACTGGTCTGTTCCAAGCATGCAGTATGAATATACTAGGCTAACTTCATTTGGGTGATTTATCTGATGGGGAGGTACTGTCGCCGGTCTCCCTCTCTCCTCTTATCTTCCCGGAAATGCAATGGAATTCTGCTCATCCCTAGAGTCGAGCGCAATGGACCCAGGTTGGCATAATCAGTTCCTATTTACTAATTGCCTCGATTGTGATGTTTCATAATCATTAGATTATAGCTCAGACACAGGCATAATGAAACCGAGTCAACGAATGCCATTAGGCTGTAAGACGTTGTCAAGGCAATAAACTTTCCTGATAATAATGCAAGGCAAACAGGTTTATTGCACTGAGAGAGATATTAAAACTGGGCAAAAGTGCACAAGGGATGGAGACATTTTAGATGCACGTATTTTCAGGTTATTAATTTTTTAACAGCCACATACCCATGCAAACCATAATGGTGATACTGAAGACAGTGTGGCACCCTAAACAATGGCACTGTATATCTTCAAGAGTGAGCCAGCTGGAAGACTTGGTGGACTTGACACAGCCTAGAAGCGTGGGCTGAGTGTAGGGTTGCCAGGTTGGTGCAGTGGTTAAGAGTATGGACTCTAATCTGGAAGAACCGGGTTTGATTCCCCACTCCTCCACATGTAGGTGCTGGGTCAGTCACAAGTTCTTTCAGAGCTATTCTCGAAAGAGCAGTTCTCGAAAGAGCTCTCTCAGCCACACCTACCTCACAGGGTGTCTGTTGTGGGGAGGTGAATGGAAAAGAGATTGTAAGCCACTCTGAGACTCCAAGTGAAAGGTGAGGTATAAATCCAATCTCTTCTCTTCTTCAGGTCTGCCCTGGCAACCAGTGGGGGATGGGAGGGACTTACCAGGAGCAGGAGGGAGGCCGAGGTGATGTCACCAATGATGTGGCTACACCACTTCCAAAGTGCACCGGAAGTGATGTCATCATGAACACATTGATGAACAAAAACTATTGAGGCAGACTCAGCATGGGTTCTGTAAGGGAAGATCTTGTCTCACTAACCTGTTAGTGTTTTTTGAGGGAGTGAACAAACACGTGGACAAGGGGGACCCAATAGATATTATTTACCTTGACTTCCGGAAAGCTTTTGATACAGTTCCTCATCAAAGGCTCCTAAGTAAGCTCAATAGTCATGGGATAAAAGGACAAGTCCTCTTGTGGATTAAAAACTGGCTTATAAATAGAAAACAGAGAGTGAGTATAAATGGGAAACTTTCTCAGTGGAGGGTGGTAAGCAGTGGGGTACCACAGGGATCAGTACTCGGTCCGATGCTTTTTAACTTGTTTATTAATGATTTGGAATTGGGAGTAAGCAGTGAAGTGGCTAAATTTGCAGATGACACGAAGTTGTTCCGGGTGGTGAAAACCAGGGAGGAGTGTGAGGCACTTCAAAGGGATCTGTCGAGGATGGGTGAGTGGGCGTCAATGTGGCAAATGGGGTTCAATGTGGCCAAGTGCAAAGTGATGCACATCGGAGTCAAAAATCCTAAATATAAATACACGTTGATGGGGTCTGAACTGGCAGAGACGGACCAAGAGAGAGATCTTGGAGTCGTACTAGATAACTCAATGAAAATGTCTAGACAGTGTGTAGCTGCAATAAAGAAGGAGATGTACAGTATCCTTTTCTTTGGAGGGGAATGGTTGTGCTCTGTTGGTATGGGATGTCATTGATTTATTAGCTCTTGCTTTTATGGCCTCTGGTCTGCAGCAGCTTAAAGTTTGATTCCTCTGTGCCTGCCACACCATACATTGGCATGGCAAGGTCTTAAAATCGTGACTTAAAAATCTGATTTCCCCCCTCCTTTTTTATTTTGAAACCCCTAGCTTGATGAAGAGCTCTGGTGAATGCAAAAGCTTGCACACTCTTTATGTGTCATTGGGCTGGTCTTAATAGAAGGAGGAGGAGGCAAAGATTGGATTTATACCCCATCCTTCACTACCCTAAGGAGTCTCAGAGTGGCTTAAAATCTCCTTTCCTTTCCCCTCCCCACAACAGACACCCCATGAGGTAGGTGGGGCTGAGAGAGCTCTGAGAGAACTGCTCGTAAGAGAACAGCTCTGAGAGAACCGTGACTGGCCCAAGGTTATCCAGCTGGCTACATGTGAAGGAGTGGGGAATCAAACCCGGTTCTCTGGATAAGAGTCCATGCTCCTAACCACTATACCAAAGCATTGCATGAATTATGTTCTTGGCTTTTTGTACTGTTTTTGACTTTCTGTGGCATTCACACTCATCTCTTGATGGGCCAAGAACATGAGAATATATAAGAAACCATGCTGGGGAAGTATGGCCAGACTGATTTTTCAGGAAAGATTCTGAGGACGTCCCCTATCACAGTCATTTCCTTTCTTCTTTAGGTTTGGGCACAGTGATAACTGGCAGGTGATAACGCTTGCAAAACCGCCCACAATGTTTGCAAGTATTCCCCTCTCAATTGCCCATGAAAGCCCACTGAGCATTTTTGAAGTGTTCGACAGAGACGACCCTCATGAGCACGCAAACAGTTTGGGGTCAGGCACAGAGATCACTAAACCACTCCAGAAATGGAAGAAAATATGCAACCTGATGGGCATGCCAGCACACATAAGCACTGTAATACATACTTGATAGTCCCTTCCCCTGCTCAAAGTAAATAATAAGACATACGTTATACACAATAAAGGATAAGTGGTGAGTGGTGCACAAAGGCACAGACAAGCTCTTGGAAACTTGGAGGTGCAGTCCCACAGCTACTTTGGTTTCCAATCAAACAGGTGAAGAAAAAAAAAGCTCTGGATTTGGGGGGGGGGCATTCTGCTGTACCACAAATCCATTCAGAGTGATGCTGAGCCGTACCATGTAATCCCAGAGCAGTTTGGACCTTGGCCTCCCTTCCCTCTCCCCAAAATGTGCACAGAAATGTAGGTCTTATACCAAAAAAAAAAAAAAAAAAACTTGTTTATAATAAAGACTACATTCTGTAGCAATTTCCTAGATTCCTGGGGTTAGAAATCTAGATTGCCAATGGATAAGTGAGCCTTAAAATCACATCCCCGCTGACAAAAATTCATTTCTTATAACCGTCTCCATTTACCGGAATGTTGAATCTTTCCCATGGGGAACGAATAAATGAAAATGTTATTTCGCTGTTCATGAACTCATACCTTTCTGTCTGCTTTTTTCACTGCTGGCAATTCCATTCTCTTCCAAATTTGACTAAAGCCTGTGACCTCGGGGAAATAATGTCTATATAATAATCTTCTGGAGGAAAAAAAAACCCAAACCCACCTCTAATTCTGAGTCATGTTTTTTTGGATGTTGCCTCGTACTTTTAGGAAAACTGCACCGAGCCAAGGAAAGGCAAATGGTGCAGTGTGTTGGTATTAACGTAATTGTTTCGACCGGTGGACATAATAATAATAACCATCATCATTTTGACCATGTGATGCCCCACTTTCGAAGCCAGAAAACCCCTCACATTGCCTCCACATATGCAATTCAATATGTGCAAATCCACTGAGAGCTGATGCTGTCTTCCGTAGGAAAAGAAATGGTGGGATGGATCAAGTCAAGGGTCACCTGCATAATTTGCCCAAGGTCGCAGGCTGTACGCACCACTGCAGAGGAAAGAACTTTTATCTTCTGAGCTCCCACCTACAGCCTGGCTAAGAAACACAGATTTTCTGTGTGGACTTTTTAATACAACATATACCCATTCATATTCCTACAGATCCCCAAAGCCTGCAGTTCTGAATCTGATTTTCATTAAGTTTCAACTTCACTGTAATGCTGGGATTGTCAGTCATAAGGACGGCTTTTCATAATAATTTTGTCTGGTTTCTTTTTCTGCAACACTGAGTGAGAAGCTGGTAGCTGGTGCCATGTGGGGAGGGGAGGTAATGGTTTGGTTAACCACATGGTTGCCTCATTTGTTAGTGACTGGAAGCATGATGCACAGGGCTATTTTGGGGCAGGAACACACAGGATCGGAGTTCTGGCTGGCTCCCGAGTTGGCCACGCCCAGCAGGAACTTATTAGCATAACAGGCCACACCCAACAGCAGAAACTCATTAGGACTGGCTACATTAGGGGTGTGTGGCCTAACATGCAAAAGAGTCCCTGCTACAAAAAAAGCCCTGGGTTTTGACAACAAACAAGGTAAACAGAATAAGAAGCAAAAGATGGGAGTGGCTGGATGGCCACACTTCTCATAACATGGGGGTGTGGCCTAATATGCTAATGAGTTTCTGCTGTTAGGTGTGGCATATTATGCTAATGAGTTCCTGCTGGGGTTTTTCTACAAAAAAAAGCCCTGATGATGCAGATTCCACATTACTGGTTTGCTGGTCCCAGGTCTGGTACCCAGCACTGCCAATTAAAAAGATCAGGTAGTAGGTAATCTGAAAGATATCCAGATCCCTCAAGAGTTGCTGCCATTAACCAACCAATGGCTCGATTCAGCATAAAGCAGCTTCATGTGTGTTCATGTGTCAAGTGGTAACACATCAGGGTTTTGTGGGGGGTTTTGGTGAGTATTTTTGTCTCTCTCTGTGTGAGAGTGCGCTTGCATGTGCCTGGAAGTCATGGTTGTCTTCTGGCGACCCCTATAGGGGCTTGGACATTTTCAGACAGGTGGCATTGTGTGTAGTATAGCCAGGAAATCCTAAGGTTGTCTGGTAGATGGATGTTCCATCTCTTTAACATTATGCAACACTAGGTGGTGAGCTAGACTTGTTTTTGAGGAACAAGACGTTTCAGAGATGGGTTTTCATTGCCTGCCTCTATGTCACAGCCCAGGTATTCCTTGGAGGTTGCCCTTCCAAATACTAGCCAAAGCTGGACCCGCTTAGCTTCCAAGATCTCACGAGATAGGGCTAGTTGGGGCACAAGGAATGAGGATAACTTCTTGGAAGTGCAAACCTGGTTACTTTGTATTGGCAATAGAGATGCATTTATTGCCTCCTGTGGGTTCTGGACTCTTCTACCTCCACAGATGCCGGAATGCCCCCGAGCCTCCTCCAAGCACCCATTCTGCAAGTTCCATGCCCAAGCCCTGTGGCCTCTGCAGGGACCACAGGGTCACACAATACGATATGGGAAAGATGAGTGTTGTGTTGCTGGTCGTTGGCACAGTTATGGATTATTCCCAAGAAGTACATCCTAGAAAACTCCCAGTCACGAGTTTTTCCAGTCAAACTATACTTCAGCTAAAACACTGGGAGAAACTGAATGTGCCCTAAAACAGGAGGACTCCCTTTACGGAAGACATCTAAATTGTATTCACCAGGTAAGAGGCTTTCACATGGGCAGCTATGTTGGTTTGCAGTAGAAGAGTAAGATTCTAGTGTACCCCCCAGAAGAGCATGACACTCTGGGGAGAAGAACCTCTTGGTGACTCCTGGCCCGAGGGACATATCCAGCTGCCCTCGCCCAGAGTCAGGTCCTTTTAAGCCCTGGCACCAGCCTGGTGGAACTCTCTGCCTAAGGATATCCATGCCCTGTGGGACCTAATGCAGTTCCGCGAGGTCTGCAGGACAAAGATGTTCCGCCGGGCCTATGGTTGAGGACAGCAACAGGTTGTCAACGAGCCTGGCTTCCTCCATCTCTCCTCTCCCCTTAAGCACCACCTGGAATTATTACTGTTTTTAATTCTTTTAATCTGATCTGTCAATGTATTTGTTGAGATGTTGTTCACTGCCCTGGGCCCTGCATGGGGAATAGCGGTCTATAAATTGAACAAACAAACAAATAAATAAATAGTCCAGTAGCACCTTAGAAACCGACAAGATTTCCAAGGTATAACCTTTAGAGAATCAAACCTCCCTTCATCAGATATCAAATAAGCAATGGATGTTTATTTATTAATGACTGTCTATGATAATGAGGCTTTTAAAAATCTATGGATCAGATAGATAGCCTTTTTTAAAAAAACAAACTATGATTTCTAAGATTTAGAGAAAAAAATAAAGGAACTGTGAGATGGATGGAATTAGAACCAGTAGCTGTGCAAGACAGAAAGCTGCACGTCCTGCCTTTGATTCATTCCAGCAACCGCTTGCATTTGCATGTAATTTACAGGTACCTTTTTTCAACAAATGCTTTCATTTAGTATTATTACGAGGCAGTGGGTGTGACAAGAAATCATTTTTCCTTGTCAGGGAGAGAGAGAGAAAAAAAAAAATCTAGCATGAATAGATATTTGGACGGGCTCAGGAAGACAGAGTTATGATCCCAGTAGGACGTGGATCCAAAATATTCTCCAACATTCCACCCAACTATTATTATGCAGAACTCCTCTAGGGAGTTCCAGGTAGAACATATTCTGTCCCCACATGGTTTATGGGGAAGTGCTATGGGTCGGTGGCAGAGCATTTAGCTTGGCATGCAAAAGGTCCCAGGTATCATCCCTAGCATCTCCAGTTAAAAGGATCAGGATGCCAGTGATGTGAAAGACATCAACTGGAGACCCTAGAGAACCTCTGCAAGTCTTATACAGTACTGACTATGGTGAACCAATGGCCTGGTGCACTACAAGGCAGCTTCCCGTGTCATCCTCATAACAGCACTGCAAGGCTGACAGACTGCAGCTGGATGAAGGTTTATTTCAAGACTTCTGTCCCCCGGCAAGCGCCAAGCACTTCCACTTCTGCATTTAGGTACCGGCATTTGAGACAAGGTATATCTCACCACTGTATGTATCTGAACGCATGCATACATTCACACAATCAATACTTGCTGGAAGCATGCTGATCTCACTAAAACCAGGGCACTGGAATGGGGGCAATAATGGGGGAAAGAATCCAATAGCAACCTCTAAAGGACTGGGTTGCCCACCTATTGAACTGAGATGCCTATAGCAGAACCTTTGTGGCTGAAGACAAACACATCATAATGTAGATGCATGGTACATCGGTCCAAACCTTCTAGGACAGTGATTTACAGAACAGTCCTATGCAGAGTTACTCCAGTTAGGTGGTGGGAAGTGCTCTCAAGTTGCAGCTGACTTACGTGATCCTGGAGGGTTTTCAAAGCAAGAAATGAACAGGGGTGGTTTGCCATTGCCTGCTTCTATGTAGCAACTCTGGACTTCCTTGGTGGTCTTCCATCCAAATACTCACCAGGGTCAATCCTGCTTAGCTTCCAAGATCTGATAATATCAAGATAGCCTGGGCTGTCCACATCAGTGCTACAGTTTAAGCCTACTTATTTCAACAGGCTCAGATAGGATGGAGTAACCTTGTGTAGGATTGCATTTTTAGTCTCCAACTTGTAAAATTAATGAATTCATAGACTACCCTGAGGCTAGACTAACCTAATGAAGAACAGACTATCCTTCTAAGACTATCCATGTGACTATGTAGAAGAGAAGAAGAAGAAGAGGAGGAGGAGGAGGAGATTGGATTTATACTCCGCCCTTCACTACTCAAAGGAGTCTCAGAGCAGCTTCCAAACTCCTTTCCCTTCCCCTCCCCACAACAGACACCCTGTGAGGTAGGTGGGGCCAAGAGAGCTCTGACAGAAACTACTCTTTTTCAAGAACAGCTGTGCCAGAACTATGGCTTGCCCAAGGCCATCCAGCAGGGACAAATAGAGGAGTGGGGAATCAAACCTGGTTCTCCCAGATTAAAGTCCATGCACTTAACCAGTACACCGAAGTAGACTATCCTTACAAAAGACTATCTTGATTATTATGTTATTCCTAGACTATCCTTATGAAAAGACTATCCCTTCCAGTCTATCCTTACGAAACTGGTATTGTTGAAAATGTATATGAACAAATGAATTTTCCACTTTCCAAGTCAGACCATCAGACTATGTATCTTAATGTAACTAACAGGTCAAAACCCCTGTATTCAGCTCCCAATGGCTCACATGTATGTCCAAATCCTTACCAAACAATGAGAAATGGTCAACAAGCATTTCCAAGTGTTCACCAAAATGTTCACAAAATGTGTGTGCACAAACTCACGCACTCTTCAAACCACAACCTTATTTTTTTTTTTCAGAATGGGGGAGGATAGTCACCTGCTGGGTGAAATGGCTATATAAATGGGATAGTCTCAGACTGGGTCCAGCTTGCTTGTAAATTACTCTTCCCAGTCTTCCCCAGCATGACTTTTCCCCACCATTCATGGGACCTGTAGTTTCTATGGCTTCATTCTTTGAATTAGAAGACTGAGAAAAAACAAACTACAGTTCTGTCATTCCTGGCAATCCTCCGAATTCTGAAAATGCATCAACAAGGGCTAACCAGCCAACAGCCATTTGTTGGAATGTTCAATGTCCTCAACTGCACATAGGCAAAATCAGCACATAGCCTTAACCCGCCTCCCCATCTCATTTTAAATTTGAAATGAAACCACAATGCATAGGCGCTCAAATTGAAGTCACAGATGGACACAGCATGAAGGATGTTAGAGTGCCCCTGCCCATGGAAAGTGCTGTCAAGTTGCAGCTGACTTGGGGTGATCCCAGAGGGTTTTTAAGGCAAGAACAGAGGTGATTTGCCCTTGCCTCCTCTGCATAGCAACCCTGGACTTCCTTAGTGGTCTCCCATCCAAGTACTAATAAGGTGGCCAGCCCCCCATGCTGGAGCTGGAGGATCCCCCACTGCCAAGCCCCACCTCACCTCTGATCAGCTGACCAGCAGGGGGACTTACCAGGAACAGGAGTGAGGCCCAGGGTGGCATGTACTGGAAGTAATGTCTGTCAGACTCCTGCAGCAATCACTTCCCAACAGCTTTCATTTGAAGAAGCAAAGTTTATTGAGACATTGAGAGTATGCAGATATCTTAAGCATTTAGTTAAGCAGCAAGCAGATATACATCATTCAAGGAGGCCCCTGATGGCTCAGGGCCAATCAGGTAGAAGCTCGCCAAAGTAACGGGCTATTTTTTCCAGGAGAAAGACTACACCAGGCACTGAAGGTCATACAGAGATAACAGAAACATAGCAATCATCGCAGAAATGAAACTTAACATTCCGGAGTCACACCACTCCCATGGCAGCCAAGGGCTTGAGAAAGGCCTAGCTGGCAATGTTATCACATTGGTGACATCAAAGCGACCCTCTGGTATTTGGGCCAAAACTCTATGGTAGAAGCCATTTTACCACAGAGTTTTCCTCTAAGATCAGAGCGTCACTGCAAAATCGCAATGTGATGACAACTCTTCTGGTACATGTTGGAAGTGACCTTGCCACATCACCAGTGATGTAGCCTGGGCCTCCCTCTCACTCCTGTTGCCAGGAGTGATCTGGCAACTCTAAGTACTAACCAGGGCCAACCCCACTTAGCTTCTGAGATCTGATGAGATCAGGCTAGCCTTTCGATAGTTGTAGCAGCACTGCTTAACTATCCATAGGTCACTTTATTGTTGCACTATAGTGGCCATTTTGCACTGGATCATCCTGTGTGGACAAGCCGATCCAGTTGCAAAGTATTGCTATACTGCAATGATAGCACAATAACCAATTATCAGAAAATGTAGCTGTGGCCCACTTTGACTGGACTGATTTCGCCAATACCTCCAATCTAAGATTCTTTATTTGGAGGTACCAGTGTTCTAACCTGTTTAAATCTGGAACCCTATGCCCATTGAGTGGCCTTTACCTGCATGCTGACTCAGCTTTGCCCCCATTGCATCTCTTGCTCTGCTCACCTGGTTGAACCTGGTTGACTTGGACTGATTGGCCAGCATTGATTCTGGATTGTAGACTGAGACACTGCGGCATGAGACCTTCTTCTGCAAAGAGCCATAACTTCTCAGGGATCCTGAAACTCACACAGAGGCCCCGACTAGAATTATTAAGTGAAAGTGCTCACAACTGATGTTCTCTCTAAGCTGT
The DNA here is from genome assembly GCA_029375565.1 of Gekko gecko. NCBI lineage: Eukaryota > Metazoa > Chordata > Lepidosauria > Squamata > Gekkonidae > Gekko > Gekko gecko. The sequence goes on along the minus strand of JAPDNY010000016.1, from coordinate 47,351,265 downwards.
GGAGTCTTGTGAGCAAAAATTCTATTTTGTGAGCCACTGGCATTAAAGTTGTGAGTGAGTGATTTGGCTACTGCATAAATTAGTTTGCTCTGGAGTCATCTTTCCTGAGCTAAGATGAAAAGGTTTGAGCCGGAGGCTAGAAAAATGTGAGTTAGCTCACACTAACTCAGCTTAGAGGGAACACTCTAACTTTTATGCAATGCAGGGTAGTTAGCTCACACTAACTCAGCTTAGAGGGAACACTAGATTCCCTAACTTTTTAAAAAAGAAATGTCTTTCACCCTGTAAACAATACTTCCTGGGTGAGTATGATGACAGATGGTTAACTATTGAAAATCTATCCTTAAAAGATTAATGTTGCCCCATTGAAAGAATAAGTCATTGGTAGAGATTTGGTAATGTAGACTGTGATGTTTGTTTATTCAGAATGACTGGAGGGGCTAGACTCATAAGGAGGGATAATTAGGTGCTAGGAGCCTTTCCAAATACTGGGGTGCCAGCTGTTCAGCCACCTAGGACACTGTGAATATGCACAAACAATATTATGCAAACATTTAATTTTATGGCTTTCTGAAGCCTAAGACTGTTCATTACTTCTGGTGATGCAAGTCATGCCAGAGGACAGTTCCAAAATACCTGGCAGGGACCAATATGGAAGACGCTGTGGCTTAGCAGTAAAGCACATGCTTCCCTGCTTGATAAAACTAGGGTTCCCAGGCCACAGTCAGCAACCACCTGGGAGGAATTGGGGGCAGGGCCTGGCGTCCTGGTGTGTTGACATCACTTCTGGTAAAAACTGCAAGCAATGTCTTTAGACTCTATGGTTTTACCATAGAGTTTTTTGTAAAATGCTAGACTGTCTGCCATGTCACTTCTGGCTTTTACTGTAAGTGATGTGATGCCAGCTCTCACTCCTCCCCCTTCCCCCTCCCGAACCTGGGATGCTGCTATAAAGGGAGGCTTTGTATCCTTAGATCAAATTGGTACTTTCAGCAGAAAGATCTCAAGTAGCCGGGCTAAGAAAGCCCTTTTCAATGCCTGAGTTCCTAGGGAGCCGGTCAGAATGGACAACACTGGCCTAGATGCACCAATGGTTTGTCTCAGTGTAAGACAGATTCACATGTTCACATGCAACATGTATCTGATTGTGTCTCAGAACCAACAATAAGACACACAGATTCTGTCCAGGCAAAGTCAGCCAAACCGGAGATGCCCCCCCCGCCCCCCCAGTTTTATGCACTGCTCCACACCCACAACACACACGAACCAACACACATACAGGGAAGAAGGATGGAATGTCATAACAATGCCAATTTCAATGTAGTAAAAGAACGGATCAATCAAAAAAATTATGTGCAAAGCTCAGCATGCCTAAAAATAAACTTAACTGGAGGAACCCAGTGAAGTCGTGTACTCTGACATAGATTTTCATAAAGCAGCCACATTCCCCACTAAGTACCACGGTTCAGTGTTTTATAAACTACCCTGCATTGCATAAATCAGGAATGCACTTGGGAGAAACTGATTAAACTTGTCTGCGGTTTGGGATGTCTGCAAAAAAAGCAATCAAACCCCAGCAATGGAAAAGTTATTTATCCAAAACTGGCTTAAGACGGGACTTGTGTCATTCATCAGTGAAATATTTAGCACACATCAAATTAATCCGTATCGTTGCCAGACAAGCACCCCCTCCACCTTTCCCTTCTGGGTGGCTCTCGGTGTCGGCCAAGCAGAACATACTCAGGAGAGGGTCGTAGCAAGGAAGAATCCAATCCAAGGGATGAAATGGAGCCAAGGATAGAGAAATTGCCTCATGAATAGCTCTTCTGGGAGAGCTACTGGACTGCAGGATGTAGGAGGAGGAGACGGCTTCAGAGGTTGGCAACTCAGCACTGCGTCCTGTCTCTGATTTCATAATTTCTCTGCAATTTGCACTGCTATTAAGTCTGGTCAGGAGATGGAGTGACATGCAGGAATCCACCTGGCAGCTGAGTTGGGCTTATTCTGGTCAAACATTGAGGCACTTTCCAAAGCCAGATGAACGGAAGCAGGAGCTTAACATTGGAGGAATTGGCAAGGAATGCAGGCAGCCCACTATATTACATGTGTCTAGGGGTTGCTAACTGGACAGCTTTCTTCTGTCATGACTGGCTCCCCCCTCCTCTGGCCTATTGCCATGTGAGGGGTTTTTTTCATATAATGGAGGGAATAGGAAAGAAGACTGTTTTTAATTTTTTCAGATCTTTTAAGGAAAGGGATTTACCGTGATGCACCCTTACGATCTCTGCAACACTAGGCTTGCAGCTGATTTTACAGCATATTTTCAGCACATTCTTTCCTGTGCCTCCAAAAAGGCTGCTGTAAACATTGTAGCTTTCTTTGACTGCCTTTTCTGATCCCCTATCCCTCCAGATATCTCCTCAGCTGGGGGGGGGGAGGGGAGAAAGTGCAGCAACTTAGATTACTTAGTATTTTCTGTTGGCTTCATATTTTGACCCTTCAGTTCTCTGCTTGAAAAAATGGGCTCCACTCCTTGACTCCATCCTTTGACCAACTGGTCCTTCACCCTGAGAGGGTGGGCCCTAGAATGAACTCTGCCCCTGAATGGGTACTGATCCTTGCTAGATTCGTACTTTCCAAGAGTTGAGATCTTTTCATGTGCCAGGCAACTTAAGGTGACAACACTGTGATCTGTTGACCACAGGGTGATATCATAATGTCTAGTATTTGGGCTGATCTGACCTGCAAAGATTTGTACTAATGTTGGACAGATATTATTCCCATGATGTAAACTGTTCAAATTTGTGTGAGCATTCCTACAGAACATTCAAAAACTGGTTGGTTGGTTTGGTGCTAACAAAAAAACTGTTTGTGTGAATGAGCACTCAACACAAGTGCCTGCCCACATTTCCAAACCCTCTCCAAGTAACAAATATGGAAAGGGAGGGAGTAGTAAATGGCTGTAGGGGATGGTTCCATAAACAAAGGGTATGTTCCAACTGGAGCTTCTCTCTCCTATAAGGTAATCTATCCAATCTTCCCCAGCATAACTATGAGAGCAGTTCTAAGTAGGACTACTCAAAATCCTACTCAGGTTCATCTGATGGATCTTACTCCCAGGAAAGTGTTCGGATAAGGCTGTACATTTCCAATCAACCCCAGCAATCCAGCAAGTATCAACTGGAATTCCACCAGATGAACCTGACTCCCTAGGCATCTAGGGTTGCCAGGTCCCCTCGTTGCTCTGTCGGGGGGATTTGTGGGGCATTCCAGGGGTCTTTTGTGAGCTGAGCGTGGGGTCACATGGCCCCCACCAATCAGCTGGAGCCCTTTAAATCAGATAGGAGGGGATGGAGAGGGGTGACAGGTCACTCTTGGTGGTGGGGCTCAGGGGTGTGGCTTTCCCCACTGGCCAGCTGGCCAGGGGCAGACTGAAGCCCCCAGAAGTGGGGGAAACCCTGCCCAGACTTGGGGGCTGACAACCCTATAGGCATCTAAGATCTGGTCTATACCTTGCAGTGGAAAGAGGCAGTAGTACCTTTCAGAGGACAACTGAGGACCTGAATTTTTACCCTCAACATCTTTTAAATGCCCCTTAAGCAGAAGACTAACACACTAAGGAGTTTGCTGGCCTTGCTGTTTTGTTGCTGTTGTTATTAGTGTAGATTCTAGTACTACCCCACCTATACTCTGGGGGATATTAAATAGTACAGTCCACTCTGGCAGCTCAGGATTCCACCATTTCACATGCAGACTAGGACTACACCTGCAACAGAATATGGCAGAAGAATCCTGATGTGGTAGAATGGATTGTAACACCTCAGACCCATGTTGGGGGTCCCTTTTGAATGTCCCACTTTGCCATTTTGAACGCCCCACATTGTAAGCAGAATGTTAGCATCGCAGGACTACACTACGCTAGAAATGTTATCCCTTATATGCTCACTTTTTTCCCATAGGGAGTTTTAAAACACAGTGGTGGTTTTTTTCCTACCTGCATTCTGAATTGATCCAGTGTACCAGCTCCAGCTTCTATGTAGGGTTGTCAGCTCTGGGTTGGGAAATCCCTGGAGATTTTGGGGGTGGAGCCTGGGGAGGATGGGATTTGGGGAGGGGAGGGACCTCAGCACAGTATAATACCACACAGTCCACTAGGGCTGCCCAAGTCCTTACCTTCTGCCAGTGACGGTAGGGCTCCAGGCTGCTCCCCTGGATCTTCTGATGCACGTACAAAGCGTGCATGATGATGTCACCCAGAAGTAACGTCATGGTACTGGGCATGTCATTCAGGGGACACTCTAATATTTGGCCAAAAACTCTATGGTCACCCTCCCCTCCCCAAATGCTAGAGTGTCTCCTGCATGACATGCCTGGAACCATGGTGTCACTTATGGGTGATGTCATCATGCACGTTTTGTACGTGCATAAGAGTAACATCATTATGTCAGGTGTGGCAGGGCTCTTTGGGGGCGGGGCTGCCCCACTGGCCAGCTGGCTGGCGGCAGATTGGGGCCCCAGAAATCGGGAGAAACCCCACCCCCATTGGGAGGATGGCAACCCTAGAGTCTACCCTCCAAAGCAGCCAAAGCATCTCTGTAGCCTGGGAATCAGGTACGAGTCTAGGAGATCTTGAGCCACCACCTGGAGGTTGGCAGTCGTAATTCTACAACCTCATTTTGCTAGATGTTTATGCTGGGCCGAACCCCCCCCCCCCCCAGTCTTTCCAAATTCAGCTCGTATCATATCAACCGTTAAGAGCCCAATATCACCCCCACTGTTTTCTGATGAGATTCCTCTCACTCTGGAAGCAGACTTCTTAGGTGTTTTGAGCCCTCATCTTTCTTACTTCTCCTGCATGTACAAAAATCTCCAGTTTGTTTATGCCCCTGCCCCTGGACCCTGCAGAACACTAGGCTTTCAGAAACCTTCTTCTGATGGGCATTTACTTCCCCCATTTTCCTGAGGAAATGACATGGTGACATGGGTAAAAGGTGATTTAGGTAGACCGCTGTGCCACAAATTGCCAGGAACTGATTTAGAGACCTTGCCTTTGTCAAGGAAGACAGTCGGGTGTCTGCTTTAAAGAAGTACTGGGAATATTTTCATCAAAGGTTTGAATTGAAAAGCAGTAGGAGGTAAATATCTGAGAACGTGCCAAGACAAACCACTAGATCCATGCAATTACCATTAACAGGGGACAGCCGCGGTTCAATGAAGTAATTCAATCTGGTGTCCTACATTTTATCAGGCAGCAATTGTGTGCTCTGACACAAATTGCTGAGAAAGAGGATTGGGGAGTCTCAGGGCTTCTCCCTCCCCCACACCACAACACAATTCATCTTCCTCCATTCTTATCATCAGCGGATGCTTTTTCTCCCCCATCCGGAGGGTGCAGGTATCCCATCTCTTCATAATGTCGCCACCTGAGGCTTTCAAAAACATACTGGTGTTTCAGGCCAGGTGCACCTTTTGGAGATCTGAGAAGGTAACACGATTTTGTAGATGGAATGTACCCTTATCTGTCCAGAGACAAACGCCTAGTTTACACATTAAGCATGGTAAGGTGGCAATTAGATGGAGGTTATACTTAGGGTTGCCAGGTTGGATCGACCCGGCAGGTGGGGGAGGGAATTTCCGGGAGTGGGAGGAGCATGCATAAATGTTTTAGGCATTTATGTAAGGCAGGACACAAGGTGCGTGAAAGTAAAATAAAATACAATCATATGATGAAAAACTAAAGAACAAATAATAAGAAAGCTGTTGTAGATTTTCTGGGTTGTCTGGCCATGGTCTTTCTGTGCTCCTTCTGTGCTCCACCTCTGAGGATGCCAATCACAGCTACTGGCAAAACGTCAGGTCCTACAATGCCAAGACCATGGCCAGACAACCCGGAAAATCTACAACAGCTAATGAACTCTGGCCATGAAAGCCTTCGATGACAAATCAATAAGATACATTAAAACAACAGTAAAAGCTACCAATTAAACACCACCCAGTGCTGAGCATATATTCCCTTTTGCCCAGACAAAGATTGCCCCCAAAGCTCTGTGGAATAGTTCTCTCTTAGCTTCTCCAGAAAGACAGGAGGGTAGAAGTCCCTTGACTTCTTCTGGGAAGTTGTTCCACAAGCATGGGGCAGCCAATGGCAAAGACCAAAATCCAGTTACTACTGAGCATGTCCCTAGACAGAGGAAGCACTGGACAACAGGTCCTGCCAGCAAGAACAAAGCTACCACTTGGGAACATGTTGGGAGAGGCAGTCTTTCAGCTAAGCCTGTGGCTCATCAGGGATCTAAGCTCAACTGATGCCCAAAAGATTACAGTCCTGACAAATGGCGGCTGCGCTTTTGAACATTCCCCATTAATGATTTGAAATCAAGATCTCTTGGAAGACGAAGGCTGTGCCTTTGACAGCTTAACTGCTTGCAATCACCCTAATTTGACCCGGAGCGGGTTGAAGGCTGCCGTAATATATGTTTGGCAATCAATGAAGCAAATCCTTATCATTCGGGTTCACATTTGCGTTTTATGTCACATGGAAAGGTAGGGAGGGGAGGGGAGGAGGTGGCAGGAAGGGAGCAACCCCCCCTGAAAATACTAATTCCTTTGATGTTGCTTCACAAAGGATGATGAGCAAAGAATATATTTATTCCACTCCAGTGGAAAATAATAATAATAAAAAATGGGGCCACACTGTAATAAAGCGAATTTGACAGACTGAATCTGGAGTGACAGCCAATCTGGGGCTCTGTCTATTGCTTGAATAAACCTTGTAATCTTTCCAATAGGGAGCTGTGGCGGGGGGGGGGGAGAGTCAAGTCTGTTTAAGCTTTTTTAAATAACAACCACCACCACCTGCATTTGGGTAAGTGTATTTAAACAAAGATTGACTGAGAGGCTGGCAAGAGGTTAGAAAGGGCCTTGGTAGGAAACGTGCATTTTGCACAGCTAAGGTTTTGACATTTCCTAACAGGGTCTCCTCCCACCATTAACGGCATCAGCCTGTCAAGCACTGAAGGAGGGATGGGCCAGAATTGGACTGTGTTTATTCTCCCAGCAAAGAACCTTTATGGGGTGTGTGAAGACTGAGAAAGAGCCATTTGGGATGTTACGTGGGCACTCTGTAGAAGGAAGCCCCAATCGGATGATTTGGAGATCCCTCACAAACATAAGGAGAGCTACATTGGGTTAAATCAAGTATCCATCTTGTCCAGCACTAGGGTTGCCAGCTTTGGTTTGGAAAATACCTGGAGATTCTTGGGGTGGATGCTGGAGAGGGCAGGGTTTAGGGAAGGGAGGGACCTCAGCCAGGTATAAGGCCATAAAGTCCACCCTTCAAAGCAGCCATCTTCTCCAGGGGAACCGATCTCTCTGTTATCTGGAAACCAGGTGTGACAGTGGGAGATCTCCAGGCCCCACATGGAGGTTGGCAACCCACCCAGCCTGGTCCCAGGGAGGCCCACAGCTAGGCACAAAAGCCAACACCTCCTGCTTTTGTTGTTTCCATAACAACAGGCAGCCAGAGATTCCGTTTAGCCATTGCAGTTGATTTTTCTAGTTCCCTTTTAAAGTCACCTGAACTATGTCCTGGGGCAGAGAGTTCCGCAAGCCTGACTAGGTGTTCTGTTCCATCTATCCTCGGAAGGCTACTAGACTTCACTGGGTGCCCCAAAATCGTAGGGTCCATGGTTTGATATCTGGTGTCTTCCGTTAATGGCCAAGTTTGTGAATGACCTTAATGGGTCACTTTGAAAATCCTCTGGGAACAAACCATCCTTCATTAGAAAGACCAATGGTCTCTCTCTCTATAAATCAGATCCTTATAACTGCCTCCATAACGACACCCAGGATTTGGGGACAGCTTTATTTACCTGTATAACGGACTGCGTCCTTTAATTACAAAACTCTTGCTTCTGTCCCCCATTGTCACCTCTCTTATTCACAAAGAAATGTGGCTTGCTTTCTTGCTCAGTTATCCTTCCTAGTTTGCCTCTATGGCTATTTTCTACTCATTTCTTTCCATCTTTTTTTTTTTTTTAAAGCATGCCAGGGGCACCACTGCCGCTAACAAACACTAAAATTAATTGACCCAGAGGTAGATTTTATTGTGCAAAATGTATTTACAGGATAATGGTGGCCCATTACATCAGCCATTATGGGGCACTGAATTTTCAATGGCTCCTGGAGCATTAAAAGAAAAAAGAAAAAAAAAGGAACAGGCACGTCATTTCAGATCAGCCAAGTTCACCATCATTACCTCAAGTGTCGTCCTGATTACCTTCCTTCCTGGCTCCATTTTCGATGGGCTGCATTATGGCTTAGTAATCCTAACAAGATAGAAATCAATCTATGATTCGTCCCTTCTGGGAACCACAGTGACCGCCCTTACATCTGGATTAATGGAACGCCATGTGCTAAGGAAGCAGTCGTTTGCTTACTTGTGGAGAATCTTCACTGAACTCAGCCAAACTAATTTCTGTATAAACATGTCAGAACAAGCTCCCATTTCCCCACCGCAAAGAGCAAAAAGAAGAGTTGTTCAGGGCAGAGTGCAGAAAAACACATTTGAACTTATAAATCTGAATGCCAAAACATCAATAAAGTTGTACAATAAAGTACAACTGCACATGCAGCTGAAAAACATTTCTGAAATCCTTCTCATCCTGAAATTCTCTTCCAGTTTAGGATTCCCCACAGTCCTGATTCTGAAGTTGAATTGATGGATTAGGAATCTTCTGTTGTTTGGCTTCTTTAATTAGGAATACTGTATACTGTGCATGCAGTTTGCCACAGGTTTCAGTTCCTTTCATACATATGCATGCCTCTGTTATTAACATGCAAATAGGTTTGATAAAACATTGCAAAAAAGGAAATCTCAATGTGATACATATAGCTGCATCAAGGCTTTTGTTTGTGTTTTACCAGTGTAGGGAAACACATCTCCACACCAGTAAACAACAAAAAAAGCATCTAAATCTAATCCTACATATGACCCCACTGATGTTGCTTTTTTGCAGTGTTTTATCAACGTGTATGCATGTGTACCAGCAGGGCTTTTTTTGTAGAAAAAGCCCAGCAGGAACTCATTAGCATATAGGCCACACCCAACAGCAGAAACTCATTAGCATATTAAGCCACACCCCTGACAGCACAGCTCATTGGCATATTAGGCCACAACCCCATGTTACCAGAAGTGTGGTCATCCAGCCACACCCACCTTTTGCTTCTTATTCTGTTTACCTTGTTTGTTGTCAAAATTCAGGGCTTTTTTTGTAGCAGGAACTCCTTTGCATGTTAGGCCACACACCCCTAAAGTAGCCAATCATAATGAGTTTCTGCTGTTGGGTGTGGTCTGTTATGCTAATAAGTTCCTGCTGGGCGTGGCCAACTTGGGAGCCAGCCAGAACTCCGTTCCTGTGTGCTCCTGACCAAAAATAGCCCTGTGCACAAGTAATACAAAAGAAGGAAAGGATGCAAATAAGCCGAAAGAACTGGACACTAAGGCAAAAGTTCATATGCTCCAGATCCAGAGCTTTTTTAGAGATTCTCCTAGTCAAACCAAAATTGGGAATGTGGAATGCAACACAAAGAGTGAAATCCCATTGCAGTGCAGAAAAGGAAAAGGGGCCATCCAAATAAGCAAACGCCTACATACGACTGCTTCAAGATTGGTTGGGGGTGGCATTTTATTGATTTACGTGTACTCCTATCATACCCCCCCGATGTCTTGATGCAGCTCCTGCATGTAACATTAAGATTGCTCTTTTGTTTTTCACAGTATTTTATCAGTGCACAGATGCACACGACTAATGCAGACAAGGGACCAAGACAAAAATGAAGAAATCAAAAGTACTGGCAAACTGCCTGCACAGCACTCAGGATAAATTTTTGGAATTTTTTTTAAAGGGTTGAGGTTCCTTGTGCATTGATTGAATTTGGGGGTCATTTGGTACATGGCAATCGGGGGAGAAATTCAGATGGGCAGAATTTGGAAAGCATCCTATCAAGGTACATATTACCTTTCTTGGATCTTGAATATGGAGACTTTCAGAGCATTTTTTCACTGCAACCAACTTTAAATGGAATACAGAAAGAGCCTTGCAGGCTTGATTGCAAACCACTTATGGGATAGCACTGAAAGCTACTGGGAAACAGAAACAATGGCCGCTCTCCCTTTGAAAATATAAAAGCCAAGAGGTTTGCATGGGTGTCAAACTTGAGTTTATCATGTTTTCTGGGGGATTGTGGCCTGCAGGGGGGAGGGAAATTCCAGAGGGGGGCTGAGAATGTGAGAAATGCTTCTATTGTAGTGGTGATGTAACTTTTCTGAAGTAGCTTCCCTAAGCGGGGTGACCTTGGTCAGTGTCTGTGCTTGCCTCACTGTTAGAGATAACATATGGATAGATTTACCATGTGTGTGTGTGTGTGTGTGTAGAATGTGCGAAAGCTAGGCAGGAAGGTTGTAATGTGTGATTGGATGGGACTGAAGAGGGGCCTTGTTTGAACCTCAGTTCTGACATAATACTGATCTGACTTTGGAACATCTTTATTTCTCAATAAACAAATCACTACCAGAGAGTGTTGTTGAGAGTAATTTTGTCCAAGAGTCTGACACAGTGTCATAACTTCCTCCCTTCAACTGTCGCCCCACAAGAGTGATGGCAGACAAAGGCGAAGAAACAGGGATGGGAACTGGGTCCCAGACCGATGTTCTAACCCACAATATACTTAAGCAGAATGATGAAGGAGAGACCGCTGTCAAGCCCAAGAAAAGCACGGAGACCTGGGAGAAGGGTGTGAGGCTGAAAGACACCCACCAAAGCCAAGGGCGGTGGGATGAGCTGAACTGGCTGTGGACCCTGGGGTACTGAGGGGTGAACAGCTGGTCTGACCTGGAGTGGAGGCAAACTTCCAGGGTATTCCATGATGACCCTGAGCGTATGTGAGTGGCTGGGGCATTAAGAGATGAACTGAGCATCAACCGGGTCTGGGCTGAGTTCCTAGAGGAGATGGAAGAGCTCCGAAGAGGCCCCCAAACTCTTATCGAGAACCTCCCAGGGGTCGTCAGAGAAGTAATGCAGCAAGAAGGGGATGAAGAGAAGCTGTCTGCAAAGGAGGCTGAAGAGGCCCCAACAGGACAGGGTTCCAGCTAGCCATCTTCCCCCCTTCTGGTGCCGGGACCTCTGCAAGGCCCTGCGCCGGGACCTGAGCGACTGAGGGGTGTGATGGAGGTGACATTCGACGGCACGCCTGAGAAGCTGGTGTTCATCATCCTAGAAGTGTGGAAGTTCCTGAGAGAATGGTAGCACACTATGAGTATCGCATGGACTATGTGAGATCTTAGCTGCAGGATCACGCAGCAGACTGGTCCATAGGGCTGTACAACACTGGCGCCCACAAGCTCTGGGATGTCGATGCATTCATGTAAGCTTTATGCTGGCAATACATAGACCTGCTGGAGTTGGAGAGGGCAAGAACCAGACTCCGGGGTCTGAGGCAAAGGGGCTGCTCAGTCCGAGAGTTCTCCGACAAGTTCAAGACATATGCCACAAAACTCCAGGGGTGGCCCAAGGAAGTGCCCATTGAGTTCTATTGCACTGGGCTTAATCCTACCATTCTGGATAAGGCCCTGGCTCAGGACAACCCCCTAACGCAGAACAGCTGGATCCAAGTGGTTGCAAAGCTGAGAACAGGTGCAACTTGATGCGCATGTGCCACCTGAAAACACCGGCAAAGAGGCTTAGTGAGGAAAGATGCAGCGAGCCTGAATCCCTGGGGTTGGGGGTGATCGAGAGCAGCAGATGTGATTGGGCTAATGCCTGCACTGGACTTTGCTGTGAGCTGCCCCAAAGAAAATAGCCTTGGTGGGATGAAGGAGGAGGAAAGCAAAGACAAAAGAACCAAGCCAGTGAGCCGGCACCCCCAGACACCCAAAGCCTTGCAATCGGGAATGTGGGAGGAGCTTGAAGGTACCTCATCCAGCAAAGGAGAGCTGACTCAGCCAGCGGGAAAAGGCCAGGACCTGTTGTGAAGGGTGCCAACCAGCAGGTCAGAAAGTCCCCGGTGCAAGCTTTGGTGAGACCCACCTCCCCTCTCTTTTATTTGACTGTTACCATGATCAATTGAGGGGGTGGGGACTCATATTAGAGTGAGAGCTCTGATTGACTCGGTGTGTACTCAGGATTTGATTAGCCCAGCGATAGCCATGGGCTTGGGTGCCAAGGCACACAAATTAGAGGAACCCCTAGTGTTCTCCCAGACGGATAGGCCCCCCATAAAAGGAGAGGCTTGCTGGTACCACACAGTCTGCCTACTGGTGGGGGTAACCTCTAATTGGGAACTGTGTTCTTTTGTAGTGAACCCCTCCGCAAAGTTCCTGGTGGTGCTTGGAAGTCCTTGGCTCCAAGCCCATGACCTGTACATCCAATGGACTACTGGGACCTTAATGTTTTTAGACCCTCAATATAAAGAGCATCTTTGGAACTCTGGATGGGGGAAGAACCCCACCCCATGGCAGAGTGCATTTGCCTGGTGTGGGAAGAACAAAATCTCATCCCTGCTGAGTATCAGGACCTGGACAGGGTCATTGAGGAAGGGGAGGCAGACAAACTGCCTCCCCAGCACAAAACTGACTGTGGAATTGAGATACTACTGGGGCATAAGATGCCTAAGGGGAAACTTTACTCCATGAACCCAGCAGAGAAAGAAGAGTTGTCGAGGTTAATTGATAAAAATCTGGCCAGGGGTTTCATCAGACCAGCACCTTCCCCATTTGCAGCACTAGTAGTATTTCAGAAGAAAAAGGATGGGGGGCTGAGGCTGTACACAGATTATCAAGGGTTAAATGCAGTATCTATGTCAAATGTCTACCCCCTCCCCCTCATCAAAGACTTGTTGGCCAAGGCTTCACAGGGCCAGATTTTCACCAAGTTGGATTTATGAGATGCCTACTTCAGAGTATGCATCAGGGAGGGCGATGAGCATAAGACTGTGTTTAACACCCCGTTGGGCCAATTTGAATATCTGGTAATGCCGTTTGGCTTGGTCAGGGTGCTGGGAATGTTCATAAACTTGATCAATGAAGTGTTGCACAAGCACCTATATAAAGGGGTCCTGGTTTATCTAGATGATATCTTGATGTATTCAAAAGATAAGGAGTCACATAGGCGGTTGATGTGAGGTGTACTGAATGCTCTCTGTGAGAACCTTCTATTTGCCAGGCTCTCCAAATGCAAGTTCCACAAAGAGGAACTGGACTTCCTTGGGTACCACATCTCAGGGAAGGGCTTGGGTATGGACCTGCAGAAGGTCCAAGATGTTGTAGGATGGGGACCCCCACAGACCTGGTGACAACTACAATCCTTCTTAGGGTTCGCCAATTTCTACCGCCCGTTCATCCCAAAATTCACCCAGGTTACCCTCCCCCTCACTGACTTCCTGAAAATGAAGGGTAAAAAGTTGAGCAGCCAGTTGCAGTGGTCCCCCAAGTGCCAACAAGTGTTTGATCGCCTAAAGATTCTGTTTACATCTGAGCCCATCCTACACCACCCTGATGAGACTAAACAATTTCTAATACAGGTGGATGCTTCGGATCTGGCCATGGGAGGGGCAATCCTACAGAAAGGGGAGGATGGGAACTTACATCCACTAGCCTATGTGTCAAAGAAGTTCTCAGCTACCGAATGGAATTGGGCAGTGTGGGACAAAGAGACCGCTGCCATTAAGCTGGCCCTAACAACATGGAGACATTGGCTAGAAGGGACCTGGGTTCCTTTCGAAGTTTGAACCGATCATAAAAATATAGAGGCTCTGCAAGCCCCTTGGTGCCTAAACACGAAACAGCTGAGATGGGTGGTATTTTTCTCTAAGTTTCGTTTTACTCTAAAGCACCTCCCTGGGAATTCTAACTTCCTAGCTGATGCCTTGTCCTGCCTCCCACAACATGTGAGCCAACGAGAGGAGGTGGTGGATGCCATGTTCACAACCACATAGTTGGGAGGGGCAGCAGTGACTCACAGCCAAGCAAAGGGGGGAGCCTGCTGGGGACAGAGCCCTGGGCAAAGAAGTTCAAGACCACCCTAACAGATGCTGACAAAGTGGAAATGGGGAAAGAGGGAACTCTAACCCAAAAAGAGGATGGTTGTTGGTACCAGCAAAATAAACTGTTTGTTCCAAAAACTTTAAGGGGGGAGATTCTTTCAATGGGGCACGATAACAAACTGGCTGGATATTATAGTTATTTAAAGACTTTGAATCTCATCCAAAGACAATTTCGGTGGCCCCGGATGAGAAGAGACATCTCCAAATACGTAGCTTCATGCCAGATGTCCCCCTTCAAAGCAGTACATGGATATGAGGGGGGACCGCTCCCCACCCTGAACTCTGAGGAATTGAGCCTGGGTGATGTGCAGACGTGGTGGGCCAAAGTAACACAAGAGTGGTCAGCCCTCCAGCAAACACTATCCAAAGCAAAAGAAGGTTACAAACAATACGCCAACAAGGGGAGGGGCCCTGAATGGGACTTAAAGCCTGGGGATTCTGTGTATATTTCCACAAAAAACCTCAGGGATCTACAACCTGGAAAGAAACTGGGGTAGAAATACTTGGGACCTTTTAAAGTGGTGCGGCTTATCAATAAAGTTACTTTTGGGCAATAGCAGGCCATTCTTCGATTCTCCATCACATTTTTATCCCAGTGCAGTGTACAGGGTTTGCACATCCCCCATTTTGTCCTCATTACAACCCTTTTTTATTTAGAATATTTATATGCCACCTCTTCAGAATCCTGCTTGAGGCAGCTTACAATTTAAAACCACAGTATTAAAAAGCCATAAAAAAACCCAAGCCATTAGACAGGAGCTGCAAAAAAACTGTCCATAAAACAGAGCACCCCATTAAAAAAGCTGATAACGTAAAGCCCCTAATTAAAAGTCTGGGTAAAAAGATGTGTTTTGCCCTGGTGCCTGAAAGAAAGTAAAGTAAATGGCAGGCAAGCCTCAAGAGGGAAGGGTCTTCCAAATGTAAGGTGCCACTACTGAAAAAGCCCTGTCTCTGGTCACCATCTCTGGTATCCCGACCTGGATGGTCCAGGCTAGCCCAATCTTGTCAGATCTCGGAAGCTAAGCAGGGTCGGCCCTGGTCAGTATTTTGATGGAAGACCACCAAGGAAGACGAGGGTTACTACATAGAGAAAGGCACTGGCAAACCACCAATGAGTGCCTCTTGCCTTCAAAACCTCACAGGGTCACCATAAGCCACCACCACTGGTCACCACCTGCCTCACCTCTGAAAGCAGGGGCCAAGACAGCAGAGCTTGAGAGGCAGATTTTAACCGGTGGTCTGGATGGGTGGGCTAGTCTGAGATAGAGATAGAGAGATAGAGAGAGAGAGCTTGATGGTGTAGGGCGGCTATGACCAGGGGGTCTCCTCTGTCTTAGTCTGACACAGCAACCCCTCCGTCATTCCGGTTTCTCTAAAAGAGGATTCTTTCTTTTTAGATGGCTCACACAAGCGAATTACCATGAGCCAACTGGAGTTCAGCCATTAACTGAGTTCGGTGAATTAAGATTTGTTAACAATGATTTATCATGTCAAGTGGGGAGCTAACAAGAATCAGCCTTTAACAAACATCCATTGAAAAGAAATGACAGCATATTGACGGCAAGGCTTCCAAACAGCAAGCCGCCAGGGTGCCTTTGTATAAATGCACTCATTTTCAAATGGATAAAGGTTGGTTTGTTTGTTTGTTTTTCACAAGCAAAATGTGTTTTAAGTGTTCGCCTACCTCAGTCAAGCACCAGAGATAAGTGAAGTGTCTCCAACTACCTACAACACCAATATGTCTTGTTTACGGTTGTCCCTGACTGAAAGAAAATGCAATGGAGGAGCTAAAAGAGCACCTCTTCCTCTTCTGCAGCACTCCTCCTGTTGCCAGAGGCACTGCCTTTTACTCTTGGGTAGCCCCAAAGTAAGGGTACCCTACTTTCTAACCTGAACCAAAGTCCCCAAAAGCCAAGCATTCTCAGCTTGAACCACAGAGTCAGGCTGCAAGTGATCTGCAAAAAGGGATTTCATATTTAGGTTTCATAAACTGACCTCAGACCAAGCCTCCAGTCTTACCCCTCCATCCAGCAGAGATTATGTTTATGGAATAAGAATGAGTTCCAGAGGTAAAATATTTAAAAGCCACCTGGCACTCTCCAGTACCTCACCCAGCCCTTTTGTGTCCTATGTGTAAAATCTTTGTCTTTCCTGCCTCTGTCCCTCAAGATACCAGGATAAACCAATCAATCATTTAAATTTTTAGCAATCCTTCCTGACGCTAATCAGGGATGTCTCCCACCTTTTGTCTACCCTGGCCAGGACCATTAGCAAATCAGACAATCCATTTAACTAGCTACCCAACACCTGGCTTCCATTGTTAAATCCAGACCCTGCCTCTCTGGAAGCTCATTGGTCATAGCTAAGATCTGCCCCTTCTGGCATCGCACACCCCTGGGACTCATCATTGGTCCAGGTAATCTATTTTTCTCACCTGAGACCAGCCCCCAGAGCCACCCATTGGTCTGCATTCTTTGCCAGTGCCTATATCCCAGCACACACATGGCCTTAGACTGTGTTTTCTGCCATGATCCAAGATGGCAGTCCACCCCCCAGACTCTCTCTCTGAGTTTGGGCCACTATCCTTTCTTCATGGACTTCTGCACATCTGAACAGGTTGTATCACCTCTCTATAAGCCATCAATCACCTCTATCTCCTTAGTTCTATATTGTGTGAATATTGTTTGTATGCTTGAGAATATTTAGTAAAGAAATCATTATTTTAGCCACCCAGTTTCTGTGTCTGTTCCTGGGTTCTTGGGAATTCTAACTCTGGTATACACAGGTCAGATCCTATAGATAAGCCAATTGCATATTAATAATTATAATTCCCCATCTTTATTAAATAATAGAGCAATTTGGCTAACACTCCCCCCAGATGCATACAGCTGCATAACCTATGCTCAGCTCAGGCAAGGGGTATTCCAGTTCACAGACAAGCAGGCTTTAAACAGAATCGTAATAGGAGAACAATATTTTTGGTGCCAAAGGCCCCCCCCTCCAAAATCTCTGAATGATGCCCCCTTACAAAAAAAATAAAAATAAAAAGTTGCCCTTTCACACCACTTTGTTCTCATCTGCCAGCCTTTTCAACAGCTCCTTTGATGACATTTTCTTTTTCTTTTTCAAAATAGTGTTCTTCTTGCCATGTGATCCAACCAGTCAGGAATCATGTGAGCCAGTGTGATGATAGCCCAAGGCTCTTGAATCGACTGAAGTTGATGCAGGGTATAATAATGGGTTAAATCCAAGATCTCTTCTCAGCTAAGCACAGTTCTTCCTTCAGCCTCCATTTTGCAGGGAAGTCGACTTCCTGTGGAGAAAGAGCACCTTCTGCTGGAGGAATTCTCCACATTTAGCTGAATGGAGGTGGAGGATACTAAATACTGCTGTTGCTGCTACTAGCACTGTTACTACTTCCAATAATAATACCAGCTCAGGGGTGGCCCCACCAGGTGGATCAAAAAAATCCATATACTGGGGCCACCCAAGATTGGGGTAAATGTTCCTGCAAACCTGTGGGGAAGCTGGAAAAAAACAAACAAAGTAGTTTATTTAAAGGGCTGTAAAATAAAACAGGAACTGCGGTGGCTCAAGTGGTTAAGATGTTGGACTGCAGGCTGGAAGGTCAGTAGTTCAGCAGTTCGAGACCTGAGTGCCACATGACAGAGTGAGCTCCCGTTTCTGGTTCCAGCTCCTGCCAACTTAGCAGTTCAAAAGCAAGAAATTGCAAGTAGATAAATAAGTACCGCTTCAGCGGGAAGGTAACAGTGTTCCGTGTGCCTTGGTGTTTAGTCATGCCAGCCACATGACCACAGAAACGTCTTCGGACAGTGCTGGCTCTTTGGCTTGGAAACGGAGATGAGCACCACAACCCTAGAGTTGGATTCGACTGGCTTTCGAGCAAGGGAAACCTTCACCTTTACCTAAAATAAAACAAAGTAGTTTACAAGGGCCAAGATGTTATGATATTACCTCATGAGATTGAGGTTATTATCAATTTCATTTTGAAAGTGAAGGAAAGTGGGGGGTGGGGGGAGAAGCAGCAGGAAAGTAGCCCAAGAAAGGAAGACAGGGCCACAAAAAGTAAATGAGCAAGTGAATTAGATGTTTTCCAGATGGGGACAGGCTTCAGTGGTTTCCCTGTCTCTGCTGCTGCCAAGACCACACAGTGGCACTGGCAACAGAGCTGCCACGTTGGAAGTTTGGTGTAGTGGTTAAATGTAATCTGTAATCTGTATGTAAACTGTAATCTGGGAGAACCGGATTTAATTCCCCACTCCTCCACTTGGCACTTGCTGGATGACCTTGGGCAAGCCATAGTTCTGGCACAGCTGTTCTTGAAAAAGAATAGTTTCTGTCAGAGCTCTCTTAGCCCCACCTACCTCACAAGGTGTCTGTTGTGGGGAGGGGAAGGGAAAGGAGTTTGTACGCTGCTCTGTGACTCCTCTGGGTAGTGAAGGGCAGGGTATAAATCTTCTTCTTGCAGTTTCTTTGAATATCTGTATATTGTTATAATTGCTATACCAGATTCACTGAATTTCCAGCTTTTTTTTTTAAGTAACCCTCTGATCTCATTCCTCCTCTTCTCCTCCCCCCCCACTGTCCCCCTGGGTAGTTGAAGCGGCAACAGAAGAAAGGAATAAGGTCTCTTTTGCCATCCCTCCCTTTGCAGCACCTGGAAGAGCAACTTCCCCAGCACAACTTCCCAAGTATCTCACATGGAGATGTTCTGGGGGAAAGGAAGAGACCGTGGCTCAGTGGTAGAGCACAAAGGCTGCGCACAGGCAGTCCCAGGTTCCACCCCAGCAGGGCTTTTTTTCTGGGGGGAAATGCATCGGAACGGAGTTCTGAAACCTCTTCTTGGAAACAAAATTCTCAAAAAATGTTCAAAAGTTCATGGGGAGCACTGGGGGAGCATGACATCAGTTGTGTGCTCCTTGGCTGGCTTCCTCAGCTGTGCCCCAGTCTTTGATCCAACAAAGTATGTTCAAACATGGTTGCTTCAAGGTCAGCATTCAGCATTAGGCACTAAAAGCAAGACCTGAAAAGGAACTGAGGAAGCCGGTGATATGTCTAAAGTTTGGAAACTGCTTTAAAGTTGAGGTAAGTCTGTAGCGCATGAAAATAATGTTGTTTCAAAGAATCCTGTGTGTTTGTCCTTCATTTCCCTCTTGAGGGTTCCGGCACCTCTTTTTCCAGAAAAAAAAGCCTGTAATCCCCTATCTGTGGTTAAAAGACTTCAAGTAGCAGGTTTGAAGGCTAAGGCTATTGCCAATAAGGCCATACTATGGGAGGGAGGGAGGGGGTAGCCCTCAAAGGGACCCCTCAAAGGGAGGGGAAAGTTTGGAACATCCCTGCCAGCTGATCAGCAGCCCAGATAAGCTTCTGTTTCCTTTCCTGTTTGCAGGTAAAGCCTGAGGTGTGAGACTTTGTCAGTGTCACCTAAAGGGCAAGATGCAAAATGCAGAGGGTACTTGGTTCTTAGGCCTTGACAGTAGTCACAGGGCAGCTGCCCAGTGGATTTACAACTAGCCCAGGAATCTGTGCAGGAGAATTCTGTTTTCTACTCTTTGGACTTGCTTTAATGTTCTTATATCTATTGTTTTAATGTTTATTTTATATATATCTTATATGTATTTTTGCACTCTTGTTAACCACCATTGGTCCCGAGATGCTCCAGAGAAAGGTGGAAATATAAAATATTTTAAATAAATATTGTTGAAATGAGTATTTTCCAGGGGCAGGACTTTTTTGGGTCAACTACTTAGAGCCACCAGTGGGGATCAACACAGCATATAAATGCACAAATCAGTAAATAAAGCTGCTGCCAGTAATACTGAGATAAACGAAGCATTGATCTGATCCGGGATAAGTCAGCTTCCTGTGCCATATTCTGTTGATGATGGCTACAGGATCCGAGGAAGGGAAGGAGGCATGGTCTAGCTCAATCTCATCACATCTTGGAAGCTAAGCAGGGTCAGCACTTGGGCGGGAGACCACCAAGGAAGATTCTGCAGAGGAAGGCCATGGCCAACCACCTCTGTTTCTCACTTGCCTTGAAAGGCCCTTGCTGGGGTTGCCATACGTTGGCTGCGATCGGACCGCACTTGACACACACATGAGGTCTGAATTAGACAAGGCCAATTGGCAGTGAGGCGAGCAATACCAAGCAACTGGCTGACCTTTTAGGAAAAGAATGAACTGAGCCAAGTTCAGTTCTGAATGGAGCCCTGGGGGTGTTGATTATCAATGGAGAAGCCACCGTCTAGGTCATGTGGTCCAAGGAACCCAAAGGCACAGAGCTGAAAGAATTATGGAGTGAGAAGAACCGAAGAGGGGGGAAGCATACCTGTGTGCACCAGACGCTCAGACAAAAATGACCTGTGTTTTATGAAGAGCTGCAGAGGGAACGAAGAAAAAGACAGCCACATGCTGTTCGCATACAGCACGGCTGTTATTGACAGCTTGAACAGCCTGTAGAATTCATGACAGATGTACTTGTTGACACCTCTTCTTGCTTTCAGGGAACAGGGGGTGTACACGACGCCTGGGAAGCTTAAAAAGTTTATTTTCTTCCATGCTGAAGACAGACGGATGTCTGTTGACAGGCGAGCTGCTGTTGTCAAGGAACCAAAGGAAAGATAGCAATTAGACCGAACTAGACCCCCTGTTACAGCAAAACCAAAGCAGAATTTTTACTGCTGCAGTCAGATTTGTGGAGAATTTTTCATTCTTGAGGCAGGTCCCATCGGCATCGACGGGATCTGAGCAAGTGGGAGACGAAGGGCAGAAAGCGGGCAAGGTGGGTGGACGGAAAAGTTTGTGTAGCATTTACCATCCCTACCATTCCAACTGCCAAATCCTCACTATGGTTTCACTTTGGCCTGCTCAATTAATTGTGATGCTTCTCAGAGGACAATACCTCAGGATCTGGCCCTCTCACCTGCTGCTACTAATTCTTGGTCTCTGCTCCATCACTACCTGAAGGTCTTCCAAGACACATTCTGTGCAGCCAGTCTGAAGGAACGATGTATCATTGCTTAGCCACAGGATGTCAGAGGATATGCTATGACCATGCAGATATTTCAAAGAACCTGCACGAGCAACTTCTGGGATCTTCCCACTAGGGTTGTCAGGCCATGCCTTGAAACCAGTGGGAGGTTTGGGGCAGGGACATGGCAGGGCAAAACATCCTCTATGCTGCTATATCACTTCTGGGGGAAACCTTGCAGTGCCAGCTAGAGTTCCTGGTGATTCCTAGAGCTACCCGATGTCACTTCTGGGGGTTCCATAGCACTACAGAGGACACCATCATTTTTTAGAAAAAAACTAACTAACTAAGGGACCATCTCCTCCATTTGTTCCTGGGAGAGCATCACACTCTTCAGATAACAACTTGCTGGAGGTCTCTGGCCCTAAGGATGTCCAGCTGTCCTCGACCAGGGCCGGGGCCTTTTTGGTCCTGGCCCCATCTTGGTGGAATGCTCTTCCAAACACCATCAGAGCCCTGCGCGACCTCATGCAATTCCACAGAGCCGGTAGAGCAGAGATGTCCCACTAGGCTTTTGGTTGAGGACAGAGACGGTTTCCTCTTGGCTGGCACCCTTTCTCACCCCCCGATGATTAACTTATTTGCCCCCCCCGTGACGTAGCCAGCAGTCTGAAATTGGATTAATTAATATTTGCTATCTATTTTTTTAGAATGTTCTGAATGTTTTAATGATTTTATCTGATTGTGTTTTATGGATACTGTACATTGCCGAGAGCCCTGCAATAGCAAGGATTAGGCAATTAATAAATCCAATATATAAATAAATAATATAAATAAACTTCTCCTGCTACCACTTGGAGTGGTGGTGGGCAGGGCTCTTTTTGTAGCAGGAACTCCTTTGCATATTAGGCAACATACCCCTAATGTAGCCAATCCTCCAAGAGCTTACAGTAGCCCCTGTAAGAAGAGCTCTGTAAACTCTTGGAGGATTGGCTACATTATTAGGGGTGTGTTGCCTAATATGCAAAGGAGTTCCTGCTACAAAAAGAGCTCTGGCAGTGGGTAAGGACAGCTACTGGCAGCAAACTTCCTGCCATAGCGAGACGTCTGGTGGCCCTAGTTCCCAATTTAAGTGAGAACTTGTGTGTGTAAAAGGTTATGCCCATGCTGTTGCAGAGGTGGGGGAGTGGAAACATAACGTACATGTTAGACACAGGTTTCATAGACCAATGTTAAGACAACCTCTCCCCATCACTGCCTCCAGTGGTGCTAGACTGCTTCCAAGATGGCTGCAGGTGTGTATACCGGCCCAGGCACAGAATTCAGCTGAACCCTGTCAAGAGCCTGTGGGCCCAGCTTGTGAACTTGCCTGGGTGTGCTTACATGGAGAGTATGTGGGGAAGGGGGCTCAGTTTGCCTTTTCACCTTGGCCAGTGGGATATCTACAACTGGCCCTGGGAGAGAGAAGAAAAACAAGTGACAACAAGCACAAGGTGTTTTGTTAATAGATACTTGTCTGAAATACGATTCCGGTGGATAGCCATGTTGGCCTGAAGCAAAAGAACAAAGTCCAAGTCCAGTGGCACCTTTAAGACCAGCACAGTTTCATTCTGGGTATAAGCAGAGCTCTTTTTGTAACAGGAACTCCTTTGCATATTAGGCGACACACCCCTAATGTAGCCAATCCTCCAAGAGCTTACAGTAGCCCCTGTAAGAAAAGCTCTGTAAGCTCTTGGAGGATTGGCTATATTAGGGGTATGTCGCCTAATATGCAAAGGAGTTCCTGCTACAAAAAGAGCCCTGGAAAAGCTTTCGTCTTAAAGGTGCTACTGGACTCAAACTTTGTTGTCTGAAATATGGTCAGGTTTAAGCTTCTACAATGAAATTTGGATCGCCGACAGCAAACAATTCACATTTTCGGTCACCCGAATATTTTTCAATGAGCTCTTCAAAGAGCTGTTCTCGACACTTTCCATTTTTGAAAAACTGATACTGAAACCTACAGGGCATGCCAACACACAATGAAGCAAGATATTTTTGAGAAAATCTTTAGAATAATGTCAGTTCAAGCTCATATTCCTTAGCACTAGGAGAATAGAATAATTATGTTTATCAGAGCCACATGCCCAATATACCATTTCGGTATATTCCCTCTCGCACACAGACTGTTTGGTGTTGTAAAGCACATCTGGTCTGTATTTGCTCCATGCACGCCAATGCAAAATAATCTGAAAAACAACATTTGCAAAATGAAAGAGAGAGAGGTGGCAAGAAGCCTGGGGTGAGGTGGGGGGGGGATGGAGAAGAAGGTAACCTTCTAGTTCAAACTGAAATTATGTAGGGTGTTTTTAAAAAGTGGAAAAAAATATATAATTGAAGCAATCTTTTCACCCACTCTGGCTTTGGCTATTACAAAAATATGAGAGTTAAAATGCTAAGACTTCATAGAGAGAAAAAAATTCAGTGAATACATCACGTCCATGAAATCCGCCCCCCTCAGATATACATATCGAAGTGACCTGAATGTCTGAGGCTCCATTTGGTTCAGAACAGCCAAGGATTTGGAGGCCATACTATATGGTACTCAAGGGATGTGTACACAATCTCAGTTCTAAAAATGAAAAGCTGGAGGCTGTCCATTTCAGTTAAGGAACAATGGGGTGGGAGCTTAGAGCTATTAATCCTTCTCCTCCCTCCTCTGGCCAGCTCAAAGTTGCCCTGTCCGTTTGCTTTGTACACTGCATGGGAAAACAGCTTAAGAACAGGGTTGCCAGGTCCCAAGGTCTTGCCTTCGGGGGTGGGAGGAGCTTCCTGGGACTGGGGGGCAGGGCCCAAAATACCACAGCATTCCCACGCAACATCCCTGGCATGATGTCCTCATTTTTGCGTGACATCATCATGTTGGGGACATCGCATTGGGTTGTGGCTGTTGGGGGTGGGGCTCCCCCATCAGCCAGTTGGCTGGCAGTGGGCAGGAGCCTATGAAATTGAGGAATCCCCTGGTCCCACCGGGGGGCTGGCAACCCTACTTAAGAAGGGGATTTGGGGTATGAAAAACAAAGAAGGACTAAGTGGTAGGGCGAGGTAGATGATGTCGAGCATTACATTTTGAGATGCGTATGGCATGAATCACTTAGGCAAAGGTTTATTTATCCTATTGTACCTCTGCATAATGGAACTTCAGATCAGGACCTGGTGGCTTTTTGCTCTCTGATATAGATGCACATGTTACCAGCAGAATGGCTTTGTTTGCACTGGTGGCAAAAAAGATAAGAATGAGTTTAGGACTTACTGGAAGTTATTGAAGGGTTCTCCCCACTTTGATGTATAATGTTTGTTGTATTTTGTTTTATTTTGTGTTGTTATGGCCAATGGCTAAGACAATAAACTAAAACTGACTGACTGACTAAGTGATAGTGGGGTGGGGCCATATCTCAATGGTGGAACATCTGTTTGGCATGCAGAAGGCCCCAGGTTTAATCCCTGGAGTCTCCAGTTGAAAAAGTCAGGTAGTAGGTAATATGAAAGACCTCTGCCTGAGACTCCGGGGAGCTGCTGTCAGTCTGACCAATGGTTAGATTCAGTATTAGGCAGCTTCAATTGTTCAAGTAGTTTCTACCCCTGTTCCTCCACTGACAACTGAGGCCTTTCAGCACTATATTTCTTTTTTCTTTTTTTAAAAAACACCAGTTTACACTCTGTATGCCCATTCTGCTTATCAGTGAATTTGGCCCCAAAATAAAGAAAAAAGAGCACAAGCACAGGGAACTCTCTCCGGAAATACACTGGGCCTGTCATTCAGAATATATTTTTTTGGGTACCAATTTTATTTTGATTGGAGTTTGGAGATTAGGTTTATGCCAACAGCTGACATTTCAGAGTTTTTACCCAAATGCTAGCGTGTCCCCCACATGATGTGCTCAGAGCGATGGCGTCACCTCCAGATGACATCATCGTGTTGGGCATGTCTGGCATGACGGGGCTCTTCAGGGGCAGGGCTCTCCCCGTTGGCCAGCAGGCTGGAGATGGATTGGTGCCCTCAAAAGTGGGCAAAACCCCACCCCCATCAGGGTGACAGCAACTCTAGCAGCTGGGTCAAGAGGAGGCTTGAGGAGAAACAAACACCACAGCTGAACCCTGTACAATGATGGGAAAGGAGAAATTGTGTGAAATCCAATAAACTCTTAATCATATGTTCCCCACTACCTGTTTATATACTTTTAAAGAACACAATGTGTTCAGCGCACAGGCAAGGGATTTCTTCTCTCCCTCAGGAGAAATCTAGTCCAGTCAGACAGAGCTCTACAGATCAAGAGTGATGTGACTTGCACTGTATATGGTGACATACTTTGATTGTAAGTCCCTTAGAGAGCCAACTCGTCTGAAAATATTTATGTTCTGCTTTTCTTCTCAGTGGGGATCCAAAATGGCCTACAGCGTTGCTCTCTCCTCTTCCATTTTAGCCTCACAACAGCAACAGTGTGAGGTAGGTTAGGCTGAAAGATTGGCCCAAGGTCACCCAGCAACCTGTCATAACAGAGAATGGGGATTTGTACCTAGATATTCCAGATCCTAGGGGATATAAATACATAAATGAAACGTGTAATACTGGGCAGAATGGAACAGACACATTGTGAAAAATGATGTGGAATCCTAGAAACGTTCACCACTGAGGATTTTGAATGCGAAATTCGGAGCCAGCCCCTATAACAGATCTGAAATCTTGGTGACATATTTCAGAAGGTATTGCTTGAGCAGCCCCAATAAAACTTACACCAGTGCTAACATTTCATCAGTACTTCTGCCAGTCACTGTTGAAGCGGTTACCACAGATTAACATAAAACATCATTGTATATTCAACATCGACATTCATAATGGAGAATTTTCACAGGCAAATTCATTATATCCTTCCCCAAAGAAGGAATGGGGACTCCTGGTCAGGGCAGTTCTACTGAAAGCCAGAGACTGTCAATCTGCTTTCAGTCCAAGGTACAATCCTTCCCTCCATCGTCCTAGGAAATACAGCTCAAAGCTGTATTAAAATTAAAACACATGTCGTTCCAAAGCGAAAGACTCAACTGATATTACAAACACAAGGCCCTCCAGCAGTCAATTACCATTTCCTCAAAGAGAAGAGGCATAACTGCACTTACTATACAAGGGAATTCATTTTTTTCTATGGCATTCCGAAAAGTCAGCAGGTTTCTTTGCTGATGATGCCAACCTAATGAACCATTGTTCCATGCAATGGGTCAGGTGTAAATACGGTTGGCCTGGGAACTTGCCCAAATGACGTACAAATTGCTTGCATGTTTACATCTTTTATGTGCAAAACTGTACATTCATATTATTCATGATGTTTTGTGACTGATCATTTCTGTCCTTATATTTTCCAGTTTTCAGATATGGAACTCCACCATCAAGATGCAGGATTCACAGGAAATACCATTGTCCCACCTGAATACCTGGAACACAGGTAGGCAACCCTCCTCAGCATGTGTGCCAAAGAGGGGCACACCAGACCAATTAGTCAACTGTCAGAGCTCATGCTCTGCCCAAGGGAATGAGATAAATCCATGAGATACGACCAGCCCCACAGGGGCCCTCAGCTGATGCCCAGAAATGTTTGGCCAAGTACACCCCTCACCTCTACCCCTTTTGTTTACCAGCAGATTGACATATTTATGTGTAGATGTTGAATTTTTTGACACTTAAGCCAAAAAGGTTGCCCACCATTGAGGTGGGGAGGGTCCGGTCAAACAAGTGTTCAGACAACTCCCCTACACAGAATATATGATGGACCCTTCTTGAGTCAGAGTTGAGATTGGTTCATATATCGTATCAATCATAAGCTTTATGGCATTAGCTCACAGCCTTAGCCTAACGGCCAAAGCAGTCTCAAAATGGCCTTCAAAATGCCCAGAAGATAAGCCTAGAATCCATGCAATGGCTTCAGGGTGAGAACCATCTGTAAGGGTAACCAGAGGAGGATTCAAAGCAAGGATGATAGAAAATATGTGATCATGGGCTGATGTCTTGGGATATAGGGTGCCTAAAAGAGGGGAGGGGAGTAATAGGTTGAAAAACAGATAAAACAGAATAACGGATTGAAAAGCAGAAGTGGAGGAGACAGACCTGAGGGGAAGGATGGCCAAAATAATACACCTAGGGCTACAGGAGAGAAGGGATTGTGTGCTGTTCTGGGGAAGTGACTGGGTAATCTAGGGTTGCCAGATCTAGGTTGGGAAACTCCTGGAGATTTGGGGATGGAGCCTGGGGAGGACAGAGACCTCAATGGATTACATTACCAGAGAGTCCACCTTCCAAAGCACCCATTTTCTCCAGGGGAGCTGATCTCTGTTGTCTGGAGATGAGCTGTAATTGCGGGGGATCCCCAGATCCCACTTGGAGGCTGGCATCCCTAGTAATGACAGGCCTCATATGCATAGAGACTGAGACTCAAAGGAAGCATTCAGTAGGAGGAGGGGCATACAAAGACACTGAATTCAAAACTCCCTGGGTTTATGCCCTCAGGCCTGTCATTTGCGGCCGCCCATCTGCATGAACGGCACCGGTTGACCAAACCTGTTAGTGTAACAGTGGTAACTGATCTTGTGACGTGTGTGCAGACACCCTTATACACCATACAAAGACAGAAGTTCAAAACAGTCGAGATCCACTTACGAAGTAGCCCGTTCCCAAGCTGGATGGAGCTGAGCTCTGTAATAAAACACACACACACAAAGAGGGGGGGACAAAATCAGAGATGGCTTCCTCTTTTCGTGGAAAAAAAAAGTTCCTCTCCCCGTACCTCATCACCAGGTTCCCTTTTAAAGGTTTTCAACACCACAGCACTGCCCTGATGGAGCTTGCCCCTTGTCATCTGCTACGGAACCAAACATGATGTTGTCGCTTAATTCTCCCCCCCCACACACACACACACTTTTTTTTTTTACATTTCTCAACAGCTCACCAACAGTAACCGTGCTATTTACTGAGATTTCCCGGCTCCAGCGGTGGGTGTAATTGCCAATTTATTTGACAGGCAGCTGGGTAATGAATTAATGATGCCATTTCGGCCTGTGCCGAGTCTAAACAGACACACATCAACCAGCCTTCCTGACACGCTGGTATTCGGTGCCCTGGACGCCAGCTACTTAGCCTCCTGGCAGCAAAGGGACGGGCAGAAAGGGAGGACGAGAAGGGGGAGGGCAAAGAAGAAGCCCCAGATTGACAGGATTCAGAAGAATAGAGCCCCATGGGTTTGGATGGATAGATGGATGTCTTTGTGTGTGTGTGTGTGTGTGTGTGTGTGTGTGTGTGTGTGTGAGAGAGAGAGAGAGAGAGAGAGAGAGAGAGAGAGAGAGAGAGAGAGAGAGAGAGAGAGCGCATGTGTGTGTGAGAGAGAGACATATGGGCTTGTTTGCCAATTTATTCCCCGAAGTTAGGTTGGATGGTTTGCTTAAAGCGGGGGGGACGGGGACCACAGACATTTTGCAGACATACTAAAGACTGCGATCACACGCACTAAATAATCCACTTCCAATCCACTTTCAAGGCACTTTCCAACTGGATCTTGCCAGTTCACACAGTAAAATCCAGTTGGAAAGGGCATTGAAAGTGGAATGAGTGTGGATTATGTAGTGTGCATGATCGCAGCCAAATGCATCTGAAGAATTGAGCAGTGACTCATGGAAGCTCACCCCCTGCCACAAATTTGGTTAGTCCTTAAGGTGCTCCTTTTCTCTTGCTCTTTTCTTGCTCTTTTCTACTGCTACAGACAGACTAACACGGTTACCCATCTCGATCTATTTTGCAAATATGATTAGTAATCTGAAAATCAACATCAACAAAGAGTAGATGGTTAGATTCAAGTCCAGTGGCACCTTACAGACCAACAATGTTTTTAGGGTATAAGTGATTGAGGGGAACCTCCACATTCAGAGGCACTAAACCTCTGAGTCCGAGAACCAGGAGGTAGCAATAGGGGAAAGTCTTGGCCTCTGTGCCCTGTTGGGAGCCCTCCAAAGGAACTGGTTGGCCACTGCGTGAGACAGGATGCTGGACTAGATGGACCCCGGTCTGATCCAGCAGGGCTCTTCTTAAGCTTCTGAGAGTCAGAGAGTAGAAAAGTTCCATTTCCTGGATGTTATACTGTCTTTTAACACTCCATCCCACCCCCCAAAAAAGAACAGCAACAGCAAAGGGAACTTCATGCAGATTAGTGGGTATAATGGTAACAATGTATTTACATGAATTCTTTGTCTTTCCATTCCTTGGGGTGGATAATTTATTTTTTTTTAAAGACAATAAGAAACTTGTAATTAGTATTCCAATGATAAAATGCTGTTCGCAACAAAAACTCAACCCAGTAAAGATAGAATCTATTA
This sequence comes from Gekko gecko, assembly GCA_029375565.1. Classification (NCBI taxonomy): domain Eukaryota; kingdom Metazoa; phylum Chordata; class Lepidosauria; order Squamata; family Gekkonidae; genus Gekko; species Gekko gecko. Next base: position 47,321,780 of record JAPDNY010000016.1, on the reverse strand, counting down.
CAAAAGTCTGGAGAAAAAAAACATAATCTAAAGGAGACTTTGTTTAATTTTAGTTATTAGAAGCCAGTTTCCAAATGCTAAGTCTTATGGTCCACAGAGATGCTCCCAAGTTCCTCCCCAATAGGCGTTCTTCCTGGAGTGAGCCATTCTGAGCTGCGCTGTTGATATCACTAAGGTGGTGGTCACACGTGCAAGATAAAGCGGGGGGAAGCGAGGCTATTTGCTCCATTGGAATTTGATCCACAGTTGTGCAGTCACACAGTCCTTGGAAGCTGCAGGCATAGCCCACCACTGTGTGATCAGATGCAACCATGGGAGAGTCACTGGTGGGGTTTTTTTTGCCGTGTGTTTCCAGTGTGCTTCAACGAGGGATTGATTATTTGCATCTCCCCACTGAGGGCTCCCTATGCAGTGTGCGATGATGCTCATATTGAGACCGGGGGAGGGGGGAATAGCACGGAATCAGGATGGCCTGACCAGTCCATCCTGATGCTTTGGGAGTGTGCTGGAGTGATCATGCAGGGGAAAGTCCACCCGTGGCCCGTAGCAACCTGTTTGCTACCAGACTTCCCCTAGTGTCTTTTTACTCTGCTTCTGCAGAGGAGCAAAATGGGTTGCCAACGGGTGTGGGGCACTTCCCAAATGTTTGTGTCTGACTGCATCTTTTAAATCTGCCTGGCATTCACGCCTATGGTGCAGCTAATTGTGTGTGTGATTGTGACCTAAGAGTGCCATCTTATGTGGAGTTACTCCCTTCTAAGCCTATTGACTTAATTGGACAGAAGGGCAAAATTCTGCATGAGATTATCATAAATGGACCTGCGCAACTGGGTTTTCTTCTCATCCATTTTCCATTGATGCATCCCTGATCGGGGGTGGGTGGGTGGGATCGTTAAGAAATAGTTTGCATGCTGCAGTAAATCTTTACCAACAGAAGAGATTTGTGTCAGCAGAATGGGACTTTCTTTTCTCCCTGTTCAATCCTAGCCCCAAGTGATTCCTGAAATCCTGTTCCTGGGGGACAGAAGACTCTCCGGATAGGGTGGGGAGATTAGGAGGTCTAACACGGGAGGGAGAAATCACCAAAAGCACTTACTGAAAGCTGCTTGTGAGATTCAACCCCCGGATACATGTTTTGATACATGTGATCATCATTATGGAAGTAGGAATCACACTGAGCATTGAATGCTAGTTTTGTGTGTTTCTTTTATTAATTACAATAATTACAAAAAATAAGGTACTCTGTAATTATCAAAGTGAATATGAAAACAAAACAAATCTAAACAACTTATAATGAAAAAGCCAATCGTTTTCTTTCATTTTGTTCTTTTTCTTTCATTGCAGTTTGCCTCTTTCTGACACTACTGTTTTCACTTTTTAAGAGGCAGCCACCGTTTCCCTAAGAGCATAAGATGCCATCCTTTGGTGGGGGGGGAGTTCTAAGCTTTCTTGGCTGAATGCAGCCACTAGGATTATATACACATGTGAGGCATTTCAGTCTGGAAGTATACAGAGCAGGCCCATAGCTACAGTGGGGCTTGGGGGGGGCTCTTCCCCCTTTCTTAAAGGCATAGCCCCACAAGAATTTCTCCTGTAAATGCTTTTTTTCAATCATTTAAAAACTTTTTTAAAAGATGTGTGCTCCTTTAAGCAGAGTGGGGTGCTGTAGTTGACTAATTCTCACACTGAACAAGGGGGGTAGAGTAGGTGACCTCTAGGATTCTTTCTAACTCTGTGTCAAGAAACTGGTCTTCTTTAAGAGAGTTTTTCTGCCTAAGTGTTAGCTTTCTTGACTATAGAAGTCATCGCTCCCACCTGCTGGCTTGCTATCAGAGAGCCAGTTTGGTATAGTGGTTAAGTGTGTGGACTCTAATCTGGGAGAACCGGGTTTGATTCCCCACTCCTCCACTTGCACCTGGTTCGATGACCTTGGGCAAGTTGTAGTTCTGATAAGAGCTGTTCTTGAAAAAGAGCAGTTTCTGTCAAGAGCTCTCTCAGCCCCACCTACCTCACAGGGTGTCTGTTATGGGGAGGGGAAGGGAAAGGAGTTTCTAAGCCGCTCTGAGACACCTTTGGGTAGTGAAGGGTGGGGTATAAATCCAATCTCCTCCTCTTCTTCTTCTTCTTCTTCTTCTTCTTCTTCTTCTTCTATCAGAACTGTTGCTTAGGCTGGCAGAAGTGATTAACTTGCAGCAGCTGAGAACTGTCATCTAAAGTGGCTGACAGCATGCAATTTAGAGATCTATCCTAGTAACAGCTTTCTATTGGCTAAATGGCTTTTCTTTCTGCACTGAGAACTTCAGCACCACCAGAAAACAATTTGCCCCACAAGACACAAAATTCTGGCTACGGGCCTGATACAGGGTAGGCATTTGGTGTTCTCTCTCCTCCCAGTGCCTGCCTGGTCATATCCCCGCTGCTTATGTTCCCAGCCTCATGCTCTCCACCATTCTACTCACCCACCCAGTGGCCCAGCTAACCGACTGACGTCATGGCAACAGCAGCAACTGCTGTGGGGCAACAACACAATGGGACATTGTGGAAGGCTGGAGGTTCCTGTTTTTCCTTGCCCATACTCCAAGGCAGAAGTGAAGGGGAATTTGGCTGACTTGCCCTCCCCTTCCAGTTGCTGCATTTGCCTACTGGTCCAGCTGTCCCACCCTTCTCCACTGTTTAGGTTGCCCTAGTTGTGGCAGTGGCAGAAACTGCCATGGCAGTGGGTTGGCCATGGAGAGGGTATATAGGAGGGCATGGTGGAGGCTCCTGATTCTTCTTATGCATCCCTCCCAAAAGAGGTGGAGGTAACCAAGTTGGCAATGGGTTTGGAGGGTTGGTGGTAGAAGATCCTGGTTCTCCTCACCTGCCCACCCGCAGTGTTGTTTCCATGGTGGTTGTGGGGGGGGGGATTTGGCTCACTCTCTAATCCCCTCTGGGGCTGTATCTAACTGCCTAGCCCTTCCTCTCTCCACAATAGTTCCCTCTAAGCTGTGCGAGGGGGTTCTGGAGCACAAAATTGTAACAGGCCATGCAGGAATTACTGCTTTCAGCCCACAAGGTATTTTTCAGTCCATTGGAAACTATGGACAATGGGGCACCTCCTTCTGGGGCCCATAGAATTGGACCTCCTGGTCTAATCTGTTTGAAACTTGGGGGGAGGGGTTGAAGAGAGGCACTAGCAGCTATGCTTCACATTTGGTGCCTCTACCTCAAAAAAGTCATATATATTGATTATAATGGCCCCCATAGGCTATAATGGAGCTGGAAAAAATGATTTAATTTTTTGCACACCCCTATTGTGCTTTTCAGTATCATTTGTAAGCTGCCTTGAGCCACAGGGAAAAGTGGAATATAAATATTTGAATAAATATGTAGTTTGGGCAGGTTGATAACATTTAAGCAACTTCCTGCTTGTTAGGTTAGGCAGGGTTCTGACAGTGATTGTTATACTTGACCTGTAATGATGGGTGTCATATTTCACTAAAAAGCACAAAGCAGACTGCAAGAGTTCCCCCCACCTTCAAGCAATGGTATGTTTTCTAAGGTTGAACACAGGGTGATGGTGGGAGGCCAGGTCTACCAATATAGTGGAAAGGGGGTAGGTAGATCTATTCTCTGGAAACCAGGTCTACCAATATAGTGGCAAGGGGGTGGGCAGATCTATTCTCTGGAGACCAGGTCTACCAATATAGTGGAAAGGGGTGGGTAGATCTATTCTCTAGAGACCAGGCCTACCAATAGAGTGGCAAGGGGTGGGTAGATCTATTCTCCGGAGACCAGGTCTACTAATACAGTGGAAAGGGGTGGTTGGGTAGACCTGATCTTCGGAGGATAAGTCTACCAATATAGTGGAACGGGGTGGGTGAATTCTGACTTGGTTCTGTTTTCCCTTATAACGTTTAAATTATTCTTAAAATATAGTTTAAATAGAATTTAAAATAATTTATTCTGAAGTTTTTACAAGGCTATGGAAGTAATCTTCTAAAAAACTAATTTACATGATAGGCAAATGTAGACTCGCTCACAACTTTAATGCTACTAGCTTTTTTCACTCACAAGGTAGAATTTCTGCTCATAACACTGTGGAACTTAGAGGGAACATTACCACTGTTCTATCTGCAAAGCTGCATGCCCCCACCACTCTGCTCTACTTTCCCACCCAGCCACTGGTTCAAGTTGTAGTGGGGGTGGTGGCAGCAGTTGCCATGGCAACAGTGGAGAAGCAATGCAATAGACGATCCTGCTCCTCCTCAACCCTGCAGGTGGTGGATGAGGCAGGCAAGTTGGTGGCATGTGGGTTATGTGGGGAAGAATTGTCTGAGGAGGCTTCTGCTTCTTCTCCCCTACCCACCCACACTGTTGGTTCAGACAACTGTTTCTATTTGGGATTTTTTTAACCCCCCTCCCCATACTTTCAGATTTGTAGAAAGATTTCCCTTCTCTCAACATGGTCCTAAGGTGTCGATTTAAGTATCTGCAGATGGGGCCATGTTGACTATTAGATATATCAAATGATGTGCAGATTACTGGAAACTCAAGTGGATAACTGGAAGGGTTACAATGGAGCATGCTTTCCCCAGAGGTGATGACAGTCCTCTCTAGGAACTGCTGAAACCTCTATGGTTTAAACGTGAACTCATTAATGACAGCCATCCTCCGTGTTCCTGCCCCTGGTCTCCTGCTGGTTTCCAGGCTGGGCAAACTAAGTAAGCATTGGAGTGTTAGCTGGATGCAGGAGGGCAGCAAGTGTGCGGGTACTCAAGTGACAGTGGTGAGTGGGTAACTGGGGGACAGGAACTGGCCCTGTATTCATCCACCTGTGGAAAAGTTCCACCTACTCCAACAAAAAAAGCTGCCAAACTACAAAGACTGATTGAGAGACCCACAAACACCACAGGAGATGGACCTCATGGATCCTAAGGCATTCCCTGCAGACTGCAATAGGCTTTTCTGGCTGTCGTATTGTTTCAAGTGAAGAGGTTTTGGCCCTGGAACATGGAAGAAACAGCAGCTCATTGTGAACCAAAAGAAATTACATCCTCCAGGTCTCAGAAAGTCTGCTGTACCGATTTTGCATATATATTGTGAATTACTGGAGGGGGGCACGCTGGGCGGGGAGGCGGCTCGCTCGTCTCTTTCTGGCCATTGTTTATGCAGGTCTGACAGAATGAAGGAACAGTGGGTATCATTTCAATTTCTGATGTCAACATCAAATTACTTATTTAATTTCATGCCTGGCGAAGCATTGTATAGCTACATGCAGAAGCATTTCAGCTCATTTGTTATGCTGTGTTTTTGCCGCGATTGGCTTGCCTTCCAACTGACAGCTTTAATTACGACATGAATTTGATTGCACTGCTGAGGAATTAACATAATGCAACAAAGCATTTAAGCACCCAGCCTCAGATACTCACATACACAAACAAAACAAGCGCATGGGAAACGAGAGGCGGGGGTGGTCTGAAGATGCCCCCCCCCAATCATCAAATCCTGAGGCGTGCCATGTGAGCTTGCTGCCATTCATTAGACTGGAAAGGCTTGACGGGGAAAAAAATGGGATGTTATCCTTCAGAGCAGGATTTATTTTCTCCTGGAAGAACTTGGTGGACTTTTAATACACCCAAATACTATTATCCGTATAGCTATCTATTACCTATATGGCTCAGGGCCAACCTAAACATGACAGCGTGCCATGAGGACATGGCCGCCATTTTAAAGACCTTCCAAAATGCCACGAAGGCGATCAGGCCCGCACATTGAAACTATTTTCTTCCCAATGCCTTTTGAAGAGCCAAACGGCTGGGGGGTGGGGGGGCTGCGGCTGTAAATTATGGAGGAGAGGAACAAGAGCACTGCACTGTGGCCCCAATCAGGATAGGGCCCTTGCAGCATTTTTTTAAAAAATTAATGGTGTCGTCATTCTCATGGTGGCCATGTAAGGTTGTCTTCTTTGCAGCTCAATCATGCACATATTTACTCAGACATAACTTCCAGTGGGTTTGATATGGCTTACTCCCAACTAAGTGAGGATAGGTTTGTCTCCAAAATATCATCAATGCATTGGCCCACATTTCAGTCCAGCAATACATAGCAGCTGATGAGACCAAGAGTTGTGGTCACGCTGGTTCAGAAGTCATTTTTGTTTAATGTAAGCACAAACGAAAACAAATTGCTTCAAAGGAAGAAAAGCTGGCCTCCTCTGTTTACATAAATAATGCAAAAACAACAGATTTAAATATTTTTTTCTTATTTTGCATACAGTATTCTTCAGCCACCCATGAGGAAGGAAAAACAAATATGCAAGAAATTTAAAACTCTACCCTCTGACCGTTAAACACCCAACTGAGCCCATCCCCTGATTTCTTCTTCCATTCTATACTGCAGGCAATCAGATTAGATAACATTTTCCTTGGTGGACCAATCATCTGCCTTAGAAAAAGAAGTTTCACACATTGATGTGTGAACTCATGAGTCTGTCTTTCATATAAGGCATTCAGCTATTTCAGAGTAAATAAGACATGAGAGCAATTGTACCAGCAGTAGTTTGGATTGTGAGGTGTGTTTGTGTATAGTACTGCAGCTGCATGCATGTAGGTGTTTTTAAGAACATAAGAAAAACCAGTGTTGGATCAGGCCAATGGCCCATCCAGTCCAACACTCTGTCATACAGTGGCCAAAGATAACCATCAAGAGGTCCACCAGTAGGACCAGGACACTAGAAGCCCTTCCACTGTTGTCCCCCCCCCAAGCACCAAGAATACAGAGCCTCACTTGCCCCAGACCTAGAGTTCCTACCTATACCTTGTGGCTAATAGCCACTGATGGACCACTGCTCCATATGTTTATCCAATTCCCTCTTGAAGCCTTCCATGCTTACAACCACCACCACCTCCTGTGGCAGTGAATTCCATGTGTTAATCACTCTTTGAGTGAATAAGTACTTCCTATAATCTGTTCTAACCCAACTACTCAGCAATTTCATTGAGAGCCCATGAGTTCTTGTATTGTGAGAAAGGGAGAAAAGTACTTCTTTCTCTAACTGTTCTATCCTATGCATAATCTTGTAAACCTCTATCATGTCATCTCTCAGTTGTCATTTCTCCAAGCTAAAGAGCCCCAAACACTTTAACCTTTCTTCATAGGGAAAGTGTTCTAACCCTTTTATCATTCTAGTTGCCCTTTTCTACACTTTTTCCAATGCTATAATATCCTTTTTGAAGTGTGGTGACCAGAACTGTACACAGTACTCCAAATGAGGTTGCATCATTGATTTATACAGGGGCATTATGATACTGGATGATTTGTTTTCAGTTCCCTTCCTAATAATCCCCAGCATAGCATTGGCCTTTTATATTGCAGTCACATACTGTCTTGACATTGTCAGTGAGTTATCTACTATGACTCCAAGATCTCTCTCTTGGTCAATCTCTGCCAGTTCAGACCCATCGATGTGTATTTATAGTTAGGATTTTTGGCTCCAAAGTGCATCACTTTGCACTTGGCTACACTGAACCCCATTTGCCATGTTGATGCCCACTCACCCATCCTTAACTGTTCCCTTTGGAGTGCCTCACAATGCTCCCTGGTTTTCACCACCCTGAACAATTTCATGTCATCTGCAAATTTAGCCACTTCTCTGCTTACTCCCAACTCCAAATCATTAATGAACATTAAAAAGCATCGGAACCAGTACTGAGCCCTGCAGTACCCCACTGCTTACCACCATCCACTGAGAAAATTGGCTGTTTATACTCACTGTTTCCTATTAATTAGCCAGTTTTTGATCCACAAGAGGACTTGCCCTTTTATCCCATAACTATTGAGCTTATTTAGGAGTCTTTGATGAGGAACTTCATCAAAAGCTTTCTGGAAGTCAAGGTAAACAACATCTATCAGGTCTCCCTTGCCCACATGTTTGTTCACACCCTCAAAGAAACACTAACAGGTTAGTGAGACAAAGCTCTTCCCTTACAGAACCCATGCTGAGTCTGCCTCAATAGTTTATGTTCATCAATGTGCCTACTAATTCCTTCCTTAATAAGAGTTTCCACCAATTTACCCGGTATGGACGTCAGACTGACTGGCCTGTAATTTCCCGGATCTCCTCTGGAACCCATTTTAAAGATGGGAGTGACATTAGCTACCTTCCAATCCTCAGGAACGGAGGCAGAATCTTATAATGAAAGATTACATATTTTTGTCAGTACACAAGTTTTGGAGATCCACAAGTTCACATCTGAGTTCCTTCAGAACTCTTGGATGCATGTCATCTGGGCCTGGTGATTTATCATTTTTTAAGTTGTCTATCAGTCATAGGACCTCCTCTCTTGTCACCTCAATCTGATTCAGGTCTTTCAACACCCCTCCCAAAATCAGCAGTTCTGGAGTAGGCAAGCACTTCTCATCTTTCACAGTGAAGACAGAGGTAAAAAATGCATTCAGCTTCTCAGCCATTTCCCTACCATCCTTCAGTAATCCTTTTTTTTGTTGTTCAGTCGCACAGTCGATTCCGACTATTCGCGACCCCATGGACCAGATTACGCCAGGCCCTCCTGTCTTCCGCTGTCTGCTGAAGTGTGCTCAATTTCATGTTCGTTGCATCGATGACACTGTCTAACCATCTCATCCTTTGCCGTCCCCTTCTTCTTTGACCTTCAATCTTTCCCAGCATAAGGGTCTTCTCCAGTGAATGCTCCCTTCTCATTTGGTGGCCAAAGTATTTGAGCTTCAGCTTCAGGATCTGGCCTTCCAGGGAACAATCAGGGTTGATTTCTTTTAGGATTGACTGATTTGATCTCCTTGCATTCCAAGGGACCCTCAAGAGTCTTCTCCAGCACCATAGATCAAAAGAATCTATTCTTCGGCGCTCGGCCTTCCTTATAGTCCAACTCTCGCAGCCATACATTACTACGGGGAATACCATTGCTTTGACCATGCGGACTTTTGTTGGCAGGTAATGTCTCTGCTTTGTCTCTGCTTTTATCATGCTGTTTAGGTTTGCCATCGCTTTCCTCCCAAGGAGCAGGCGTCTTTAATTTCATGGCTGCAGTCACCATCTGCAGTGATCTGGGATCCTAGGAACGTGAAGTCTGTCACTACTTCTACGACTTCCCCTTCTATTTGCCAAGGAGTGATGGGGCCAGATGCTATGATCTTAGTTTTTTTGATGTTGAGTTTCAAGCCCACTTTTGCGCTCTCCGCTTTCACCCTGAGCAAGAGGCTCTTTAGGTCCTCTTCACTTTCTGCCATCAGAGTGGTATCGTCTGCATATCTGAGGTTATTGATCTTTCCCCCAGCAATCTTAACTCCAGCTTGTGATTCATCCAGGCCAGCATTTCGCATGATGTACTCTGCATATAAATTAAATAAGCAAGGTGACAATATACATCCTTGTCGTACTCCTTTTCCTATGCTAAACCAATCAGTTGTTCCATATCTGGTTCTAACTGTTGCTTCTTGACCCTTATACAGGTTTCTCAGGAGACATGTGATGGTCAGTACTCCAGTACTCCCATCTCTTTAAGAACCTGCCATAATTTATTGTGATCCACACAATCAAAGGCTTTAGCATAGTCAATGAAGCAGAAGTAGATGTTTTTCTGGTACTCTCTTGCTTTCTCCATAATCCAGCGAATGTTGGCAATTTGATCTCTAGTTCCTCTACCTCTTGAAACCCAGCTTGTACTTCTGGCAGTTCTCTATCCACGTACTGTTGTAGCCTAGCTTGTAGGATCTTGAGCATGACCTTGCTAGCGTGTGAAATGAGTGCAATTGTGCGATAGTTTGAACATTCCTTGACATTGCCCTTCTTTGGGATTGGAATGTACACTGACCTTTTCCAATCCTGTGGCCACTGTTGTGTTTTCCAAATTTGTTGGCAAATTGAGTGCAGCAGTTTAATATCATCATCTTTTAAGACTTTGAATAGCTCAGCTGGGATACCATCACCTCCACTTGCTTTGTTGTTAGTAATGCTTTCTAAGGCCCATTTAACTTTGCTTTCCAGGATGTCTGGCTCGAGGTCAGTGATTATACCTACCATCGTGGTTGTCAAGGACATTGAGGTCCTTCTTGTATAGTTCTTCTGTGTATTCTTGCCATCTTTTCCTAATCTCTTCTGCTTCTGTTAGGTCCCTACCGTTTTTGTCCTTTATCATGGCCAGCTTTGCATGGAACGTTCCCTTGATTTCTCCAATTTTCTTGAAGAGATCTCTAGTCCTTCCCAATCTATTGTTTTCCTCTATTACTTTGCATTGTTCATTCAGGAAAGCCTCCTTATCTCTCCTTGCTGTTCTCTGGAAATCTGCATTCAGTTGGGTAAATCTTTCCTTTTCACCATTGCCTTTAGCTCCTTTTACCCCTTTGTCTTTCAAGGGTCCCACTGCCTCCCTGGCTGGTTTCCTGCTACTAATATATTTGAAGAAAGTTTTATTGTTGCGTTTTATGTTTTGTGCAATATGCTCCTCATATTCCCTTTTTGCCTGCCTGATCACAGTCTTGCATTTTATTTGCCACAGCTGCTGTTCCCTTTTATCAGCCTCTCTGAGACTAACTTTCCACTGCTTAAAGGAATCCTTTTAGGCCCTTTTACAGCTTCCATTACTTTGTTTGCTAACCATGCAGGCCTTTTTCTATATCTATTTGTGCCTTTCCTAACCTGTGTGTGTGTGTACTGAGCTTCTAGGATTGTAGTTTTAAATAGTCTCCAAGGTTCCCCAATGGTTTTGACCCTTCCTATTGTCCTTTAAGTTTCCTCCTCACATGTCCCCTCATTTCAGAGAAGTTACCTCTTTTAAAGTTAAAAGTGCTTGTGTCAGTCTTTTGGGGCAACTCCCTATTTCTACAAAAGTTGAACTCAATAACATTTGGGCCACTGTTCCCAAGTGGTGCAATCACTTTTACATCTCTCACCAGGTCTTGGGCATTACTTAGGAGCAAATCCAGGATCGCCTCTCCCCTGGTAGGTTCTGCTCCACAGCACAGTCATTGAGAGTATCTAGAAACTCAATCTCTTTTTCCCCGACTTGAACACATATTGACCCAATCAACGTGTGGGTGGTTCAAATCACCTATTACAGTTATTTCATCTAGCCACTATCTTTAATTCATTCATCACTTTATAATCCTCCTCTATCTTTTGATCAGGTGGGTGATAAACTCCCAGTGTTAAACTTCCTTTCAGGCCCACTATTTCAACCCATAGCATTTCCAGAAGCAAATCCAATTCTCTTACCTCTCAGTCTTACTAGACTGTATACCCTCTCTGACAACCCTTCCCTCCCATCATTCTGATATACAGGGCTCTTTTTGTAGCAGGAACTCCTTTGCATATTAGGTGACACACCCCTAATGTAGCCAATCCTCCAAGAGCTTACAGTAGCCCCTGTAAGAAGAGCTCTTTAAGCTCTTGGAGGATTGGCTACATTAGGGGTATGTTGCCTAATATGCAAAGAAGTTCCTGCTACAAAAAGAGCCCTGCTGATATAATTTATAACCAGGAATCACCATATCCCACTGATTTTCCTCATCCCACCAAGTTTCTGAAATATCCACAATGTTTAATTCCCCCCCAACACCAAGCATTCCAACTCCCCAATTTTACCACAGAGACTTCTAGCATTTTTATATAAACATCTATAATTTCCCAGGCATGTTAAGCCTGCAACCTTCCTCCTGCTGCTTTGAGACCTTGCCAGGCAGTCCATATTGTTAGCCACAGTCTCAGTGGACAATTCTAATCCATTTCCTTGTCGAAAAGTAACAGCTACCCCTTCATCTCTTTGAGATGAGCCATCCCGAACAAGAGATTTTTCATCTCCTGTCAGCTTTTCCCAAATATTCAATTTAATAACTGCTCTGCCACCTTTTTGATTTTAAGCACCAGCAGCCTGGTTCCTTCTTGGGACAAGTGGAGACTGTCTCTTTTGTACAGTTCCCTCTTGTTCCAAAAAGCATCCCAGTGCCTAACAAACTTGAACTCTTCCTCCCTACACATCCACACATTGAGACTCCTGTCTGTCTGGTCCTGCGCATGGAATAGGTAGCACTTCTGGGAAGGCTACCTTGGAGGTCCTGGACTTGAGTTTCCTGCCTAGCAGCCTAAATTTTTCCTCCAGGACCTCATGACTGCATTTCCCCACATCATTGGTGCTAACATGTACCACGATCATTGGCTCCTCCCCAGCACTGTCTACCAGCCTATCTAGAACATGTGTAATGTACCTTCACACCATATGGTCAGTACACGGGTTTGCCACCCAGCTGTCTACCTGTCTAAGGATTGAATCACCAGCTACCAAGATCCACCCTCCCTCCCAGCCCAGGGATGGTTCCTTGGTGTGAAAGGATACCCGTTCACCAGCTGAAGAAGAGGTTCCTTCTGAGGGAACATTCCTCTTATCCTCAGTATGGTGCCCTGTTTCCCCTTGACCCTTATGCTCCCTGACAGCGGTGGGGCTGCCATATTCAGAGTGGGTCATCACAATGCTTTGCACACATATTCTGTATTTAGCAGCATGAATCCTCTTGGGATAGGGTTGCCAGGCCCCTGGTCCTGGTGGGGGTTTCCCCACTTTTGCAGGACCTTTTCCGCTGCTGGCCAGCTGGCCGGTGGGGAAACCCCACCCACAAATGCCCCCAAACATGATGTAATAACAGCACCCAGAAGTAACATCATCACGTTGCTTACGTTGAAGGCGTACACTCTAGTTTTGGGGCAAAACTCTATGGTAAAATTGGGCTCAAACCATAGAGTTTTGCCCAAAAAACTAGAGTGTCACCCCCTAATGTGGCAATGTGATGACAGCACTTCTGGGTGACATCATCATGGTGCATGCAAACCAGCAGCCAGGTAGGCAACCCTATCTTGGGAAGGGGGAAGCCATGGTGGCAACAGCTCCCCCAGTGTTTACAGAAAACTCAGGCTGCGTTCAGACGGCCAGTCAATCGCGCCATGAGCCCTCCTAAAATTTTATCCCGATTTTTTTAATCCAGCCTAGCACGACCAGACGCCCCCCCATGAAATAGCCTCACCGCACATTGTTCCCGCCGTGATTTGTCTACACGGCATCCACTGAGGATTTTAAAAAAAAAAGTTTTGTACATTCGCATAGGCAAGGCTGCGCCTCCTTGGAGAACTGAGGCGATCGCGGAGGGTTTTCAGCAAAGTCCCGGTCCTCCCCCTTGCCATTGCCATCATGATCAATGGAGGGACTATTTTGCAAGTTAAAACAGTCCTTCCCCCCTCCATCTCCCATCGCGGTAACATCTTGTCCCTAAAAGAAATAAGCATGAATATTACATTCCTCGTAGCACTTATCGCTGAATGCGTTTCCTCGTTAAAGCGCACATGAGGTTTCAATTTTTAAAAAATCGCGCTCCGTCGGCTCGGTCTGACATCAGACCGAGCCAACGGGAGCATCGCACGCTAATGGAGTGACCAGATGGAAGAAAGTCTGCAGTTGTTGCGCGGGTAAGCGAAAACCCTACATTGAAACTGCTGCTTTTTACATCAGGATTGGAGGCGCAGCAGAACGGGATGCCTATGGGACCGGAATATTTCCCAGATGTTTCTGTCTGGTCGTGCATTTTTGATCCGCAAGGGAGTCGTTCCTATGGCAGATCAAAAGATCCGTCTGAACACACCCTTAGATTCATTTCAGCAACCAGGAGAGTTCATCAAGACTGAGTAATGGATCCTGGCTGCAGCAAGCTACACACAGAAGCAGAGAACCAAATCATTTATCCAAGTAACTTTGTTAATAATTTAGTTCAGTGCAACTCTTTTACCGGAATAGGGAAAAAAAACACCCCTTGAATGGTTCAGTTTCACAATAAGGTAGCTTCATGCACTCAGATGTTTAACATGGAAGAACAAGTATTTTTCAAACTTTACACAAACCAGGTGTGTGCTGAGTGAGACCTTTGGACCCCTCAATATGGCCTAATCTGGCTGGCATAGGGTTGCCAGGCATGATCATTGCACTGGCAGGGGGATTTGGGGGGTTTGGTCTGGGTGTAGGCGGTGGTGTCCCCAACATGATGACATCACGTGGAAGTGATGTCATCATGTCAGTGATGTTGTGCAGCGACGGTCTGCTTTTTGGGCAAACTCTATGATTAAAATTGGGCTCAATCCCCGGCCGGACCATTCCTCCCTGTAACGCACCATGACATCGCCAGGAAGTGACGTCGGGCGACGCTCTGGCAATGGGGCTGAAAACTCGAGGGTCCCATCGAGTTTCCAGCCGCATTGCCAGAGTGTCACCCAGCGTCACCTCCTGGTGATGGCATCGTGCGGCACATCTTTCCATCCCCCGGGGATGGTCCTGCCAGGATATATCCATCCCCCGCCGGATTATGGTAAGTACTTGGGAAGCCTGCCACAACCCCAGGTATCACCAGTTTGTCCCCTTATTACCTTCTATAATGCCTTTTTAGAGAAGGTACCATTTTTCACAATCCCTTACATTCCACTGCTTTAGTCTAGGCCTAGGTGTAAAATTGGCAAAATGCAAACCCACCACCAATGCACAAATAAGCCTCATTATATTTTCTGTATTACTTTTGCTTCCTTTCCTTAACAATCTCTTTGCTTTCTGCTGATGGCTCTGCATTAAGCTAATGTTTTCGTGGAGTTTGCCACAATAATTCAAAGATCTCTTAACCGAGCAGTTAAAAACAGCCCTTTTTTTTAACGTTTAATTGTTTACTTCTTCTCCCAATGCACAGGGTTTTTCAATATTTCATTAGATCTAAATCCAATTGCCAGCAAGCCATTAGCAAATCCCCTTAATATTGTGAAATTTTTGAGATTTTTAACTGTGGTGCCCTGCAGGACAAGCAAGAGGGGGGAAACTCCATTATGCGCAACACAAAAATAAGTCAGGGGGAAAGGTTTGGGGGAGGGAGTTGAGCTGTCTTGAATTCCAAGTTGAAGGAAACAGAAGGAGCAGCCATCTTGCCTTAGAGCAAAATCTCAGCTGAATGAATTCTACTGCAGGCGAGATTTTGATAAGATGGAATTGGCAGCACTGCTCTGCTCTACATAAGGAGGGGAGGGCAGACAGCTTCGGCGTCTTTGGCGCCTGGAGGGCAGCCTTATCCAGGAAGCAGAAAACAAGTTGTCATTCCCCCAAAGCCAGTACAAGTGGAGATATACAGCAAGGGATGGGGGGACGGGTTGGGGAGATGGAAGAAAGCTTTACAGTACTCCATGTGTCCTCATCACTGTGGTGTCAAGTGACTGTTGGCTAATTAATTGGCCTTGATCTACCAGAGGGCAACTTTTCTGTTCATTAATTTATTTCAGGCACTCTTTGTGCAGTGTATTTGTGTGGCAGAAAGACCACAGGGCAGATCTTTGTTTGCTAAGAACCCTGACTCCTCCTCAAATTGAGGCTGGCAACCCACGGGAGAATAAACTAAGTTCAGTATTGGGACTGGAACATTCCAGGACTATATGTTGTCGAAGGCTTTCAAGGGCGCAGTTCATTAGCTGTTGTAGATTTTCTGGGTTGTCTGGCCGTGGTTTTGGCATTGTAGGACCTGACGTTTCGCCAGCAGCTGTGACTGGCATCCTCAGAGGTATAACACAGAAAGAGTACTCTCTGTGTCAAGGTGAAAAGAAAAATGGTAGGCAGGTAATTCATAACTACTTAGGGAGGTGGGGTAGACTGTTTCCAGTACTGTTTCTACTAGAGACTGGCTGAGCTTAGAGCTCTAGAACAAAAGCCCACCAGGACTCTGGAGGTAGCCAATGGGGAAGTAATGGTTCTGATAATGGCCTATTGTTGGTAGTTGTTTGGGAAGTAGGTGGAGTTGCATGCTATTTAACAGGGCCGTTGCCCTGGCAGTTTGTCTTTTGGCTTAGTCTTATTCTTGCTGAATCACAAATAAAGTAGAGCTGATCACTAGGCTTGGGGTCAGACTATCCATAGAACCCAGTATTTAATAGCCCTCATCAGCAAAATGATGCTACTTCTGGTATGACCGAAAGTGAAATCACATCATCAGCAACAACCTAGCAGTCAGCCAAAATTCTATGGTTAGTTGTGACTGAACACTACAATGTTGCTAGCAATGCAGTGAAATCACTTCTGGTCACACAGGAAGTGATGTCATCAGGGCTATTTTTGAGCAGGAATGCACGGGAACGGAGTTCCGGCTGGCTCCTGAGTTGGCCACACCCAGCAGGAACTCATTAGCATAATAGGCCACACCCAACAGCAGAAACTCATTAGGATTGGCTACATTTGGGGTGTGTGGCCTGACATGCAAAGAAGTTCCTGCTACAAAAAAGCCCTGGGTTTTGACAACAAAGAAGGTAAACAGAATAAGAAGCAAAAGGTGGGTGTGGCTGGATTACCACACTTCTGGTAACATGGGGGTGTGGCCTAATGTATAATGAGCTGTTGTGTCAGGGGTGTGGCCTAAATACTAACGAGTTTCTGCTGTTGGGTGTGGCCTATTATGCTAATGAGTTCCTGCTGGGCTTTTTCTACAAAAAAAGCCCTAGATGTCATCTAACAGGATGCTGCTTATCACTCCTCCATGTCTCCCATTTTTCTCTGACTGCCCAGATGAGTAGCAGCGGGAAGGTCCAGTGAAAACAGGAGGTCTCCCATTGTAGTGGGAGACCTGGCAACTCTGCTGAAGTTTGCTATGAGAACACTCTCCTATTTGCTATGAGAACACTCTTCTAATTTAGTAGGAGTTTTCCCACTGTTGGGCCACTCCCTTTTTTGAGTGAATGGGATATATTCAACTATGCAGTCCCTTGGCTAGAATGGCATTTCTGACTGCAAAAGAGGGGGTGGTGACTTCCACCGATTCTCCCTCCCACTGTAGATCCACACTGTGCTATGCCTGATAGTTTGCTAATCCCCCAGAACAAAATTTTAGGGGACCCAGGGGACTGCAGCAGGAGAAGTAAACTGAACAATCCTGCCTCACAAAGTCTGTGGATGGCTGAACACACACTGATGTCCCTGTGAAGTTACTTACTTTCATGTGGTACTTCTGAGACATGGAGTGGTGGGTGGTTAAAAAGAGCAGGCTGAGACTGAATCTGACAAAGATGGAGGTTCTGTGGCTGGGGGGGTGCTCAGGGTTGGGGCATAGACTACCCACTCTTGATGGGATGCCACTAGTGCCAGAGCAATCCATCAGGAGTTTGGGCATGATCCTGGATGCCTCCCTAACCAAGGAGGCCCAGGTCACGAATATTGCCAGGCAGGCATTCTTCCATCTATGCCAAGCTTGGCAATTAGCCCCTTTCCTGTCGCACCCTGGCCGAGCCATAGCAATCCATGCAGTGGTCACATCCAGGCTAGACTACTGTAACTCACTCTACACTGTCCTGCCCTTGAGACTGACCTGGAAGCTCCAACTGATCCAGAAGGCATTGTGCAAGTCCTGATAGGAACACCAAAGACAGCACGTATACAACCTGTGCTATGCCAGTTACAGTGGCTCCCAGTGGGTACCATGGCAGGTTCAAGGTTTTGGTGATTACCTTCAAGGCCTTGAGTGGTCTGGGACTTGTGTATCTTTAAGACCACCTCTTCTTGGTATGTCCCTGGGAGAGTATTTCACTCCACTGACAACCATCTCCTGATGATCCCTGGCCCTAAAGATATCTGGCTGTCCTCAACCAGAGCCAGGGCTTTTTTGCCCCTGGCTCCAACATGGTGGAACTCTCTGCCAAATACCAGAAGGGCCCTGCAGGGCTTAATGCAATTCCTCAGGACCTGTAAGGCAGAGATATTCCATTAGGCCTTTGGTTGAGGACAGCAATGGTTTCCATCATGGCTGGCACCCTTTTCTTCTACATTCTCACTTTAGCCCCCTCCTCGCCCTGCCCGTGAGATGGCAACACAGACCGGAGTGGGGTTTAGGATTAAATCAATGATGCTATTTTGAGATTACTAATAATATAGGAATGAATGATTTACTGATTTTAACAATCCCATGTTGATGCTTTTAACTTTGTTGTATGTTACCCAGCCTGGGCAATTCACAGATCTAACATATAAATAAATAAACAAACAAATGTTGTGACAGGCTAGTCACACACACACCCCCGCTCCTCCAATAATAAATTTGGTTTGTCCAAGCTTTTTTTTTGGATCATTCTCAAAGAAAGCTTATGCCTTTAGCAGAAACGACCATAAGAACAGGGTCCTACAATACCATTCCCGAATTAAGCCTGTGTTATGATACGACTCCTGTCCATGGGCTCAGCTCATGCAGGACAAGGATTTCTGAACTAGGAAAGCTGACATTTTGAAATTCTGCCTGCTGTGCCATTTTAAAAATTTGCTACCATCCCTGATCCAAAGTAGGCATGCTGCAATTTCTCTTTACACAAACACAACCCACCGATGAACATCTTGCTTCAACGCCTTGGATTACTTACAGATAAAAGCTCCTGATCAGACCACCTCAACATTCTGGGCAACATTAATCTCAAGCATAGTACAGCAGCTTTGCTCCTTCACAGTAGCCATGCAGCATCACATTTACCCACCCAGGGCAGAGAATTCTTAGCCCCAGCCCCAATTTCCTGCCCCCAAGAAAAAGAGAAAAGAAAGAAAAAAATGGCTACCAAATAGTTACACTCTAGAAATTTCTAGGACACCCAGAGGATCGCCCAGAAGTGACATCATTTCCCCAAGCCCTCCCTCCCTAGGCACCGCTCCCCAAATTGCATGACATTGTTCATACAGGGGTATTCAGACAGATCTGTGTAGAATTCGAAGAATGCATCTGAATGCAAGTGTTGGGGAACTCCAGTAACTATCTATGCTACGGGGTTAGGTCACTGTAGGTTGTGGCTCCCTTTGTCAAGTCCAAGAGCAAAGTCTCCATAGCTTCTGTACAAGGCGTGCTTATCCTCCAGATTCATGGTTTGGTCATTAATTGGACAAACTTGTGCAATGTGAAATGTGGAATCACTTGCAGTACTACTGTTTTTATACACTGCTGAACCAGATGATACATATTATGTACGCTAGCCTGATCTTGTCGGATCTTGGAAGCTAAGCAGGGCTGGCCCTGGTTAGCACTTGGGTGGGAGACCACCAAGGGAGTCCTCAGTTGCTCCGCAGAGGCAGGCAATGGCAAACCACCTCTGAACGTCTCTTGCCTTTGAAAACCCGTTGGGTTGGTTGCTACTTGACAACACTTTCCACCATCCTTGTACACATAATGTAGATATAATGCTGATTTGTTCTTACATGTTGAGGGGGAAATTCAGGAGAAGGGGGTGGAAATGAAGATGGCGTGAAAGTAAAGAATCGTGGGCCCACTTCAGACAAAGTAAAACCAAAATCAAAACATGGATCTGGCCGATGTAACAGAATGGATGAGCAATTCAAAACCACCTCCAGTCTAGCTTGACCTAAACACACCAGCAAACACTCATTTCAAAACCCTGGGAAACAACCTCCCAACCATATTATTCGCAGATTTCAATTTGACATTGTCTGACTGCAGCTGACTTTGGGAACTGTTTTGGTAAAGTACGTTGACTCACTACAGCAGTTATATAAATATGCCAAGGGCTTTGGAGCCTATGTAGGCCCATGGTTAATCCAGGCCTCGAGTCTGTATGTTAAAACCCTTCCATTAGGCATTAACATTTGCTCTGCTGTGAAAGCCTAAAGGTTGGAATTTTTAAGATGCTAAAGGGGTTGATGTGGGCAGATTAATGGATCCCAAAACGAATGAGAATGTTGTGGCTTTCATCCCTTCTCAGATAAAATTATAAACTAGGCCAGACAGAGAAAAAGGAAAAGAGAGACTAGCAAGTGGATTTATTAGGTTTTCTTATGATCTCCTGTCACCAAAAGCTGATTCAACTTTGGGATGAACTGATTTCCCCCATTCTCTTCCTTTATTGTTCCCAAATTTCTCTCTGAAATTACAATTCAAATGTAACTAGGAGAACTTCTAAAATCAGTCGTGGAACTGGAAGCATATTCAGCTTGCCACACTGTTCAGTTCCTTCCATTTGTGTAAATATTTTTCACATCTATGTTCTTAACGTGGACACGTGCATCGAAAACACACTGCAAAAAACAAACAGACCCACAACTCCATTTGTATAGTTGGTTCAAGAATCTTGCTGCATGGTGTTTTGACTAGAGCACACAAATGAGTTGCATGCATTTCTTCAAGTTCTACACAAATCCATCTTAATAGCCCTGTATGAACAATCAACTAAACAGTGCTGGTGGATGAGACCAGTGATCCATCCAGTTCAGCATCCCATCTCACAGTGGCCAACCAATTCTTCTAGATGGCCAGCAAGAGGGAGGAGCAGATTGGATTTATATTCCCCCCTTCACAACCCAAAGGAGTCTCAGAGAGGTTTACAATCTACTTTCCCTTCCCCTCCCCACAACAGATAGCCTGTGACGTAGGTGGGGCTCTATTGAGGTCACACCGGCAACTGCATGTGGAGGAGTGGGGAATCAAACCCAGTTCTCTCAGATTAGAGTCCGTGCTCCTAACCACTACACCGAACTGGCCAATGCCTTCCCCTGATGTTGCCTCCTGGCTCTGGGATTCAGAAGTTTATGGCCTAGGTATGTGGAGGTTTCCTTTAGTCACCATGGCTAGTAGACACTAATAGAGCTGTCCTCCATGAATCTGTCTAATCCCCCTTTAAAGCTTGTCAGTGTACAGATATATCTATTGGTAATATAGATGAGGAAAACAAAGAGAGGGAATTATAGCTAATAAATCCATGCAGCCCTCCTGTGCCTTACCACTGATACTACTGCCCCTAACTAGGACCCTCAGGAGATAATCCTTCTTATATCTTAAATGCTGGCTCTCATTGAAAACCCTGTGGCAAGTCATGCATAGGCCTTCTTGAACTCTCTCAAGATTAATTCCTCTCATGAAAGTTCAGCCACCATTTTGGTTGCTGTGGAAGCAGGCAACCAGTAAGATTGACAAATCCAGTTTGGGGAATATCTGGAGAATTTGGGGGTGGAGTTTGGGAAGGAGAGGGACTTCAGTGGAGTATGATGCCATAGAGTCCACCTTCCAAAGTGGCCATTTTCTTGAGATGAACTGATCTATGTCATTGGGAGATCTCTAGCCACCACTTGGAGGTTGGTGAAACTGTAACAACCAGACATGGCTGAACAGTCATGAGAAGAAGTAGTCTCACAAGAGTTCATAAATGGATATGCATAGCTTGTTGCACTAAGATCCCTCGTGCGAGAGGATTATTTCCTCTAGCTCCTGGATAGGAATGGCAGGCAGCTGGCTGGTTGGTGGAAATGGGCAGGACAAGAAGTTGCAGCCTCCCCAACCTGCCTCAACTTACTTCGTTACAGAATGAGCCCTGACTACGCCTATGCAGTGCTCAACACAAACTTTGTTAAGTTAAAGATGGAGCAATATTTCCACCGTAGGAACAAGTCTGGGTAACTCAAAACTCCAACATCTAGGGAGAAGTTCCAATGACAGTTTTGGAGGGCTTGCCTAATCTAAATGGGGGAGATTGGACAGATGGTGGCCCATTGGCAGAGCATCCACTTTGCTGACAGAAGATCCCAGGTTCAATCATTTCCAGTTAAAAGTATCAGGTAGTGGGTAATGTGAAAGACCTCCATCTGAGACCCTGTAGAGCTGCTGCCAGGCAGAACAGACAAAACTGACCTTGATACACCAATGGGCTGACTCACTAGTATGCAGTTGCATGCATTCATATGTATGGTTCTAATATATGTTTGTATGTCTCAGACTGTTTCCTAATGGTTGTTGTTGCTGTTGTTGTTCAGTCACACAGTCGAATTCGACTCTTTGTGACCACATCACGCCAGGCCCTCCTGTCCTTCGTCATCCTCCAGAGTTTGCTCAGCTTCATGTTCGTTGCATCAATAACACTGTCTAACCATCTCATCCTTTGTTGTCTACTTCTTCTTTTACCTTCAATCTTTCCCAGCATCAGGGTCTTCTCCAGAGAATGCTCCCTTCTCATTTGGTGGCCAAAGTGTTTGAGCTTCAGCTTCAGTATCTGGCCTTCCAGGGAACAGTCAGGGTTAATTTCTTTTAGGATTGACTGATTTGATCTCCTTGCAGTCCAAGGGACTCTCAAGAGTCTTCTCCAGCAACATAATTCAAAAGCATCTATTCTTCGGTGTGCGGCCTTCCTTACGGTCCAACTCTCGCAGCCATACATTACTATTGGGAATACCATTGCTTTGACCGTACAGACTTTTGTTGGCAGGGTGACATCTCTACTTTTTACTATGCTGTCTAGGTTTGCCATAGCTTTCCTCCCAAGGACCAAGCGTCTTTTAATTTCATTGCTGCAGCAGTCACTGTCTGCAGTGATCTTGGATCCCAGGAACGTGAAATCTGTCACTGCTTCCATGACTTCCCCTTCTATTTGCCAAGGAGTGATGAGGCCAGATGCCATGACCTTAGTTTTTTTTTATGTTGAGTTTCAAGCCAACTTTTGCACTCTCCTCTTTGACCCTTGGCAAGAGGCTCTTGAGGTCCTCTTCACTTTCTGCTGTTAGAGTGGTATCGTCTGCATAGCTGAGGTTGTTGATGTTTTCCCCAGCAATCTTAATTCCGGCTTGTGATTCATCTAGGCCAGCATTTCGCATGATGTACTCTGCATATAAATTAAATTAGCAGGGTGACAATTAACATCCTTGTCGTACTCCTTTTCCTATGCTAAACCAATCCATTGTTCCCTATCCGGTTCTAACTGTCACTTCTTGACCTTTATATAGGTTTCTCAGGAGATATGTGAGGTGGTCTGGTACTCCCATCTCTTTAAGGACTTGCCACAGTTTGTTATGATCCACACAATCAAAGGCTTTAGCATAGTCAATGAAGCAGAAGTAGATGTTTTTCTGGTACTCCCTTGCTTTCTCCATAATCCAGCAAATACTGGCAAATTAATCTCTAGTTCCTCTACCTCTTTGAAACACAGCCTGTACTTCTGGCAGTTCTCTATCCATGTACTGTAGGATCTTGTAGCTTGTAGGATCTTGAGTATGACCTTGCTAGTGTGTGAAATGAGTGCAATTGTGTGATACTTTGAACATTCCTTGGCATTGCCCTTCTTTGGGATTGGAATGTAAACTGACCTTTTCCAACCCTGTGGCCACTGTTGCATTTTCCAAATTTGCTGGCATATTGAGTGCAGCAGTTTAATAGCATCATCTTTTAAGACTTTGAATAGCTCAGCTGGGATACCATCACCTCCACTAGCTTTGTTGTTAGTAATGCTTTCTAAGGCCCATTTGACTTTGCACTCCAGGATGTCTGGCTTGAGGTCAGTGATCATACTGTCGTGGTTGTCAAGGACATTGAGGTCCTTCCTGTATAGTTCTTCTGTGTATTCTTGCCATCTCTTTCTAATCTCTTCTGCTTCTGTTAGGTCCCTATCGTTTTCATCCTTTATCATGGCCAGCTTTGCAAAGAACATTCCATTGATTTCTCTAATTTTCTTGAAGAGATCTCTAGTTCTTCCCATTCTATTGTTTTCCTCTATTACTTTGCATTGTTCATTTAGGAAGTCCTCCTTATCTCTCCTTGTTGTTCTCTGGAAATCTGCATTCAGTTGGGTAAATCTTTCCTTTTCACCTTTGCCTTTCGCTTTCCTTCTGTCCTCTGCAATTTGCAATGAGTAGCCCATGATCTGAGTCACAGTCAGCTCCAGGTCTTGTTTTTACTGACTGCATAGAACTTCTCCATCTTTGACTGCAAATGATATAATCAATCTGATTTCGGTGTTGCCCATCTAGTGATGTCCATGTGTAGAGTCACCTCTTAGGTTGTTGGAAGAGTGTGTTCACTGTGACCAGTGTGTTCTCTTGACAAAATTCTGTTAGCCTTTGCCCGGCTTCATTTTTTCTCCAAGGCCAGCTTGTCCATTATTCTGGTTACCTTTTGACTTCCGACTTTAGCATTCCAGTCCCCTATGATGATAAGGACATCTTTTTTTGTGTTAGTTCTAGGAGGTTTGATGTTGTAGGTCTTCATAGAACCAGTCCACTTCAGTCTCTTCTGTGTCAGTAGTTGGGGCCCAGACTTGGATTACTGTGATGTTGAATGGTTTGCCTTGGATTTCGACAGAGATCATTCTGTCATTTTTGAGATTGTATCCTGGAGATTACTGCCTTTCTCACTCTCTTATTGACTATAAAGGCCACACAATTTTTTTTACAGGATTCTTGGCCACAGTAGTAGATATAATGGTCTTCTGAGTTAAATTCTTCTGTTTCTTTACAGTCTCTTCGTCCCTTGTGTCTTTTTATACAGAAATTAACAGCTAGCTATAGCCTGGGATTATCACCCAGTGACAATTTACGAATTTTCATTTTGTTTTTCAAAACCATGTTTCAAGATGGAACGGTTATTAGTTGAAAGTAAAGCTTGCTGGAGAAATCAACCCTTTACAAAGCTACTCTCTCTTTCTGCATTAGACTGAAGTGTAGAACATTATTTTCTTTTAATAAATGAAAGAATCTGTCAAAGCGCTGGAAGCCACCACAAGCTTGGCTAGCAAGATGTTTATCTCATCACGCACACTAGTTATATCCTTAGCCAAAGCTGCAGTTCTCACTAGAGTGTGAGTCTTCGTACTTAAATTTCTGCTTTGTTAGCAAAGCCCGTGAAGGGTTGTTATTACCAGAGATCTCGCCAAGCATGGCAGGAGCTCAGGTTTTCCTTGGTGGGTATGGATTACAATCATCTGCATGCACACACACACACCCCAAGGTCTCTGATCTTGTGATTTCTAACACGAGTCTCCAATGTGCAAATGTTTCCAAACCCTTGCTGCGACCAATGCCAAGCCAAAATAACTTCTATTTTGACTGAAAAATGCACGACTTTCCAAGTTTAGCTTGGGTACATCTTAAAAAATAAAACTATCTGTTTGCCGAACAAAGTGTGTGGCCCTCATGACTTCATATGTGGGGATGCCAGTTGGCTGTAACATTAGTGGAATTCTATCCACTTGGCCGATGGATAGAATTAGAGGATGCAAAACCAAAGACATTCCCCAAGGAGATGGTTTTGTGATTAGTGCAAATTTGTGTGCTGTCCAAACCCAAACATGCACACTAAGGCATCTCGAGAGAACTCATTTTACTTACATATTTGCTCATTTCATGTGAGCTACAGCATGTTGTCAGTCCTTCCTCTGTCAGTTGCATACAGGACACCAGAGGTAGTATGAAAGAATTCTCAGACTGTGTGCCCCCTCATGGAGAACCCCCCTCCCAGCCTCCCCAACAAAGCCTGGACTAAGAACAGCTTCAGTATCTGATCATGTACATAGGTGGACGGATGGACAGGACAGACAAAAGGAAATACTTCTTTATCAGGATGAACAAAAACCCCACTTCTTTACATTGAAAGTAATTAAAATGTGGAATCTGCTGCCAGCAGAAGTCGTGATGGCCACAGGAATAAACAGCTTTAAAAGGGGATTAGACAGATTCACGGAGGATTAGGTCTATAATAATAATAATAATAATAATATACTTCATTGTCATTGTACATAGTACAACGAAATTAAAAGTGCAAACAGTGGCTACTAGCCATGGTGACTGAGGAGAACCTCCACCTTCAGAGGCACTAAACCTCTGAATTCCAATTTCAGGAGGCAACATCAGGAGAGGGTCTTGGCCTCCATGCCCTGTTGCTGGCTCTCCAGAGGAAGTGGTTGGCCACTGTGCGAGACAGGATGCTGGACTAGATGGACCGCTGGTCTGATCCAGCAGGGCTCCTTTTATGTTCTTAGGTGCTGTCAAGTCATAACTGACCTATGATGACCCCAGCAAGAGGCTTTCAAGGCAAGCAAGAAGCAGAGGTAGTTTGCCATTGTCTCCCATCCGAGCGCCAACCCTGCTTGGATTCTGAGGTCTGATGAGACTGGGCTATACCATACCATTCCACATCCCAACCTCTAACCAGAAGTTTAATTAAGAATTCTTAGCAAGGTTCAATGCACTCAACTTCTTTCCAGTCTAGAAAATGGGCTCTTGCAAACAACAGTTAAGGCAACGCAATTCAAGATGCGGTTTCCAGAAGTGCACTTACGTCACTCAGTCTCTCTCGAGAGCTGCTCCGATGGAACCCTTTCGATTCTCCACTCACGCTTTCGCTGTCACTGTCTCGGCAGCTGTTCTGGCCTGGCTTAAGCTGTGTAACAAGAGGGAAACAAAAGCCACAAAATTAAGGTCTGCATCGTACCTCAGATATTTTCAGCTTAATGGATCCATTCAGATGTGTAAAATGAGATTTTTTTAAAAAAGTTTTGACGCTATCTAGCCCCTTGGCATGTATCCCATGTTCTTTCGCATAAAGCTTCAAAGCCAGCATGGGCCAAAAGGACAGCCTTCCCTTTTGGATATGGCCATGTCTAATTAGTTCTGGGTCAAAACGGCTTCCTATCCTCACCATACTGTTCTGTGTGGGAGGAGAACACAGGTGACGTGTTCATCTCGCTTACCAGAAGTTGCAATAATGGTTCCTTTTACTTTGGGGGCCATTTTTTTCTGGCCTCCCTTTAGGGATGCCAGCCTCCAGGTGGGCTGTGGAGCTCCCGTGGAATTACAGGTCATCTCCAGACAACAGAGATCAGCTCGCCTGAGGAAATGGATGCTCTAGAGTACGGGTGTCAAACATGCGGCCCGGGGGCTAGATCAGGCCCCCGGAGGGCTTCTATCAGGCCCGCAGTGGAACTGCCTGTCTTCTGCTTCTTCTTCCAGTTCTACTGCTGCTGCGTCATCGTAGGTTTGCATCTTACAGATACACACCTGAACAGCATACTCAAGATTGCAACAGCACATACATTTTGATGCAATAATTCAGAGCAAGAGGTGTCAGTTATCAGACATTGTTAAATAAACAAAATATTGCAGGAGTGCTAATGTTTAAAGCATGTTTTTATTTTAAGTAAAAAAAAACACCTTTGTGTTTGTGTCCTTTATAAAGTTTATATCTCCGCTACCTGGCATTACATTTATGACTCACATGGCCCGGCCTAGCAAGGTCTCATTTATGTCAGATCCAGCGCTCATAACAAATGAGTTCGACACCCCTGCTCTAGAGGGTGGACTCTGTGGCATTTTACCCCACTGAGGTCCTCATCCTTCCCAAGCTCCACTCCCAAATCTTCAGGAGTTTTTCAACTTGGATCAGGCAACCCTACCCCCTATCCCCCACCAGTGGCCAGAGGGGACCTGGCAACCCTACCTCACTTAGTAGTAGAGGAAAAGAAATATGGCATCCAGGAGCAATTGGATTGCCACCACCAATAAGGCTACACAAATAGGTGGAGGACTTGGCATAAATGGCTAGTAGAAGTTTCATGAAATCTTTGGACCAGCCACCCCCCATTTCAAGTGTTTAAAAGTTCTGAACAGAGCAGAATGGATCTTGCTTAGGAGTAAATATGCATTGGCTGCAAACCAAAGTCCCAGTCACTTGAGAGTAAAACTCACTGAACACCATGGGGCTTACTCTCAAGTAACTATGTATTGATTCAGGCTGTAAATCTTTAATGTCTTCCTTAATGCCATAAAACATCCACTAAAGTCTCCCCTCTGAACTGTTAAGCGTTCTTGAGGACGACTTTGAATCTCTCATCCCTGCAGCTTTCACCCCCAAACTGTCAGTTTAATCTTGTTCCTCCCAAGTGTAAGTCGAACCCATCTTTATAGTTGGGCCATTTTCTGTTTCCTCGCTCCAAATTTCCCCCTATAAAATGCATGCATTTCCCCCCCAACGTTATTGGCGCATTACTAAATCAGCATTATGCACACAGGACATATAAATTACAACTGCATCTCAAAACTGTTCATCATGGAACTGCAATACAGATGCATTTACAAAACTAACAGGCAAAAGCAAAGAAATGATTGGCCAAAAAAAAGGTACAGAAATATAACAAGGAATGAAATAGAGAACATTTGGACCTCACACCTAAGTGTATCTCACACAAAGAGATTTTTTGAAATGGGAGTTCATTCAATGACTGACCTTCTCAAATGGTACAGTTATGTGGTAGACGGCTGTGCTCGTTCCATCCTAAAGATCTGAATCGCTTCCAAGAGTCCAAGTGAAGGTCATTGAGGGTACCATAAAACACTAATTCCGTGGGGTGTGGGGTGGGGTGGATAAACCTTTTAGACATTTTATCCAAGATACTTACTCTAAGAAATCCGCTTCGGGTTGTACAGATTCCTGCTTTCAGCAGTGAAACTGAAATGCCAGAAGCTTCCATGTGTAAAACAATATTAAACTGAAAAAAGAATTCAGTAGTGTGCCAATATTTAAACTTATGCAGGGATAAACATAAGTGGTACCCCTTTGTCCACAGTTCATCTGTTTTAGCCAATGATAGGCTGCGTTCAGACGGCCAGTCAATCGCGCCATGAGCCCTCCTAAAATTTTATCCCGATTTTTTTAATCCAGCCTAGCACAACCAGACGCCCCCCCATGAAATAGCCTCACCGCGCGTTGTTCCCACCATGATTTGTCTACACGGCATCCACCGAGGATTTTTTTAAAAAAAGTTTTGTACATTCGCATAGGCAAGGCTGCGCCTCCTTGGAGAACTGAGGCGATCGCGGAGGGTTTTCAGCAAAGTCCCGGTCCTCCCCCTTGCCATCATGATCAATGGAGGGACTATTTTGCAAGTTAGAACAGTCCTTCCCCCCTCCATCTCCCATCGCGGTAACATCTTGTCCCTAAAAGAAATAAGCATGAATATTACATTCCTCGTAGCGCTTATCGCTGAATGCGTCTCCTCGTTAAAGCGCACATGGGGTTTCAATTTTTTAAAAATCGCGCCCCGTCGGCTCGGTCTGACGTCAGACCGAGCCGACGGGAGCATCGCACGCTAATGGAGTGACCAGACGGAAGAAAGTCTGCAGTTGTTGCGTGGGTAAGCGAAAACCCTACATTGAAACTGCTACTTTTTAAATCAGGATTGGAGGCGCAGCAGAATGGGATGCCTATGGGACCGGAATATTTCGCAGATGTTTCTGTCTGGTCATGCATTTTTGATCCGCAAGGGAGTCGTTCCTATGGCAGATCAAAAGATCCGTCTGAACACACCCATACAAAGGCTATGGATTCTGTGGTGATATGTTGCCTCCCCTCCTCTCTTTGCACACATCTAGACATCACCCCAAACCACAGTTAAGACTAACTGTGGTTAATAAACCAATTTAACATTACCTGACTTGATGGACCCTAACCAGCATCATTAGTGGAATGGATGGCATTCAGACAATCACGCCAATTGTAATTAGTTTAATTCTACCATGGCTTCATGCTATGTCCGAACTTAGCCTATGCCGCAAACTGTGGACTGCTCATGGGCCAGATTTTCTTCCTGACTGGATTTTCCCCCCTGTGCCATTCCTTTACTGGGCTGGAATTTCACTCTGAGGTGTATCTCATTCCTCCTCAGTTCCAGTTCTAAGGGAAACACTCAAACTTGACTGCAGAATGCAGTGGAGCAAAGTGGTGAGGGGAATTATATTAGGACAGGGGTCCCTGACCTTTCTGAGTCTGTGGTCACCTTTGGAATTCTGATACAGTGTGGTGGGCACAGCCACAAAATAGCTGCACAAAATGGCTGTCACAGGAGGCGGAGCTAGCTGTACAGTGGCTGCTGCAGATTACCTTCAACCATACACCCTTGTGCTGTAGTGGCAGATGCTGCTGAAGAAACATTCTAAAAAATCTGAACAGCCAGTCAGATCTCCACTGGCCAATCAGAAGCCTTACTGGGCAGAAGCCCCACTTGACCCCATCCACTTAAAAACCCTTGGTAGGCACTAGGAAAGATGCCAGCAGGCATCATGGTGCCCATGGTCATCACATTGGGGACCCCTGTACTAGGGTCTGGGAGACTTGGGTTTAAATCCTCCATGCTGTCATTTATTTATTTACTCTAAACATTTGTACTCCATCTTTCTCCAAGGACTTGAAGCCACTTATAAAAGCCACAAAAGGCTGCAACAGAGATTTTAAAAATATAAAAGCCACAACGTTAAACACCACAGTCAACTGTATCAAGCTACGGATCCAAATGTATAGGCGGTAAACTTCATAACCCCAAGCATCCTGACAATATCAGCCAGGGAAATCAATCTCTCCCCACAACAGGCACCTCGTGAGGTAGGTGGGGCTGAGAGAGTTCTGAGAGAACTGTGACTGGCCCAAGGTCACTCAATATGGTTCATGTGGAAGAGGAGTGGGGAATCAAACCCGGTTCTCCAGATTAGAGTCCATTGTTCCCAACCACTAACCACACTGGCTCCAGCAATGTGCAATTGGATCTACCTGATCCAAAAATATACCTGCAAAACACCTTATCAGTATTTTTCGAGTGTATTTCGGCATCCCAAATGTATCCAGGATTTTTTGGGAAAACCGAGAAAAAAATCCCCTCAAAATCCCAGATATATTTGAGAATTAATGGCAAACCCTGAAAAACAGCTGAGGGGATGGAGCACATTGCTCCCGCTGCTCAGCTGTTTTCAAGCTTTCTTCTGCAGTCCCTTTAAATACAGGGTGTTTAAAGTGACTGCAGAAGACAGCCTACAAAACAGTCGAGCTGGGGAGGGAGGACCACTGGCCCCCCTGTTGTCAGACTCTTGTGCAAATTTCAGTCTCAATAGCACTCTCTTTTCAGTGATTTGTTTATTGAGATATAAAGATGCTACAAGCTAAGACATTCTTGTGTCAGAACTGCTGAAACAGGCACCAAGAGAGTTATACCCCATTCAAACAGTTCCCCCCAAAGCTCAGCCAATCACACAATTCATTCAGCCCACCAAAATGAGCAAACATTCACATCCCCCCCACACCTGTGAACCTACAATCCTTACCTAAGACAGGCTAGCAAGCACAGACAGACACCAAGGTCATTCAGTCTCTTCCCATCACATGGGAAGCACCCTTAGAAAAACAGTTACCAAGCAACAAAGAGAAGCAGGCACACAGAGTCATACAATTCCCCCCCCCAGCATCCCAAATACAGAACAGTTCGGGAAAATGAAGACAGAACACAAGATCCCATGGCAAATAAGGCCCCGAGTTTGACACCCAGCTCATCTGGGGTTCGTTTGGGCAGTGCAGTTTAAACTGGGCTGTCCAAAAGAGCCTGCAAAGGGAGAACTCTCCCCATGGGTCAGCCCAGTTTAAACCCCACTGCCCAAAAGAGCCCACAAAGCAGCTGATTCCATGGGGAGAGCTCTTCCTGTAGCTCAGTTGGGGCTCTCTTGGGCAGTGCAGTTTAAGCCAGGCTGTCCAAAAGAGCCCACAAACAACTTATCCCTCAGGGAGAACTCTCCCTACGGCTCAGCTGGGGAGATTTTTTGGTTCAGGTTTATTGTACCCCTCCCCCAAATTTGGGACTTCTGAAAAATCCTGGATCCAAATACTTTACCAGTATGGAGATCTGGGTTTTTTTGAGGGGGGAATCCTGAATTTTTTTCGGATCTAATAGACCCAAACCTAAAAACACAGTGGAAAAAAATTGTACATCCCTAGGTGGCTCTACAACCTAAATTCGGCATGGGGGCCGGATAGACAGACAGACAGACAGACAGACAGACAGACAGACAGCTGCCCTGTGTTAACAAAATTTATAGCATTCTCTAACTATTGCTGGTACTTCTCAGTTTTCTTCCCCCAGACTGCATGGTCAATAGGTCCCTCAGCCATTAGGGATCTGATCTCATTACATTGTTAACCGGCTTTAATACCCAGCCAGGAAATTTTTGATCATGTTTTCCACCGCTTTCTACTGAAGACCTAAAATCCCAGCACCATCAGCCCTCCCCGTGGTTCGGCAGAGACTGGGCATATTCTCGCTGCAAAACCTTCAGTCATTATTCAGTGGGCTCTGCCTAGCTCTCTTTTATACCCATCCCCCTGAATGGTAGTTCCAGCTGGTTTGAGGGAGACTGGAGCATCGCAGCAGGGGTCGTTTCTCTACATGCAATTTACACAAAACTTAGAGAGATCGTGCTAAGACATCCGAGCATAGGAGCTCCAGAGGAACAAAGTGAATCACAGAGATGGTGGAACAAGCTCAGATATAACTGAGCTGCAATTTAGCTGTCTACTTTCCCAAATAAATCTTCTCCCACTGCCCCCCACGCCAGCTGCTGGAGGGTTTGTTCTGCTTTAAAAAGATAATATATTGTAGTTTAAAACAAACAGGGAAAACTGCACTGACAAGGTTGTGGCCTTCTAAACAATGCCTATGTAGCATAGATTAGCACAGCAGCACAAGCTCAGTGAGACAACCGTGAAAAGCCACTGAATTGAAGCGATAACTACCTCTTCATTGGAGCCTACCACACAGGGCTGTGGCAAGTGTAAATGAAACAAACTCATATTTCCCAGGTGGGACTTTGTTATGTTGTGAGAACAGCATAAACTGGCTGAAACACCTCTGTGCTTAACCAGGAACCAGCTTTTCACCAATTTAAAAAATATATATCCTCAGAAGTCCAAAAATGTCATCCCTTGGGCTTCAGCTCCCTTCCCAGAATCTCTACCAATATCAGGGGCCAATTAGACATTACGTTTTTAAATGAGTTGGGTTCTCCCATCCTGACTTGTGTACCCTTTAGTCAGACAGCAGCTGTTGAGATTCGCCCCCTTAGCATCACAGAGGCCCAATTTGGATTGGAACCATGGAGCATGGGGCGAATGGGCTTCATTTTCATGATGTCACATCTGAGTACCACTCTAGGAAGGTCCCCTAATCTCTAGGGTAAAGACCATAAAAACATGGAGACCATTTTTCCCTGCTCCTCAATTTCTTGAGGGTGGGGAACTAGGGCCAAAGAAAATCTAAAGGAAAATTTAAGCCACAAAAATCTTGCATTATCTCTCTGGTCACATAAGGGACCTTGCAAACTAGATTTCCTTCTCAGGACATTTCCTTTTTGGTGCAGGTCTCACAATGTAAGGAAAACATGTATCAGGAAGTAACTTCCAGGTGGGGCCTAGACATCTCCCAGAATTGCAACTAATCTCCAGACTACATAGATCAGTTCCCTTGGAAGAAATGGCAGATTCAGAGGGCAGGATCTATAGCATCATATCCTTACTGAACTTTCTCCTCCTCCCCAAACTCTGCCTTCCCTAGACTCCACCCCCAAATCTCCCAGAATATTCCAGCCAGAAGTTGGCAACCCTAGGATGGAAAAATGAGATATGAGATGGAGCCTTTTCCTCCTCCATCCACCTAATTAAGTTTTAAAGGGGGGTATTCTTCTGATACCTCTTTGAAACAGAGAGTACTGGGAACCTGCAAAAATATACATTGCATTTCTAGATTTTGGCGATCAGTGTTAAGAGGATGTTGGGCAATTAGTGCAGTTGCTCTTGATTGCTGCTTAATTGCTGCTTGTTGGTGCTCAACATCTCCAGGTCTGATTGATCATGCTCTGCTTTTGTCATTCGGGTTACAACTTCCCTATTATCTCCTCCTAAATGAACCACAAGCCAGCTTCGGCACTGTGAATAATTTATGTGGCAAGACAGTTAAAGAATGGCTTTAAATAGTATTAGGTCTTAAACTTAATAGTTCAACCCTCAAAACCTTATTTAGGTTACTGGAGTGGAGTTTTGGGGGGCTTTTGGACAGAGACTGGGTTGGAACTGAATTATCGACTCTGAGCCAAGAGGCAGCCAAAAGCTATGATTATGAATCTGAACGATGGCAAAACCTTTTATGCAGAGAAGCTGAATTTCCAGAAATTTTGAACGGGGGGAGGAATTCCCTCCCCGCCAACCCCCCCCCCAGATATTTGAGGAAAACTGAAATATATGCAATAATTGTCCTATCAAACCTAAACTAAATTTACCACTTCAGCAACATAAAATGCATCATGTATAACTTTCCTAGCATAGTGAATTGCAATATCTGACATATTTATAAAATTTAAAATAGCGTTCTGTACAAGGAAAACTGCAAATATACCCAGTACTTGAGAGAAAACTGCAAGGTGATGCACCCTGTGCTACCTTAGCATATGCACCTTAATTTTTGCTATCTGTTCAGCGAAAGCTCAGTCCCTGATAAAAATTCCAGAGTTTTTCTTTGAGGCTTTGGTGCAGTTTCTGCCCTACCTCTTTCTGAACTTCCCCCCTCCTTCCAAGATATGGCAATAAGTGACTTGTTACCCAATCTGTGGGTATATGTACCACATTAGTTTGAGGGAGAAGTGAAAAGGTTAACCACAAATCAAAGCAAAAGGACAACAGAAGGTATCAAACAGCTGAAAAGAAAAGAAAAGCCTGCATACTCCCCTCATGGATTAGTTATTCTTCTATCTGCAGAAACGCATCTTGGATTTAAGAGCTGCCTATGTCTTTTGCAGCATGCCCACCTTGTCTTTAAAAGTGTTTCACTCATTCTAAAAGAGAAAATATTTCATTGCAGGTTTTTTTCAGGACTCCCTAAAATTTCCTTTTTCATTGCAAAAACTGGGGTAAAAGGCCTTGGAAAAATTGGGGGGAAAGTCACCCCCCCCCAATATTTCCGGGGGTTTTGTTTGTTTTGTTTTTCCGGGGCCTCACAGCTCTGAGAGAGTCAGAAGGTTTTTAATTATTTATTTATTAATTATATTAGGCTTTTATACCATCCTGCCTGCAAGCGGGCTCAGGGAGGTGTACAACAATTATCCATAAAATACATATAAAATCCAATAAGTAATTTAAAATACAATCTTATAAATACCTAGTACCCATACGGTGCTGTAATACAATTCTATCCCCCCTCTTCAATTTACTTTACATTAGCAGTGTGTGTGGGGGGGTATTTTTTAAAAATCTAAAATATCCCCTCTGAAGCTCAGGAGTCAGTTAAAGTTTGCAAATATCTATGGACAAGTTGACCTGTCAAATATTAGTGAGTTTAGGTAAATGCAAGTCCAGAGGGGCTTCAGACACATTCGTTCTGCATTGCAGTTTATGTAAATAAGACAGATCCATAAATCACAAAGTCATCCAAATATCATTGAGATATTATTATTGATCACTGACAGATTTTATAATATTTCTGTCATTACTAAGCTGATAATGGGAGTTATGGACTCAGAAAGCAGTCAAAACTCCCAAACCAAATATACCACACTTGTTAACCTTTGGAGGGTAACTAACCCAAACAAAGTGCTTTTGTCTTTCAGACCTGCATAGTCTAGGCCAGTTGGGGACTTTTTTTCAACAGTAGGAATATCTGTAACTGCACTCTGCCTTCTGTATATGTGTTCCTACTTAGTCTTTGTTTCCACTTCCTGTGTGGTGAGCAGCAAAAGAGAGGCACCTGTCAACCAAGTGGCTGTTTTAGGCTTGGTTGCCATGGAGATGTGGGGGGTGCGAACAAGAATGTATACTTTCATTTCTGGCCTCTGTGGTGTTATCTATCTGATGTGCCATGTAACCTTGAAACCTGTACTGTCTCTGATATTCTCTTTCTCCTGAGAATTTTGGGCCATTGGTTCGGTGGGCTTATAGCTTAAGTGTGATTGGCCAAGAGCCACTAATGCCTCATTTGATTGTAGTATAATTGCTTGTTTGCACACTTGACCCCAGTTCTAACAAAGAAGATTATGAGTCTGGATCCTATCATTGACCCAATAAACTTTACTTCTTCTGAATGACTGTTATTGGGAACGGATTTCTCCAGGGGTTCTGACAGCACCAAAGAAAACTTGTGGTCCATGTTCACACTTTTTCTTTTTTTGCCATTAAGTCACAGCTAACTTATGATAACCCCATACGGTTTTCAAGGCAAGAGACATTTAGAGGCAATTTGTCACTACCTGCCTCTGAGTTGTGGCCCTGGTATTCCTTGGTATTCCATCCAATTTTTGACCAAGGCCAATGCTGCTTAGCTTCCAAGATCTGATGAGATCAGGCTAGCCTGGGCTATCTAGGTCAGGGTATGTTCACACTACATGCCAGTATCCTTTATGGAAGGGGCCATACAGAGCATCCAGTCCAACCCCCTGCCTAATGCAGGACCAGCCTAAAGCATCTCTGACAAATATTCATCCAGCCTCTTCCCGAAAGCTGCCAGTGAAGGGGAGCCAACCACCTCCCTAGGCAGCTGATTCCACCTTTGAACCACTCTGACCGTGAAAAAGTGTTTCCTAATATCCAGCCGATACCTTTCTGCATATAATTTAAACCCGTTGCTTCGGGGCCTGTCCTCTGCTGCCAGCTGGAACAGCTCCTTGCCCTCCTCCAAACGACAGCCTTTCAAATATTTAAAGAGAGCAATCATGTCCCAACTCAATCTCCTCTTCTCCAAACTAAACGTTCCCAAGGCCCCTTAGCCTTTCCTTGTAGGGCTCAGTCTCCAGACCCCTGATCATCCTCATCACTCTCTTCTGTACTCCCTTGATTTTTGCCCACATCCTTTTTGAAGTGAGGCCTCCAGAACTGCACACAGTACTCCAGGTGTGGCCTGACCAGGACCAGGAGGGGCTATGACCTCCTGCGATTTCAATGCTATGACCCTTCTAATACAACCCAAGACTGAATTTGCCTTTTTTGCCACCACATCACACTGACTGCTCATATTTAGTTTACAGTCCACTCTTACCCCAAGATCTCTTTCGCGTACACTACTCCCCGGAAACGCATCCCCCATCCAGTATTTGTGCTTGACATTTTTGTGGCCCAGATGTAATACTGTGCATTTATCTTGGTTGAATTGCATCCCGTTTGCAACTGCCCACTTCTCCAGAGTATTCAGGTCACGTTGAATTTTAACTCTGTCTTCTTGGGTGTCTGCTGCTCCTCCCAATCACTGCCAAAGAGAATGTTGTTGGGAGTCTCTTGACCAGGAGCCTGACACCATGTACACTTCACCTAGATGGTAAAAGATTGTTTCATGTTGTAGTGAGAGAAGTTGTTTTTATACTCTGCTTTTCTCTACCTTAAGGAGTCTCAAAGCAACTCATAATTGCCTTCCCTTCTTCTCCCCACAACAGGCACTTCATGAGGTACATGGGGCTAAGAGAGTTCTGAGAGAACTGTAACTGGCCCAAGGTCACCCAGCAGGCTTCATGTGAAAGAGGAGGGAATCAAACCTGATTCTCCAGATTAGAGTCTGTCACTCTTAACCACTATACCATGCTGGCATCTACTGACACACTGTATTTAGATATTTACACACACACCAAGAGATTGAAAAATCTAGTGATGGGTTAGCACTCCCAAGCTTGATCTGAACCCCCCCTCCCGAAATTTTTGTGAACATTCTTGTCAGATGCTCAAAAAATGTTCAGGCATTTGTGTCGAATGAACTGTTCAGCGAATGCATGCCCCCATGCCCTCCCCTCTTCCTTCCCCATACCTTGAGTCAGGAAGTTTATTTAAATTAATTTTCCTAGTTTCTGCAGTATCACATCCTGCCAGGGAAGACAGGAATTGTAGTTTTCATCCTCTCACAAATAGAACTGGCTCCATCAACCAATGATACAAATAACTGCGCTGAAGAAGTTCAGAACCAATATTCCAATATTCCCATCGACCTCTGCAATCCAGAAAGTAAGGAGCATCGATCAAGAGCGGCAACCGGTCACCTTATCTATTTGACGATGAATGTGATCAACAGCAGAGACACATAATCACACAAAATACTACTCATTTTAAATGGAGGACAAATCAGCAATACGCTCGGCTCAGGGAAGAACAGGGGCCTTTGCTAACAAGGTATGTTCAGTTTTCAAGCATGCTACGTGTGAGGGCATCAGCATCACTAGGAGAAACCCAACTGTTCACTGAAACCCTAGTCCCTGGAAACCACAAAGAAAACAATGCAGGAATTCCATCTAGGACCAAGAGGAAAGCAGGACGGAATGAGACTTTGTCCCTCTCTTTTGCTCTAATGGACTATGGAGCTCTCTGCACGTGACTCCACAATGCTGAAGTGGCAAAGGGAGACAGATTGATACAACAGCATGCTTGGCAAGGTGTAATTTGAACAGTGATATTTCTCACTGTGCAGCCATCAGAATGCAAAGGGTCAAGAGAAGCCTATACTTTGTTGCAATTCAGCCTTCAAAGTACACCGAAATACACTTCATTTGCCGCAATTGCCGAAAGCACTCAGTCCCATACCACTCTTAGCAGGTCGCTTTACAGTCTTTTCCACTTTTGTCTTGCATCAAGGATATGCAATTTCTTACACTCGAGTCGTAGATGATCCCCCCCCCATCCACTTTTTCAGTGCTTTTCTGTAAAAACTATAGCTCACCCTATTTTCCGGGATGTATTCCTGGCTACGCTTTTGATTAAAGTGCGTGGGGGGAGGGCTTCTTCAAAGTTTCCATAATTCCAGATGCAACAGTGAAATAGAAGAAGAATCTAGTGGCACCTTAAAGACTAACAAATTTTTATTCCTGTAAAAGGATTCATGGGTTGTAGCTCACTTCATTAAACACAGGAAGCACAGGCAAGGGTTACCAGCCTCCCTGATGAGGGCTGAGGTTCCCTGCCACCAGGCCCTGCCCCCCCCCCCCCGCTGCCAAAGAGCTGGCTGGTGGGGGAGACCTACCAGGAGGAAGAGGAAGGCCCAGGCCATGTCGCTGGCATCACATAGGTAGTGACATCATCACACCAGGGACATCTGGGCCAGGGCCGGCCCCAGGTGTCTGGGCGCCCTAGGCAGGGGTGCTTGTGGTGCCTACCCCACCAGGGATGCCAACCTCCCGGTGGGGCCTGGAGAACAGGGGGGGCAGCGGCGGTGGCTCGAGCGGCGAGATAGCACCCGGCGGGAAAGCCCAGCTCCCCGGCCCTCCTCCTCCAACCCCCTCTCCCCGCCAAAGAGCTGCCCGGGATGCCTGCGCCCCCACCCTCCCTGCCCCCTGCAAACGACTCACCTCCCAGGAACCCTCTCCACCGCCAGAACCCTCCGGCTGCTGCTGCTGCTCCACGTGGTTAGGCTAAACCACGTGGTTAGCCTAACCACGCCCCTTCCCTCCCAGCGCCTGCTTGCCTGGGTGCTCCGCAGCTGCGGGGCCCCCAGGAAAGCCAGGGAAGAGGCGGGGGTTTTAACCCACGCCCCTTCCCTCCTAGTGCCGGCTTCCTGAGGGGGAGGGCTGGCAAGCTCCGCCGCCGCCTCCTGCGACCCACCGGGGCGCTCTTCACTGGCAGCAGCGGGAGGCGGTGGTGACGGGGGGCTTTTCATGGGGGGGCGCAGTTTGGCGCCCCTGTGGCCAGCGCGCTCTAGGCGAGCCGGCCCTGATCTGAGCAACACTCTGGTATTTGGGCAAAAACCCTATGGTAGAAGTCATTTTACCATCGAGTTTTTTGCTTTGATACCAGATTATTACCTGGACATCACTGGTGTGATGACATCACTTCCTCTGCAACACCAGTGGCAAGGCATGAGCCTTCCTTTTTCTCCTGCTTAAGTACCCTGCCGGTTTCCACCCTAGCACAGACCCTTTAGATCATATTTCTTAGGCTGCAACCAACAGAAAGGGAAAGGAGGGGTGTTACAAAGCGGGACCAGTTTAAATGCAGGCTCAACCAAAAGAATAATCAATTCACTGACAGTGCAATCCTAAGCAATGGGACTTACTTCTAGCAAGTATGCTTAGGGACTGCAGCTTAAAGGCAGGTGAGGTCCACTTCCAACAGCTGATATTTATGCTAATCCCACTTTGCCCCTCTATCAACAGTTCTGAGTGGCCCTCAAATACTCTGAGTGAGCTATAATTAAGCAAAAGCCCAGTGGCATCCTAAAGACTAGCAAAGCTTTATTTCAGCCTAAGCTTTCATGAGTCAGTGCTCGCTTCATGGATGTGTCTAACGATGTGACCTCTAACTAATGAAAGCTTGTACTAGAATAAAACTGGTTAGTTATTAATGTTCACCAGACTCCTGTTATGTTTTATTTGGTATTTTGCATGGTAAACTCTTGCAGGCCTTTAGTGGACATAAAGTTTCTCCTGCTATTTATTTATTTATGCATTGATCTAGAATAAGCGACTATTTCATCCAAAGGTTCTTAAGAGAACTAACGAGTATCAAAGCACACAACTGCTCCTTTAAAAAAATTAACCTAAAATCAACCAAAACAAGCACCACTCCACTCCCAATACATTTCAAGGTAGTTTTTCTTATTTCAAAAAGAAAAAAATACA
Source organism: Gekko gecko (assembly GCA_029375565.1). Taxonomy (NCBI): domain Eukaryota; kingdom Metazoa; phylum Chordata; class Lepidosauria; order Squamata; family Gekkonidae; genus Gekko; species Gekko gecko. Next base: position 47,281,593 of record JAPDNY010000016.1, on the reverse strand, counting down.
ATATTATATATAATGTTAGATCACTTTTTTTCATTTTGAAACAACTCTCTCATCAAAAAATTATACTCATTACAATATTACAAATACAAAATTTAAAGCTTGTTGATATAATTACTTAATTAACACTCAGTCTTAACTATTTACTCATTTCCATTATCCTATTTAATATAAAAGTGAGGCATAATTGGAAAGTCTAATGCGATATTTAATTCCTTCCTCCAAAAATTAAAAAAAAAGGATTTCCAGGTATCAGGAAAATATGTTTTAATATGACTGCCTCCTAGTTGAACAAGTTCTGACAATTTTTATTAGTTTCTAAGATCCCATGCTTTTTGAAGCTAAGATGTGATTGTCAGATGCACTGTCTCACTAGGAAGGAAGGAAGGAAGGAAGGAAGGAAGGAAGGAAGGAAGGAAGGAAGGAAGGAAGGAGAGAGGTGGAAAGAAGAAGAGATTGGATTTATACCCCACCCTTCACTACCCAAAGGTGTCTCAGAGTGGCTTACAAACTCCCTTTCCTTCCCCTCCTCACAACAGACACCCTGTGAGGTAGGTGGGGCTGAGAGAGCTCTTGACAGAAACTGCTCTTTTTCAAGAACAGCTCTTATCAGAACTACGGCTTGCCCAAGGTCATCCAGCCAGGTGCAAGTGGAGGAGTGGGGAATCAAACCCGGTTCTCCCAGATTAGAGTCCTCTCACTTAACCACTACACCAAAGAAAGCAAATAGATGGAGGGGGGTGGAGTGAAGCCAGTATGGTGTAGTGGCTCAAGTTGCAGACTAAGATCTGGAGGACCCAAGTTCAAAGTCCTACTCTGCCATGGGAGCTTGCTAGGAACCTTGGGCCAGGCATGCTCTCTCATCTTAAGTTACCTCACAGGGTTGCTGTGAACATAAAATGAAGAAGAGGAGAACACTGTAAGCACACGGGTCACAGATTTGTGCATCAGAGGGAAAGGCTGGGTATCGCTGAAGTTAAGTCAGAAGGTGGTTGTCAGAAGCTGAAGTCAGAAGGTGGTTGACAATGTACACAAACAGCTAAAAGAGATCCATGTGTTACTTCACCTCTGAGCTGTAGTAAATCCCTTCCAAGCATTCCACACTTCTTATGCACAGTCAATACCAGGCTTGGGGTGGGTGTTGATTCAGAGGTTACTGCAGCAGTGTGATTGCTGCCCCCAATCACTTCCACATGATCAGAACATCATACAGCTGTGGTAACATCTGGAACCTTCTCCCCTATGGATCAACTGGAGTGCGCAGTAAACACCCATTTCAGTGCCTCCACAGGACACAGAGCTGGCACTCATACTGAGTGACATGCTGCCTCAAGGAAGATCTGTTTCGGTTTTTTATGTAGAGCTAGGATGAAGCAATGGAATGATTTAAAGTGTGGTCCATGAAAAAACAGAGCACAAAATCTTAATTTTTGTCCACTGAGAGGAAATTGACGCAACTCCGTATCATGAGAGGGGTTGGTGTGATGTGGTCTTGATTTTTGCCATTTTCAAAGCTCAGTTTCTCACTTCGGGAAAGAATTGGGGGGGGGGGCAGGAATGCTGACCTTCCTTTAAAATCGTTAGACACACCCTCTTCCACAATCCTTTTCAAACTTTCTAAGCAGAACAAATGCACTCAGGAAGCAGCAGTGGAACTAAAGCAGACAGCTTCTCTTTGACCCATGCACATTTGTTGGAACGTACACATTGAATCTGTGTACGTTCATGTATGCATGCATATAGGCATCTCACTGGTACTGGAAAACTTGAAAAAGCAGGGTTACTATCTCACAGAGAAAATGGAACATATATTTATGCCACGGTTCTCTCTCCAATGGGGGCCCAAAATGGCTTGCAACATCATTCATCTCTTCTCCATTTTATTCTCACAACAACTATTCTTGTGATGGTAGAAAAGAGCAAGACTCCAGTAGCACATTAAAGACTAACCAAATTTGTCGCAGGGGATGACCTTGCATGAGTCACTCCTCACTTCTTCAAATACAGCTAGCATGTGAGTCCATCTGTCCTATGTATTGGAAAGTGGAGTGATTTCAGATGCCAAATGACAATAGCAGGCAAATGACAATAGCAGGTGTGATGCCGAATTGCAAATGATAATGAAACTCAAGACAATGCCTCCACCTGGATTCAATCAAGACCTAGGTTTCCTGTCTCATTATCAATGCTGATTTATCTATGCCTACTAGGTAAAGGTTTACCTTGCTTGAAAGCCAGTCGAATCTGACTCTAGGGATGCGGTGCTCATCTCCGTTTCCAAGCCGAAGAGCCAGCACTGTCCAAAGACGTTTTCCATGGTCATGTGGCCAGCATGACTAGACACCGAGATGCACGGAACACTGTTACCTTCCCACCGAAGTGGTACCTCTTTACTTGCAATTTCTTGCTTTCAAACTCTCTGCATATCACCCCTAAGCCAATCACACCTGCTATTGTCATTTGGCATCTGAAATCACTCCACTTTCCAATATATAGAACAGATGGACTCATATTCCAGCTGTATCAGAAGAAGTGAGCAGTGGCTCACAAAAGCTCCTCCCCTGCCACAAATCTGATTAGTCTTTAAGGTCCCACTGGACTCTTACTCTTTTCTACTGCTGCAGGCAGACAAACACAGCTACCCACCTTGAAATACTCTTGTGAGATAGAGTAGGCTGAGACTGGATGACTTGCCCAAGATCATCCACAGGGAGCTACTGCAGCTGAGAGGACATTCAAACCTGCGTCTCCTAAATTCAAGTCTGGCACTGTAACCACCACACCTCACTGGTTCCGACAAATGCACACAGATTGCGGCTGAACCTGCTGCGGTGATCCCCATCCACCCCATGCATCCAGTTTCCCCAGGAATAATGTCTGAATGTGGGCTCAAAAGCTGTTTGTTGTTGTTGTTGTTGTTGTCTGAAATCAAAACCTGAGCTAGAAAGTTGAGCTGGAATGCTTGAAAACATTTGGATGTACAGGATCCATTCAATCTCTCTTCTCTCTCTCTCTCTCTCTCTCTTGAATAATTTCCTAAAGAGACTCCTGCAACAATAAGACAGCAACTATCAGCCACTACAGATGCCTCATTGGCAGATGAACAATGAACAGTTTCCAAGCACTGGATATATTTGATCTTCAAATTAACCCACCAGGACCTCAAAATAGAACATCAGCATGTGAAAATGTCCCATATTACAACTTAAATCTACTATTAGACCAGCTCAGCAAGCTTTTGCGCCTTCCCACCGCACATTAAAAAAAAATGCTAGTTTGTCTTGGGTGAGCAATAATTTACAAAAGAAAGCAGGCGTGCAAAATATGGGTGGTACACAACCAGGAAAGATATTCTGGGCACAGGGGTGTTTTAAATTTTTCTCCCCCCCCCCCAGGCTTCGTCCGCAGCCAACATCCCCTGAAATCTCAGCAGATCAAAGTTTTGCAGACAGCGAGGGGAGGGGGAGAGGAGGAAAAAGCCCCACAAAAATTAATAACTATTTAAGTATTCTGTTTCATCATGATAACAAACAGATGGTTTTAATATTCTAGAGGCTAATTTCTGAACAATTAAAAACACAGCAAGACATTAGCATCTAATGAAACATTTTAACTATCAGCACAGGCATCTGCCATTAATTTCCACACAGTAAGGACTTGGTTCTCTCCAATCTGTTCTTTGTTAAGGAAAGTTTTTTTCCCTCTCTCTCTCTCTCTCTCTCTCCCCCCACTTGGAATTTAGTGGAGTAGAGAATTAACAACTGTTTTCAATCAGCAATCAGCAGGGTATTTCACTAGCATTCACCGAGATGATCCATACCATTGGGGCATAAATATACCCCTCCGATGGCTTTGATGTAGATGGATGGCTGGGGACTTTCAGATGGAAACTCAGACCTTAAGTACACCTTCCTTTGGAAATGTAGGGATTAACCCCTTGTAATAGTGTCATGTCTCCTTTTATTAGGTCCTTGGGCACAGCTAGTAGGGGGCGGGGAAGGTGTATTTCAGAAAACAGTCCTTAAATTCAGTTTACTTAAACCCCAAAATTTGTATTGGGGGTGAGGATAGTCAAGAGAGACTTCATGATGGAAACCATGTGAATGAGAAGTTCTTCAAAGGCAAGGGAAAATTCTGCCTTTATGACCTGATTTATGATCCTTTTGCTCATGTGAGACATGAACATTGGATGGTGCTCATCAAAGGTAAGGGAAGTAGTTATGACATCAAGGATTTTTTACTTGAATAGCCGGAAACAAGCCATCTAATCCCACCATCTTTACATCAGGGATGGCATCTAGAATGAAGAATCAAGCTTAGTTTCTTGAAAGAAGAAAGAACGAGAACTCATGGATGGCTCAGCCAAGTTTGGTCATAAAATCCCCAACAGACTGAAACCATCACAGAAATTAATCTCTGATCCACCAGAAACAGTGCCTGCATGGAAAGGCAGGATTTAAAGGTCTGAAATAACGGAATGCATGTATTTTATTTCTCAAACACAGATGCTGCCTTCATATTCTGGGTTTGGAAATACAATCCACATTAGGGCCAACATCAGACCAGTTTCCCCCATATCATTTTACAACAATCAGGAAACCTGTTAGAGGTTAGTCAGCTTTACTATCCATCCACTCCGATTGGCTGGCCACTTCTTTCTACATAAACGTTTCCCTACCCATCAGTTTTTGAGCTGGTTCATATACCACACCCTTAATGAGGCCTCAGTCCCATGGATGCCTCCATGTACCTGCAGAGGACTCTGGTCTCTGACAGTCAAAAGAAATTCATGATCCAAATCTTCCTTGGGTCCGTAGAATTGGAAGATTTTTGCAAGCAAATGGGTTGCAAGACTGAGGAAATCTAGGAGTCTCATAGTCCTTTGTTGGAATGACTTGGACATCTGTTCTCTCGAGCTCCAATTCCTGACCTGCTCCAAATTTGCTTCTAGACCATAGGGTCATCCATATTGTGGAAGTCCATGAATTTCATGAACTTGCATCCCACTGAATGGCATGGATATTGCAACAGAGTTCCATCCTCAGATGTGAGGAAGCACAGACACTACTCCTGCTCCATTCTGTTTATTCATCGATTGCATTTTGATCCCACCATTTCCTTCAAGGAACTCCAGCCCTGAGCCTCAGGGTGTCCTACATCATTCCACTCTCCTCCATTTTATCCTTGCAGCAACCTTGCAATGTAGGGTAGGCTGAGATAAAATGACTGGTCCAAATGGTCCCAGGGACCTACATAGCCTAGGGTGGATTTCAGCTGCAGCCTCCCCAGTTCTATTTCAATCCACCATGAGAGATACAAGTCCCTTTATTGCTAGGCTTGCCAGGTGTATTCACCTGGCTGGTGGGGGGCTCCCGGGGCACTTCCAGAAGACCAGAGTTTGCGCAAAGCAACTTCCAGTCAAACCAGAAATGCCACCTCAAAGTGATGATATCACCCAGAAGTGACATCATCTTATTGGGGACATTGGGGGTGGCACTCTGCTTTTGGGGCAAAACTCTATGGTGAATTTGACCTCAAAACCATAGAGTTTTGCCCAGAAAGTAGAGTGCCACCCCTGACATGATGACATCACCTGGAAGTGACATCATCACATCAGAGACACACTTCCAGTTTAGCTCCCTAACACTATCAAACGATATACATTTACTATCTCATTTATAGTCTACCTTTCTTGTTGAGACACAAGACAGATTACAGAATTAGAAAAGAATGCAATGAAAAAGTAGTACAAGACTTACAACTTTTAGACATGTTTAAGTTTTTGGGGGTTTTGTATTAAGAAGAAGAGGAAGAAGAGGAGGAGGAGGAGATTGGATTTATACCCTGCCCTTCACTACCCAAGGGAGCCTCAGAGTGGTTTACAATCTCCTTTCCCTTCCCCTCCCCACAACAAACACTCTGTGGGTTAGGTGGGGCTGAGAGAGCTCTGAGAGAACTGTCCTTGAGAGGACAGCTCTGAAAGAACTTATGACTGACCGAAGGTCACGCCAGCAGCTGCATATGGAGGAGCAGGGAATCAAACCCAGTTCTCCCAGATTAGAGTCCTCATAATCTGTGGTCCTGAGTTGTGGTTTACTTAGCTTGTCCATAAATGTAGCTCTGAGGCACCCACACATAGTCCTGATGAGAAAAGAGCAAAACTCCTGCCCTCAAGGGGAGAGGAAAAAAAGCCGAGGCAGTGGAAGGGGGACATTACTTCTTTTAAAACAAACCTGAAACCCCATGCCACCACTCTCCCCCACCCCCCAGTATCTCATTGCAAACCATGGCAACAGCTGTGTTTCTCCATAGCAATAAAATGAAACAATTTAATCGCTTTTATTGTTCTGCTGTGATGCTCAGCCGTAGCCATTTTCTTCCCTCCTAGGGCTCCCGAACCCCACCAGGGCAGCAATGAGAGAAGATCTCATTTACCTAAAAGCGCTTATAAATTTTTAATTTGCTTTAACAAGTAAATTAACAAGTCCCTCATTCAGGCAAGTTTTATGGCCTCTCGCCACTTGGGGAGGGCCATAAAAGTTTTATAGATAATCCAGAGCTACCAAGGCTGCTCCTAATAAATTGTCTGTTTCCTGTTATTTTATCAAACCACTGGGCTTCTTAATGGCTTAAAGTCACAGCTTCCGTATTTCCTGGGCTATTTTATGGGTCCGTATTTATAAACTGTAAAGAATATTTAAAATTATACCAGGCTCCAACTAATCACTACGAAGCTGGCTACTCTTTTTTCTTAAAAAAAAAGTTGGAACCAGTCTTTATTTTTTCCTTCCTCATACCCAACCCATAAAGTCTCCAGCAATTCCTCCTTTCCAAAGACCGACAGTCAGGCAAGCCTGCTGATCTGCAACTCATTGCAGACACTGTCTTCACCACAGTTTTTCATTAGGAACTGCTTTGAAGTACCTACAGGCTTCCAAGAGGTCTCATAAAACTGTACAAAATGGGAGCAGCAAGGCTGGTTCAAGGTATTTCAGTCACTGCACATGTGACGCCCCGTTGGCTCTTCCTGTGTTACTGATTGGCTAAGTGCCAGCTTTGCTCTTGCCTGGCCTGGGGTGGGATGGTGCATCCCAGGGCTCTTTTTGTGACAGGAACTCCTTTGCATATTAGGTGACACACACCTAATGTAGCCAATCCTCCAAGAGCTTCCACAGCTCTTCCAACAGGGGCTACTGTAAGCTCTTGGAGGATTGGCTATATTAGGGTGTGTGTCACCTAATATGCAAAGGAGTTCCTGCTACAAAAAGAGCCCTGTTGCATCCTCAGGAGTCATTGCTTCTGGTACTTCAATTGCCAGAAGAGAGCTGTGTCCCTGTGGAGCATAGGCACATTCCTCATGATGCTGCCTGCTATGGCAAGCCAACCTAAGTTTGACAAGTCTTACCGAAGTAATAATGGGGGGGGGTGTCCAGGGCTCTCTCCGGGAGTCCTCTCGTCTGCGCGCCATGATGACATAGCCAGGAAGTGACATCATCACACTGGGCACGTCGCCGGGCAACGCTCTGGTAATCGCCCTAAAAACTCTATGATACCATAGAGTGTTCAAGGCAATTGCCAGAGCATTGCCCAGCGACATGCCCAGCATGATGATGTCACTTTTGGTCTACGTCATTGCGCCAGGCATGTTGGCCTGATCTGGCCACTTTGGGGGTGGGGTTCCCCCACCGGCCAGATCCGGACCGGCGGATTGCGTGCCCTTTTAGTGGGGAATCCCCACCCCCGGGGGACTTGGCAGCCCTAGGCCAACCACCTACCCGAAGGTCTGTGTTCACTCTACTACTCCATGGAACAAAACAAGGGGAGAGAAATAATCGTCGTGGAGCCCTGACATCACTCGAACACATAAACACATGAAGCTGCCTGAATCCTTGGTCCATTAAGGACAATATTGTCTACTCAGACCGGCAGTGGCTCTCCAGGGTCTCAGGCTGAGGTCTTTCACATCACCTCCTGCCAGATCCTTTTTAACTGGAGATATTGTGACCTGAACCTGGGACCTTCTGCATGCCAAGGAGATGCTCTGTCAGTGAGCCACAAGCCCTAAATTTCTGAACACTTCTGGTTCAGATAAGTTAAGACAACAACAAGAGTGGATATTCTCATGATGTTCAATTGTGTGTCACATCTAACACTTTGCAAAATGGAAACACTGATGTGGAGAATATACATTAGACCTGAAATATAGGTATGAACTTAATCTACTTATTTTTTCACTTTTCAGCCAGATTGGTTCCCAGAGCAAATGGTGCAGTGGTCAAAGTGTCAGACTAAGATCTGGGGGACTAAGGTTCAGATCCTCGCTGAGCCATGGAGCTCACCAGGTCACACTGGGCCAGCCATTCTCTATCGCCCCAACCTACCTCACAAGGTTGTTGTGATGGCAAAAAGGAGGAAAGGAGACTAATGTGTGCATATGTATGAATGCTCAGTTGCCGAGTGCTCAGCCTGCCGTATCACATTCTTCAGCTCTTGAGATGTATTTCAAACTGTTGAAAACCTAGGTCAATGATATATTTCTAAGCTACCGGTAACCCAAAGGTCTTGTTCCTAGCCTTAAAATTGGTGAAAGACCAGCAATTTTGCAATAAATAAGAGCAGGTGTGGTACCCTGCTGGATCAGACTTGAGGTCCATTGGCACCAGCATCCTGTTTCACACAGTGGCCAACCAGAAAACAAACAGGGCATTGAGGCCAAGGCTTTCCCTTGATGTTGCCTCTTAGCACAGGTATTCAGAGGTTGACAGTCTCTAAATATCAAGATTCCCCTTAGTCATCATTGCTAATAGCCACTGAAGGTCCCAGAATTCAATCCCTGGCACTTCAGGTACTGGGAAAAGGTATATCTCTGACCATGGCTTTTTTTGTAGAAAAAGCCCAAAAGGAACTCATTAGCATAACAGGCCACACCCAACAGCAGAAACTCATTGGCATATTAGGCCATACCCCTGACAGAATAACTCATTAGCATATTAGGCCACACCCCATATACCAGAAATGTGGTCATCCAGCCACACCCACCTTTTGCTTCTTATTCTGTTTACCTTCTTTGTTGTCAAAACCCAGGGCTTTTTTTATAGCAGGAATTCCTTTGCATGTTAGGCCACACACTCCTAATGTAACCAATCCCAATCAGTTTCTGGTGTTGGGTGTGGCCTATTATGCAAATGAGTTCCTACTGGGCATGGCCAACTCGGGAGCCAGCCAGAACTCCATTCCTGTGCGTTCCTGCCCCAAAATAGCTCTGTCTCTGTCCAAAACATGAAAAGATACTATCACTTCAGCAATACAAGATGGAACAGGAGTGTTTGTGTGCAATTATTTGACGGTAAGGAAGGCTTCATCTGTTAGAGAAAGGTCCATCACTCACTGGGAGACTCATATTTGCAGGTCCCAGATTTAATTCCTAGCATCTGCAATTAAAAGGATCACAGTGGATTTAGGAGAAGACCTTCAGAGTCACTGCCAATCAGACTTGATAGTACTTGGCTAGATGGACCAGTTGTTCAAGTCTATATAAAGCAGCTTCACAGCAAAGCAAAAGAGCTCAATCTCCAGTTAGGTTACACAGGTTAAAACTCCAAGTGAGGAATCTCAGATTAGAAGCACTGGGAAAGACCTTGCCTGAGACGCTGGAGACCAATGGTCTGAAACTATTAGACAGCTTCAGAATCATTGTGTGTGTTAAATGCCATCAAGTTGCTTAGTTCAGGTTGTACAAACTGAAGGCTATGGCTTCCTTTACTGAGTCAATCCATTTCATGTTGGGTCTTCCTCTTTTCCTGCTGCCTTTAACTTTTCCCAGCATTATTGACTTTTCCAGTGACTCTTGTCTTCTCGTAAGGTGACCAAAGTAGAACAGCCTCAGTTGAGTTATTCTGTCTTCTAGGGAGAAGGCTTGATTGGATCTAGAAACCACTAATTTGTCTTTTGGGTTGTCCTCCAACATCACATATCAAACAAATCAATTTCCCTCCTGTCAGCTTTGGAGAATACCATAGTATGGGTTATCTGCATCTTCAGCAACGCTTTGGCTGTGGTCACATGCACAGTTTGTGGTGCTATAGTAGCATTAACTGAGCAGAATAAATGGGCCCCTTCAGACGAGAACATCTGCCTCTCATTGCACAGTTGTCAGAAGCCCATGGTGTTCTGCAATGGGAGTGGAATAAACAGATACCGGGGAAATATTAATGGGTTGTTTGGGGCTCCCTCCTGGTTTTCCAATGTCTGAACTCTCTTGCAGCAAAAGGAACCCAGAAGGTATGTCTGAACCTGCAGATCCAGTTCTGCAGCTGGGGTGTTTTGTTTTGTTTTCGAGTTTTTGCCTATATGTGCATTGAGCACATATGTGAATGGACCCACCTGCATTTTTTAAAAACTGACCAAGCAGCACAATCCATGGCTGAGGCACTGCAGTAATATGGATGCTTGACCATGGGATGGCTGCATGGGTAACCCACAGCAGGGTTGTAACATTTTGAACTGGTACAATTTGAGGCACCACCATACCACACCAAGCCGCCAATGTTACCGCAGCCTTACTTTCATGTAAGGAGCTTGTCTAGTTCTTTCACAGATGCCCTTCTTGGTCTCAATCACCTTCTGAATCATCAGGAAGAGTCAAACAATCTCTGGTTTGAATTACATTCTGCTTGCAAGTTGTGAGCAGGAAGCCTATCTTTCATTGAGCCGATTGGCAGTTTGCAAGCAGCTCAACCCTGTTCTGTAGGTTAATAATGGGAGCAGAGTTCAAGCAGTATGAGTTAATAATGGGGCAGAGCTGAAATAGTATGTGATTTGGAATCTTAAGGCATTTTCACACATGCTAAATAATGTGGTTTCAATCCACTTCAGTGACTGTTTTGCAAGTGGATTTTGCCATTTCACACATTAAAATTCAGTTGCAGAGAGCACTGAAAGTGAATTGAAAGTGGATTGAAAGTGTGTTATTTAGTGTGTGTGAAAGGCTGCGGTCGCACACATGAAATAATCCATTTTCAATCCACTTTCAGTGCACTTTCCAACTGGATTATGCCTATTCACACAGTAAAATCCAGTTGGAATGTGCACTGAGGCTGTAATCACATGCAGAATTAGCCATGCCATAGGCGTGAATGTTGAGCACATTTTAAGGGCGCGATCAGATGCAAACATCTGGGAAGCATCCCGCACCCATCAGCAACCTGTTTTGCTCTGCCGCAGAAGCGGGGTAAAAAAACACTAGGGAAAGTCTGGTAGCAAACGGGTTGCTATGGGCCAGGAACGGACTTTCCCCTGTGTGATTGCTCCAGGTGCTCCCATGGCGTTGGGATGTTCTGATCAGGCCATCCTGACTCCATACCGTTGTTTTTTCCCCCTGCTTTAGTATGCACATCATTGCACATTGCATAGGGAGCACTCAGTGCGGAGATGTGAATCACTGATCCCTCATTGAAGCACACTGGAAACATGCGGCAAACCCCACCCCCCATTCTTCCATGGTTGCGTCTGATCATGCAGTGGCAGGCTGCCCCCACAGCTCCCAGGGACTGTGTGACTGCGCAAACGTGGGTCAAATTCCTATGGAGCAAATAGCCTCACTTCCCTCCCACACGTTATCTCTGTGTGTGACCGCAACCTGAAAGTGGATTGAAGGTGGGCTATTTAGTGGGTGTGACAGCAGCCAAAGACTTGTTCTTCACCTCATCTCCAAACCTTCTTTTTCAACAGGCATACTCTGCTCAACTCCATGTTTCCTGTTCACAAAAAGGACAGCAGCATTTATCTCCAGCTTTTGCAGGAAAAACCATTATGAGAAACCTATTAGGAGACCAGACCATCCAGAGTGTAATTAGGAGATAGAACTCACATGCCGATTCCAGAACGCTCACTAATCCGGGAGTGGGGGCAAATCTTGGAACACTACCATCAGCTACTGCTGCATTTAATTTCTGTAAAGAACTCATAACAGGGTGGGCAATGCTCCAAACAAAGAAGAAAGGACCCTAACTAAAATTTGAATTGCACTCTCTCTCTCCCACTGGGTTACTTTATGCTGGCAAAAGACAAAAGTGGTGAGTTTTTCTTTCCACATGACCCAATAAATCAGATAATAGAACTCAGGTTCCTGCAAAAAAAAAAATCTGAGGAAGGATAAGAAAATAAGGGCGAAGGGGATGCAGTGTTGCAACAGATATTCTTCTTGATAGATCAATGGATTTCTAAGAAACTGACCAGACGATGTCAGGGCAATCCCTTCCCAAAAGTCCCCTGGGTATGTCTGAGTTTCCAAAATGCAAATCTCCTTCACATGGTTCCAAACCCAACATCTGGATTTCCTAGATGACCATTTGCTCTGGAGTGTCCTACCAGATGAATCTGACCACTGACATGCATGCCTTGGTAATAGTCAGGTTAAACTACTGCGGTGTGCTATGTGTGGAGTTGACTTTGAAGACTGTCTGGAACAAAACTGGTGACTAGGTTATAAAGTGAAGCCTATCACGATGAGCACACAAGACCAGGGCTGCACTGCTTATGGTCAGTTATCTGCACTGGTCTCGACCTTTAAAGTCCCAACTGGTCAGGGCCCAGTTGGTTGCTGTTGGCAGGTTATGGAGCTCCGTCGCTTTGGATGAGTGGTTAGCTTAAGCTCATGTCTCCTGGCCTTCCAGCCTCATCTAAAACATACATTTAAGGAAGCCTTAGGAATTTCTATGTTATTTTATAGACATAATGGCTGCAGTAAGATATAGCATCAAAAGTTGGTTTGACTGTGATGGGCACATTATGGCTTATTTCCTATGCTCTCATGCTCTGTCTTCCTACTTCCCTACTCATGTGGGGAGTGCAGCTGAAAACTTTATGAGAGTCAGTGCAGTGTAGTGGATAGAGTGATGGTCTAGGGCCCTGACCTGGGTCTGAATCCCCACTTCTGCCACTAACTGGGCGACCTTGGGACTGTCACAAACATAAGCCTGGGCCTACCTCACAGGCTTGTTGTTATGAGAAAATGGAAGAGGGGAGAAGGAAATTCTAAGCCACTGTGAGCCCCAACTGTTTGGAGAAATGTGGGACAAAATGCAAATGCGTGGTTTGGGAAACCTCAAATCAAGCACCTAGTCCCCAGGACACCCAAATGCAAGTGGCAGAGCAAACTGGGGCTGGTTTCCTCCCCACAAAGCGTGGTTTATGATTCTAAATAGGAATGAAACAAAAGGCGCAGAATCCCATTTTGTTAGTAGCTTTTTCGAAGCAATCAGTTGTGCTCGACCCAGGAGAGGAGGAGGGAAGGATGACAGGAGCACAGCAAGCCAGCTGTGTGTGTGTGGGCTGTGATGTGTCTACACACCTGTTGTGAAATCTTCTAGAGAATTCTGACATTTGTTTTCAACTTCTGCTTTTTTATGCTTTCTGACTCTTCACTATTCATTATTTTTAACACAGATGTTATTTCTATCACTGTTTTCAAATGTGCTTAATAGAAGCATCATTTTTGCAACTTGTTTTAGAATATGTATATTCTAGTAGCCATTAATAGACTTGTCCCCTATGAATCTCCCTAATCCCATTTTGAAGCTGTTTATTCCTGTGCCCATCACTACATCCTCTGGCAGTGAATTCCACATTTTAATCACTCTTTCTGTAAAGCAGTATTTCCTTTGTCTGTTTTGAACCTACTGCCCATCATCTTCGTTTGATGCCTTTGAGTTTGAGTATTTTGGAAGAGGGAGAACAATTTCTCATTATCAACTCTCTCCACCTCATGTATAATTTTATAAACCTCTATCATCTCCCCCTTTAGTCATCTCTTTTCTCAACTGAAAAAATCCCAGACTCTTCAGCCTTTCCTCATACACAAGGTGGTCCAATGCCCTAACCATCTTGGTTGCTCTCCTCAATAAAATACCATCAGAGCCAGTGTGGCGTAGTGGTTAGAGTGTTGTACTGGGATTTAGGAGACCTAGGTTCGAATCCCCAAACTGCCACGAAAGTTTGCTGGTTAACCTTGGGCCAGTCACATGCTCTCAAGCATAACCTACCTTACAGGGTTGTTCTGAGGATAAAATCGAGAAGAATGTCAGCCACATTGAGAAAGACAGGGTATAAATGAAGTAAGTAAATAAATGCAATTGATAAGCCACCATCCTAATTTAAGTAAAGGTCAACTAAACTTTCAGCTAAGTAATAACAAGAAACACAATAGAAGAAATCAAGAGTGTTATAGGAGAAAAGACTTAAGTGGGGCAGCCGTGTTGGTCTGAAGCAGTAGAACAAAGTTTGAGTCCAGTGGCTCCTTTAAGATTAACAAAGTTTTATTCAAGGTGTAGCAGAACATGCCTGCTCTCGCCCTCAGGCCCTATTCCACCCTGTTCTTCCACTCTCAGGTAGCCTGCCATTACCACCTGATCGCTGTTGAGATTTCCCACTGGGAGGATCTGGACTCCCAGCTTCCCTTTCTAAGCTCAGAGGCCTTGCCTAAGTGTCTCCTGCTGCCCAGCATCTGCTCGTTGTGGGGACAGATTAATGCCTTGTGGGCAGCTTGGAGAAATAGCTGCTTGCCAACTGTCTGCCCTCCCTCTGAGGGAGACGGTGGAGTTCTATGTGGTACAGAGAACTGCTCCCAGCATCAAAAATTATGAAGTATTTATTTAAAAGTTTACAAGCATACCCTTAGCACAGCACTAGATTTGAGCAAGGGAAACAAAACAAATGGGTAAAAACTCAATCCTCTGTCCCTTTCACTGGGCCAGCACATGGTCAAAAATGGCTGCCTTCCCAGAGGAGAGGTCTGTGTGAGTTCCTGGTCGCAAGGAAGAGAGCACCTTCCTCTTGCCAGGAGATTTGATCATCTCTGGTACTCCACCCCCTTGACCCCAGTCAGCCCTGGTCAAGGAAGCTTTTCCTGTCATCTCCAAAAAGTTTCTTCCTCAAGCCTCTCTAGAAGTTGACATCCCCAACTCTCTGTTCCCTGCCTGAAGAAGGGGGAGGAGAAGAGGAAAGCTTGACCATCCCTTTTGTTTAGACCCATTAGCATTTGTATGAAGGTGGGCTGAGGTACAAACAAACTGACTTCCACCTCTCCCTATGGTGAAAAAAACTTGTTAAAACACAACTTGGAGGCTTTACTCCTTGCCAGCCTCCCAGGAGAAAATGCATTTGCTCACATCCGATATAAACTTCTATGTACACATCTGAAGAAGTGTGTGCTCAGACAAAAACTTATACCTTGAAATAAAAATTGTTGGTCTTTAAGGTGTCACTGGATTCAAAATTTGTTCATGGGAGGAAAAAATTGGGGAGGGGGGGGAACATGTCTTCAGCCTAGTGCCTATAAAGGGATAACATGGTGCTGATGGATGCAGGGAGGGAATTCTACAGCTCAGGTGCTACCACAGAAAAAGGCCACCTGTCTGCTAACCACCCACCTCACTGCAGAATTTGGTTATGCAATTACCACTTCCTCAGGCCAATTCACATCTAGCATTATCGTGTCAGTAATGCCCTCACCTGGGTCATCACTCACTGGGATGGTGGTGCACTTGCATCACAGCCAAGGTAGCATCCTTGAGAAACAAAGCTCCATTTGAAGGCTTCAGTCAGACTTATGACCTTGGTGGCCAGTATCAAATCTTGGACCAATACTAAGGACCGCAGTTCAGGAGAAGGTTTACACCCAACTAGCTGATCTCCCATTTCCCCAAAGGAGAATGAGAGCATAAAAATCACATGCTCTGTGCATCCTCTAGGTACCTTCCCACCAGGAAATGGGAGGTTACCCCAGAGACCCATGTGAGTTAATCTCCTGCCCTGCAGGACTGAGGGACTAGAGTTCCAACAGTGCTTGGCATTTGTTCTAATAAAGACCCATCTTAGGGTTGCCAGGTCTCACCTTACATGCAGTGGGGGGCTCCCAGCTCTTCATTGGGACCTAGCATGGTGATGTCATCACGCTAGGACTGTCGCATAGTGACACTCTGGCATTCGGGGCAAAACTGTATGGTAACCCTAGAGTTTCTTCAAGGGTCTACTAAAAACCCACAGCCCTTTTTGCCTGGCCAGATCTTCTCAGGGCAAACCAAGTTGTGTTGGCTTGCTGGGAAAAGATTGACACTGGAGTCAGTCAGCTCACTAACTACTGTTCAATAGGTGAGTGAGCTGGTACTAGAGTCTAGGTGCTGGTCTTCAAAAACCCAGTCCAGTCTGCCAGGCCTGTGACAGAAATGTGGCCTCAGGAACGAGGGCCAGTATCAGGGATTGGTGTGGCCACATGCTGTTGTACTGATCAGGATGCTGAACCCCAATTTCTGGGAGTTTAAATTCCAGATGCACCCTCCCTCCATATAGGGTTGCCAACTCCAACATGGGGAAAGTCTGGAGATGCAGGGGGATGGAATGAAGCTCAGCAGGGATGTGTAGCCATAAAGCCCACCCTCTGAAGCTGCCCCTTCCTCCAGGGGGAACTGATCTCTGTAGTCTGGAGATGAGATGTAATTCTAGGAGAACTCCAAGCCCCGCCTGGAGATTGGCAACCCTGCCCACACCTAGGCCAACTAAGCAATATTGCCTGATACCCTACTTAATCAAGGTACTTACTCATCTCTCACTCAATTAACTTCTGCAGTCAACCTATTCCCCTTAGATGTTCAGTTATCCAGCAGTATTTAACATGCCCTTCTCAGAGCCATTGTTTCCAACCAAATTAAACATGGAGCCCCTCTGCAGCCCCCACCCCACCCGAGCAGCAGCTCTCCAAGGATGATCAGGTCTCCCTGGGAAGGTCCACTCGGAGCACTGGGCACAGTGTCCCAGGAAGCCAGCAAGACTCTACAGATGGAAACATGCAACATTAAGACAGAAGGGAATGCTGCAGAAATGCAAATAAAAGGATACTGGGGGGTGGGACCAGCTCCGTATTGGGAAGCCTTCCAAAACTGCAGCTGTGCCGGCCCATTAAAAAGCCGAAACTCATTCTGCTCTCGACCTCATACTTATTACCACATAACTATTCATCAAAGAAATTTCGGCGCAATTAATTAAATTATTCCCAGGCTTGCACTGCGGAATCGTTATTCCTGTTCCAGCTTTCACTCGCGCTCTCCTTGAACCTCCCGTGCCAGCACGCCGAGCACCATCTCTGGGGCTGTCCAGCCGCAATAAAGCCCTGCTCATCACCACTCCTGACGCCTCTCATTTCTCTCTCTCTCTCTCTTATATTGCCATTTATTGTCCGGGAGGATTTGGGCTGCCAGCATCTTGGCAGGACTTCCAGGCAAGAGGGAACGGAATCTACCTGCAGATGCTTTAATGCTGGGGTCAGGCTTCAGTGCAGCTCACGCCTATGATAAAACAAATGCTTGTGGGAGGAGGAATTTTATCGGCTCTGGGAAAACAAAATAATAATAATAATTAAAAAATGTGAGACCCTCCAGCATTAGGGACACAGAGAGTCACTGGGAAAGCCTCGTGTTAATTGGGTTTATGGCTGCCATGCACTTTGCAAGAGGAATCTGAGCTAGGACACACCAGCCATTCTCATGGCTAGGAATAAGCAGCTTTGTTTCATAGGACTGGAGGGAACCCAAGATGATCTTAGCGGCTGGTGGGTAGCCATGTTAGTTTGTAATTGTAGAATAAAATTTGAGCCCATTAGCACCTTAACAATCATCAAAGTTTTCCTGGGTATTGATGATCTTATCCCATGAACACATAAAGGAGGGTGGGGTATAAATCGAATAAATAAATTTTAAAAAATAAAATAAAGCTGTGTTATATAAAGGCAGGTCACTACTTTATTGACTCCAGTGTTTTATTGAGCTTTGACTATCTGCTGCTCTCCCAAGTCTCAGGCAGAGGTCTTTTACATTACCCCCTTTTAAGTGGAGATGGCAGGGACTGAACCTGGAACTTTCTGCATGTAGACAGATGCTCTAAGTCTGTCTATAATCTACAATTTTAGGGCCAAACCAGATGTCTGGTTTCTTACAGAGTTGGATCCCCTAAGTGACATGGCTATTATCAGATACAAACTATCTTGTCACCCTTTCAGTGGCAAAATTAATAGGAGCGATAAATACCAGGGAAATAATAAAAAGTAAGGTCTTTTTATTTTAATTTTTATTCTAATTTCTGCTTAAGGTGAAAGCGGTATGAGCAGTAGTACCGGATAGATAGAATATATATATATAGAGAGAGAGAGGGAGGGAGGGAGAGAGAGAGAGATTAGATTAGATTAGATAGACAGATAGACAGAACTCATTTGTTATGAGGGCCAGATATAAATGAGACCTTGTTGGGCCTGGCCATGTGTGTCATAAAATGTAATGCCAGGTAGCAGAGATATAAACTTTATAAAGGACACAAACACAAAGGGTTGTTTTTTTTACTTAAAAACATGCTTAAAACATTAGCACTCTTGCAATATTTTGTTTATTTAACAGTGTCTGATAAATGACACCTCTTGCTCTGAATTATTGCATCAAAATGTGTGTGCTGTTGCAATCTTGAGTATGCTGTTCAGGTGTGTATCTGTAAGCTGCAAACCTACAATGACACAGCAGCAGCAGAACTGGAAGAAGAAGCAGAAGACAGACAGTTCCACTGAGGACCTGATAGAAGCCCTCCGTTGGCCTGATCCGGCCCCCGGGCCGCATATTTGACTCCCCCATGATAGATAATCAATAGATGAGAGAGAGAGAGAGAGAGGAGAGAGAGAGAGAGAGAGAGAGAGAGAGAGAGAGTTGGGTCCAGCTTACCCAAACCCAACTCAGGTTTCCCATATCCACAGAGCAGCTGTGGGGAATGACTATTTAAAAATCAAGCAGAGTCCATTTAGGCTTAGGAGGTTGCCGTGGGGGGAGGAAGGGCTCCTGCCTCTCCCCCAGCTATTTTCTGTGCTGAAAGAGCACTGGGGAGGAGTTATTTCCCCATAGTTGGTGGTCCACATAACACAGAACACTCCATGTGGAGCAGCAAAAAGATGGAAATAATCCCCCCCCCCAATACTGTTTTGGCACAAGAAAATGGCTGGGCACAGTCAGAAGTCCTTCCTCCCCTGCCAATGTGTTCTAAGCCCAAATGGGCTCTGTTTTATAGGGTTGAGTGATGTAGAGACAGGCAGAAAGGTTGGCTGGAGCAGACCTCTGGGCAAATGATGGCCCTGCAGTACCCCCCATGTGCCCAGCTGAAACCCCAAAAGTCCCTAGGTGAGGATCAATTAGGGCTGGATCCAGATGCATCCCACCCCTCATGGTTCGGCTGCTTCCACAGCCAATCCCGCTATCCAAGCATTCAGCTGGGCACTCCATCATTGGTCAGTGATCATGGCAGCTAGTCAGGCCTGCTGCTGCTGCCTCCTGTTCTGACAAGCAGGAACAGCAAGAGGGCAGAGGCAGGCAGCCACAGTGGACAAGACGGCAGCACATATGTAGGTGGCTGGTAGGGGGCTGTCCAAGCCAATATGCACGTTCTGACCTTTTGTACTGCCAGAAAGAGGAAGAGGAGAAGGAGGAAGAGTTGGATTTATATGCCACCTTTCACTCAGAGTGGCTAACAATCGCCTTCCCTTCCTCTCCCCACAACAGATTGTCAGGCTCCTGGATAAATCAGTTCCCAACAACATTAACTCTGGAGAATGATAGGTTTATTGAGACACTGATAGGATCCAGCCTGTACACTGGCTGTGTTAGAACTAAGGTTAAAGGCATGAATACAATAGATATACAAGGTTCAAGCAGGGGCCCTAAAAGACCAGGACCAATCACCCCTTTGTATTCCACCTGTCAAAAGCAATGGCCAGCAACTTCCCTCACTGTGCCATCTTCCCAATATGCAAGATGAGGCCGAGCTGCGAAAGCTGAGACTCAAGGATGCCTGTTTTCTCAGAGGTAATAAGAGACATGTTACTCCAAAGCAAAGGCTAACTGACTACCCAAAAGTGAAAACATTTTAGTTCACACTCTCCCACACCCCCTCCCTAGTTGCTATGGCGAATGAGCTGTAAAATGCACAGAGAGAGCTCTGAGAGAACTGCTCGAGAGAACAGCTCTGAGAGAACTGCGACAGACCCAAGGTCACCCAGCTGGCTGCATGTGGACAAGTAGGGAATCAAACCCAGTTCTCCGGGTTAGAGTCCACTGCTCTTTAACCACTGCACCAGACTGGCTCTCTACAGCAAACTGGCAAGCACAGATGATGTTCGTCTGTTTGAGGAGAAAATTTAATCCCCATCATTTCCCCCCAAATTTTCACATTTTTCTGCAAATCTGTTGAATCCCCCAGTTTTGCAGAGCTGTCTCCACAGCCCCAGTCTGCAGATTTAGGGCCCCAGTCATACAGGCCAAAAAAACACGGGGGGGGGGAGGCATGGCAGTTTGCCCCGGAGCAAAATAAGGCGCGGTAGCCCGATCACATGGGCCACTGGGTTGCCATGCTCCGGTGCTGAGCGCCGATCACACAGCGCTGCTACAGCGTGGCAAAAAAGCAGCGCAGCAGAGCATGCAAGCCGCGCTGTAGCTAAGGACGCATGTGCTATTGGGGGGGCACTGTTGGTGCCTTGCGTGTGCGCATCCGTCATTCAGTGTTGGTGCACATCCCATGGAAACTTACAACATCCGGAAACCCCGGGACATCGGAAGCCACGGGATACTGGCGCTCCCACAATCAGATGCAGGCCTTTGCCCCGGAAACTAGTACTTCGACCCTAGTCGTTTTTTACTCCGCGTTTTCCATGGGAAGCCGCGGGTTGGCCGCGGGAGTGCTATGCCTCCCAGATGTGCTGGTATGATTGGGCACGGAAAGTCCGCAGGGCTACCGTGCCTTCAACAGGGCAAATGCTCCGTGTGAACGGGGCCTAAGTATCTGCAGATAGGACCATGATAGATATCAGGCATGCTGATCGGTGATGACAGTGGTGGAAAGAACCAAGGGAAGACGCCAATGGTTAAGGCATCTGCTTGCATCCATTTCTAAAAAATAGTGTTCAGTGAGATGGATCACCTTATAAGTGGGTGGTTCTTATTTTTTTCAAATGCTTTGGGGGGATATGTATTATAATGTACTATAGTCCTCTTAGACTATTTCAGGAAGGGGTCAGCTGCTTGAAAGTTTCTAAATTTAAACACACACACATCTGCACATGAAAAGCTGAGCTCAGCTGTGTCTTCTTCCTAAAACACTCACTTCTCATATGTTGGGAGAAGATACTAACACATGGTCCTCCATCTGCATCTTGAAGGTACTATTAGCCTCAAGAGATTATGCCACATGCCTTCACTGAACATCTGAAGGTACACCTGAATAAATCTCTGTACCCAGAGATGCTTGCTACTTACATTCTTCTACAGCCATTCATTCTCAGACTTCCATAGATCTACAATTTGTGCAGATTGGTCTTCGTGCTTTTGTAAACCACGTGCTGGCATCACCGTTTCATGCACCAGCTTACGATTCTTCTTGGCGTCGGGGAAAGCCATCTGTGTAGGTGGAACCCAACACCCTCTATTTTTGGCTTTCTTTCTTTTTCTTCATTTTCCCCTAAATGAAGGCCAGATTTTCCAAAGTGTTCAGCGCTTGCCTTCTTTGATTGTGGCATTTTACAGCCAGATTTCCCAAAGAATGAGAGGAAGGGGAGGGATCAAAGCTGTTCTTCTTCAAACATATTGTAGGCATGTGGGATTCATTTGTCAGACAAAGGCAGACCACCATGTTTTAATTTTACCTTCCCCCCACTCTCGACAAATCCTACCCAACACACAAGTCTCATTTTGATTATGTAGAGCATTAGAGTAGGCTTTTTTTTCCTTTTAAAAAAGTTCTTTTCTCATATCTCTTCCATCCAATGATGACAGCAGGGCTGTTTCTATCCCTCCCAATTGCTATGTTCATAGCTATTATTACTAGGGCTAAGTCGCAAGGGTGTCCCCAGTTCTATACCATTTTCCCATTACCTATCACATTTTAATCTTGCCCTTCCTAGTTTATATATGTGCAAATCCAGCTGCATGAGCCAATTTGGTGTAGTGGTTAGGAGCATGGACTCTAATCTGGGAGAACCAGGTCTGATTCCCTACTCCTCTACATGCAGCTGCTGGTGTGACCTTGAGTCAAGTCACAAGTTCTTTCAGAGCTATTCTCTCAAGAGCAGTTCTGGAAAGAGCTCTCTCAGCCCCACCTACCTCACAGGGTGTCTGTTGTGGTGAGGGGAAGGGAAAGGAGATTGTAAATCATTCTGAGACTCCTTTGGCTAGTGAAAGGCGGGGAATAAATCCAATCCCTTCTCTTATTCTATTTTTCAAACCAGTCTATTTCAGCATACCATTGGACCATTTCACACAGCCTGCCATAGGCTGAGAGGCATAAAACTGTTCCGTTTTCAGAATTTTGCTACAATCACATTGCCTTGGACTTCATCTTATGCCAGACGTGACTCTTATGTCTAATGCTGTTCTATCCCGTCATTCCTCCCAGAAACTCAAGACAATGGATATGGTTCTCCCCGGCTCTGCTTTATCTTCACAACGACTTTGTGTGGTAGTTAATTCGATGGAGGGCAGCTATTTTTCTTACATTTTCCTAACTGGCGGCAGAGATTTCCCACCAATTCTGGCTGCAGCCCAACAAGCATTTTGAAATTTTGTTCTGGGAAGCAGAGGGGAAGGAGAGTGAGAAGACCCTCAGCAAAAGAAGAGTGGCTTATGGGGAGATCTGCAGTCGAAGAAGGAACAGACAGAAATCTCTGCCCCCTGTTTAAAAGATCTCTTTCAGCCTAACCGACTTGGAAGTGACTTGACCACCAAGGTCACCCAAATTTCATTTTGGATCTATGCCTTGCATTTTATCTTTATTAATCTGTGTTTTTTTAAAAGGCATAGCTTACTTTACCATACTTTATGGCAGCATATGAAAGCATTAAATAATCTCTACAATTCAATTTAAAAAAAAAATAAAATCACAAAAAAGCTAAACCACAGTTTACATCACAAAGATGAGAAGCCAAGATTAAAAGGATTAACCAAATGGCCTATAGAACAACTCCATTTTATATGCCTACTGAAAGATGAAGGAGAAGTGCCATCCACTTCCACAAGACAGGAGCCCCCCCCCGCTGAAAATGTCTGTGCCCTTACTGTTGAAGACTCAGGGCTATTTGGGGGCAGGAACGCACAGGAATGGAGTTCCGGCTGGGTCCTGAGTTGGCCACACCCAGCAGGAACTCAGTAGCATAATAGGCCACACCCAACAGCAGAAACGCATTAGGACTGGCTACATTAGGGGTGTGTGGCCTAACGTGCAAAGGAGTTCCTGCTGCAAAAAAGCCCTGGGTTTTGACAACAAACAAAGTAAACAGAACAAGAAGCAAAAGGTGGGTGTGGCTGGATGACCACACTTCTGTTAACATGGGAGTGTGGCCTAATATGCTAATGAGTTTCTGCTGGGCTTTTTCTACAACACAAGCCCTGTGAAGACTAAACCTCCAGTGCTCGGCTGTTCGCCAGCTGAAAGTAGAGCTGATTTTTTAAGCAATCAGTTCATGAACAATTTGAGTCAGGTTGCCTGGCATGCGATGGAAACCAGCAGGAGATGGGAAGTGCTGGACAAACTGGGGGGTGCTGTTAGCAATACTGTGACATCACTTCCCAGTAAAACCCAAAAGTGGCATTAGTCCTTTCTAGGAATTGACAGAAATTCTAGTTTGTAGTGATTCTTAGAGAGAACTGACATCACTTCCAGGTTCTCCCCGGAAGTGATGTCACACTGTCAGCCTGATGGCCATTTTTTTTAAATTTGCTTGCTTGCTTTTCTCCCATTACCATTCGGAATGGCAGTGGGAAAGTTTGCGCTTGTACTATCAAGTTGCTTTTCACATATTCAAACAGTACGGTGCAAGAGGCAGTGCTTCACAGATGTGCATTATCACATAGCAAAAAGAGAATCCTACTTTCCCCTGTTCCCCCACAGATCTGTAATCATGGAATGGCACTAGGCAGCCACTCTTATAAACAGTGAGCAAATCAGTAAACTGGTAATTATGAAAATTATCTTTTTAAAAGTCTAAACTTTTGGTGATCACTTAAGTCAGTGTTATTGACATTATTTCACACATGTCCATTTTTTGCAAAGCCTTATAGGAGGTATAGTTCTCCCTTCATGTCACTTAATGTCACGTAATTACTTGAGCCAGCCATCCAGGACAGTGGACAGAATAATCTAATCTATTGGACAGATGCAAAAGCCCCTGGAAAGCAAGGAAATGAAACACCAGCCCCACAGCTACTGCAAAGCTGCAAAGTTGTTTGACAGCCATTCGTGGTGGATAGAGGATATTAATGATAAAGCTTATTGCATCACTAAATGGAATCAGGATATAGGTATATTTCAACCTTGCAGACCTGTCAAATCTTTGGCAAGGATTCCCCCCCCCCTTGTGTTTGCTTAGAGAACAAAACTATTAAAGGGAGGGGCCGTGGCTCAGTGGAAGAGCCTCTGCTTTACATGCAGAAGACTGCAAGTCTGATCCCTGGCATCTCCACATAAAAAGACCAGGCAGTAAGTGATGTGAAAGACCTCAGTCTGAGGCCCTTGAGTACAGCTGCCAGTCCGAATAGACAATACTGACTTTGGTGGACTGCTCGTTAATTTCATTGAGTGCCCACAAGTCCTTGTATTGTGAGAAAGGGAGGAAAGTACTTCCTTCCATTTGCTGCAGCTGTCTATTCTTTAGTACATTTGTGTTTGTCCTGTAGCATTACATTGTTAATGCACACTTGCACACTAGCACATCACATGTCACCAAAAAGCAATCTTGATGTCATTGTATGCACTTTTCTGGTGTTTTGTTTTCAACCTGCTACATTTTTATCCCTTGCATCCTCCAAGGAGCAGAGGACAGCACATATGCCTCTTCCTCTCTCTATTTTCTCCTTCACAATAACCTTTTAAGGTAGGCTAAGCTGATAGAGAGCGAGAGAAAGTGGCCCAAGGTCACCCAGGGACCCTCACTGCTGAGTAATAATTTGCACCTGGGTTTCTACTCATGAATCCCTGCATATTAGCAAATCACCACACAAAACCAGTCTTGGACATATATGTATCTTCAGGATTTCTCTTTTGCGATTTTTTTTTTAAATCCATGTAAATATGTGTATTGTCTTTCATCAGCTTTCACTGATTGGCTCTAGTCTGTACCACACCAAAAGAAAGAAAGAAAGAAAGAAAGAAAGAAAGAAAGAAAGAAAGAAAGAAAGAAAGAAAGAAAGGAAGGAAGGAAGGAAGGAAGGAAGGAAGGAAGGAAGGAAGGAAGGAAGGAAGGAAGGAAGGAAGGAAGGAAGGAAGGAAGGAAGGAAGGAAGGAAGAAAGAAAGAAAGAAAGAAAGAAAGAAAGAAAGAAAGAAAGAAAGAAAGAAAGAAAGAAAGAAAGAAAGAAAGAAAGAAAGAAAGAAAGCCTACAAAGTTATGAACCAGGATGTTCAGCCCTATAGTGGAGATATCCTCCCGTACGGAGCTTTCTTGCTTCACTTGAGAGCATAACATATTCTGCTCACAAATTACCTTGCCAAGTGACTTTCCCAGACATTGCTGGTGTCAACAAAATTAATGTGACATTTACAGTTATTTTGAGGGGAAAGACGAAACCACTTAAATTATTCCATGGAAAGTAACATGAGACAGAATTATTTAGTTGACAAAATCTAATTAGGTGTAAATTATTGCTGGTTATATGAATTATACAAGCTTTCACAGAGATGTACTTAAAACTCAAACTCAGAGCTCTCCACACTGAAATAATACATTGCTCAACTATTATTTTTCTCCCCCAAGCTAAGATTTATAAAGATGTAATGGCTAATGAATTCCCATCATATTATGTCGTGGTATTGCATGTCAACATTCTGCATCAGGTTTTAATTGTTTCCCCAAGTTTGCAAAGGGTTTCCTTGCACTCAACCCCAACCTTTTCCGTTTGCTTTTATTTCAAAATGCTTTATAATGTGAATGAGCAAACAAGGCTGGAAATGCCCTTGACTATTTAAGGACTCATTACTTCCTTATTTGGAGAGAAAGCAAGAAATCAGGGTCATCTGAGATAATGGCTTTAATCTAAAGTTGTGGATCCCAAGGACTGGTCAGAAGTATGAACAAGGTTGCACGCTTCCAGTTGGGAAATTCTGAAAGCAGAGGTTCTCCCCATGAAAAGCAGTGGGGAGTATAAAGCAGGAGTTTAACTGGCTCAGAGTCATTTAAACAGCTGCTTTCTACTCCCAGCGAAAAACAGCTAAGTGGTGGGGAGCAGAAAGTAAGGGTTTAAATGACTGGGAGCCATTTCAACCCCTGTTTTCTATTCCCCACTGCTCAACTGTTGTTTTTTGTGTGTGAAGAACATAAAGTAGGATAAAATGGCTCAGACCCATTTAACCCCCTACTTTCTGCTCTTCACGAAT
The DNA here is from genome assembly GCA_029375565.1 of Gekko gecko. NCBI lineage: Eukaryota > Metazoa > Chordata > Lepidosauria > Squamata > Gekkonidae > Gekko > Gekko gecko. The sequence goes on along the minus strand of JAPDNY010000016.1, from coordinate 47,255,159 downwards.
CGCCATGGACCAACATGAACTGACTTAAAATTCATGGAAGTTCATGGCAGCTCTTCAGTTTGTGAACCACAAACTGGCCAAAATTCATCACAAACTTACATTCAGGAGCCAGTTCATGCCCATCCCTACCTGCAAGCAGTGTTCCCTCTAAGCTGAGTTAGTGTGAGCTAGCTCACAGTTTTTTAGCCTCTGGCTCACATGTTTTTGTCTTAGCTCAGGAAGGATGGCTCCAGAGCAAATGAATTTATGCAGCAGCCAAATTGCTCACTCACAACTTTAATGCCAATAGCTCACAAAGTAGAATTTTTGCTCACATGACTCCACAGTTTAGAGGGAACATTGCCTGCAACCCTACTTTAATCTGATACGTAAATGTGAGTGCACTTTCATTACAGCCACATGATAAATTGCAGTCATTCAAGACAGTGTGCAAGATAATGTAGCTGAAACAATACCCTTAACAAGGATAACAACCCAGAATGCATAGCTTCCAAATCTCTCTGAAAAGGAAATGTAGGATATTTTAGGTCAAGAGAGTATAAATGAAGGGTATGTATGTTTTACCTACAAAGGTTAATTTGGTTACTGACTGCTGCAGAACATTCCACCATCAACCACCCCCTGCAATTTCCAGGATTAGTTCCAGACTCCCACTTCCTGAATGGTGACAGTTGTTCTTCTTAAACATGTACCAGGAGGGCAAACGGAGGCAGGTTGTGGCACCCACCTCTGCTACTGACAGCTGGCCTTCTTAAACCAGTAGCGGCACATCAAGGTGTATCACAGTGTGATGGGGACTGTCCACAGAGTGGGCTTGTGGGATGTGGCCTCTCAGTGCTATGCCCCTCTCCTTTCCACTACTCTGTCCATTGTCGAGGCAGAATAAGGGCAGACAGCATGGTGTAGTGGTTAAGAGCAGCAGACTCTAATCTAGAGAACCAGGTTCGATTCAACACTCCTTCATATGAAGCCTGCTGGGTGACCATGGGCCAGTAACTGTTCTCTTAGAACTCTCTGAGCCTCAGAAGGTGCCTGTTGCGGGAAGAGGATGGGAAGGTGATTGTAAGCCATTTTGAAACTTCTTAGGGTAGAGAAAAGCAGGGTATATTAGGAGAGTCCTGCTGGATCAGACCATCTAGTCCAGCATTCTATCTCACACAGTGGCCAACCAGTTCCTCTGCAGGGCCAACAACAGGGCAGAGAGGCCAAGGCCTTCCCCTGATGTTGCCTCGCTCTGGGATTCAGAAGATTCTTCTTTTTCTTCACTTTCACTCTGGACTAAACATGAGAAAGCTGGAAGAAGATTTAAGTGGCTCCGTTTGCTGTTGGAAGCAACCATTTCAAGCACCAAAGCAAGGAGAGGACTTTTTTTCACAGAACATTTAAATGCACACACTGGTATTACTAGATCACTACATGGAAACAATTTCATAGTGCCTCCTAAAGACAGGACCCCTCTTACCTCCACAAAGAGTCTGTTACACAAGGTAGGAGCCAAGGCAGAGAAAAAAGGGGCGTTAGAAGATATACCTTAAAACGGGGGAACCACTAGAACAGGGCTCACCAACATGGCACCCATTTTGTGTTTGGCTTTGCCTCCTGCAGCAGCCATTTTATAGTTCTGCCCACTGCCTTGTGCCAGAATTCTAAAAGTGCCTGAAGGCTCAAAATGGTTGGGAACCCTGGAACTAGAAGAGAGCCAGCTTGGTGTAGTGGTTAGGAGCGCGAACTCTAATCTGGGAGAACTGGGTTTGATTCCCCACTCCTCCACATGAAGCTGCTAGTGTGACCTTGGGTCAGTCATGGCTCTCTCAGAGGTGTTCTCTCAAGAGCAGTTCTTGAAAGAGCTCTCTCAGCCCCACCTACCTCACAGGGTGTCTGTTGTGGGGAGGGGAAGGGAAAGGAGATTGTAAGCTGCTCTGAGACTCCTTCGGGTAATGAAGGGTGGGGTAAAAGCCAACCTCCTGCTCCTGCTCCTCCTCTTCCTCCCAAAGACCATATCTGGGATGTGTGGACATATAGGAAGAGATGGTCCTTCAGATAATGTGGATCCTAGGTAGGGTTGCCAATCTCCAGATAGGATCTGGAATCCCCCCAGAGCCATAATTCATCTCCAGGCTGTAGCATCAGTTCCCCTGCGGAGAATGACAGCTATGTTGGGTGGACTCTACGGCATTCACAATCACCACCAGATCTCCAGGGATTTCCCCATCCAGGGCTGGCATCCCAAGTCCTAGGCCACAAAGAGACTACTTAGGGACAAAGATCAGGTTCTTTAAACCCAAGATTATGGATCCTTCATGGGTTATAATGCAAACTGCTTCATACAGGACTCACTGGTTTGAGAGACTCTTGCCCGATTGAGGGAATCCGTCCTAACTGCGACCGTCAGCTTCAGCTGTCTGCCTCAGCTAATAGCAGCAAAGTGGAGTTACTGACAAGTATTTCAACAGCCGATTTGTAATTGTAACCATTTATTTTTGGAGCTGTGATTCATTGTTAAAACCAAGCAGCCAACTTAAAAGCATCCAAAGGGCACTGTGTGATCAATTAAGTACTGTACTTTGACAAGCCTTGAAAAAGGAGCACCAAGAGACACTGTTAAAATTCTCGAGATCAAATAAGCCAGCTAAAAGACTGGCATCACTGAAGAGTGGAAAATCTTTCTGATGTTTTTCTTTTTTTAATATGTTAACTGTGTTGCCCTACAAGCCGGCAAGGGTGCGGAAATGTTCCTTATTTCATTTCTTTATAGATATTCATTTAAATTTTTATATTAACAGCTTCAGTTTCCCAAGTTTTTCATTTCTGGTACTGCAGATTTGATTGCATGACATGTGCATATCTGGTGGCTTTTAAGATGCTATTTATAAATGATGTCCATTGTACTGATTAAGATTATATGTACAATAAACGTACATATAATCAGGGGTCTTTTGGGGGAGGAAGCGCACCGAAGCGGTGCTCTGGGAGCTCCACAGCAACCACAAATGGCGGTGGTGGCAAGCCTTGCCCTCCGCCGGCATCCCCGGGCCACACCAAAGCGCTGCAGCCTGGGGGATGTGTGAACAGCCTCCCCGCCGGCGTCCCCAGGCTGTGCAGAAGCGCTGCAGCCCAGGGGGTGTACGAACAGCCCCTCGCCGGCATCCCTGGGCCACACAGGAGTGCTGCGGCCCAGGGGATGCGCGAACAGCCCCCGCACTGGCATCCCTATATATTTTCTATAGTAAGGCAAATAAATTCTGGGGATTGATTAAAATGTGGAACTCGCTGCCAGAGGATGTAGTGATGGCCATAGAAATGAACAGCTCTGAAAGGGTATTAGATAGATGAAGAAGAAGAGAGAAAGAGATTGGATTTATATCCCACCCTTCACTTGGAGTCTCATAAGAATATAAGAGAAGCCAATGTTGGATCAGGCCAATGGCCCATCCAGTCCAACACTCTGTCACACAGTGGCCAAAAATACCAGCTGCCATCAGGAGGTCCACCAGTGGGGCCAGGACACTAGAAGCCCTCCCACTGTTGACCCCCCCAAGCACCAAGAATACAGAACATCACTTGCCCTAGAGTCCCTATCTATGCCTTGTGGCTAATAGCCACCGATGGACCTCTGCTCCATATGCTTATCTAATTCCCTCTTGAAGCCATCCATGCTTGTAGCTGCCACCACCTCCTGTGGCAGTGAATTCCAAGTATTAATTCCAAGTTCACTCTTTGTGTGAAGTAGTACTTCCTTTTATCTGTTCTAACCCAACCTCAGATGCATTATGGATAGGTGCTGTAGATTTTCCAGGTTGTATGGCCGTGATCTTGGCATTGTAGGACCTGATGTTTCACCAGTAGCTGTGACTGGCATCCTCAGAGGTATAACACAGAAAGATGGAGCATTCTCTGTTAAGTTGAGAAGAAAAATGGTAGGCAGGTAATTTATATCTACTCAGGAAGGTGGGGTAGGGCTGAGTCATTATCTTGTAGGAGTTCCCCAGGCTATGAACATGCTAACAGAGGAGCTTTCCTGAGAAGGTTCTTTCGTCTATGGATTGTTTCCTGAGGAGGTTTCCTGTTTTCTGTGGAGGTTCTTTTGTATGTGGATTGGCTGTTGAAATTCTAATCTTATCTGTAGTGCTATTGTTTTTCAGGACAGGAAACCATGCCCTATTTATTTTTAAACTCTCTTCTTTCTTGTTGAAATTGTGTTTATGTTTATGAATTTCAATGGCTTCCCTGTGTCTGACATGGATAGGGTTGCCAGTTCTGAGTTGGGAAATACCCAAAGATTTGAGGTGTGGACCTGATGGTGGGTGGGGTTCGGGGAGGAGAGGGACTTCAGCAAGGTATAATGCCATAGAGTCCACCCTCCAAAGCAGCCATTTTCTCCAGGGGAACTGGAAAACGGTCTGGGACCAAAATTTCTTCAGGACCACCTCTCCTAGCATACCCTCCAAAGAGCATTATGTTCCTTGAACAACAACACACTGATGATCCTGAGACCAAGGAATATTCCCCTGGCTTCAACTAGAGCCAGAACCTTCTGAGTGGTGGCTCCGGCTTGGTGGAATGGGCTTCCAAATGAGATCCGGCCCCTGCGGGGCTTGGTACAGTTCTGCAGGACCTGTAAAATGGAAATCTAAATGGAAATCTATCACCAAGCATATGGGGAAAGCTGGGAGAATTTCCATCATACATATTCTCCTAACTCTTACTCCCCCCTCTGTTCCCCAGGGTGTGTTATAGCATTATTAGGTGCCACCTGATAAATCGTAAATATCTGGAAATTGTTTTAAACTGGTTCTGTTTTTAAGTTTATTGTAATTTGTTTATTATGTTTTGTGATCTGCTCTGAGCCTCACGATAGTGGGGCAAAGCAGGATATAAATCGATAAATAAATAAATAAATAAATAAATAAATAAATAAATAAATAAATAAATGAATAAATAAGAATCCTGGTTGTCTGGAGATCAATAGTAACAGTGGGAGATCTCCAGGTGCCATGTGGGGGTTGGGAAACAGTTTGGTGTAGTGGTTAAGTGTGCGGACTCTGATCTGGGAGAACCGGGTTTGATTCCTCACTCCTTCACATGCAGCTGCTGGTGTGACCTTGGGTCAGTCATAAGTTCTTTCAGTGCTGTTTTCTCAAGGGCGGTTCTTGAGGGAGCTCTCTTAGCCCCACCTACCTCACAGGGTGTCTACTGTGGGGATGGGAAGGGAAAGGAGATTGTAAGCCACTCTGAGACTTCTTTGGGTAGTGAAGGGTGGGGTATAAATTCATTTGCCTCCTCCTCCTCCTCCTTCTTCTGGATGACTCCAGCAAGTGAGCCAATTCATAAAAGGACAGTATTACAAGAAATGATCTTTTGCAACTGAAAGAGGCAAGGTGGTCCCCAGTTCTGTCCTCCTTTCCCTCTCCGCTTTTGCTTTTGTACCGTTCCAATGCCGCAGGAGTAAAAGCCTACCAGGTAATGAGTAGAGTAGGAGGATTTCCCTTGGGTTGCTGCCAAGGCCACTAACCCAGCTATTATCAGAGCCTTGACAAGCTGCGTCAGTCCAATCTGCTGAATGCCTTTGAGTGACAAGCAATCGATACACCCCACTCTCATGAGTCCTCGTAGGTGACAGAGGCCTAAGTAATAAGACAGCCTTGGCTGCCTCCACTAACTTAAATGCTTCCCCAGTCACAATATTTCTTTTCTTTCTCTCTTTCTTCCCTTCCATCCTCCTCCTGTCTCAATGCCTGTAGCGAAATTTCTGACTGATCGAACCTTCTGAATGGGGTGACATGGTTCTGAGGCACGGCAATGTGTCTGATCTGAGGACTGCTGCATGGGAGGCGGGGAGGTTGGTATACTGGAGGTACTGAGATGTAATCTGCCTGCACTGAGTCTTGTAGCAACACAGAGATATAAGGGGGTGGGGATTCTGCTAGCAGAATGACACAAGTGGGGACCCGCAAGAAACTTGCAAGAAGGGAGCGTTCCCCCTTTACTTTCTTCCCTCTCCTCCCACCTTCCCTTTCTTTCTCTCCCCCAAGCCAATCCCCCTTCTTTCTCTTCCCTCAAGCCAATATCCCCATATTTTCCTTTCTCTCTCTCCCCCAAGCCAGCCTCCCCTTCTCTCTCCCTCCCTCTTTTCCCCTACCTTTGAGGCCAGCAGCGGTGGCAGTGCCTGGGATGCACATGTGCAGACAACATATTTTTTGGGGGGGGGGGATTTAAACCTCCTAATGTATTTTTTTAAGTTTTCAAGATTTTTCTGCAAACTTGGGGGGAGGTCACCCAGGTTTGCCAGAAAACTTGCTTGGGGTAAGTGTGCCCCCTGTCTGTGGATTTAGATATCCACACACAGGGTACTGTTGAGAATTAGGTATATAGATTGAGGTGCCTGCTGATTGAGAAGCATCTTCCTTTCTTGATAGTCTTCCTCAAAAGAGGTTTTCCCTCTCTTTAGGGCACTTAGTTCTTGCAAACTGATCTTGCAGTGATGATGGTGAGGGATGCCATGAAATTATTTTTGTTTTTGTCTTTGGAGTTTTTTGGTATTTGTGTGTGTGTGTGTGTGTGTGTGTGTGTGTGAGAGAGAGAGAGAGAGAGAGAGAGAGAGAGAGAGAGAGAGAGAGAGAGAGAGAGAGAGAAACCTGGAAGTTATGGCAACGCCTGGTGACTGACCCCTACTGGGGGCCTGAAGAAAATTCAGAGAGGTGGCTGAAGCCTGCCCCCACCTCCCACCTCTGGTATTCCAAGGAGGTCTCCCATCCAAGTTCTTGCCAGAGTCGACCCTGCTTAGCTTCTGAGATCTGATAAGATTGGGTTTGCCTGGGCTATCCTGGTCAGGGCATGAAATTGGATTTGAATGGTCTCAGAGAGTAGGTAGGTGTTGGGAAGGGGAGTGTTTAAATAGGATATTCACTGACATTCACACAATGGAGTGTTGGGATGTTTTGTTTTGTTTTTCCCCCTCTTAAACATGTTTCTCTTGACATGCAGACAGGGAGGATGCAGTCAGATGGCAAACACTAAATTATTTTTTCATAGCAATGCCGCAATTCTCATAAATAATGTGCTAAAAAAATCAAACTGACCTCGCTCACAATACCTGCTTAGGCATCTTCAGGCATGTGCACTGAAAATTTGTTCACTGTTTAAGACCAGCAGCATCTGGGAAAGTTGGTGACATTCATCATCACATAGGCTGGTAGTCATTGTTGCGGCATGTACAGAACTTACTGGATCACTGGAGCTGATTTAAAACTTTCAGTTAAACCGGGGAAGCCACAAAACACTCCAATTCCCATCAACCTCAGGAAAAAGTCATGCTTGGAAAAAACTGGGCAGGGGAAGAAGAAGAAGAAGAGGAAGAGGAAGAGGAAGAGGAAGAGGAAGAGGAAGAGGAAGAGGAAGAGGAAGAGGAAGAGGAAGAAGAAGAAGAAGAAGAAGAAGAAGAAGAAGAAGAAGAAGAAGAAGAAGAAGAAGAAGAAGAGATTGAATTTATACCCCGCCCTTCACTCAGTGTCTCAGAGCGGCTTACAAACTCCTTTCCCTTCCCCTCAGGTGAGGCTGTGAGAGAAACTGCTCTTTTTCAAGAACGCCTCTGACAGAACTATGGCTTGCCCAAGGTCATCCAGCAGCTGCAAGTGGAGGAGTGGGGAATCAAACCCAGTTTTCCCAGATTAGAGTCCGCGCACTTAACCACTACACCAAACTGACTCTCTCTGTATTTAAGAAGCCATTCCCTAATGGCAAGTTAATCCTCTCCACCTTTCAAAAAGGTAAGATTTATGGCCTGGAAATGGGGAACTCACAGGAAGGTGACTGGTATAGGGCCTGTCTGTTTGTGCACATGTGCATTTTGCAAATGTTCCATGGAACATTCAAATATGGCTGAATTTTTTTAAGGGTCAGTAAGAATGTTCACAAAAAATGTGAGTAGAGTAAGTGGCACATTTAAGACCTTAGTTAAGGTATAAGCTTTCGTGTGCACACACATTTCTTCAGATATCATGAGTAGTTTAAAGGGAAAGTACTGAGTTGTACAGCCATTGCTCAGTGAGTAGTGACACTACCAATGAAAGCGCTCATTTGCCCCACCAAATATTTTTTAGCAAAAAACAGGAAGCAAAGGAAACCTTTACTTTATTTCCATTCAAACAGTGAAAACTTGTTAGAATATGAATATGATAAGCTCGATCCTTTGTGATAATGTGATAAGTTCAATCATATGAGGGTCACAATAACAAAGAAAATCTAAATAGGTTGACTGCCACACATCTGCACAATGTTCTTCTAGCTCCCTAGCTTCCCTGAATGCTCCGTAATGCACTGCCTTCAGCTCCTCCCATCGAACCAGCAAGAAACCTCTGACTTCTCATATCCTCTATACTCCTTGTAAGGAAGTGTATTTAAACTACAACAACAAGTGCAAAGAATGCTTGACTTCAGCACCCAGGATGAAGATAAAAAGTGTTCAGGCTAAACTAGGTTTTATTTACCGGCTGATTTCCATAGTATTTAACACTTCCCTCCTAGCAATGCGGTTAAATTAGGAGTGTCCTATGAACAAGGAGCTCTGGAAAACCTAGTTCAGCACTGGGTCACCAGCCCTTTGCTGTCAGTCCCTGGATACATGGGGGGGGGGGAGGTGAAGATCTAGGACATCACTTTCTGTTTTCAAAGAGGAAGTGATGTGGCTATGCTTCAAAAATTTCCATTCCTTGAGAATTAGGATGGCACTTCTAGTCCTGAAACAGGAAGTTTCCTCTTTCTGCCTCCTTCTGCCGCCTTCTGAGTCCTGAAACAGGAAGTTTCCTCCTTCTGCCACTCCACTGAGGGAAGACAGGGACACAGAGCATTGGCAGGAGTTTCTCCACTGGAACTGGATAAGTGGCCACCCTAGTTGGGCACAGATCGTTAGTCTGTTCAGTGCCTGAAGCCAGTTTTGTGAATCAGAGAGAAGGACTTGATACTGTTGCCACGCCATCATTGAGGTACCTGCCACGGGACGGACTCTGCGCCGGTCACCCTCACAGATGAGCTCCAGAGGCATCTGGATCGAGGCAGGTTGGCGCTGCTGTTGTTACTTGAACTTACCTCCGCTCCCGTGACTTGGCAACAGTGATCCACACAATGGTCACTTCCAGGCTTGATTACTGCAACTCACTCTACACAGGCCTACCCTTAAACTTAACCCAGAAGCTCCAGCTAGTAGAAAATGCAGCGGTGCGCCTCCTAACTGGGACACCTGTGTGGGCACACAGTCAGCCAGTGCTGCACCAGCTGCATTAGTTGCAAGTTGAATACCGAGTCAGGTTTAAGGTAATGGTATTAACTTTTAAGGCTCTATGCAGCCAGGGACCAGCATACCTACAGGACTGTCTCTCCTCATATGTGTCTCAAAAAGCTTTATGCTCCTTCAGACCACCACTGGTTAATAGTCGCAGGCCCAAAAGACATCCACCCCACCTTGACCAGGTGTCTCAGCCCCGGCCCCAGCCTGATGGAATATGCTCCCAATTGAGATCAGGACCATGCAGGCTTTACTGCAATTCCACAGGGCCTGTAAAACAGGGCTGTTCCGCTAGGCCTTTGATTGAGGCAGTGGATGTCAAAGAACTTTGGCCTCCCTTGCTTCAAGCAACCCATGGTGTGATTCACATCACGGGTGCCAGGAGTGACTGATCTATTCTAGTTAGAGGGTGTCTCCATCCTCTCTGGCAGGAGCTCAGCCTGCACTGAAATAAGAAACTATTTGCCGAGCGGCCAGCAGGTATTTAAATCGGTTAATTCAGTTCTAACTGTTGCTGATGATGTTTAATGAATTGTTTCAAATTAATCTAATGCATGGTTTTGTTGTTGGATGACATGTTGTGAGCCACCCTGAGCCCACTCGCGGGGTAAGGAGGGATAAAAATCCCAAAACTAAAATAAATAAAACAAAACAAATCATGTAAGTTTTAGAGAAGGGAACAAGTAAAGCTGTCTTGTGATAAATCATACTTGACCTCACTAGCTCTCCAGGGTCTCACATAGAGAAAATCTTCCCCAACGGCCTGAAGTTCTTTAATAAGAGGTGACAGGCATTGAACTTCAAGTCTTCTTTAGGTAAAGTTTGCACTGAATCAGACCACCAATTTCTCTAGGCCTGATAAGGCCTACTCTGATTATTAATGGCTCTGTATTTTAAATGGATATGCTAAGGGTTGAAGCTGGGGCTTTCTGTAGGCAAAGAACCTGGTGGTAGGTAATGTGAAAGATTTCTACCTGGGACCCTGGTGATCCATCACCTGTCTGAGAAGACAATACCAATGTTGGTAGACCGATGGTGTGACAGAGAAGAAGGAGGAGGAGGAGGAGGAGGAGGAGGAGATTGGATTTATATCTCACCCTTCACTACCCAAAGGAGTCTCAGAGCAGCTTACAATCTCCTTTCCCTTCTCCTCCCCACAACAGACACCCTGCGAGGTAAGTGGGGCTGAGAGAGCTCTTTCGAGAACTGCTCCTGAGAGAACAGCTCTGAAAGAAGACTGACCCAAGGTCACATCAGCAGCTGCATGTGGAGGAGTGGGGGATCAAACCCAGTTCTCCCAGATTAGAGTCCACACTCCTAACTACTACACCAAACCACTACACCAAAGGTGGCTTCGTGGGAAGCACATGAGGGGTAGGGTCTGTGGTTCAGTGGTAGAGCATTTGCTTTTGCCTGCTGACGGTCCCAGGTTCAATCCCTGGCATCTTTGATTAAAAGGACCAGTCAATAAGTGATGTGAAAGACCTGGAGACTCCAGAGAGCCAGTGCCAGTCAGAGCAGGCAATATTGACCTTGATAGACTCAGTATAAGACAGCCTTGTGTGTTCTCATGCTCTACACATGAACCACTGCCACACAGTAAAGGGTTCATCCCACTTCCAAACCTGATGCGTATCTACCTGTGCCTAGGTGCATCCTCACAAAAAGAAGTTCACAAAAAAGGATGAGGAACAGAACATTTGACACATCAAAGTTATTAGCCACAAGGTATAGATAGGGACTCTGAGGCAAGTGAGGCTCTGTATTCTTGGTGCTTGGGGGGGGGGTCAACAGTGGGGAAGGCTTCTAGTGTCCTGGCCCCACTGGTGGACCTCCTGATGGCACCTGGTATTTGTGGCCACTGTGTAACAGAGTGTTGGACTGGATGGGCTGTTGGCCTGATCCAGCATTGGCTTCTCTTATGTTCTTATCAGGTCTAGACTGGAAGAAATAACAGTTGTCAAATTTTGTTTTAAACTGCTCTGATGGAAGGCCCAGAAGCAATGTTACAGCTGGTGCACCCATTTCAGGAAAATTCATTTGTGAAACAAGGTCTGCCCTCGGAGTGGTTAATATTAAGGGTTTTTAAACTCTCTCAAAGACCAAAGCAAGATGCATTCAGCTTAAATTGTAATCATACCCTGTCATAAACTGAGGCTTCCTTGCATAACAGAGTTTGCAATAAAGTGTCTCTTTTAAAAAAAAATAATCAAAAGCGTAGAATCATATACAATAAAGAAAGGCTTCCATTAGAGCTATTAAATTGTCCTTTCAGCATAATTCTTCATCTGGGACTTATTCCAAAACACAAGAGTTAATGACAGTAATATAAACCATCCCAACATCCCATGTATTTCGTTAGCTCTTATTCCCATGACTAAATGGCTTTTTAATGCACTGCTATTTGCGTTGGTGGGACTGGGTTTCCCCGCATCCCTCCAGTGAAGCAACTGCACTCACTCCAATTAACTCCTTCCTCATCAGTGCCGCACAAAAGTTATATCTTCGGGAGGGGGGCTCCAAACCCTAGGTGGACAGTTCAGGATTCAAGGGGAGGCTTTCTCATAAGAGAGGAGCCAGCAAAGGAGAAGACACGTGCTCTGTAGCAAGGGCCTCAGTAGGCCTGGACTCGGGTTGCGAGGTCTGGCCGACAAGCTGGGGGGGGACTTATCAGGAGGCTCCGGGAGAGGGGAGGGAAGAAGTGTGATGTTCCTAGGTCCCCTCCGGGTGACATACACACGCTAGGGACATGGGGCGCGGCATGCCTACATCACCTGGAAGTGATGTATGCATGTTGGTCATGTTGAGGGGTGACGTTCTGGTTTTGGGGCAAAATTCTATGGTTTTAAGTTAATTCTACCATAGAGTTTTGCCCAAAAACAAAAGCATCCCTCCCCCACTATCACTGTGTCATTTCTGGGTAAGGTAGGCATGCTGTTGTCGGAATAATTCCCCTGCGGAGAGGAGCACCCCGCAGCCATTTCCCCCCACTTTCTGATAGCACTGAAGTGGGGGGATGGGCTGCAAACTGGGGGATCCCCCACCCGCTACTGGGGGATGGCAACTCTAGCCTGGACAGACCATATGGCCTGGGAAGGCTGCCAACCTTTTCAGGAAACTTTTGCTCCTTCCTAGAATCTGGGGCCAGTTCCAGGTCTTGAGGGGCCCTGGGCAGAGAGTTCCCAGCCCCCCTCTTTTATCCACCCCCAGGCCTCCCATCTGCCTATGCATCGTTCCCCTGCCCGCATGTGAGCTCTCCCATTGCTCATGCTAATCACTTCCCCGCAGCCCTTTTCTCAGTGGCACTCTGCAGAGAGCGTAGCTGGGAGCACGGTGGAGTGGGGAGTCAGCAGCAGCGGGCCCCGCCAGAAGCCCTGGGCCCTGGCGGCTACGCCACCTCAGGGTATACTGCCACTGGCCCTGTTAGGGTCCATGTAGTCTGTTTTCAGCAGTGGTCAGCCTCCATAAAGTCTACAAACACTGAGTGATCGGGACATTGTATTCTCTATTGTATTGAGTACCTTGTCTCTGAAGTGCCATTTAACAAGCAGAGGTTTACATGAAGACAGGAAGCTGCCTTATACTGAATCAGTACTGCCTACACATACTTTTAGCTGAACATCCTGGGGTATTGAATCTGCAACATTTTGCATGCTGACTGAGCCACAGCCCCTCATATTGACTCTGTTCAATTCAGCCATCAACCATAAAATACCTGGCCACTGAGGTGCATGCCCCGTTTACATCTAGATTACTGCAAGCCACTCAGCATGGGGCTGCCCTTGAAATGTATGGTCCAGGCTGTTGACTGGAGTGGATCGTAGAGACCGTATCACTCCAGTGCTCGGTTCCAATTTGTTTCTAGGCACAATTCAAGGTGCTGGTCTAGCCCTTTAAAGCCCTACGTGGCTTGGAAGCAGCATACTTGAAGCACTGCCCACTCTCTTACAAACCAATCCGACAACTACTACAGTAATCTTCTGCAGCTCTGCTTTCAGGGCCCGTGCTTTTTGAGATTAAACAAAAGAGCAACCAGAGAGAGGGCTTTCTAAGTTGTGACACCAAAACTCTGGAGCTCTCTCCCCAGAGAGACTCACCTGTCCTCTTCTGTTGCCATCTTCCACCAGCAGGTGAAGACTTTTTGTTTCCTCTGATGTTCCCTTAGGGATCCTTCTTTCCTGCCCCGTAATTGTTATTTTAAAATCTTTGTGTATATTTATTTGAGCTTGGCTTTAATTGTTTTGATGATGACTACAATGATTAATTAAATTAAATGTGCTATTTGGACTTAGTGGTTTTTAAAAAGGTTTTTGGGTTTTGTTTTGTTTTTTGCATATGTCTTCATATGTTCGCTTTTGGTTAGCCCTTTTCTTACCCACGGTAAGGATCAGAATGACACAAGTAACCCCTGAGAAGGTTACAAAGTAAACACGAGTGTTGTATGCTACCTGGATTTTTTAATCCATGTTTAGGGATTTTCTTTGCAGATGTTTTGCCTTTTACTTCTGGTTTGCTTCTCAACACCCCTCTTGTAGGGTATGTTTTTATCCTTTCAAATTAACTTTTTAAGTAATTAAAAAAAATTACTGCTAAGACTTGACAATTTATCACTTTTTTGGTCAGTCATCTTGAGAAAGAGTTTATGACTGGCAGGAGATGGAACTCATGAAGCAAACAGAGACACATCCCTCTCTGGCGGAGAGACCCATCGTTGTGAGCCAGAGATTTCCCCCATCTCATTAATACCCTGAAGACTGTGTTTTCAACACCTTCCTCTGACTGGGTCACTGGGCAGCAGGCATGGGATCCACCGCTTTCTTTATTGAAAGGAATAACGAAAAGGGCAGGAAAGTCTAATGCGTCATGCTTAGGACGTAAGCTGAACCCCACTGAGAAAACGTCTGCATCAGTTTTACTGCTTCTGTTCTACTTCTTGCTCTCTTGGTACCAGGGTTTCCTAACCAGTTTTGTGGAGAAGGAAGACGATTGGAAAGAGATTTCCTTTCAAAAAGCTTTTAATTTAAACAGATGAAAAAGCTTTTGAGTCTTAACAGGCAACAGCAAGGCTTGGCAAGGACTGCTGTAGGCTATGAGTTTGTTCTCTGGAATGGAGGCCCCCCCCCCTTTGGGGTGAAGGAGGTGGGGAAGAGCTCAGAGGGACAAGAAGAACACAACCCCCTCCAAGCACAACAGATTTCACAGAACAGCTGTGGGGGAAGAGGCATGGGAGCACGGCAGCAAGGCACTTGAGATGTGCTTATAATTTTGTAGTGAGCTGCCTCGGGAGATTTTAAATCGAGAGAGCAGCATACAAATATGTCAAAGGGGAAACATTGCTGCTCAGTTCTGAGGCACCCCCCCCAAGTTTAATAGAGATGCTGATTAAGTTTGCAGATAACAGGCTTATAAAATAGGCTCTTAACTGCTTTGAACACTTTTTTTTTTATAATGAGTTGGGTGCTTTGCCTTAAATGTGTTACTTCATTTCTAATTAATTTTCAGCCTAGCCACACACAGAGAGAGACTGTTGTTCACCCAGTGAAAAAGCTGGTCAGATCCAACCCATTGTTCTAGTGTTTATCAATTTTCTTTTTTTAAAAAAAATATCGAACACAAGATCTGTTTTTGTTTTTAAATCCATTACCGTTCCTTTGTATGAAGTGTTAAAAAAGAGAAAGTTTTCTACTTGGCAGATGATGACTGGCACTATGTTCTTTTCTTTTAGTCTCCTCCTTATGACAAATGAAAAGAAAGAATATTAATTGCTCCTCTGGAAATAAACAGGAATTACAAGCCATGTTCCCTCTAAGTTGAGTTAGTGTGAGCTAGCTCAAAGTTTTTTAGCCTCTGGCTCACACATTTTTGTCTTGGCTCAGGGAGATTAGATGGCTCCAGAGCCAACTAATTTATGCAGTGGCCAAATCACTCACTCACAACTTTAATGCCAGTAACTCACAAAGTAGAATTTTTGCTCACAAGACTCCACAGTTTAGAGGGAGTATTGATTACAAGGATCCTTTGTTGAATCACATTGCTGGCAGACATTACTGTAAATTGAATCTCCAGTACCCAGAATGAATGTTTGTGTGCCCTCCTCCTTCTCCCCCTCCTTCTTCTTCAGAAATCAGTTCACCCAAATGATGTTTAATGTAATGTAATGTACATTTTTAATATAATTAAATTTTGTTTCCATTGGCACTTTGTTTCTTCACACCTCTTCCAAGCTCCCAGCGATAGGAAACAGAAACTATTGGGCGGGCAGCTCTGAGTAACTAGTACACATTGTTATCCAAGCAATGGGGAAGGGCTGTGGCTCCGTGATACAACATCTACTTTGCACGCACATCCCAGGTTAAATCCCCAACATCTCCAGTTAAAAGGACTAGAGCATAGGTGATATGAAAGAACTCTGCCTGAGATCCTGGAGAGGCGCTGCCAGTCAGAACAGATAATAAAGACCTTGATAGAACAATGGTTTGACTCAGTATAAAGGCAGCTTCATGTCCTCATGTCATGTGATCCTATTGTGTCATTCCGGCATCATTTAACATGTCATCCTTAAACAGTTATGATTTGTTATGAGGCTTGTTTCAGCGCTGTTTCAGATTTCGGGTTGGTTCAGGTTTCTACGGTCCAAATCCTATTGCACTGTTTATTGGATGCCACATCCCGTTGGGTGGATTTAATAACACAATCTGCCATCTCAATGAGAAAGGTGGACAATAAATAATAAATTACTCAACTGTAGCCTCCCTGCAATGCAAAATCGCAATAACGTTTGGTGTAGTGGTTAAGAGCATGGACTCTAATCTGGGAGAACCAGGTTTAATTCCCCACTTCTCCACATGCAGCTGGGGATGTGACCTTAGGTCAGTCACAAGTTCTCTCAGAGCTGTTCTCTCAAGCAGTTTTCAAAAGAGATCTCTCAGCTCCACCTACCTCACAGTGCGTCTATTTGTGGGATGGGGAAGGAGACTGTAAGCCATTCTGATGCTCTGAGTGAAGGGCGGGGTATAAATCCAATCTCCTCCTCCTCCTCCTCCTCCATCATCACCATCACCATCACCATCACCATCACCATCATCATCATCATCATCATGTAAAGATGGCTGAATGGTCAACAAGAATATTCAGATGAGGATGTGACAAAATTCCTGTTCCTGCCATTTTCAGATGTAAAGTCCAAACACAGTACAGTCTCTTTGTAGTTAATGCAACTGGAGCAAATTTAAAACATGGTTCTATCTTGCTCATTACATTTGACAATGGAGCTAGTTCTCCACCTTGGCTTCTTACTAAAGGTGCCACAGGTGAACTATGGATTCTGCTTACCTGGGCCCATCCAAAGGTTTCAGCTAGCCATTAGTGACGCACCAAGGACCAAGTTCTATTCAGCTACAGATAGTGCCAGCAGAGGTCTAGAAAATCTGTCTGTCTCTCTCTTTTTTAATTATATACCTGCCAATCTTTCATAGATTAAAACAGGGGCACTTCAGGATACTTACAACATCCTGATTCTCACACCAGCATCCCTTTGGCCAGGGCTTTTTTTTATCTGGTTTATTCCTTCACTCTACAATAATATCGCCTGCATGGGATTATGAAGCAAGCGATGTTAGGGTCGAACTACATGTTACATTCAGAATCTCTGGTTCTAATCTTTAAAAGCTGCTGGAGGTTCATGGCACAGAGGAAAATACCAATTTACCCTACACCATTTTCCCAGTAGGTATCTAGCAGGAAAGGTTAGTAGAAGCTCAGGGGGAGGTCAGTTTCTATCACGAAAAACAGTGGGAGGAAGGGTTTAATGTTTCCCCCCTTGTACTGAAGCACTGATCAAACCAGCCCCCTCACTGACATTTTGGTATTACATGAATGAGACTTGAGACCACATGCTTCCATCTCCCTCTTCTTTCTTTTTCTTAAGAGCCCTGATTCCTCACTTTCTCCCCCGGGGTTTTCAGAACACCACACTTTGTCATTACATTTAAACTGAGCCAACAATGGTTTCCTCAAATCATCATTTTCCTGAAAACAAGGACTGGAAACCATGGAGTGCCCCTTGGGATGTCATGGCAAACCTATGCTTTGCCGCAAACTAGGAAGGGAAGAAGAAGAACTTCTTGTAAAGGAAGTCTAGACACTGTGAACTTCAGCACAAGTGAGATCAACGTATTGTGATCAAACAGTCCATTTACACATGTTGAGACCCTCATAAGATCAATTCTGACTTTGAACAACACTGAAGCAGATGCTCTGTCAGGCATCTTTGTGTCTGCGTCTTTCTTCTTCCCAATGTAAGTTGCTTTTTATGGTACAGGGCCATGGGCAGGTTGGTAAATAGATGACAGCTTCCATGAGGCAGTGCAAGCATTGGGCATGCACAACTTGTTACATACAGCTTTAGACAATTTACCAACCTTCGCCACTAATGACAATCAAGTCATGCAAGAGCAATGGACTAAAAAACACAAAGGTAAGACAATCCACACAGCTGTGGACACCCTTTTTTTTTTGTAGCCAAACACATTTTAACAGCAACAATCTGACAGACAAAAGGAGATTGTGGGGGAAAAAAACTACAGTTCCCATGAGGCAATGTGAGAAAATGCTACACAAATTGTTCCAGTTCTAGACAGACTTTGCCACTAATGAACACCAAGTCAGACAGCCATACCATAACAAACACAAGAAACCACCTCACATCTGTATGTCACTAACTGTGGCATGCTAATGTCTTGTGTACCTAAAGAACACGGTGGGGAGGTGGCAGGGTGGTCTGGATTTAAAGTGGTACGAATGGATGCAATTGGCCTTGTTGCACAAATATATATGAACTATCCAAACACAGTCAAATGGTTTGTCAAAAAATGTTGTTCAACTATGCACACTGAAATGTACAGGCAAGGCAAATTCATCAACTGTTTAATGACAAGAAACCAAAACGTCTGTCATCCAGTTTATGAGTCCTCATTCCCTCCAGATCAAAACACTTAGAAGAATTTGTCTTCATCTCTCTCCCCTGCCATTTGGGGCAACATGCCTTCCCCAATTAAAGTCACATAGTTTTCTGTAATGCAGTGCTACTCTCTGATAATTAGAGTCTTGCTTATTTTTCCTACTATACTGTTTTGGAAACAGCCAATACAACCTGTGTAAAATAGAACAGTTTAGATGGGCGTAAACAATAACCACAAACATATGTATTCCAGACTGCCTTCCTCCTCCTGTGTGCTTAGATTACAGCAGCAGCTGGCTACTGCCTAAAAGCTGTGCATTTCTTGCCAACACAGTGCTGCAAAATGGCTGTAAAGCTGCCATAAAGCATGTTGCTGAAAACTGCAGTAAGACACACCATCTGTGTGTGCCACCTCCTACCTCCAAATCCCTTCTCCCTAAGGAAATACAACAGGAAGTTCCAATCTTAAAATCAGTTTCAGATGAAAGAAGGCAAGCAGGGAGTGCTTTTAAACTGTTGACACCAAATGCAGATTTTGGAGTTTTCTCAGCTACAGAATTTCCATGGCCTTAGCACAACATTTTCAGGCTATGCTGTCCTGCCAACAACAAACAGCCTCCCTTTGCTGTCTAGGCTCTGCTTTATAATTCAGTGAAAGTCTAAGTAAGAAAGGGCAGATGGAATTGTGTGTGTGTTTTCGGAGAAAGCTGAAGCCTTGTGAGCCAAGTTTCCCTCTCCAAGTGCCTACAGTCATTTAATTGGAAGAGGCTTTGATGATGAGTCGAAACACAAACACAGACTCCTACATGGAGTGTGATGTAGCATCCATAAATCAGGTCTGAAGAGGAGGTGGGGAGACAGAGGGACTTTGCAAATCCTCAGAGGTTTGATTTGCACATTTCCCCCCTTGTAATTCTGTTTACTTTTGTAGGTCCATGAAGGACAGGGGCTGAGATTATTGGCTCTCTAGCAAAGTAATCCTTCTTACTAATTTCTACCTGCCTGTCTCTCCAAGAGCCAGGTCTGTCCCAGGCAGTCTCCCTGGCCTTCATCAGCCTGGGCAGCTAGGAATGTTCCCCTTGCAATAGACTTATCAAGCCCCTGCCACGGGTGGGGGCCCCCCTCTCTGGGGCTCATCTCCCCTGGCTGGTGGGGGACTCAGCGGCAGCAAAAGCAGGCCTAGGCCTGCCTTGCCAGCAACATGGTGATGTCACATCTGGTGCACACTGGAAGTGGATGACATCATCATGTCACCAGAGACAAAGGACTGCTCTAATATTTGGGCAAAGCCCTCTACAATAGAGTTTCCCCCCCAATATCACAGTGTCCAGGGCCTGCCCGTCATTGACAAAATTTAGGCAGCTGCCTATGAGCGCCGGCTTGAGGGTGCCATTCTGGCCTTCCTGCCACCCTGCCTTCCCCTCCCACAGAATCCAGCCAAGCGAGAGCTAGGTGTGAACGTCAGGCTGCTATTCCTATGATGCAGTGGCAGGCCTTCCGATGAGGGAGGCGGCCTTTGCCACTGATGGGGATGCCGTTTTGGGCCTCCAGGGATGCAGGGAAGGGAGGGGTGCACGTGGGGATGTCCCCACAGAGTGGAGGAAAGGGGTCTGGCAGTCTGCTGGGCCACACATCGCTCACGACTGCCTCTCCCCTACTGGCAGTTGCCCTGGATGGGTGGGGCTTACTCTGGCCACTCTCCTGCTCTGGAGCTGCTGTGCAAGTGATCCCATCCCGTGGTCCCAACCAGGAGGGACTGCAGCAGGAGCACCCCCCACCCCAACCCTGCCTTTGTCGTGTCCCTGAAACCAGAAGACCGCTGCTGCTCACGGAGGGAGTGGGGGGGGGGGCGCCAGAAAATTGGTGGGTACACAGGTGGGGGGCACCAGAACAGGGGGTGCCTAGTGTGCAAAAAAAACCCTGTAGCCAGCCCTGACAGTGTCCCCGTACCACTCATGATGTGATGATGTCACTTTCACTGCACACCGGAAGTGATGTCATCGTATCACCGGCAACACCAGTCTAGGCCTCTCTTTTCCCCTGATAAGTCCCCCCACCAATTGCTGGGGGGGGACCTACCTAGCAGTGCTACCCTGTGCACAGGATTCAAGCCCAGTAGCACCTTAAAGATCAACAACAGGATTTTGAGAGTCAAAGCTTGCTTTGCCAGAACTTTGATTCCTAAAAGCTGACACCCTGGAAATCTTGCTGGCCTTCAAGGTGCTACCAGAGCCTTGCTCTTCTACCGCAGATCAATATGGCAACCCGTTTCAAATTAAACCTGAAGTACAGTTACACCCTTCAAAGCTCATCAACTTCTGCAGCTTCAAAGGAACTCTTAGTATTCGGATGGCACCTTAAATATCCCAACCTCCTAAATAAATTTCCAATGTAAATCACAGGGGTTTATGCACGCTTGTGTCCTCCACTGTTTTGCAAGTGCAAACCGGCTCAACACCCATGTGTAACACAGCATGAGAAACCACCTTTGGAAAAGTGCCAGGTCCAGTCCTTGGCATCTCCTGTTAAAGAATTCAGCTGGGTAATAACACAGGCTCATATGGGGCTTGAACTCTGAAACCCTCTAAAACACATCATTTACCAAAAAAAAACCCCTCCAGAAATTAACCATGAGGAAACATGTTTGTTTTATAAATACCAGGATAAGCCATCACCAACTTCAATGGCTCACCTGGACAGCAGTTGTATTGAGACACCAGTATACAACAAATTCTGGAACTAGGGCATGAAAGGGAGTGGCCAGTGTAGAAGAGTGGTTAGAGTATTGGACTAGGAAATAATAAAAATAATAATGATAATAATGATAATAATACTAATATTAATACTAATATTACTACTACTACTACTACTACTACTACTACTAATAATAATAATAATAGTATGGCATTGTGTGTAGAATAGCCAGGAGATCTAAGATTGTCTGGCAGCCAGAAGTTAGAACTCTTTTTGGATTATGCACCACAAGGTGGCGAGCTAGAGTTGTTTTTAAGATTAGGATCTGGGAGATCTGGATTCAAAACCCCACATAGCCATGAAACCTCCTGGGTCACCGGGGTCTAGTTACAGCTTAACCTCCTTCACAGTGCTGTTGTGGAGATGAAAAGGAGAATCACATGCAATGTTCCCTCTAATTTCCCCCCCACTAAGTGGAGCAGTTCACATCCTGAGCAGAATGGAACTGCTGTAAACATAAAATGGGCGGTGCAAGATTGCTGCTGAGTGGGGCTTCCTGTGTTAATGAGGAGCTGCTCATACATCCAGCTTAGAGGGAACACTGATTACATATACCGCCTCAAGCTCCTTGGAGGAAAGGTGGGCTTAAAAATAGAAAGATTCATCATCTGATATTTTGGCTTGGAGCAATTGTAACAAAATGTGACTCATACCATGTGTACCCTCAAGCTGACTATGGACATGTAGATACGGAGGCACATTGTCCACAGACATGAAACAGGTCTACTTCTATGTACCGTCCCCTGTCCCTCTTCCAGTCCCCCCAACCCACCCAATGCAGACTGACTAATTTGGTTTATCACACATGTTGCTTGCAAGTTTATGGTTTCACATTTCATTCATCCCACTCCATCTGGGAATATTTTGAAAAGAGGCACCCATAAATTCTGTTCTCCTGCCGCTATCTTCCCTCTGCACATCCCCACAGCGTCCAATCATCTGCAGCCAGGAAAGAAATTCTACAAGAAATTAAAATACACACACACACACTTTAAAAAAAAAATCTCCTTCAAAATTAAAAACTCATTTTCAAAAGAAAAGTAGCCTTAAACGGTTTTATAAACATAATAAACCGCAGAGAGTCCCAGTCACAATAAATATCCAGTTCTAGCCTGCAGCTATTCAAATCCACCAGTGTGTTCTTAAAAAGTTTGCCAGCGCAACAGAATATTTATTCCGACCATGATTTGTCTTTTGTGGGTTGTATGCACTCTCTCTCTCATGTTTCTTTCATATGTTTACAAGGAAACGGAGAGAGAGAAAGCGTTCCAAAAATATGTTCCGAGTTTCTACCGGCAAAGACCATTCCTCTGAAACGCTGCCACTTTATAACTGCGAAGGTCCGTCTGGGCCCCAAGACCCAAAAAGCGGGGGGAGGGGGAATGGAACAGCCATGCCTTCTCTCTCTCTCTTCGCCTCGTTTTGTTTGTAATTAATTAAAGCTGAGCAAATTGGTCCAAAAATAAGCTAATTAGAGAAGAGCATGAAGAGAGAAGGGATCTGGGCAGGCTACAGGCAAGGCTGGGCAGCCTGACAGACTGCAGAGCTGCCAACCTTCTTTCTTCCAAAGGCCACCAGGAAGAAAGGGATGTCCGCTGGACCGTAGGCAAGTCACGGTGCAATCTTAAACAGAGTCACACTTTCCTAAGCCCATTGGCTATGAGGGTTCCAGAAAGGTCGAACTCTACTTCCGAAGTCACTGCCATTCACTGCTGTCTCTCCAACAGAGGCACTGTAGTGGAGGGACCAGGCTAAACAGTCCCAGATTTGAATCTCCCCTCTATAAGAACTTTCTAGGTTACAGCTGCCAGCCTCCACGTGGGGCCTGGAGATCTCCTGAAATCAGAACAGACTACAGAGATCCGTTCCCCTGGAGAAAATGGCTGCTTTGGAGGATAACTGATATGGTGTTCTATCCTTAGGAGTTTCCTCCCCTCCCCAAATCCCGCCTTCCTCAGACTCCACCCCCAAATCTCCAGGAATTTCCCAATATTTCCAAACAATAGAGATCAGTTTCCCTGGAGAAAATGGCTGCTTTGGAGGGTGTTCTCTATGGCGGTGTACCCTGCGGAGGCCCTTCCCCAAACCCTGTCCTCCCCAGGCTCCACCCCCAAAATCTCCAGTGAATTTCGGTGGAATGAACATTACCTGGAGAATTTCTACCTTCAACAATTGCAACACTGTCTACACAATGTATTTGGCTCCTTGTCCACATTCAAAGGGCTACATAGGGTCTACCATTTGTGTCTAGATAGTTGGAGCATAAAAAGAGAATTAAACATCAAATTAGAGAAGCTCCTACGGTGATGCATTAAATGGAGGCTGGCCCTAAAGCAGAGGATATTAGGTTTACTGTAATTGATATTGACAGAGAGTTGTAATTGATATTGACAGAGTGCTGCAACAAAAAGAAATGTATTTTATTTTCAAGTATCACTTTTTTAAGTATCACTTATTTTAAGTATCACTATGTTTCCTTACGGCTTGAAATTGGCATTGGACCTGTCTGTATTTTTGTGATGTAATGTATGTACCTTTAAGATCAGCTCCAGCTGTGTCGAATCAGGGAACATTGGAAGGCTTTTAGTAGGGTGTTTGGATTTCTGAAAGTTTAGAGCCTCTATTATTCAAGCCGGTTGGAATAGATATAGACTGCTGTATGTAGTCAGGAGAAATATGTAGAGCTTGGTGTTAAGTTCTCCTTGGTATAGAGAGCTTTTGGGATTCCCCTGCTTGAAATAGGATCAGGCCCATAGCCACGGTGGGGCATTTCGGGGCGTGGCCCCCGGACTTCCACCATGGCCCTGACTTCCGTGCAGCCCCCAGACCCCCCAACTCTCTGGGCCACCTGGAGGACTCCCAACTCTCTGGGTTGCCTGGAGGACTCCCCACCGCTGCCCCTTCCCCAAGCACAGCTTGCTTCCCCGCGTAGGCAAGCAGACTGCGAATACTGCAAAAATGAGTTTTTAAAATTTTACTTTTTATTTTGTGATGTCAGTGCTCCCCAACTTATTTAAAGGCCCCCTGAATTACAAAATCCTGGCTACGGCCCTGTATAGGATGTGTATCTGTCAAGTGATACATTTTCTTACATTATAGCTCCATCACTGGAGGTGGCCTGACAAAGTCCTGAAAGGAAATGGATGGGAACCCGGGCGGTCCATCGCCACACCTCTTAGCAACTGTGTTTTGTGGACATCCATCAACTGGTACACCTCTTTGTTTTGTGGACATTTACCAACTGTTAGGAATTTGTTGAACTGTATTGGACTATTTACATTGGTGTCTTTGGAATGGATCTGAATGGTTATTTAGAGTACTACATTGTCAATATAAGAATGTTTTGAATCAAGTGTCAAGTATTTTGGGGGTACAGCGTTACAGTTTTTGACTGTGTTATGTGCACAACCTTCAGGTGGTGGCTGACAATGCTCCCTCTAAGCTATGGAGTCTTATGAACAAAAATTCTACTTTGTGAGCCGCTGGCATTAAAGTTATGAGCGAGCCATTGGGCTACTGCATAAATTAGTTTGCTCGGGAGCCCTCCTCCCTGAGACAAAAATGTATGAGCCGGAGGCTAAAAAACTGTGAGCTGGCTCACACTAACTCAGCTTAGGGGGAACACTGGTGGCTGGAGATCCCTTGAGATTATGACTGATCTCCAAGCAATAGAAATCAGTTCACCTGGAGAAAACGGCCTCCGCTAGAGGTCAAGGATTGCAGGCAGCCGATTCTTGCTATAGTCCAGGGGTGGGTTGAAGAGGGCACAGTCTTTCCTAGGGTTGCCAAGTCCGACCTCCACCCTGCTGGGGGGATTAAGGAGCATTCCAGGAGGGGGCATGGCCACCCCAGTGCGATGACAGCACTCTGTGTGATGTCATTACGTCCCCGCTTTTTTCCCTTGCCATTTAAAGGGATTGTTGTTGTTGTTGTTCCGCCGCACAGTCGAGTCCGACTCTTTGCGACCCCATGGACCAGATCATGCCAGGCCCTCCTGTCTTCCGCTGTCCTCTGAAGTTTGCTCAATTTCATGTTCATTGCATCGATGACACTGTCTAACCATCTCATCCTTTGCCGTCCCCTTCTTCTTTGACCTTCAATCTTTCCCAGCATCAGAGTCTTCTCTAGTGAGTGCTCCCTTCTCATTTGGTAGCAAAAGTATTTGAGCTTCAACTTCAGGATCTGGCCTTCCAGGGAACAGTCAGGGTTGATTTCTTTTAGGATTCAATGATTTGATCTCCTTGCAGTCCAAGGGACTCTCAAGAGTCTTCTCCAGCACCGTAGTTCAAAAGAATCTATTCTTCGGCGCTCGGCCTTCCTTATAGTCCAACTCTCGCAGCCATACATTACTACTGGGAATGGTACGCAATGGTATTTAAAGGGATAGTTCCCTTTAAATGGGGGGGAAGCAAGGGCCAAGCGTTCCTGCCATGCGAGAGGCAAATTCGCCTCTTGCAAGGCAGGAGCCAATGCCCCCTGCTTGGGAAGAGCAGGCACCGGGTGCTCCTGCCTTGCAAGAGGTGATCTTGCCTCTTGCAAGGCAGGAGTGGATGGCCCCTGCATGAGAAGAGCGGGTGCCATGTGCCTGATCTGCAAGCAGCATTGCCACATGGTGATCAGGCACACAGGACCCAGTCCCCACCGGCTGCAAGCACTTAAAGGGGACCCTTTAAGTGCTTACAGCCAGTGGGCCCCTGTGGGCTCGATCTCCAAGTGGCAGTGCCACTTGGAATTCAGGCCTGTGGCCCGCAGCTGCCCCTCTCCCTCCCCTCTCTCAAGAGAGAAAGGAGAAGGGTGGCTGAGGGTGTTCGGGTTTGGGGATGGAGCTTCCCCCGCCGGCCAGCTGGCCAGGCAGTAAGTTGAAGCCCCCCAAAAGCAGGTAAACCTCGCCAGACCAGGAGGTCTGGCAACCCTAGTCTTCCCATCTCCATGTGGCGTGACAGAGCACCCTACCTAAGGGTGCCCAAAAACTTGGGCCAGCCCCGGGTCTCAGACTGCCAACTGGTGGGAGGACTGTAGACAGAGATATGGGGGGGGGCAGTGGCACCAACTGCGATGACACATCACAATACATCTGTTAGCACTGTCACATCATAACCCTTCTTTTGGCCATCCCACCACTCAAGGTGGTCCATCTGGCATTGATCAGAGCCCAGGCCTTTTCCCATCGCAGCTCCAGCTCTGTGGAAAGGGCTCCCTGAAGAGTTGAAGAGGTCCCCTCCCTGGAGACCTTCAGGTGGCTCTGCCAGGCCTGCCTGCTTGCCAGGCCTTTTGACAGGGAGAGAAGGGGAGAGAGATTTGGGTTTTGTAATTTTATTTTTGGTTTTAAAGTGAATGTTTTGTAAGCTGCCTTGAACCATGAGGAAAAGCGGGATATAAATGTTTTAATAAAGAAATAAATACACTTCCAGAGGAAAAACAAGAAGTGACATAGTTCTAGGAATCTGTGGTTTTAGAACTACCCTATGTCACTTCCCTTTTTTTACAGGAAGTGACATGATGCCGTAGCCAGTGTCTCTGGGGTGTCCATGTGTTGTATTTTTGCTCACCACCCCTTGGAGTGGCAGGTATCATTTGTTGCCGGGAGATTACCTCTAGCCAGCGGGGGGAAAGGGAGCATTCTGGGAGGGGGGGTGAGGCTCTGCCTCCAAACAGTGATATAGCCATGCAACAGAAGTGATGTCATCATGTTGGGGACATTGTGGGGGATGCTCTGGTTTGAGGGCAAAAGTCTATGGTAAAATTGCCCTCAAACCATAGAGTTTTGAGCATCCTGGCATGATAATGTCACTTCCATGTGATGTCATCGTATCAGTGACATCGTGTGGGCATGTCACTGTTTGAGGTGGGTTTTCCCTCACCAGCCAGCTGTCCAGTGGGGGATCCCGTGCTCAGACCTGTGGGCTGGCAACCCTAATCGCCTGCCCCTACCAAGGACTTGGCATCCCTACACAGACACCAAGATGTCTTCCGCCATCAATGGTTCAGTGCATCTGGGACTACCAGACTCATTTAGCCTGCTACAATAATAGTGGAGGCTTGAAGCCCATAGAAGGTCTCACACCCTGAAGAGTGGCCACCTGGCCAAAGGAAGGACCTGTGAGGATGTCAGACACGTGGGGGGAAAGCTCTATTTTTACCTGTAGGGCAAAGCGGGAAGAGGTGATACTGTACATCAGTTCCCCTGGAGAAAATGGCATCTTTAGAGGGTGAACTCTGTGCCACCACATCCCATTTGAGCTCTCTTCCCCAGGCACCACCCCCAAATCTCCAGGAATTTCCCAGGCCAGAAAAGGCAATCCTACTCCCAAGCCAGCAGTACCAATGAAAACTCTACTTATATTTTATCCCAAACAGCGTATCTACTTCATTTGCAGGAAGTCCCAGGTTCAATCACCGGCATCTCTAGTTAAAGGACTCAGGTAAAGCAGGTGATGTGAAAGACCTCTATGTGAGACTCCGAGCAGCTGCTGCCAGCCAGAGTAGACAATATCAGTCTTGAGGAAGCAAGGTTCTATACAGCAACTTCATGCATTTTTTTCTCATTCACACCTGACATAAACCCCAAGTACTTACCAAGACAGCAAGACACAACCATGCCCCTCCAAGACATGCATGCATGCACACTTACCATGTAATTCCTGGGTTTTTTTATGCCTTTATATGTATTTTAGGTCTTGTTTTTAATTGTTTTAATGATGTAGGGGGTTGGTTTTAATGGCCTTAAAGTGTGATTTTATTATCTGTGGGAGGGGCCATGGGTCAGGGGAAGAGCCTCTGCTTTGCACACAGAAGGTCCTGGATTCAATCCCTGTAAGCTCCAGTTAAAAGGAACAAGTAGTAGGTGGTGTGAAAGACCTCTGTTTGAGACCCCGGAGAGCTGCTGCCAGTCTGAGTACACAGTTCTAACCTTGATGGACTAAGGGTCTAATTCTCCGGTATATATAATTCTGTTTTGGTCATGGACTCCCCTGAACATTCCAACATGCTCCGAAATCAGTTCACTCCCTGATCTGTCATTCAGAGGGTCTCCCTATCCACTGGTTGCTTTGCCTGAGTCCTGCCTCCAACATTCTAAACATTTTGCTGTCCCCCCACCCCCTCCCCAGCCAGTCAGAACACAGAAGTCATTTGCATATGTGGGCTTTGCTTTGGAACACAGAGGTGGTTTGCATATGCGGCCTCACTGGCCTTTGCCTCTAACATTCTAAACAGAGGCTGTTCTAAGGTAAAATACATTTCCCCTTAGTGCCTGTTGGAGGAAACCATTGTTGACAATCTCCAGGTGAGGGCTGAAGATCACTCAGAATTACAACTGCTTTCCAGATGGCAGAGATCAGTTCCCCTGGAGAAAATGGTGGACTCTGTGTCCTTATATCCTGCTGAGATGGCCCCTGTAATCCAATGTGACGTAGCAGTCAGGGCTTCAGAACACGGTAGAGGCTACAGATGGTGGTGGTGGGGGGGAAGCTGAAGAATGAGGAGAAAATAAAGGTCGGTTGATGACTGGCTGGGAAGGAGATAGGGTTGCCAACTCCAGGTGGGAAATTCCTGGAGATTTGAAGGATGGAGCCTGGACAGGGTGAGGTTTCAGGAGGGGTGGGACCTCAGACAGGTCCAATGCCATAGACTCCATCCTCCAAATCAGCCAGTCCCTCCCAGGGAACCAATATTGCCAATCTCCAGGTGGGGGCTGGAGATCACTCAGAATTACAACTGCTCTCCAGGAGGGAGGGGGAGGAGATGGAAAGCTGAAGTCAGAGGGGCAGATCAAGTTGGTTGATGGTTGGCTGTGAAGGAGATAGGGTTGCCAACTCCAGGTTTGAAAATTCCTGGAGATTTGAGGGGTGGAGCCTGGAGATGGTGGGGTTTGAGGAGGAGTGGGACCTCAGACAGGTACAATGCCATAGACTCCACCCTCCAGACCAGCCATTCCCTCATGGGGAACCATTGTTGTCAATCCCCAGGTGAGGGCTGGAGATCACTCAGAATTACAACTGTTCTTCAGGTAGCAGAGGTTAGTTCCTCTGGAGAAAATGGTGATCTCTGTGTCATTATACCCTGCTGAGGTCACCACAGCAAATTGACACTGAGTGCCCAGGACCGGGGCACCTGCCCAGAGCCTTTTTCTAGAGTTTGTTGTATTTATTTCCACAATGGGCCTTATTCCTAGTTCGGTATAAAGCAGTTTCAATTTGTGAGCTGCCTTGGTGGCCCTTTTGAGGGCAGAAAGGAAAGTTATAAAGGGAGCATATATAAATATAAATATAAAAATATAATTACATAGATGTAATTATAACAGTTTCAATATTTCATTTTTTAATCTTTTCTTCTGCTTTTCATTTTTTTGTGCAAGTGTTGTGTCTGTTCTGTGCAATCTTTATTTATTACTTCTTTCTGTTTTTGCAACCAAAATCATAAACAGCAAATCCTTGTCCCACCATAAACCTTGTCTCACAGGAAAACATGGACAAACTTAAACAAACTTACTACAAAAGTTGTTGTGTGATTTAACAACAACTGCTGGAAATTTTGTCACATGCAGTATAGTTTGTCTTCATCTCTAAGTAGCCAGGATGATTTCACTTCTGGAGAGAGGAAGTCCTGATTCAATTTCTGTGGTAAAATGTATAATGAAAAGTCCCAGTTTTCATCTAACATACAGAGAATCTACGTATCCTGTGTGTACGTGCATGTGTTATCTTTGTATTATGGAAAAAGGCTCCACCAGAAAAAAAAATGTTAAAACTAATCCCATGTTAACCTTAGCTGGGAGGCTGCAGTTGTGGTGTATTTTCTTTTAAGTTACTTTTTTAAAAAAAATAAAGGGATCCTTGGGGCCTTTTCGCTACGGCTCGCCAAGGCTTTCACAAAGCATGTGTTGACTACGGCCGAGTCCAAACACTCTGCCAGCATCATTTCAGAGTCAATGGCCTTTTACGAGCTTCCATGAAGCTTCATGGGGGAAAATACAGACATATAATTGGCGAGAGTCTGTGAAAACAAGGCTGTCTCTCTTCTCTCTCTTTCTCTCCCCCTCCCAGAGAAACTTCCAGAAGGATTTTTTTTTTAAATGGAACTAAAGACTGCCATCTGGTGCAAAAAGAGGCAAATGCCCTCAGCAGCAGAACAGAAGGAAAGCAGGGCTGCGAGCGATGATGTTCAAATGTCAGGCAAACGGCAAAACAGGACTCTGGCTCTTGCGGGAATTTGGAAACAATTCGGCAGAAGGGTGCCAGCCCAGGAGGCTGATTGTGAAGCAACTCTCAGGAACTGAACCCTCCAACAGCAGACGGATGAAAATAGGAACATTCTTTGTCTATCTGGTCTCAGGAATTTCCCTGTGGGAACAACACTCTGCTTTCAACTAGGAGAATACCTAAAATTAATTCCAGAATTGGAACATGCAAAATATATACACACATGCTTTTATATCCTTCAGTGAAAGAAATACATTAAATGGGGCTGCGGAACGAGAAACAGCCTGAAAACTTCAGAAAACTCTGCAGGTGTCTATACAATATTTGGAAACCCAAAAACGAAACCACAGAGACATCCTAATGCATCAGGCCTCAGCACACCATAAAGACATGATATCTGCCTCGTATCCCACATCATCATTACAGGGACATCCTTGCAATACCGGTGTTCTCAGACCAAGGATTACTTTGCATGCTTCTCTTCATCGCACACACTTAAAGGTTGTTCACGTACAATGTACAATACATATTTGTTCTGGGATAGCCTAACCATCACTCATTTAAAAGCCAAGTGACCAGCCATATTTTTGTGGTTGCTGGAGGAACGTTGGTTGATCCCTAAATAACCAGGACTTCTAAAAGTCCTTCATGGCTTGGGAGCCACATATCTACAGGATGGCCTCTCCCACCATGCTCTGCAGCATCTGCCTGAGCAGCATCTTTCAAAGTTACTGCTTTGCATATTGGGTGAGATCAGCAACTTCCCATACCCGGGCACTCTCTGGTACGGCCCTCACCTGGTGGAAGGACATGCCTAAACAGGTCAGGAGGTCCCCAGCATTCTTGTCGTTCCACAGAAGGTGTAAAATGTAACTTCTAAGGAGGCATTTCTAGGATGGGAACATTGCCATTGATTTTAACAGCTGCCGAAGACCTGTAAATCGTTTTTATTGTTGGCTTTTAATTTTTTTGATCTGCCTTGAATCTTTTGCAGGGATGGTAGGCTACCGAAGAATTGTCCTGTAACAGGTACTCAACAGTTCACAAGGTACTTCTGCAGCTATGAGGTTTGCAATGGTAGGCAGCGCAGCCACAAAGTCCATGAGTCTGCATTGACACACGTGCACTAGAGGCAATGCACATACAGACTTCATTTGGGAAGCATATTTTAAGACTCAGTTTCTAAAGATTCGAGGGGAGGAATATGAATTCTCAAGAATGAAAACTACAGCGATACACAGAAACAAAACTTTAGCATGACATCTCCCCTCCCTGCCCCCCCCAGCAAAAAAATAGGGACAACAGTGAGACTGTGATTTATCAGGAACAGGGGCCAGAGTATAGGAACTGGTAAACAGGACAAGTTGGATTGCCAAAGTGAGACCACTACCCCCCCCCATCTGACCTAGTACAGTCTGCTCCAAATGGCCACAGCTTTTCATGGATTTGAGCAGAGGGGTTTTTGCCCAAGTTTCGCTTAACTGGAGACAGAACCAGGGTCCTTCTGTGCAGGGCTTTTATTATTATTTTGGAAAAAGAGGTGCCGGAACTCTCAAGAGAAAAATGAAGTTTTCAATCTACATACTGAAAGCTCGTCAACTTATAAACATTTTAAAAAGAATTTTGTTGAAGAGGTTCTGGAACTCCGTTCCGGCATGTTCCCCCAGAAAAAAAGCCCTGCTTCTGTGTATTATTAAGTAACTCCTTTTGGGCCGAGCTCCATTGCCCCACTCTCACTCCAAATTATACAGAGTGGGCAAAACGAAAGACCTTGAAGCTCACAAGATAAAGGGTTCAAATGGGCTGGAAGGCCAGGCCACCTAACGGTAAAGTTTTAATACCAGCTAGAAGTACCTAAAATCATGTCATCCCAGGGAACTTCATTTTTGCCTCATCAGTGAAAACATCACCAATCAACTCTCTCTCTGCACGTGTGTCTCTCCCTATACTATCCGCCTGCGATAGGCAGAAGATAAGTAAACTCTCCAGCAGCCTGCAGATGGTGCTACTGGACAGCTTTTCTTTTGCAACCAAAAAAACCCTCCTATTTTCCGGCACGACAGATCGCCTGCTGGCAGCCACACATGGGCAATAATATTTAAACCAGCAATGTCTCAGTCCATTTTCACATCTCCCCAGATTGACAGCCCAAATGTGAAACCTTTATTGGTTACCGTGCACACCCAGGCCCGTAGCCAAGATTTTTTTTAAATAGGGGGGCCTTTTAAAAAGTCAGGGGGCTCTAAAATTCACAGCCTCCCCCTGCTTCTCCCTCAAAGCATTTAAAGCATGCCTGCACTCCAAGCACACACACACACACCTTTTAGTTGCTTTTCTCTTCCTTTGCACCCTGCCTGTCTTTCTCCCCCATGGGGACTCAAAGCAGCCCCCATCCTGCTCCTTGTCCTTGCCCCCTTTTATTCTTGAGGGCCCACTGGCACCCCTGCAGAGACCACTGTGGATCTCTCCCACCCACCTACCACCGGCTGGTGGCGCAGGGCTGCTTTGCAATGGACAGGCTTGTCAAGGCAGCCCCAAGCAGCGGGGACCAGCCCAGGCGAAGACCTGGCCTCGGCACTCCTGCTGCTTAGCGTACAAACACAGAAGGGAGGGCGGTGAGCCCACAGCGAGCCCTGGCCTGGGACATCAGAGAGCTTTTTTCTTGGGCTACCTCCTCTCTGGGACTGCTGCCAGTGGCGGGGGGTGGGAGTGGGGGATGCAAGCCACGTGCTAGGCTTCCAGGGCCAGGAGGGTGAGCGGCTGCCTCTTTTCTGGGCTGGAGGGGAACTCATGGGGTCCTGGAATGTAGTCGGGGAGGTGGGCCCTGAAATATCCCATCGTGGCTATGAGCCTGTGCACATCTCACATACAATCACCTCTTTCCACCCCCTTTCAATCTTACATTGATAACACCTGTGCAGGAATAGCACACAAGAGGCTCGCCGTGGCTTTAATAAGGCATGCAGTGTCACCTCCTGGAATTCATATGCCAGATCACTTTGGAGATGATTTGCTACTTAATATACATTTAGCTAATTTGCCACCTGCTTTTTTTTATATATATATCTATAAGTATTTTATTGATTTTGCAATACTACGGGATTTGGGGAAAGGATACTAAATCCCTACTTCTAAATTCTATAGGAAATGAGGAAGGGAAAACTAATATAACACGAACTACTGGAATGGGGGAGGGAGACTACTGCCCTAACTCTAAGGCAGCTAATGGTTATAGGGAAGGGAAGACTAACAAGGTGACACGATCTGGTTACATAGGTATATATCCCTGTCACCTAGTGATACAGCGCTGTTATTGCTTGTAAAAATTTAACAAAAAAATAATAAAGAGTTGCATTAACTAGCTGGATAACAAAAACTGCATTATCAACAATTATCTTGGTTTTAGAGTCTTTTCTTCTTGCGTTTCTTTTTCCCCTCAGGGTTTGGGAGCGGCTGCTCCTTTCTCTGATTCTGATGTATCTGAAGAACTATTAGGTTTGTAACTGTCAGCCACCTGCTTTTGAAAGGCTGCCCTCTTTCTGCTCTTTGCACCCATTCCTGTACAGCACAGGGCTTGCAAAGGCAGAACATGAACTCTTTCAACTTACACAGACATTTTGTTTCCCTCCCTCTATTTTTTTGCTTCTTTTTGTTTTCAAGAGCGACATTCATTTGCTGCTTCCCAAAGGGCACTATTCCCACACTTGAGATACATCAGAAACTATGGCACCAGGCGAGATAAAAAAAAAAGAGAAGGGGGCAGGGATCGTGGATCCTCAACTTTATTGAGACTGTAGGCACTTCTGGAGGTTTAAGTAAGGGCAGTATAAGAGAAGTTCTTGAGTCAGGGGCTTGGATGGGAAGGACTTTGCAGGGAAACAAAAGGGGAAGCCTAAAATGTGCAATGAGTGAAGTTAAGCCTGTATTTATTTACATTATTTATAGCCACATACATGAAGCTGCCATATACTGAATTAGACCAATGGTATATCATAGAATCACACAGAGTTGGAAGGGGCCATACGGGCCATCTAGTCCAACCCCCTGCTCAGTGCAGGACCAGCCTAGAGCATCCCTGACAAGTGTTTGTCCAGCTGCTGCTTGAAGACTCCCAGCAAGGGGGAGCTCGCCACCGCCCTAGGCAGCTGATTCCATTGTTGCACGCTGTAAAAAAGTTTTTCCTAATATCTAGCCGGTAACCTTCCCACCCTTTATTTATTTATTTATGTATGCAGTTATTACTTTCGAATTATATCCCGCCTAGCCAGGAAACTGGCTCAAGGCGGCGTACAGTGGTTAAAATACCATAAAACAGTAAATACAATACATACAATACAATTCGATTAAACAACAGGTTACATAAAGTGCTAGTGTGAACAGAAGGCGATTCCTTTGCTATATTTCCAGCATTATACGGGCGGTAAATCCAGCGTTGTAACCAAGTCCATAAGATGTTCCATATTCAGTTCCTCTTTCATCAGTGGCAGCCCCTAATCGAAGGCCCATGATTGTGAGTCCTCTCCTCTGCTGCCAACAGGGAACAGCTCCCTGCCCTCCTCTAAGTGACAGCCCTTCAAATACTTCAAAAGAACAATCATCAAGGTCAATATTGTCTACTCAGACCGGCAGTCAGTCTCCAGGATCTCATGCAGAGATCTTTCACATCACCTACTGCTGGGCTCTTTTAACTAAAGTTGCTGGGGATTGAACCTGGGACTTAACAGGTTCTACATGCAAAGCAGATACTCTGCCACTGAGCCATGACCCCCCTCCCTCACCTTTTTTCTCTGGGACTTAAGGCAGACGGAGTCTCTTACACAAAGTGGGTCAGTTCAATCAGCAGGAGGGGACATTCAATAAACAACAAAACAGGATTAGGATTGCAGAAGTCAATTTTCATCATTCTGTGCACCTGGAGCATACTCAGCCCTCAAACTGATTTTTCCCCCTCTCTTTATATTAATTGACAAGCTTGTTTTGTCCCCCCGCCCCTGTATACTTGGAGAGTCCTATACACATGTAGAAACTTCCATCCTTGTCTACCATAGCAGCCTGGTTTGGATGCTTTCATGATTGGCAAAGACTCCCACCTTTCCAAAACAATGCTGCCCACGATCTCAGCACCGGGCTCAGTCTCTATTTAGGACTCTACCATTTCAGATTGCAACTGGGGAGTAATGTAATGGAATACTTCTCTGTATAGACACACACAAACACCAAAACCCACAAACAGAAAACTAGTATGTTAGAGAGATGGCTCGCCAGGCTAATTTTCTGTGAGCAATGTGCTTTTGCTATAGAGAAATATTCCATTGTGGGAACCCCCACTTGCAGTCTGGAGTGGCACAGTCATAAGAACATAAGAGAAGCCAAAGTAGAATCAGGCCAATGGCCCATCTAGTCCAACACTCTGTCACACAGTGGCCAAAAATACCAGGTGCCATCAGAAGGTCCAGCAGTGGAGCCAGGACACTAGAAGCCCTCCCACTGCTGCCCCCCCCCATCACCACAGTCAAGACACAAGTGAACCACCTGGCTGAGAACTAAGCCAAAAGACATTCACACAAATATAGTCTTGGGTTCCTTCCCCCCACCTCCTCAATTTTTTTTTTAAAGTCATATCAAGAACATGAAGCTGGAAGCTGCAGAATCATTCTTGGGCCAGTCGGAAGATCAAAGGAGACCAAAAGGATGCCGCTTCGGAGACACTCACAGTGCCAAAGGCTAAAGGGAATTTCATCTGCCTGACACAGGAATCCATGTGGCAACAGCCGGGAAGAAAAGAACACCTGTCTTATTACATTATCCTTTCAACCTGTCCACCGGCTAAACATCAGCTTGAAACCAGGTAAAACAGCTGGGTACATGACATCAACGCACGCTGCACCTGGCACCCTGCACTTCACAAAGCTCTTCTTTTAAAGAGAAGGAAACAAAAGGAAGATGGGGGGTTCTGCTAACAACATATGCTCCGACTGTCTCTCTTTAGCAGAAACAGTCACTCGTTTCCCCCCACTACCTGTTCATTCTTAATCACCATCCCTTATTTTTGCCTCAGTTTTTCTTTGAAGGATCCCTTGTTAAGAATTTTGAGGTCAAGAGTTGACAGCATTGCCATCTCCCAGGTTTCAGTTCCCTCTCTGAGTGGGGAAAGGATGCATCTGGTCTCTAGTGTGCAATTCTTTCAATGCACACACATGAATATAAAGTTAGGTGGAGAGCACCGTTTGCCATTTCACAGCTAGGGATGGGCACGAACTGGGAAAAAGCAGTTTGGTTTGTGGTTCGTGGCATGTCCAGTTTGCAGAACCACAAACCTACCTCAGAGGGTTGTTGTGAGCATAAAACAGAGGAGACCAATGTAAGCCACTTTCGGTCCCCAATGGGGAGAAAGGGGGGAGGGGTAAAAATGAATTAAATACATAAGTATTATGAAGCAGCCTTGCTGAAGAAACTTCCGTGTGCTCTCCTTAGCCTGTTCTCTTTATCATTATGTTGATAAGCAAGGAGGTCAGCCCAGCTAATACCACCATTTACAAACCATATCAAACTTCACTTTCCCTATTTGCTGTTCCAAGTGGTGCTCATTACATCCATAGGCTAATAAAGATGCCAATGGTGAGCTCAGACTAATTTCCAGGGCAGTCATTAATGGAATTAACCAGTATAACCTTTACCTTTACCTAATCCAACTTGATGTAAAGCATGTTGGACGACTTCAAGGAAGCTCTTGATAATTGTCCAAAACAAAGGTGAGTCATTAACAGCAGATTGTACTGATGTGCCCGCCCACCTCTGTGCTGGCTTCCAATTACCTTCCAAGCAGAGATTCCATCACATACATATATCTAGGATTCATCACTAGAGTAGTGTAGTGGCTGCAGGCATGTTTAAATAGGATCTGGGAGTCGCAGAACTGAAACTTCATTCTGCCATGAAACTCATCGGGTGACCTTGGGCTAGTAACTGTCTCTCAGCCTAACCTACCTCTAAGGATTGTGGTGAAGATAAAATCAAGAAGGGAGAGCCATGTATGCTGCTTTAAAATAATTTGAGGAATGGTGAAATAAAAAAAAAATCTACCAGATTCTGAGATCATAGAAATCTACACTCTCTTGGTGTCTTAATACAGCCTTGGGTGAACGAGAGGTAAAGAACTAACCCTGAACTTTTTAGGAATATATTTCAGGGATCATTATTCCAGGATAGCAGAATGTGCAGGGCAAGATTTGTGTCAAGTTCTCATAAATCAATATTTGGTGGTGGGTGGGGGTTCGACATATAACCAAGTCAGGTGGGCCCATGGATCAGTGGTAAAGCACATGTCAAAGCCCCTGGTTTCATTCCCTGGTGGCAGGGGTGGGAAAGCTTTCTCTTCAAGACCCTGGAGAACAGTACTGTGGACAGTAGGCTGGGGGGACTAGATACAAAGTCCATGTAAACATCTATCCTTTATCTAATTCTGAATCTGCGCCTGTGTGGATTGATAGATGCTGAGAATGGGACCAGGCACAAGCAATGGTAATTCCCCACAAACGGTGTGTGTGGGGGGGGAGCTGCCCAGCTTTGCAGAAACCATGGAAACAGAAATACCTCTAAAGAAAGACACACTTACCTTTACATAGGGAGGGGAGGTGGAAGAGGAGCCAGCAGAGTTTGCATGTCCAGACATGACTGGGATGTTTTCTCTTCTTTACAAGCCAATCAGTGGGAAAGGGCAGCAGGAGCTGCCAGAGGTGCCCCCACTGCCTGAGCTAGGCAGGCAGGTGGATGGGTAAAGGAGTGGGAAACAGATGTTACCGCCACCCCCTCGACTGCAGCACTGCAGAGAAGGTGGGGAGGAGGAGGAGGAGGAGCCGCCACGTACCCCACCAGTTGAGCCAGGCAGGCAGATGGGTGGTCAAGGGGGGAGCGGAATCCACTACAGCGTTGGTCAGAAGGATAGGACATGGTCCCCATCGGGCAGCTGTGGAGTAGGAGGGGAAAAGAAAGGGAGAGCTGGAGCTGACACTGAAACGGCATTTGCCAGGCGGACAGTGGCTCTGTGGAAAGGGGACAACTGGGCAGCAGAGTGAGGGGTGACAAAAAGGGTGGGACTCCTGAGTCTTGCAGGTCCCCACTTGTATATATCCCCTAATCAAGGGCTGGCTGCTGTGGGAACAGCACTCCAATTTCCAAATGAAATGACTACCATTCATAGAATACACAGCGGCATTTGAGACACAACCAAACAATCCAATATATCTTAAGGTAATATACCCATAATTAAACACAAAATAAGACAAAGGCGAACTCTGACTGTGATATACCAAGTCAACATTGTAGTACATCCTCGTAAAACAAAGGGTAAGAATAGGTTTAATTGATAATAGCTTTTTAATTTATATATCCAGATAAAGAACACATAGAATAGTACGTAAGAAATGAAGAGTATGGCGGTGATGACACTAACACCGTAATGAAAAAAAAAAGTAATTTATTGATACAATTTAAGTAACATGTTGGCATTTATTCTGATATTAATTTGAGAAACTCTGTAAAATGAAATGATATCTATGTATCTAGGTACCTATGTATTTTAATAAAAAAGATAAATTAAAAAAATCAAGGGTTGGCTGCTGTGGGAACTGTATGGATTTGTCCCATGGCAGCCAGTAAAGCTTCTGAAAAAATGGAAGTTGCTCTAGGGTAACCTCCAGGTTTGCAGGGGGGGGGGAATGACATTGAAAATTAATTTGGGGCATGTGCCCCTCCATACTTTAACATTTGTGCAGGTGCAGATGTTGGAAAAAAGTTAAGAACATAAGAACATAAGAGAAGCCAATGTTGGATCAGGCCAATGGGCCATCCAGTCCAACACTCTGTGTCACACAGTGGCCAAAAGTACCAAGTGCCATCAGGAGGTCCACCAGTAGGGCCAGGACACTAGAAGTTCTCCCACTGTTGCCCCTCCCCCCAAGCATCAAGCATAGAGTGCATCACTTGCCCCAGCCTGAGAGTTCTTATCTATATCTTGTGACTAATAGCCACTGATGGACCTCTGCTCCATATGCTTATCTAATTCCCTCTTGAAGCTGTCCATGCTTGTAGCTGCCGCGACCTCCTGTGGCAGTGCAGTTCAGCCGCAATTCTGGCAGGAACCCAAAACAGCAGGCAGAAGCATGGCGGTGGTGACCACCAAGAACAGGTAGTCAAGGGAGGCCAAAATCCCCACGCCATGCCAGAGGGTGAGAAGTGAGGAAGTAGACCAGAGCGGAAGGCAAGCCAAAGTGGCTAGGGGATGCCAGGAAACCAGAAGCAATAGCTATGGGGCGGGGGGGGGATAGGATTTCCTCAAGTCCTTTCAGATCCCGCTCTTGTAATAGTTTAATGTTAAATTGCCTTTAATGTAATAGGTGTTGTAAATAGTCGTAGGTCCATTCAGGCTCATAATCTAATATAAAAGGAACTTGCTACTGCCAGCAATGACCGAATTAAGAGAAAAATGATCCTGGTTCTCATCCTGCAATAAATCATGCACTAGAGGGAGGAAGCAGTAAAATTCCATAAGCCGTAAAAGGGAATGCAAGCATTTATACGGCACGAATATCCAGTTGGCTGAATAAAATGTGATAGAACCTTAGTTATCTGGTCAGTGAGTTGAGATTCCATTGCCATTTCACTCGACTAAGTAAAGCATGCTGTGAATTCCGAAAGCCATTATTTGTGCTATAGCAAAATAGCATCATAGATTATATGTTTCAGGTGGGTAGCCATGTTAATCTGTAGTGGAATAAAACTGGAGTCCAGCAGCACCTTTAAGAAATCAGTAAGCTATCAGTAAGGTTAGTGTATTGTCGAGTCTTTGCAACCATCTCGTAGCAACCTTGTGAATTTCTAGCTCATGAGTTTTTCAAGGCAACCGATGAGCAGAGGTGGTTTGCTGTTGCCTTCCTCTGCACAGCAGCCCTAGTTTTTCTTGGTGGTCTCCCATTCAGGTACCAACCCTGCTGAGCTCTGATGAGATCAGGCTAGTCTTGGCTATTAGGGCTGCTACAAGCCATCAGCACCAGCAAGGAAAACTGTTGGACTGAATCCATTCACAACAGTAACATATGGGCACAGAAGGAAATGAGAAAAGGACATACCCTTCAGTAGTGGTAGATGGAAGATGTTAAAAGCCGAGTAGATTCATACGGAACAGGGCTGCCAAGGAGGTGGGGGATGTACTGCTTCCAAATCCCATTAAAATTAAAAAGAAAAGGAAGGCCTAACCTACCATAGAATTCCGGTGATTCCTAGAGCTACCAAAAAGCAACAAATGAATTCCCAGAAACTCTATGGTAGAAACTACCCATTTTACCATAGAGTTTCCAACAAATCCTAGAACTACCCTTTGTCGCTTCCGGGTAGCTCTAGCAATCGCCAGGAACAGCATGGTAAGAACTTCCTGTAAGTAGACGAGGCTTTGTTTTTCCTTTTATTTTTTTTCTACCAGGATGCTTCTGTCTCCTGTCTCCACTGGTTGCCTAGCCTGGAATATGAGCCTTTGGCTAGGCAACTTCTAGCCACCACCCAGTGCAACATTCTGGAGCTGAGACTACAGAAAGCCAACCTTGAGATCCCCCAGCAGGACTGACTTTCGAGAAGGTTAAAAAAAAAAGCCCTGTGGCTCTAATATTTCCCTCCCTTTGCCACTTGCTTGTATGGTCAACACTGGTGTATTTAAAGGTTACAGCGATTAAGTGCTGTGATTAATTTAGTCTCAGCAGAATCAATTCCACTCAACTACAAATCTAATTTGCATACTGGAAAGGATTCTCTTTTCTGCCTTGATCTGAGTGGCTTGGACGTCTGGCTCCATTCTGCCTCTAAGAAAAGACCTAGCTTCGCAGGATGGGGATCAGAGGTTAATTAACAAATGTTTTGACAAAGCTAATAGGACAGATCTATTTACATGCCGCTGTTTACTCAGCTTAATTTTAATCTATTGTCTCTCATCAGATTTGCCAGGGATGAGTATCCAACTTCTAAAAGCCCATTAGTGTGAAATTCAAGGGATAGCAGCAGGTCTATTTATATCCAGGGGCTGAAAATAGCTAAGGTAATTAAAAATGATACCCTTTAAGGTTTGGGGATGATAGACAAGAGGCCTAGATTCAAGTTCTGGCTTTTTCTAGAAGGGCAAGGGCATCTCTTGCTTTGTGACAGCTCAGTGGGAAATATATTTCCTAGTCAGGATGAGTAGATGTCCTCCGTTCTCTCTTGGCATGGGGCTGGCTGTGGCATGCATCCTATGCCATCCTCCTAGGGTTGCCTGGTCCACCCTGGCCACCAACAGGGGAGGGGGAGTATGGTTGCCAGATCCAGGTTGGAGAACTCCTGGAGATTTGGGGATGGAGCCTGGGGAAGACAGGGACCTCAGTGGGTTTACAGTACCATAGAGTCTACCCTCTGAAGTATCCATTTTCTCCAGGGCAACTAATCTCTGTAGCCTGGATATAAGCAGTAATTCTGAGGGATCAGCATGTCCTACCCGGAATCTGGCATCCCTACCTTTTAGTTCAATTTGAGGCTTTCTACAAATTATTTTTGGAATCAACATCCAACTGTTTGGTTTGCATCTTCCTTTTTTCACTACGATTTGGTTTTAAAACCCTGAAAATAAGAGATGTGATGCCATTGGCCCCCTTTTCCAGCTCTTCCTACTTGATCATTTGTGCATCTACTTCACATTTGCACTGTGGCTCAGAACAGGTTGGGACTTAAATCCACGTAGCAGCCACCCCCCAAAAGTGACCCGTAATTGGCCTTGAATTCTATTGTAGCGGAATTCAAAAAATAAAACTACAGGGAAATGCCTTAACAAGAGGCCTCATTTGCTAACCTTGGTGCATAGAAGAAAATAATTAAGAAAGTTTACTTTCATGATGGCTGGTGCCAAAAACATTGTAAGGACGGTACCTCACGGGGCCAGTGAAGCAGATCCAACAGCAGAAGTGACAGCAGCGTGACAAGAAGGGATGAAGTAAAACAGAGGAAAGGAGAATGACTTTGTGAGGCACTTTGGGTCCTCACTGGGAAGAAAAGTGAGGTGCAGATATCTAAACACAAACTGGGCAGCCCGTGGCAGATAGGAGGTTTCATGAATTATTCCTGGCAGAGGCTCAGGGAGGAATGGAGAGAGTGCTTTTGGGGGGGAGGCTTAATGAAGCCCATTCTCAGAAGGATAAATGGGGGAGCCAGTTTGGTGTAGTGGTTAAGAGTGGTGGACTCTAATCTGGAGAACCGGGTTTGATTTCCCACCCCTCCACATGATGCCAGCTGGGTGACCTTATGTCAGTCACAGTTCTCTCAAGAGCAGTTCTCAGAGCTCTCAGCCCCACCTACCTCACAGGGTATCTGTTGTGAGAAGAGGAAGGGAAGGCGATTGTAAGCTGCTCTGAGAGCCAGTTTGGTATAGTGGTTAGGAGCATAGACTGTAATCTGGGAGAACCAGGTTTGATTCCCCACTCCTCCATATGCAGCTGCTGGAGTGACCTCGGGTCAGTCAAAGTTCTCTCAGAGCTGTTCTCTCAGAGTAGTCCTCAGAAGAGCTCTCTCAGCCCCACCTACCTCACAGGGTGTCTGTTTTGAGGAAGGGAAGGCAAAGAAGATTGTAAACCGCTCTGAGACTCCTTTGGGTAGCGAAGGGCAGGGTATGAATAATAATCCTCCTCCTCCTCATAGTGAAATGTGGAGTATAAAAACCAACTCTTCTTCTTCACCGACAAAGACTGCCTGGAAAGCACCGCTGTACCTTCATTTATACTCCACTTTTCTCCCCAATACCAGCCAAAATAACTCAGGTTAAGCTCACACTGATCAGAGCTTGAGAACTAAGCAGGGTTCTGTGTGGGAGACCTCCAAGGAAAACTGGGGTTGCTGTGCAGAGGAAGGCAATGGTAAACCACCTCTGCCCATTTCTTGCCTGGAATGCCCCATGGATGGAATGCCCCATGAGTTGGTTGCAATTCAACTGCATATTCATCTTCTTTCTCCCCAATGGACAACACCCCAAATGGCTCACAACGTTCTCCCCTCTGGCATTTTACCCTGACAACAACCTTGTGAGGTGGGTTAGGCTGTGTGTGTGAGTGTTTTCTGTTCAACATTCCGCAATGAGCAGAAAGGGTCTAGTGCTGGAAGAACACACACTGCAGTGGAGCCCTGCCTCCACCGCAGAGGATATGCTGTGGAAACAGAAGAAAGCATTAAGATTCAAGTCAGCGTGCATCATCTGTATGTATAGTTCACTTATGCAACTAATGATAATTCTTTTTTCAGGAATAATAACTGTGAGAAAAACAGAAAATTGCATGGAAATAAAAAATCCACAGCTTTGATACACACAGCATGAAGTGAAAGAAGGGTGAAAACTTTGAGACCACTGCTGCTGCACAGTTGAGAGCGTCATGTGCAAACTGCAGTGCTGCACCATATCTGGACTCTGGCTGCCAAATAAGAATATCAGTGGTCCATCTAGCTCAGCATCCTGTCATACACAGGGCAGAGAGGCCGAGGTGTTCCCCTGATAGTGCCTCCTGGCTCTGGGATTCAGAGCCTTAGTGCCTCTGAAGGTTCCCCCAGTCACCACGGCTAGTAGCTAGGAGTGTACATTTTTTTTTCAATATTTTCCAGTTTTGGCCTATTGGACCCCCCCCTCCATTTGGGATTCCTGAAAAATCCTAGATCCCGATACCAGTAAAGTATTTGGATCCAGGATTTTTCAGAAATCCTGGATTTTTTCAGGTTCAATAGACCTGAAAAACAAACAAACAAACAAAAACCCACAAAAAAACACAGCAGCAGCAAAGCCGCAAAAACCAGCTGAGCAGTGGGAGCAGATTTAAAGGGACTGTAGAAAAAAGCCCCAAAACAGCTGAGCTGGCAGGGTGCAGTCTCCTCTCTGGCTCAGCTGTTTTGGGCTTTTTTCTGCAGTCCCTTTAAGCGTGCCATGTTTAAAGGGGCTGCAGAAGACAGCCCAAGAAACACCTGAGCTGGGGGGGAGTGCCTTCTCCCACTTCTCAGCTGTTTCAGGCTCTCTCTGCAGTACCTGCCAGCTCAGCTGTTTTTCTGACTACCTTCTACAGTCCCTTTAAACATGCCCCATTTAAAGGGACTGCAGAAGAAAGCCCAAAAAACGGCTGTGATGGGAGCAACCTTCTTTAACTGCTCAGCTGTTTTTTGTGGCTTTGCCAATCTTCCGGTAATTCCTGAATATATCCAGGATTTTGTTCAGGATTTTTTTTTTCCTGAAAAATCCCAGATACCTTTGGTCTGCCAAAATATACCCACAAATACCAATAAAGGGTTTTCTTCCAGGTATATTTTTGGCTCAGGTAGATACAAATGATACCAGTGATACCCACTGATAGACCTACTCTCCACAAAATGACCAAACCCTGATCAAGAACATGCCTGTCAAGCCTCTTTGCGTAACACTCCCCGTCCTGTGGCAGCAAACTCTTAAATCATACAATACTGTAAAGATGAGCCTGCTTTGATGGGGAGGGCAGGGAATGAATGAATGGATAAATGAATGAATGAATTATAACATATTGTGCTTGCTTGAAGCATC
This sequence comes from Gekko gecko, assembly GCA_029375565.1. NCBI lineage: Eukaryota > Metazoa > Chordata > Lepidosauria > Squamata > Gekkonidae > Gekko > Gekko gecko. The sequence continues at coordinate 47,210,367 of JAPDNY010000016.1, read as the reverse complement.
CCGTGCATCCCAATCCTTATAGGAAAATTTGCCATTTCCACTGAAGTCTCTTTCATTCTGGGCTTTGGTGTCAGTCTCAATAGGATGCATTCAGGTACTAGCTTAAAACCTGACCATTTTGGAAAGCCGACGAGTCAAGAGTTTCCTGCTCACCCAACCATTCATCTAGCAAACAACTGGTCCCCCAAGATGCTGTGCCGGCTCAGCAATACCCCATCCTTTCCGCCTGCTGTTGCCCCGACGCTCCCAAGCTCTCCGTCTCCAGCTCGTGCTTATGGCACGACATACCAGGCAAGGGGCTGTGACAGATGTCAGAAGTGACAGCTTTGTTTTGTCAAGGCAGCGCTCCACCATCATGTCAGGGCTGCCCGTCAGTCGGGGAAGCTCAGCGACGTTGGAGATGACAGCTCCTCCGCTTCTCTCATCAGCCCATGTGACTGGGTGACCTTTTCCAGCACGAGCAGCTGCCTTCCTTCTTCAGCCGATCATGGCAGAAAACAAGTCCCTTGGGGTAAACCGTGCCCTTTCCCTAATTAAACTAAAATAAAGAGAGACGGCAATTGCAAATTGCCATTATGCTTCCCTCCAGAAGCTACACAGTTGAAGCAAGGGGTGGAGGAGTGTTTGGACAGAGAAAGGGAAGAAGGGAGGAAGGAAGAGAATGGGGACGGGAGCAACCGGGCAGGCAGGCAAAGGGCTTCAACCCCCATGAAAGCACCCTTCGGATGCTAAGCAAAGCATCATCGGTAACAAGAGCAACAATAATGACTTTGATGGTGTTATTAGTGAACCCCAACTGTGTGCGCAAACTGCTGTCAAATTGCAGCTGACTTAAAGGGAGCCCTGTGGGTTTTCAAGGCAAGAGACTGAGAGAGGTGGCTTGCCATTACTATCCTCTGTGAAGCAACTCTGGACTTCCTCAGTAGCATCTTGGGTGGCCAGGCCCCCCCTGCTCACCAGCAGGGGATGGTGAGGCAGGGTTGTCAGACCTAGGTTGGGGAACTCTTGGAGATTTGGAGATGGAGTGTGGGGAGGACAGGGACCTCAGTGGAGGAGGAGGAGGAGATTGGATTTATACCCCGCCCTTCATCTCAGAGCAGCTTACAAACTCCCTTCCCTTCCCCTCCTCACAAGGCACCCTGTGAGGTAGGTGGGGCTGAGAGAGCTCTGACAGAAACTGCTCTTTTTCAAGAACAGCTGTGCCAGAACTATGGCTCGCCCAAGGTCATCCAGCAGCTGCAAGTGAAGGAGTGGGGAATCAACCCCAGTTCTCCCAGATTAGAGTCCGCCCACTTAACCATTACTCCAAACAGTGGGGTACAGTGCCATAGAGTCCACCCTCCAAAGCATCCATTTTCTCCAGGGGGACTGATCTCTGTAGTCTGGAGATGAGCTGCAATTCCAGGGGATCCCCACCTGGAGGCTGGCATCCCATCCAAGTACTAACCAGGGCTGACCCTGCTTAGCTTCCGAGATCTGATGAGATCAGGCAGAGACAATCAGGTGGCTTGTCATTGCCTGCCTATATGTAGTAACCCTGAACTTCCTTGGTGATATCCCATCCAAGTACTAACCAAGGCCAAACCGCCTTAGCTTCCGAGATCTGATAAGAGCGGTCAAGCCCAGGCCAAAATCAATTACACTAGCATCAATTATCTTATCCTCACAACACCAGTCTTGGGACATAGGTGAGGCTGAGAGAGGGTGACTGCCAGTGTCAACATCTGAACCCGTGTCTCCCAGATTGTAGTCTAACCACACTGCCCCTTTCCTGAGAATATAGTTCCCTTTGGCTAGATCTAGCCCCCAAAGTTTCTACCACCATTTGGTTCAATTAAGCTTTATTGAGGTGTGCGTGATTCACTTTTTTTCAACTTTTACCTCCTTACTGTTTTACTTTGAAATCCACCTTGGACAATAGGTCTGCTTTTTTTAATTAACAAGCACCAGAAAGTTTTTAATAGACCAATCATCCATTGAGACAACTTCTCAGTCAGCTTGCATTTAGGGTTGCCAGGTCCCCGCTAGCCATTGGCGGGGGAAGTGGGGCAGTGTTCCCTCTAAGCTGAGTTAGTGCGAGCTAGCTCAGTACCTTGCTTAGCCCAGGAAGGATGGCTCCAGAGCAAACTAATTTATGCAGGAGCCAAATTGCTCACTCATAACTTTAATGCCAGTAGCTCACAGAGTAGAATTTTTGCTCACAAGACTCCACAGCTTAGAAGGAGCATTGATGTGGGGTTAGGGTTGCCAGATCCAGGTTGGGAAGCTCCTGGAGATCTGGGGATGGAGCCCGTGGAGGACAGGGACTTCAGTGGGGTATAAGGCCATAGAATCCACCCTCCAAAACATTTTCGTCAGGGACACTGATCTCTGCAGTCTAGACGTCAGCTGTAATTCCAGGGACCCCCCCCCGGCCCACCTGGAGGCTGGCATCCCTACTTGCATCACTGAGGGTGCCTTGAAAAACTGAATGGGACAGAAGCAAGTACGCTGGCTCTCTGAACCCAGAGACTGACTCGTTACAATCCCTTTCATTCTATCTTCCTCCCGTCTCCCTGTGGATTGCTCTCACTAACAGGATAAGAGGCACAACAGAGATATGTGATCACTACATAAAGGTAGAACACATGCAAGATATTTAAAACATTGGTGTGTGGAGGGGGGGGGAATATCAAAGAGCTCTTACCATCTGTCTGCCAAGCATATGCATTCAGAAACAGCAAGCTGAGGATCCTGCAAGATGCCAACCCCTCGAAGTGATGAGATGGGATATGACAGGCAACAGATTTACACTCTTCTGACAGCAAGAGAAACACACGGGCGGCAGTCTCAAGTTTGAAAACCTCCAGATGCTGCCCTCTTCTCACATTTCCATATCTTTGTTCATACAACATCTGAAATGCCCCCACCCCATCTGTACAGAGGGAAAGGGAGGGGGAGAGACTACGGAACCCATCAAGAGCATATGTCCCCCTGTATGAGCAGAAGGGCTGATTCAATCAGACATGCATCCAAAACTGCTGGGGGGGGAAATAATCAAAGTGGGTGTGTGGGATTTTATTTTAATGGAAGAAGGGGTGGTGGTGGTGATGGGAAAGTGCATCGACACATCCCTCAGCCGTATTTTGAAAAGCATATTCTGATGGCCCTCATTTCAGGAACAGCAACTAGATCCCAGTTTGGTGAGAAGACAGCCCAGGCCGGAAGCAGGGATCAGCGACCTTTTCAGCAATATTCAGAGCCAGAGATCAGCCAACAGCCAGTGTGAGAAAGTCTGCTGATCCAATTTAACCTTATTTGTTGATTAATCATCCATAAAGATTTCGTGTTCTTCGGGTTCCATACTGAGCCACATTTGGCTGTACGAAATGAAACAAATATTTAGTAGATAACTTTTTTTGTCTGTTATAGCTGTGATAATGTGCCGTCCTGAAAAACCGTCACACCAAACCTGCCTCAGAAGTCCCTTGTAAACTCACCACCAAAGAGACCCAACGACTAGAGAAAGCTGCAGTCTATGCTGTGTACCCTGGTAACCAGGCCCGTAGCCAGGATTTTCATTTTGTGGGGCAAATTTTTTTCTTGTGGGGCACCCATTATGTTTATAGTAAAAAGTAAAGGTAAAGGTTCCCTTGCTCGAAAGCCAGTCGAATCTGACTCTAGGGTTGCGGTGCTCATCTCCGTTTCAAAGCCGAAGAGCCAGCGCTGTCCAAAGACTTTTCTGTGGTCATGTGGCCGGCATGACTAAACACCAAGGTGCACAGAACGCTGTTACCTGCTAGGTTGGCAGGAGCTGGAACTAGAGACGGGAGCTCACTCTGTCATGCGGCACCCTGGGTCTCGAACTGCTGAAGTACTGACCTTCCACAGCCTGCAGTTCAGCGTCTTAACCACTTGAGCCACCGCAGCTCTTTTTTATACTCATACTTTTTTAATAGTCATACTTTAAAATAATAAATAAATAATAAAGACAAGTAATTTGTCCATTTCCTGACAATAAACCATGGTATGTGTTACTGAAGACAGAAAAAAAATCATACCATGTATGCCTCTAAGCGTGCTTGACCAGATTACACCATGACAGCCGGAGACTTCATAAGAACATAAGAGAAGGCAATGTTGGATTAGGCCAGTGGCCCATCCAGTCCAACACTCTGTCACACAGTGGCCAAAAATACCAAGTGCCATCAGGAGGTCCAGCAGTGGGGCCAGGACACTAGAAGCCCTCCCACTGTTGACACCCTCCCCCCCAAGTACCAAGAATACAGAGCATCACTTGCCCCAGGGTCCCTATCTATACCTTGTGGCTAATAGCCACTGATGGACCTCTACTCCATAGGTTTATCCAATTCCCTCTTGAAGCTGTCCATGCTTGTAGCTGCCACCACCTCCTGTGGCAGTGAATTCCATGTGTTAATCACTCTTTGGGTAAAGAAGGACTTCCTTTTATCTGTTCTAACCCAACCATTCAGCAATTTCATTGAGTGCCCACGAGTTCTTGTATTGTGAGAAAGGGAGAAAAGTACCTCTTTCTCTACCTGCTCTATCCCATGCATAATTTTATAAACCTTGATCATCCCATGCATAATCTTATAAACTTCAAACATAAAGTGCACTTTTTAGCTATTAGTCCTTGCTGTGTCCTTGAGAAGAAGAGGAGATTGGATTTATACCCTGCCCTTCACTACCCAAGGGAGACTCAGAACTGCTTACAAACTCCTTTCCCTTCACAACCAACACCCTGTGAGGAAGGTGGGGCTGAGAGAGAAACTGCTCTTTTTCAAGAACTGATAAGGCACTCAGTTCAAAACTGGGGGGAAATCTAGCTGCTCTCTCCAGAGCATCAGCAGACAAATAAAATCAAGGAAATCATACCCACACCATGAACTTTGTCCTTTAAAAAAAAAAAAAAAAGCATGACATTTTGTTGGGATTGTTGGGATTTTTAAACAGTAATTCAGGGAAGGGGATCCCCAGGTCCTGCCTGGAATTTGGCATCCCCCCACTCTCTTGATCCAAAACAAAACAACTTTGTTGGGATTTTTAAACAGTAATTCAGGGGAGGGGCTACACAGCGTTTATACTCCCTTCTGCCACCTGGAGGCTGGCAACCCTGCCCCACGACAGTTTGCAGAACAGGGCGGCTCCATTTGTAAAGATCTTCCTTACCGATTTTAGTTCAGGTTCCTGTGCAAACATCAGGTTGTGAAACAATTATTTCAAAAACCTGGCTTAGGTTTAAACCGCATTGAGAAGACCACCGCAAGTCGGTGGCAAGGCTTAGAGCACCACTATTTTTATAATGCAGCCGGCCCCGTTTGCAGACGTTTGGACGGTGAAGCCTAGAACTTCCAGCTACAATGAACGAAGGGCACAGGCATCCAATGCAAAGCACGCCCAGCCCAAAGATTCCACTCCATGCAGATAAGAGCTAATTGCTCGCCAGAAACTTGACACTGCCACCACCTGACACAGAAGTCACAACCCGCCCCTTCTGCTTTCGGCCTGGCTCGGGGCCGCCTGGGATTGCCTGCCCGCTGCGCCTGGAGGAGGAGAAACAGCCACCGCCACTTCCTTGCGAGAAAGCCCCCAACCAGCCTGCAAGGGAGGGGGTGGGCAGACCGTCAGCCCCAGAGTCTGGAGCCGCGGGAAACACTGGCCAGAGGCAGGAGCCAACCCCCGACCCATCCATTCTCCTCCCCCCCTCCCAGGCAGGCAGGTACACCGCCGCCTCCTGCGCCCCAGCCGGGCGCTCTGTGCTGGCGGTGCGGGGGGGGGCAGGGCGCCTGTTCAGAGAGCTGGGAGGGAAAAGGACAGCGTGAGGCTTGTTTTGCCACCCTGGGAGTGCCGGCAAGTGCCAGAAACAAGTTGGGGGGCCAGGTCATAAGTTGGGGGGGCCCTGGTGGAAAGTCAGGGGGCCGGGCCCCAGAATGCCCCATTCTAGCTACGGGCCTGCTGGTAACATAAGACCAAACATCACCTATAGGCATGGATAAGTCCAAAGGATTCCCATGTTTCAAATTCTAAAATATCCCACAAGCAGACTGGACTGCATTGCAGAGGTGAAAGGCATTAAAAGAAGCTAATAACACAGGACATTGCTTCAAATGGCAAATCAGGAAAGGTTAACAAGAATAGACAACAACTGTGAAAGCTGGGGATGGTAAGAAGTTTTTCCCCCCAGGGAAGCCTGAGAAAGAACAGAAAATCTAATTTGCCTTTGACAATAAAACGTTTATTGTGTAGCAACGGGTCGAGTTCTGCAGCAAAGTCCAGAGCATTTGTGCCAAATTCCAAATATTCTATGGCTTGGGACTTATAAACTATAGAGTAAAGCTGAGTACATGTAAGGGAATTTTGCCACTTCCCCTTTACCAACTGCTGCCCCCAATCCCTTGGGCAACATGTAAGATACCGGGGTGGGGGAGCTGCTGCTGGAGGAAGAAAATCATTGCTCTTCATGGCACAAAATCCTTACTGTTCACCTGGCCCAATTTCAGTGGTATGTTCCCAATTTTCAAAGTCATGTGTGGAGGAAAAGCCTGAGCCATTTCTGCAGTAGTGGAATTCCCCACGTTGACCTAATATGTATTAGGTAAAATTTTCCACAGTAGGTTTTTCCTCACTAGGCACTATATTTTCCTCACCAGACCACTATATGGTCAGGGACCTACTTACCTAAGAGACCGCCTTTCTGTGCATGTCCCCCGGAGAGCACTAAGATCGGGATCCCAAAATCACCTGGTCCTCCCCAGCCCTATAGAAGCCAGGCTGGCTGCAATCAGGACCAGGGCCTTTTCTGTGGCGGCCCCTTACTGGTGGAATGAGCTCCTGGATGACAGCAGGGCCCTGCAGGACCTTTTACAGTTCTGCAGGGCCTGTAAAACGGTGCTCTTCCACCAGGCTTTCGATTAGGGTGCCGCCTTTAATATCCTGGTCCTGGCCCTAACATTACCATCAGCACCAACAGCCTGGCATGAGCCTGGACTAGGGCGGTGGGTGACTGTCTAATGCAGAGAGATCGATGCCATCTGATGTTAACCTCTGTTCGAATATGTACGATTTTATATACTGTGATTTTAATTAATTCCTGTTTTATTATATGTCAGTGTTTTGACAGATTTATTTATAGATATATATTGGAAGCCATCCTGAGCCTGCCTTGGAGGGGAGACGCGGGATATAAATTTAATAAATAAAGTTTTCTCCTTCTTACCCCACATTTTCGGAATCCCCAGTTTTAGCAAGTTCCAAAAACGCAGGGCAAGAAGGAGAAAACTTCAGGTTTGTGCCAGGTGAGTAAAAATCTACTGTGGAAAATTTAACATAACACACAGTTTTAAAAGTGTCAATGTGGGGAATTTCACTACTGCAGAAATGGTGCCACCCTTCAAACAATCCCAGTTTGAAAGCACTCTGTTTGTGGACTGTATGGGTGCCTGCTGTTAGCAGAGCTGTGGAAGTCTATCTGTCCCACACACGCACGGTTGCATTACTACCATGTTTACACCTTGGGGGACCCCTAAACTGAGAGGAAAGGTAGGGATGCCAGCCTCCAGGTGCAACCTGGGGATCTCCCAGAATTACACCTCATCTCCAGATGACAGAGATCAGCTCCCTTGGAGAAAATGGATGCTTTGGAGCAGGGACTCTATGGCCTTGTGCCCCATTGAGGTCTCTGCCTCCCCAGGCTCCACCCCTAAATCTCCATCCTGGATCTGGCAACCCCACCTCCCCACCCCCACCAGTTGCCAGAGGGGGACTTGGCAACCCAATGAAAAGGTGACTTTAATATATATATATTTTTAAATGCCCACATGCTGTGACCTCTCCACCTAAAGCTAACAAGGAGAGAAACCCGAAGAAACTTCTTCCCCAACTGGTACACATCCCTCTGAAATGTAGTGTCACCTGGATTATGGTGATGCCCTCCAAAAAGGCCTCTAATTATTGACCGTAGCACTATATAAATTACTATGACAGAGGTCGCCAACCTTTTCTTTAATGAGAGCTACTCCGGAGTAATGGAAGATATCCGAGTACTTCCCCACACAGAATATCAAGTTTTGTTCTCCTAGCAACAGAACGGGGACGAGGAAGAGGACCAGAAACAAAGCTGTAAATTAAGCAGGACAGAGAAAAATCCTATGGAATAAAAGCTTTCCCTAAAACACCCACACGTCTAGTGCAGATCTTTCTGCAGTCCGTTCCTGGGTCTTCCGGCGAATGTAGAAGTAGTGAGTGCGTGTTACAGACCCCTGCACTGTGGCATGCAAAGAAACTGGCAAGAGAGATATTCTAAAGCAATCCACTGACACTAACCTCTCTAAACTTATCACGAACAGCAGGAGCAAAAAGGAAGGCGGGAAATGATGTCACACAAAACTGTGTCATCACTTCCAGGCAAGTACCCATAAGTGTTCCGTCTAAACTGAGTAAGTGTGAGCTAGCTCACAGTTTCTTAGCCTCCGGCTCACACACTTTTGTCTTAGTGCAGGAAGGACGGCTCCGGAGCAAACTAATTTATGCAGCAGCCAAATCGCTTGCTCACAACTTTAATGCCAGGAGCTCACAAAGTGTAATTTTTGCTCACAAGGCTCCACAGCTTAGAGGGAGCACTGGACATAACAGCAACGCTCTATTTCCCCAGTGTCTAAATGTGAAAAATAAAGATGCCTGGAACATTTCTCAGCGTGGTGATATTAATTCCAGAGACTCGCCTAGATACGGTTTCCTTCACATGATGCTGTTTTCTTCAGTCCCTAGCCCCCCATGCTTCCGTCAGTTGCTGGCTCTGACTCTTGAAAGCTCCAAGGTGCTGTAGAGGTGGAAAGTGTCGTCAAGTCACAACTTGACAACCCCATGGGGTTTTTAAGGCAAGAGACATTTCAGAGGTGGTTTGCCATAGTCTGCCTCCATGCCATGACCCTGGTATTCCTTGGAAGTTGCCCATCCAGGTACTTGCCGGAGCCAACCCTGTTTACCTTCCGAGATCTGACAAGATCAGGCTAGCTTGGGCACCCAGGCCTCTAAGGTGTTCCTGGACTTGCATCCAGTTGTCCTACTGAAAGCCAACACAGTTACCCTTTGAAATGACCTCATAAGAGCTTTTGCGGCAAATGCAAATTAGATGCATTTTTGGCAGCTACTTTCTTATAGAACCTTAGAGTTGGAAGGGGCCATACAGACCATCTAGTCCAACGCCCTGCCCAATGCAGGACCAGCCTAAATCATCTCTGACAAATATTCGTCCAGCCTCTTCTTAAAAGTTGCCAGTGAAGGGGAGCTCACCACCTCCCTAGGCAGCTGATTCCACCTTTGAACAACTCTGACCATAAAAAACCTTTTCCTAATAGCCAGCCAATACCTTTCTGCATGTAATTCAAACCCGTTGCTTCGGGTCCTGTCCTCTGCCGCCAGCTGGAACAGCTCCTTGCCCCTCCTCCAAATAACAGCCTTTCAAATATTTAAAGAGAGCAATCATGTCCCCCCTCAATCTCCTCTTCTCCAAACTAAACATTCCCAAGGCCCTCAACCTTTCCTCGTAGGGCTCAGTCTCCAGACCCCTGATCATCCTTGTCGCTCTCTTCTGCAACCTCTCAATTTTGCCCACATCCTTTTTGAAGTGAGGCCTCCAGAACTGCACACAGTACTCCAGGTGCGGCCTGACCAAGGCAGTATACAGAGGGGCTATGACCTCCTGCGATTTCAATGCTATGGCCCTTTTAATACAACCCAAGACTGAATTTGCCCTTTTTTGCCACCGCATCATACTGACTGCTCATCTTTAGTTTACACTCCACCCTTACTCCAAGATCTCTTTCACTTCACAGCCCACCCTCACTTCTCTAGGCTACTGTGTTGTTTCCCCCATTTTTATCTGTGAAAGATGAGAGGATACGACAGTCTTTGGGGGAGGAGGGATCAGATAAAGGCCACAGAGCTGGGAAAAGAAGTTGGACAGCCAGGGTCGTGTAGTGGTTAGAGGGTTGGAACAGAATCTGGACACCCAGGTTTGAATTCCTTGCCCTGCCCCAGAAGCCTGCTGGATGACCTCAGGCTTGACCCAAACTCTCAGCCTGGCCAACCTCACAGGGTTGTTGGTTGCGAAGACAGAAAATGGAGCAGTGGAGAACAAAGTTGTCAGGCACTTTGGGTCCCCACTGAGGAAAAAAGCAAGGCATGACTTTTCAAAAAATCAACCCTTTCCCTGCACCAGAATTTCTGATGCAAATCTCCCTCCCGGGCTGCCATTTAAAAACACCGGCTCTGAACCTTCCCAAGTATGTTCAAAGTTTTGCCTCCTTTTCAAACTTTCTTCTTGACCAAGTTACAAACCAGGCCAGTCAAAGAAAACTAAGGTGCAGCAGAACTTTCAGTGTGTACCCAAGAAGTTTAATCACCGTGCAAAATGCAAAGAATTAGTATTCATCTGTGTCATTTATTTCCATTCTCTGGGTGAACAGCTTTAATAAAGCTGTGGGAAGAGGGGATGAACACAGCAACAATCCAGAAGTCTGGAGCTATAATTACAGTTGCATTTCCCTTTCTACACATCAAAGCACTGTCACACAAAGGGGCTTGTTTTCCTCATCAGAGCAAGGAGCACGTGACCCGCCCACAGTGGATGGGAAAGATGCCCCTGAGCCGTGCCAACATCTGAGAGAGACACCCAGATTTGGCATTCTGTCTGCAGAGCTGGTATTGAAGGGAACAGTGCTTGGAAGGGCCAGAGGTCACCAAAGCTAAGGGACCGGTCACTGAGCTACAGAGCTGGGAAGTCAGACCCAAGACAGGGCACGGCAGAGAAGACATCATTAGCTGATGCTATTGGCAGAGAATGAATTGGACTAATGTACTTTTCACGAGGTTTGAAGCAGAAGGAAAAGGAAGGGATGGCGTACCAGCACTTTGCATCCAACTCATGAACAACAGGCCCCCAGATATTAGGAGACCATGAACTAGACCTCAACTGCATCTGCTCAGGGACCACGGGCTTGAGAATGTCCACCAAATAGGAATGAGCAGTGCTATTTTGGGCCAGGAACGCATAGGAATGGAGTTCCGGCTGGCTTCAGAGTTGACCACACCCACTACAGCCAAAACCTCTGCATGCATGGCTACAGAGGGAAGGCCTGGAGGGCGACCCTCCCTGTGCCTTCCCCAGCCTGTCCAAGAGCCAGCTTGTCCTGTTTAAACTGCCTTCCCTCCAAGGGCTGGCTTGCCCGGGCTCCCTGCAGCCATGGGTCGCCTGGGCAAGCCAAGGGAAGGTATGGGGTGTGGCCTAATATGCTAATGAGTTGTGCTGTCAGGGGTGTGGCCAATTATGCTAATGAGTTCCTGCTGGGCTTTTTCTACCAAAAAAGCCCTGGGAATGAGAAGTCATTTATTTATTTGTACTGCATTTGTACCCCACCTCTCTCCCCATTGGGGGCTCAAAGCCACTTAATGTCATTCCACTGACTTCCATTTTGTCCTCATAACAACCCTGAAGGGGCAGTTTAGGCTGAGTGTGGCTGGCCTAAGGTGACCCAGTGAGCTTCCATGGCAAAGGGAGCAGTTCAGACCTGGGTCTTCCTAGTCTGGCACTCTAAACACTGTACCACAATAGCTCTGACATGATGGAAGATAATGAATGTTCCAATGCAACCCAAGTTAACTAGCTTATTAAGGTGTGCCCAGAGGGTGAGCACAAATGTCAATGTCAGGGACTGAAGGGCCCAGACGTGGGGAACAGGAACACTTTGTTGGAGCCCAGGATGGGGTGGCCGGGGTATGAGCCCATTGACGGTCTGGGAACCCGGTATGAATTCAGCAGCACAGAAGAATTTTTTCTTCTTCTCTTTCAGGGCTCACGGCACAGATCCTTCTAACAAATTAGTTTCTAGCAGTATACTGACATATCAAATTGGAGTTTGAGCTACTTACAAAAAAACCCACTCTGTGTATCAAGTGAGGCTTCTTAGGCAGAAACCATCACCAAAAAACCCCTACCTTATGAGTCCGACTGTTGGTCTAGCAAGATTCACAGTCTGTACTCAGTTTGGAGGCCACTTCCCAAGGTCTCACATCTCTACTACTTTTAAAAACTGTAAATGCCAGGGTCTGAACTTTGAGCCTTCCACACGCAAAGCGGGCTCTCGGCTACTGAGCAATGGCGACTCCCTTTGGATAAGGAACAGCAATTCATTGCACATACACCTAGTGTCCAAGGCAGTAAAACATAGAAAGGGCATCCAGATCAATATGAGCCATCACCACAGGATTAAACTCATTTTTAGTGCTACTGGTCACGATAAGTGCTGTGCAAGCTAGAATTTTACTGGCCCCAAGCATACAATGAATTGAACTCGAGATTATGTAATTTGGCTATCAAAGGCACCCGAAGGGACTATTGAGTAAGCACCTGGACTAAGAGGAGGATTGACTCCCCCCACACACAGGTACTTTAACCCATGGCAGAGAAAGGCGGGGGGGCTTTATTGTGTGGGCTTTAAAAAACCACAAAGCAAAGCTGCCTCAGGCCTCGTATTTCCAGTCAGGGAGGTGACATAAAGGAAAGAATTACCCCTCCTCATCCAGTGTCACTGCATTGATCAAAGCTGACTGTACCCCTGCCCCACAAATACTTTTAGTGTGGAAAAATTAAAAAGTCTGGACTGCCAGTCACAGAATTCCAGCATCTTGTGTAATTTGAAATAGGAGGACCTGTAACTGTCAGCCGTGGAGAAGACCACTGTCTAAGCGAGGGTGACCAGGTCTGCTCTGGACACTGGCAGGGGATGGTGGGGGTAGGGTTGCCAGAACCAGTTTGGGAAGCTCCTGAAGATTTGGGCGTGGAGCCTGAGGGGGACAGGGACCTCAGTGGGGTACAAAGCCACATTGGACACCCTCCCAAGCTTCCGTTTTCTCCATGGGGACTGATCTGTGTGGTCTGGAGATGGTGGCTGGCATCCTTAGTCCAAGCACACGGCACATTAAGTACAAAAACCATGCCTTTACATTCGGGCACCATCTCTGTTGGATTCGGCAGCAGATTGTGGCAAGCTGCTGAGGGGTCACATAACCTTCTGTGCTTTGAACATCACATGCACACTGCCAATAGTGCAAGGCGGTGCCACTGCACCACCATGTTTAAAGCCCACACGGCAAGCCCCACTCAGCATACTGTGGCACTAATGTGTGCGCTGTGTGTAAGTGCACATACGCATGCTGCGCCATGCCAATCGGGTGAAGACAGATGTATTTCAGAGCTCAGCTTCTTTCTCTCTCTCTCTTTTTTCCTTTAAAGTCACACCACAGCAAAAAGATATCTGGTGCACCAAACCAACCCTCTGCCCATATCGCAAGAGTCCTCCAAAAGTCCTAACTGAGCCCAATGGTGACAAGACCCATATGGGACAATTCACATGGAAGGGTGGACTACACAGAAATCCCCTGAAAAAGTCTGACTTGAAGATCCTGAAAGAGAAAAGAGGGCACATAGAGATGAGTGTGCCGTAGAGAAAGGGGGTTAGTCATCTGTTTCAAATTACGTCTTGGTCTGACCCCCAGGAAAATGCAGTCATTACCTGCTCTTGTTCAAATTAAATACTCTAAATTTTCCAGCAAGCACTGTAAACAAATCACTGCCGTTAATCAAAGCACATCCTGAACCGATACTTTCCGAACGGCCGACTCCCATGCTTTCAAATCTCCTTTAATGAACAATACTTAATTACAGCAATAGAGAGAAGATTAAGAACTGGCAGCGGCTGCCCCAGTTTATTTTCATAATTCCAGTGGACCACACAAGATATATACACAGAACTGACAGATGATGCATTTTGGAGAGATGGGAGGAGAAGGAATTGCATGAGAGGTCAAAAAAAGGAAGAAAGATGCAAACCGCCAGACCGAGATACACGGCGGATCCAATGTACCAAGCTAATCCAAAAATGCATCCTTTTAAAGCGACATTGCCAGGAACTTTCATTATAATATTCCATCTAAACAATGTCTAGAGTAGACTTCACAGATATAATTGTAGGGAACATTTAAGGAAAGACTTGAGGCCTATTTATTTGATATATCTTTATTTTCCCCTGCCTCCAGTGAGTTCAGGGCAGCATACCTCCCTCCTCCATTTTGTCTTTTCAACAATCCTGTGAGGTAGGCTAGGCTGGTGGGGGGGCAAGATCAAGCTGAGAGATTCATAAATTAGAGTTGCCAACCTCCAGGTGGCACCTGGAAATTATTATTATTACATTATTATATCACATTATTATTATCCCATTATTACAATTGATCTCCAGGCATATCCAGGCAACCAAGTTCAGTTCCCTGGAGAAAATGGCTCCTTTGGAGGGTGGGCTCTATGGCATTGTACCCTGCTGAGATCCTTCCCTTCCCCAGGCTCCAGCCCTCCCCAAACCCCAGGTATTTTCCAACCCAGAGCTGGCAACCCTATATAGTGATTTGAGCCTGGGTCTTCCAGGGTCCCAGTCCAAAACCCTAACCATTACGCCACACTAGCATCTTTATGCCATTCTGCAAAGCACACCTCCAAATTAAAAGGCCAACAGATTTCAAGAAATGGAAATTGTTTGGCACACCACTCTTGTCAATTTCGTTCAGTGAGAAGTGAAATTGACAACAGGAGTTTAAAAAGGGGGGGGATCACCAGCAAGTTTAATGGTCTTTTAAATTCCATTCTAAAGTACATTTTGAAAGTAGCTTTTTCTTTTTAATTTTATTTGCAGAAATGGACACAGACTATCGAATGAGGACTGCATACTCCAAGGCAACTAACAAGAAATGAAAAATGTGCAAATTAAAAGCATACTTAAAATAAGAGAATGGCAGAAGATAAATTTGCAAAAATCAATAATTAGGAACAAATCACCACTACCAAAGCCCTGCTAGAAGCATATTGTCAGACTCCTGGTCAAGAAACTCCCAACAACACTCTCTTTGACAGTGATTTGTTTATTGAGATATCAGCATGATCCAGGTCAGAACAGTACTGTGTCAGAACTGAGGGTTTTGGCAGTAAGTTCTACAGATATAGATAATTCAAACATAGGGGGCCCCCAGAGCTCATCCAATCATTTCATTCAGCCATCTCGCCTAAGCTGTTAGCAGCTACACTCACCTATAAGCTCCCAGTCCCATTATCTAAGACAGCAAGGCTAGCACAGAGTTTTGCTTCAAGGTTGTCTCTGTGGAGAGGCTCATTTTGGAAAGAGTTACGATAGCCACTACAATAATGCCATTCAGGGCTCTTTTTGTAGCAGGAACTCCTTTGCATATTAGGTGACACACCCCTGATGTAGCCAATCCTCCAAGAGCTTACTGTAGCCCCTGTAAGAAGAGCTCTGTAAGCTCTTGGAGGATTGGCTACATTAGGGGTGTGTGGCCTAATATGCCAAGGAGTTCCTGCTACAAAAAGAGCCCTGGTGCCATTCTCACACTTGCACACACACCCCTCAAGAATTTCCAGTCCGCCACTTTTACCCACTACATCACGCTGGCTCCCCTCTTCTTTGCATCATGCTGGAGGGAATACCATCACCCAGGTGTTGGTATTTCCTGTTCAGAATCAGGGGGGAAATAGGCTGTAAAGACACTGGGAATAACATTTACCCTCTAGGACTGGATGGGGGTGGGGAGAAGACTGAAAAACATGACAATCTGGCTTCTTTTTCCAGTTGAGCAGTACAGTAATGGTGAGCTAGGGACACATCAGGCCTTGAGATGATGCAGAGCTGACACTGACTTCTCGAGAGAGCAAGCAAGATGTCTCTTAATAACAATTTCTAACCTCTTTGGTGGCATCTTCGTGGGAGAGCATCTGAGTGACCCCAGACAGTGCACTGCAGAGTAGTCTCGTCTCTGCAGTTTCAACCTGAAAACTCCACTTCCATTTCACAACCCTCTTTCTCAAATCCAGACTGTGATTATTTTCATGTCACTATTTCTTTGCACTCTCTCATGGATCACTGCCTTGACATTGCGTGGTTTGGTGGGACTGCGGGCTACGCCGTGGAGGGCCACCCAGGACGGACAGGCCACAGCAGAGAACTCAGACAAAATATGATCCACTGGAGAAGGAAATGGCAACCCATGCCAGGATCTTTGCCAAGAAAACCCCATGGACAGTAACAAAAGGCTAAAAGATATGATGCCGGAAGATGAGCTCCTCAGGTTGGATGGTGTCCAATATGCTACTGGGAAACAGCAGAGGGCAAGTACAAGTAAAGAGTGAAGCAGCTAGGCCAAAGCCAAAAAGACGTTCAGCTGTGGATGTGTCTGATGGTGAAAGGAAAGTCCGATGCTGCAAAGAACAATACTGCATAGGAACCTGGAATGTAAGATCTATGAATCAAGGTAAATTGGATGTGGTCAAAAATAAGATGGCTAGACTGAACGTCTTGGGAATCAGTGAACTAAAGTGGACAGGACTGGGCAATCTTTCAAACAATCTAGCATCACACCAGGTTTGGAAACAACCAAAATAAAAAGGGGGAAACACAGAAACAGAATGAATAGGACATGACATCACATGGATGATTTAGAAAGCAGACCTGTATTAAGGAAGCCAAGGGGAAGCAAACCTTCATGGGCTCTTTCCATGAGGCCAACTTCACATCACATTGATTTGCCTTTAAGTATCAGCATCTTACCAGTGGTCCTTCTCTGTTTTTTTGAAGCTGTAATTCTACAGCCAAATTACCTATATGTATGGACTGGTAACTTCCACTTCAATGTATCTGAAGAAGTGTGCAAAAGCTTATACCCAGAATTAAACTTTGTTGATCTTAAAGGTGCCACTGGACACGAATTTTGTTCAGCCAAATTACAGACGCTTTGGTGTTGCTTAGCAAACAAAAGACAATCAATGTCAGGGAGGCTTTCCCCTGTTCAACTTGGGCCTTGAGTCCAGCAGTGTATCATTTTTCCCACCCACATCCTTTTCTTGGCACACCTTACCCAACATATATCTTTGCACGTGTGATACAGGATCCGACTTGCTCAGAGCCAAGGAAATAATATCCCCTGTCTTTTAAATGGATTAAGGTACACACAGAGACCTTTGAACCTGATCTGATACTGAGCTAGCTTGACCACTTTCTGGACAACAGAATAAAATGGTTCAATTTAATTTAATTTAATTAGCAAGCACCAACTCATTCCATTCTGTGAACGCATCTGCTTGGCCTTTGGTCACCTGAAGTGCAAAACAAACGCAAGCAAAAGTGTTTGGTCCACTCTGGTGGGCTTGCTCCTATGCTGCCCTCCCCCAATTTATTTTTAGGATTTACTTAGGGATGACAGTCTCCAGGTGGAACCTGGGGATCCCCCAGGATTACAGCTCATCTCCAGACTACATAGATGATTTCCCCTGGAGAAAGTGGATGCTTTGGAAGGTGGACTTTATGGCATTGTACCACACTGAGGTCTCTGTTCTCCCCAGGCTTCATCCCCAAATCTCCAGGAGTTTCCCAACCTGGAGCTGGCAACCCTGCCTCCCCATCCCCTGCCGGTGCTCAGGGGGGACTTGGTAACCCCCCTAGGCCGTTGCATAATGGGGAGGGGGAAGAGCGTGACAGATGTTTCTAACGCTGGACTACACAAGAATAGGATCAAGACAATTATGTTACAATCCGTCCGGCACTTCTGCCGTGTGTCCCCGTGTTCCAGTTATGGCCCTCAGCCACCTTCTCATTGTCCACCTCCCCACTACCTTGGAATCAACTAGAGCCAAATCCTTCTTGATAGTGGCCTCCATTTTATGGAACAGTCTCCCTGTTGGGGACACCCCATTTGATGGTTTTTAAGATGTTTGTTTTGTTTGCTACAGAGCTTAATGGGATCTGAGCTGCAGACATTGTTTGGAATGATGAATTCTGACTGAATTGCCTTCTTGTTTTAATTATGAATCGTTCCCTGCCTTGAGCCTGAAAGGGAAAGGCAGGATATAAATATTTGAATTTTAAAAGCGCATTTTTAAACCCACCCTGACTTCAAGGGGCTCAGCTCGATATATTTATAGTCCTCCTTTCTCATTCTCAGTACAGATTATGCAGGGTAGACTGATAAAAATCCATATGACAACGGATAAGCAGAGTGTAGGTCAACACAGTCAATATGAGGGGACATCCAGTGAGCAATGGACTAGGATCACAACATGGCACCTGAGTTAGTTTCTCCACACACTGCACTTTTAACCCATCCTTCCTTCAAGGGTAGGTTTGCTAAGCTCCAGAGGGCACCCAGAGATCGCCTGCTATTACAATGGCTCTCCAGACAACCAAGATCAGTTCCTCTTGAGAAAATGGCTGCTTTGGAAGGTGGACTCTATAGCATTATACCTTGCAGAGGCTCCTCCCCTCCCCAAACCCCACCCTCCCCAGGCTTCACCTTCAAAATCCCCAGGTATTTCCCAACCCAGAGCTGGCAACCCTTTCCACAAGACATGAGTCTCTTCTTTATATGTTATATTCTCACAACAACCCTGTGAGATAGGTCAGGTCGAGTGTGTGATTGGCTTAAAGCAGAGTGGAAAGTCAGACCTGGGTCTCCCAGATCCTAGCCAAACACTCCAAGCAAAGACCCTTCATCCGCCAGTGAACTTCTAGAGATGAGTGGGGAAGCAACCTGAGCCCTGATGATTACCAATTGTGTGCCTCTTATTTGAACAAGGCATTCACCAAAGGCAAGCACTGAGACAAAACAGGAACAGTGATTTACAAAGGGCAAGGTCCGGAAAAATCAAGACTGTCCCTGGTGAACAGGGAAAGCTGAACTGTATCTTTTTTTTTTTCCTATTCCCAACGTACAAGAAAACAAATACCCAGGTCTGGAGGAACAATAAATGTTTCCAGTAGCCATCAAAAGATCTGGTGAGCCTCTTTCAGGAAGGAATTTCACATCATCGCAAAAACTCTATGGCAAAACCAGCTTCTACCATAGAGTTTTCCCCCAAATACCAGAGTGTCACCTGGAAGTTGCTAGTATGATTATATCAGTTCCTGTGTGACCCAAACAATGTGTGCCCTAGGCCTTCTTTCTACAGGTAAGTCTCTTCACTGGCAAGCTGATTGGCAGCTGGGGGACAGGGCCTGGCAGTGAGGGACCCCGCCTCCATTGCAGGGGGAGGGTCTGGCAACCCTAGCCAAGCTACATGTTCTGGATTTTAAAAAGCTGGGTACAGCAGCCACAGGGAATGGCTTTTAAGAATAAAGGAGCCCCCAAACAGAATTGGAATGCTGCTGGAGGAGGGGGAGAATGAATGTCTCCGGTGGTGGTGGGGGTTATTTACCCATTTTTGCAGCTTTGTGTATTTGGAGCAGCAAAAGGGGGGAAATAACACCCCCCCCCTCCACGCTGCCAGAGCTGCTTCTACATGGGAGAACAGGTTGAGGGGGAGGCAGAAGCCCTTCCTGCCCCTGTACCAATGTTCTGAGCTCAGTGGACTGCCTTTTGTTTTTTAAAAAGCTATTCCCTGCAGCTACCGTGTGTCTGCAGGGAACCTGGACAGTTTCTTAGCAACCTGAATGTGTAGTTTGGCCCTTAAAGTTAAAATAAGAAACCCCATGGTCTTACTGCACATTTCCTAGTCTGCTTTCTCCTTTTGATATTTTGGTGGCTTTTCTAAGCTTGCTTCAAAAGCTTTGATTTGCTGTAAGAGTAGAGAGCCCCATTCCCTTCTTAAATCTTTTATCACTTTTATTACAAACAAACAAATCCTCTAGTCCTTAAATAATTGAGCGGCAGCACTATTTGCCAGGCAGATGAAGTCCAGTTATACAAGCGAAGTTGAGAGAGACAAAGACAGAGAGGGGAAAATCCCTAACAAGATGCCTTAACTGGGATTGTTCTAAGTTCATTTTGACTCGAGACTTTCAAAGACAGCAGGCAGCCTCTTCCAGAGAGGGGGAAATCATTACACAGGAATGGGCTGACACACAACATCCCCCGGGCCCACCTTTTGACATCTGACATTTCCTGTCTATTCATCCATCTGGCTGTTACCAGTTGTACTTCCCAAATGTACTTGAGGGTTACAAGTCAAAAGCTGCTTTTCCCACCATGCAACTGATCCCTCTGTGCCTCCCTCTGTGTGCGCTCTTGTTTCTTCTCTTGCTCACAAGTCTGCTTCCCTTCCAGGCAGTGGTGGGGGAGGAAGCTTACATCTTAGGTTCATGCCCAAGAGGATTTGGCCGGCATACAACACCTCTAACAATCCTGTACTGTCAGATCACCTTCGCACACGGCTTAGTTTTCAGACACCACAGAAAAGGAAGCAGAAACATACATCTGCACAACAGGTCACTGTACGGATTTGGGAGATGTAGACTGAATCCCTTGGGTAGGGGAAGCTCAAAGCTGACACCCTGTTATTTATTTGGTATATTTTTTCATCTTGCCCTTCCTCTAAGAAGCACAGGGTGACAAATGTCTCTTTTTCCATTTTATCCTCACAACAACTTTGTGTAGTTTAGTACGAGAGAAACTGGCATGTCCATGGTCACCCAAGTGAACTTCATGATGAGTGAGAATTTGAACCTAGTTGCCCCAGGTTTCTTGTCCAACACTGTAACCACTATACTATCCTGCCTCTCCATTCCCTCCCACAGAGCCTCTGAGACACCTCCCAAGGAGGTCCTATTTTTATTGCTCACTCCCCTAAGCCTTTTATTTAGTCACTGGCAAATGCTTTCCCATCATGTTTCATTTTATATTCATGCATTTTTTGGATCAACAGTTTCAGTTCTTTGTCTTTTGCCATTGGTTCGTAGAGCTGCTGGCAACTGCGCACATATATAGTACAATATGCATATGACACCAACTTATTGATGTCCATATAGTGTTGAAAAAACAGATGGATTCTATGGAAATAACTTGGTGCAAGAAAACAAGAGAATGGTATGAAAATAAGAAACTGAAAAGGGGAAAGTGAAATAGACACAGATATTTTCAAGTTGAAACAGCAGGGAGACGAAATTCAAAAGTAATTTCTACTTTTATTCTCCTTCCCAAGGACGTTAGGCCAGGAAGAAAGGGAGATGGAGGCACCTTCCTTCCCCCCATGGGCGAGCCTGAAATAAGATTAGTTTTTCCTGACTGCAGGAAAGTCTTGTGAAACATTTGCGTCCTTCCTTCCGTGTCATTTACATTGCTGTTCCTTCCTTTCTCTTCTGGCCATCATCCCCGGTACTAAGCTCCAGTTGACAGCAATATAGTGACACCAATACTCTCATTAGAGGTGACAAGCCAAGCCTGCCAATCAGCAGGAAGGCTGAGGGGCAAGGACAATGTCAACACCACTATTTCACTTCCGGGTACCATATAGAAGTGCAATGGGTAGCTCTAGGAATCTAGGAAACAGAGTTTCTGGAAATTCCTAGAGCTGCCCACTGGCACTTCAGGGTTCTAGCTGGAAGTGATGTACCAGAGCAGAGGTCTCCCAGCAGTGGGCAATGGAGATGAAAGCTGGGAGGCCTGGCAACAATAACTTATCCTTCTCCATTTGGCCCCTTGATTTCTTATGGTGATCACTTCTGCAGCACCTGGGTTGCCTGTTGATGATGGCAGTCCTGTTTCTGGAGCCATTTGCTCCCCACCGTGGGCTGAGCACACTCATTCTGGCTGAATGCTCTTTCATACACAAGCTCCTACCCCTGGGAACCTGGACACAGCTTAAAGTGCAGAGGCCAGAGGTGAGTAGGGCTGCTAAGTCCCCCCAGGGGACGGGGATTCCCCTGCTGAAAGGGAGCCAAATCCACCGGTCCAGATCCAGCTGGGGGGGGCAACCCCACTCCTGAAGTGGCCAGATCAGGCCGACATGCCCAGCTCGATGATGTAGCCCGGAAGTGACATCATCAGGCTGGGCATGTCACTGGGCGACACTCTAGCAATCACCCTGAAAACTGTATGGTACCATAGAGTTTTTAGGGTGATTACCAGAGCATTGCCCAGAGACATACCCAGCATGATGTCACTTCTGGGCTATGTCACCGCGGCACGCACACGTGGAGCACATGTGAGAGGACTCCAGAGATAGCCCTGATCCCCCCGCTATTACTCTGGTACAACTTGGCAACCCTAAAGGTGAGAGACAAGGCCAAGATCATGTTTCTGAATGAGCATTCCAGCATCCAACAGCCAGAGGCTGGAACTGTAATCCAAGTAGGGTTACCAACTCTGTTTTTGGACATTTCTAGAGACTTTGGAGCAGTGCCTGGGAAGAGCTGTGTTTGGTGAACAGAGGAAGCTCAGTGGGAATGTGATGCCACAAAATCCACCTTCCATGGAATAAAAGACCTGACAGAACTTGCAAAGATAATCTTACAGTCAAAAGATCATTAACCAGGATGAATTTATCAATTACTGCTTCAATATGATACGGAGACAGAACAAGTTAAAACATGCATGGTCAAAACGGATGCAGAATGTTAGTGAAGAAATACTGTTGCAATGCTTGGGAAAATTATGGACAAAAGTGCTAAGAGAAAATTGCTATAAGATTTTTAACCACTGGTATTTTACCCCAAAAGACATTGAAAAGATGGGCAAGAATATGAAGTCAAGTCAAGTTTATTGTATGTGGCCACTGGCCATTACAAGTTAAAACATACTAAAATATTAAAATACAATGACAAGAACTATAAAGGAACTTGCTGGAAATGTAAAGAGGAGGATGGTACTTTTTGCCATGTGGTGGACATGTAAAAAGATGAAGACATACTGGGAAGAAATACATGCTGAAATTGAGAACATTTTAAAAATTAAATTTCCAATGAAACCTGAAACTATGTTATTGGGAATCTGACCAGATACTGTGAAAATAATCTTGCAAGATTTAGATATATGCTTACAATGGCTAGAATAAAGCTAGCAACAAAATGGAAAACAGAAGAGAGTCCAACTACAGAGACCTGGAAAGACAAACTAGCTTAGTATACTGCAATGGCAAAAGTAATGAGTTATCTAAACAAAAGACAGACCAAAGAATTCCAGGAGAAATGGAAAGCTAACTATTCATATTATGGGCATAACTGAAGAATCAGACATAATTTAGGAGGTCTATGTATAAATGTCTATATAAGGCCTAAATTATTTGGTGCAGTTAGATAATTGGGGGAATGTGGGAGAATACACCTTTTTCTGGTATATATTTAATACCTCTTACCTGAAAGTTTGTTATATTTAAAATACAGTTTGCAAAAATCAGATCTATAGAGCAAAGTATGATTAATGGTATGCCAAGATCAAATTAAGTGTTTGGAAATTCTCTTTCTATTAATATTAATATTAGAACTTGCATATTATCAGTTTTTATAACAAGCTCTTACATATATGGCGAATAGTTAGAATAGATTTAAAGTATTGTTGTTTTATTCAATTGTTCTTCATCCTCCTTTGTTGGCTATGTTGCAATCTTAATTGTTTTGATCAGATTGCAAAAAGGAGACTAGATAAATGAGGATCTTAGGACTTCTTATATCTTGTGTAATATATTATATACAATATGAATGCCCTTGATTAATGTAAACATTTTTACATAATTATTTTCAATTTCACACACACACACACCCCTCCTTCCTTATAATGATTGAGTTTTCGTCCTTCCTTATATGGGCAAAATGCGCGCCAAAATGAGTTGGCCGCGGGGTCTGCCAGTCAAACATGGGGCCCTGGCCATTGGCTGACGTGCCTGGCTGCATGGCCTCAGTTCCACTCATGCAGCCAGCACACAGCCTCTTGGCTGCAGTCTGTCACCAGCCACTGGACCAGAGGGATGCTCCAGCAGCTATGTGCTGACAGACCCATTCCAGAGAGTGGGCCATGCCGCTGCCGCAGCTAACAGCAAGCGGCGCCCGCTTCCTCCACCGGCAGCCCAATGACAGGCTCCCTCCCTCACCACTCCATCCACCCCGAGGTAGACCACTCGGGGCGACTGCGGGTGGCGGCGCCTTCCTGGGCCACAGGACCACAATGGCCACCCTCCTTTGCCGCTCAGCCAATGGAAAGCTGCAGCGGCGAGGGGGCGGCGAAGCCAGCCTCACCGTGCAAGCGCGGCCGCAAGGAGCAGCGGTGAGGAGGAGGCAGAGCTGGCCTCGCCCTACAAGCACGGCCAGCAAGAAGGGCCTTCGGAGGGACTCCGGCTAGCGTCCATTGCATCTGCTCATGCAACGGGCCTTGTTACTAGTGTGTGTGTGTATGTGTATATAAAAAATCCACCTTTCAAAACTGTCATTCCCTCCGGGGAACTGATCCCTCTAATCTGGGAGAACTCTCCACCATCACCACCACCTTGAGGATGGTAGCCCTCAATCTAAGCCAGGTCAGCTCAAGTTCTGGCAGACTTGCCAGCTCTGGGTGGGGAAATACCTGGAGATTTAGGGAGTAGAGCCTGAGGAGGGTGGAGTTTGGGGAGGGGTGTGACTTCAGTGGGATATAATTCCATAGAGTTCACCTTCCAGAATGGCCATTTTCTCCAGGTGAACTGATCTCTACTGCCTGGAGGTGAACTGTAAAAGCTGGATATCTCCAGCCATCACCTGGAGGCTGGCAACCCTAAGTTCTGGGTGGTTTAAGAAAGGGAAGTTGGGGACTGCCCTCCCTTGCTGACAGGCTAAGGCTGCAGCCTGAAAGCCTGCTTCGTGATTGGCTCCTTGAGTCATGTGCTCCTTCGATCACATATGCCCAGTCAGCTGATCTCAGACCAAGAGGAAAAGTACAGCCAAGGAGGTACTGTACATTTTTATGCCAGCTAGCCCTGCCTTGCAGATTTTAAGGTGCTGAGCCTGGAGTTGCTAGAGTTGTATCCTGGTGCCCTGCACCCACATCCAAAAGGCTAGCATGCCAGGGAAAATGTTCTAGACATTTTCCTGGCTGGCTTCGACAGAAGCACCAGGAGTTCTCTTCAGGCAAGACATTATGCAAGCATACCCAAATATTTGGATGGTCTAAAGTGTTCAATATGGTAACGCTGCATGCAAGAGGATCTGGGAGGGAAAGGGTTAAGAGGATGCTCTCACTCAGATACTCTTGGCAGTTGGTCCCATCCCCTCTCATCGGTTAGATGCTGAACCATCTTTGGCCGTTGCTTCTCTTCTGTTTCATCTTATATAGGACCTCTCTTCTTTTCTCCCCTATCCAGAGCTGCAGCAAGTTAACCTTATTGAAGTTATTCTGTTCACAGTAAGTTAAATGTACCTACATGAATATGTCATGTAAGACATGCTTCTATTTTTGCAAGTAAAATTTCTTTCTCTTGTTACCACTGGAGTCAGATCATTTTGGTAATTTCTTTGAACAGAATTTTTTTCCATTATCCAGGAAACATGGAGGATTGGGGATACAGCGTAAAGCTCCTGTCCTTCCAAGGCAAATGATAAATATATATTTTTACATTTAACGCAACACAGAGTTGGTCCTCAACCACTCTGATCACAAATGTTCTTCTTTAAGGTCACCACATGCAACTGAATAGATTACTAACTTATTCTGTATCCCTCCACTACGGATAGTCTTTTATCCCCCCCCCCTTTGCTTCCCAAGCTTGTATATTTTGTGCACTGTGCTGGAAATTTTCCTTGGCACTCAATTAAAAATTTAGATCATAAAAACAACAATGTTCTCCCCACCCACCACCCACCATTTTAGTTTATTTACTCTTTGCTTTTTGCATATTTTTATTCTTTGATCCAACACACAGACAGAAGGGGAGGGCTAGAGTTCATCCACAGGACATTGAAAGCCTCCCATGCACAATGGAATTATCTGCAGGAACATCACTCCCATTGTACATGTGTTCCATTTTGAAGGCAAGGAACTCTCTATATCAGAAGGCATGTGAAACAATAACACACAATCCAGGTTGTTTTATTGTTGGATTTCTATAGTCCACCATCCCAAATAAGAGTTCCCATGATGCTTCTCTAAAGGAAAAATATAAAGCTGCCATATACTAAATCAGTCCATTTGTCCATCAAGGTCAGTATTATCTTCTCAGAATGACAGTCGCTCTCCAGGGTCTCGGGCTCAGGTCTTTCACATCACCTGCTACCTGATCCTTTCAACTGCAGATGTCGGGAATAGAACCTGGGCCCTTCTGAATACCAAGCAGATGCTCTACCACTGAGCCATAACCCCTCCCCTAGAACTAAGTCATCTAACTCATAACTAAGGAGCAAGTCATACTTGTATAGCTCTCCTTTCTGGGGTCAAGGCAATGTATATGGGGGATTCAAGCAGTCTCCCATTTGGATACTGTCCGCACTGTTCACTTAAGTAAGGTTGCTGAGATTGGCACAAGCCACATTTTTGTAGTTCAGTTCGTGGCTGAACCATGAATCGAAACATGAACCCATATGAACCGGGAAGTTAGTTTGCGAACCAACCTGGTTTGTATTGGTTAATGAGCCATTTAAAGTTTAAACCTGTTTTCTGCTCCCCACAGCTTTTTTTGTAGGGAGCAGAAAGCAGGATTTAAATGGCTCCGAGCTATTTAAACCAAACAGTGGTTTTTAACGAAGAACTGCCACAAACTGCCATGAACTGCTCCAAAATTCGTGGAAGTTTGTGGTGGTTCTTCAGTTCGCAAACATCATCACAGCCAAAATTCAGTTTGCAGACATGGTCACAGCCAAAATTCATGACGAAATTTATTTTGTCAGCTGGTTCATGCCCATCTTTACCTGCCAACCATGCCCTGAATCAAATGTAGGCTGGAGTTAGCCCACCACAGGCAGGTACCCAGCAACCCTATATGGAGACACTGCCATGGTACCCCTTGGGTACATCATGTTCCTCTCCAGAGAGGTCAGATGGAAGGTCCTCTGGACTGCAGGTTCCCAAGCTAGACGTCCATTGTCATTGTTGCTGCAGCCCTATGTGTAAGCTGCCAGAACTGCAAGGGCCACTTGGCTCCATGCACTCGAGATTGCTAGAGGTCCTCTACAGCAGCAGCCCACCAGTAATTCTCCCAGCATATCCAATGGCCAGTACACTCTCGTTATAGAACTGGACTAAGGACATAAGACAAGCCATGTTGGATCAGGCCAATGACCCATCCAGCCCAACACTCTGTGCCACACAGTGGCCAAAAAACAGGTGCCATCAGGAGGTCCACCAGTGGGGCCAGAACTCCAGAAGTCTTCCCACTGTTGCCCCCTAAGTACCAAGAATACAGAGCATATATAGTAATGTTATGTTCCCCCACCAGTCGCCCATTGGGGTTCAGCACTTAAGGCAGCCTTAAAGGCCCACTTATTCCTTTATGAATCATTGCTGATCGATATAATCATCCATTAAACAAATTCTCCCAAAAAACAAATGCAAAGTGGTGTGCAGGCGGCATGGTATACCCTGATCTCACCAGATCTCGGAAGCTTAGCAGAGTCAGTACTTGGAAGGGAGACCTCCAAGGAAAACTCTGCAGAGGAAGGCAAGGACAAACCACCTCTGCTTCTCACTTGCCTTGAAAGCCCCTTGCTGGGGTCACCACAAGTTGGCTATGACTTGACATCACTTTACACACACACATGAGCCACTGATCCCTCTAGTTCAGTATGGTCTGCTCTGCCCAGTGGCAGCTCTCCAAGTCTTAGACAGGAAAGGGCTTCTCCCCCAAATGGCTCCCCGAGATTCTTTAACTGGTAGTGTTGGGGAATTAACCTGGAACCCTCTGCATGCAAAGCACAAAGTGAAATATTGTAACCATTCACTAAAAGCTGGCAAAATAAACATGTCCTCCATTTAGAAAAATCAGTACATTCGAATAAATGAGAATCAAAACACCACACAAAAAGCCATATTAAACCAGGGAAGCAAGCAGCTAGTCCTATAAATTAGGTACCACTGAAAGAGACATTAAAACAAACTCAATAGCACCCTATAAAACTATCCAAACACTGAGAGCAAAAGCAAAAGCAAGTCAAAAAATGTGACATA
Organism: Gekko gecko; assembly: GCA_029375565.1. Lineage (NCBI taxonomy): Eukaryota > Metazoa > Chordata > Lepidosauria > Squamata > Gekkonidae > Gekko > Gekko gecko. The sequence continues at coordinate 47,182,422 of JAPDNY010000016.1, read as the reverse complement.
ATCAACAGAATGCCTAAGCAAATAAAAAGGTTTTCACCGAGCGCTTAAAGCTTAGCAGGCGCTGACTGCAATCCTCTCTTGCAAATAAATCCTACTGAATAATTGGGCTGTAGAAGCCACTGCAGTGTTCCCTCTAAGCTGAGTTAGTGTGAGCTAGCTCACAGTTTTTTAGCCTCCAGCTCACACATTTTTGTCTTAGCTCAGGAAGGAGGGCTCCAGAGCAAACTCATTTATGCAGGAGCCAAATCGCTCGCTCACAACTTTAATGCTATTAGCTCACAAAGTAGAATTTTTGCTCACAAGACTCCAAAGCTTAGAGGGAGCATTGGAAGCCAGCTAGGGTTGCTAGCTCTGGGATGAGAAGCACCTTGATATTTTGGGGGCGGAGCCTGGGGAGGGCAGGGTTTGAGGAGGGGAGGTACCTCCGCAGGGTATAATGCCACAGAGTCCAGCCTCCAAAGCAGCCATTTACTCCAGGAAAACTGAACAGACACGAGGCTGCCTTACAGTGAATCAGCCCATCAGTCCATCAAGGTCAGTATTGTTCACTCAGACAGACAGCAGCTCTCCAGGGTCTCAGGCAGAGGTCTTTTGCATCATGTCCTGCCTGGTCCTGAACTGGAGATGCTGGGGATTGAACCTGGGACCTTCTGCATGCAAAGCAGATGCTCTTCCACTGTGCCATGGCCGCTCCCCAACTGATCTTGGTCACCTGGAGATTCATCATAATAGTGGGAGATCTCCTGGTGCCACCTGGAGGTTGGCAACCATATAGCCAGTAGAACTGCTGAGCTAAGGCCAATCTGGAATCAAGGTGCCACTACACAAAAGGTCCCTTCTGTGAGCATTGCCTACCTTGTTTTGGAGGTCAGAGGCAGCACAGAGCGAGTCCACTGATCCTAATTTGCTGACTACAGATCGGTTTCATTGCACCTTTGGACTGCATTATTGATAGTTATTATTCTACGGTTTTATGACATTATCATAAATATTTTACATGGTAAAGCGAGACATGGATTCTCGAACAAAGAAATCGATCCTGTACATTTTATGGTGCACTTATGTCATGTTTAGATCCTGCCACGAAGCAGGCTTGGTGACTCTCCCCCGCGGCTACCTTAAGGCAAGAATAAGCAGCAATGAAGTAATCAAACTGTTCATCTCCATGTCTTGGTTAAACGTGCGGCTTGCCACACTTCGGATCAAGGAGGCCAATCTTGTTAAATGAAACATACCACTTTCCCTGCGTGCTCATGACCTGAGGCGGAGAGACAAGAAATGGACGGTGCAAGAAATCCAGAACAGAGAATTAAAATGTGAGACCAAAAAGGCGTTAGGAGGGAGAAGCTGCCCAGAGAGAATCACAGAGTGACTCTTCCCCTTATTACTTAAATCCTGGAATCCTCACCGTGATACCTGGCTTGAAACCACAGTATCACTGGGCTGGAAAGCGTTTCATTGCTACAGGCAATTGAATTGGCTTGCCAAAGCCAGCTTGAGTTCATTTGGCACATCCTCATTTTAAAGACTTCCTTCTTGAACATTTCTTCAAAATGCCCTATTCGCATTGGTCAAAGGGCCTAAGGAGGACGTATCTTGAGCAACTCCCAAGACTACCCCATTTACCACACACCCCCACTGGATCTACCAAGCAATTGAGGCCACAGACAAAGTAAACCACGAAAGGTGACCACAAAGAGGTTTAGAAGACAGAAAGTAAGCCACCCCCACAAAAAAATGACACGCATGACAACAAAGATGAACCCTCATAGCCTGACATAAACCAGAGTAAACCTCAGCCACAACCAGTGTTCCCGTTGAGCTACCTCACAGTTTTTTAGTCTCCAGCTCACAGATTTTTGCCTTAGCTCAGGAAGGATGGCTCCAGAGCAAACTAATTTATGCAGCAGCCAAATCGCTCGCTCACAACTTTAATGCCAGTAGCTCACAAAGTAGAATTTTTGCTCACAAGATTCCGCAGCTTAGAAGGTGCATTAGCTACAACATACCCCCCCTTTATCTACCAAATCTTCCCAAACACAAACCCACACCCTCCAATATTCCATTTCGAGGTGTCTCAGGCCTTAATGTCCCAGATTGCTTTGATATGAAACTTATATTCCATGGAGTTCCCCCCCCCCCGATGAAACTCAAAACAAGATCCATAATCTTCCCAGGAGATTTTGCATCGAGCTACTGACCAGACCCGGATTTGCACAGCTATGAGGAGCTTGCTGAAATCATGTGCCCTCTGACCCTGGGACTATGCCAAGTTGCAAAGGATATAAGACGCGATTTCACGATGTGGGGGGCAAGGACACCTCCATAGGGCACAACTATGATTCAGGGGAGGAGTTTGCATGGAAAGATGCGCATCCTCGACCCACAGCTTTCAGCTTGCAAAGAGGCAAAATCGATGCTGGCAATTCCAGCCTCAGCGTTTGATCCAGTAAAGATCTCTCTCTCCCAAAACAAATCCATGACAAATAGAGGATGCTTTTGCTATCCCGAGAATCAAAAGAGGCAGCTTTGTTTTCATCCTTCACCACCCTGTATTTCAAGGAGAAGCATTACTTCTCCACTATCTGCACAGACTGAAGCATCCCTTCTCCCTCTTGCAACTGAGGCAGGAGAGGAAAGGAGCATCTCTTTCCTGGGGCTCTTTCAAAAGGGCAGGCTTTGACTCTCTGGACCCGAGGCTTCCCTCCCCACTCTCTGCAGTGTAGTTTTATTGCCACTGGATTTCCCAGACCCTGTACAGATTTCATCCGCGAACGAGCATTGCCAAGAGCAGCTCATCTCTCCTTGAAACTTTGTGGCCGCATTAAAGAGCCGGGAAAACCAGTGCTGGAAGACGAGGGGGGTTTGTGCTGGAGAGATGCCCAATTTATCCCCCCCCCATCTTGCTAGGAAGGAAAGAGATCGCCTTACCTTTTCTGCATACTTGAACTTGACGTAAAACCAGCTCGACTTGATCATTGTCTCGCTCTGAGCAGTTGGATAATTGCAAAAAAAAAGAAAAGAAAAGAAAAACACTAGGGAGAGAACTTTTTTGTTGTGTGGGGGGGAAGGGGCTTTTGAGGATGGAGGAGTAAAAGAAGCAGAAAGCAAAAAAGCAGGAAAAGAGCAAGATGTTTCGCCCTCTCAGCTTATCCCTCTGCACCCTTCGTTTCTGCCAAGCGCAATCTTGCCTTGCCGGGGCTCCTCTCCGAACGCCTCACTCCGCGCTCCTCCGCCGCCTTGGCTGCCTGACAAGAGACTTCCACAAGCGGACTTCGGCTGCGCTCATCGCAAGTGGCACATGTCAGTAAATCCAAGAGCCTGGCTTCAGACCTGGCAGGCTCCCAAGACCGTGACCTCCCTTGGCGGAATGAATAATGAATTCCATCGCTTCCCCCTCCAGACACAGATTAACACCTGGCTAAACATTATTCTGACAACCGACCCAGCTGAGCTGCTTTTGCCTGCTCCATTTGGAGAGCCCACTGCGATGGATTTAACCCCTTACGCTCTCCCCTCCCCCCCCAACAAAAAACAACAACATTGGGAATGGAGAAAGAGGTCCCTGTGAAAGCCCGCCTCCTCCCCGGAGAATGATTAGAGGCCTAAATATAGCAAAGAAACTATAAAGCTCCTTAAAGCGGAAAGCAGCCATCCAGTTCCCCCGATTCTGCAATGGAATCGTTTCTGTTCCTGAGGGTGATGTGCCCCCCTCCCTGTTTGGCTCCCAGCATACTCATCTCTGGGCTGAGATCACCAGACTGGCCCAGTTTAAAAGGCTTTAGAAAAATCTCCCAAGGCATCACAACCCAACAATAAATAATCACTTATTTAACACCATATTAGTGGTAAATGTGAGAAAGGTGTTCTGGCTTTCCTTAAAAGCTAGAAGGCTCTGCCCCCTGATTCCAAATAGGTTAAGTGTAACAGTTGCTTCTCAAGGCTGAGGAGGAGGAGGAGGAGGAGACTAGATTTATATCCTGCCCTTCACTACCCAAAGGTGTCTCAGAGTGGTTTACAATCTCCTTTCCCTTCCCCTTCCCAGAACAGACACCCTGTGAGGTAGGTGGGGCTGAGAGAGCTCTTTTGAGAACTGCTCTTGAGAGAACTGTGACTGACCCAAGGTCACACCAACAGCTGCATGTGGAGGAGTGGGGAATCAAACCCGGTTCTCCCAGATTAGAGTCCATGCTCCTAAGCACTACACCAAACTGGCTCTCAGGAGAAGAAGCAGTAGCGGCAGCAGGAGGAGACTGGATTTATACCTCTCCCTTCATTCAGTCTCAGAGCAGCTTACACTCCCCTTTCCCTTCTCCTCCCCACAACAGACACCCTGTGAGGTTGGTGGGGCTGAGAGAGCTCTGAGAGAACTGCTCTTGAGAGAACAACTCTGAAAGAACTTGTAACTGACCCAATGTCACTCCAGCAGCTGCATGTGTAGGAGTGGGGAACCAAACCCAGTTCTCCCAGATTACATTCCACTCTCCTAGCCACTACACCAAACTGTACACAGCAAAATCCACTCTGTTAGGTATAGTTATTAATTCCTCTTATTCTTTCTAATTTCTCTTTGTAGTTTTCATATTTATTCATTCATTAAATTTCTATCCCGCCCTTCCCTAATGGGCTTTATGCCCCCTTCTGTAACTTCGGCGCTTGCAGGACCTTTCGACCTTACACACCACAGGGTGGTGCTCTAAACTGGAGGGCGGGAAGGTTTGGAAAGAGAATGCCTACCTCTGAGTGAAATCCTGAGATTTGGCAGAACCTCCTTTTCTGCCCTTCCTCTCTTCAAATTTTAAACTTTGGATCCAAATGGAATTGATTTGAAACAGACACCAAACTCCAAAAAACAGCAAAAGAAGCCATTTGTTGGATTTCAGGGAGAAACTGAGTTGAATTAAGAGAATTCCTCTTAACAACCCTAGATGCATGAAACACTGGGTTCATGGTGACATTACAGGGTCCCTGAAAAGGTCCATAATCCAACAAACTAGTCTCACTAACCACCTCAAGAATGCCCTAGGTCTACAGTCCCTTCTCTTTAGTTATGCTCACATGGTTTGGCTCACATGCCACTCACCAGTTGTGAACAGGTTGTCCAGTTGTTCAGTGAGCTGCTTGGGTGTGTCTTGTTGTTTTTTTTAAGTTGACACCATTTTCTCATGCAATTAGACCTTCTTGCCATGGCCGTCTCCCCCACCACCACCACTTGTCTGTCACTGTTGCTGGTTAAGAACAGCAGAAGAGCCCTGCTGGATCAGACCAGTGGTCCACCTAGTCCAGCATCCTGTCTCACATGGTGGCCAACCAGTTCCTCTGGAGGAACAACAACAGGGCATAGAGGCCAAGGTCTTTATAAGAACATAGGAAGAGCCCTGCTGGATCAGACCAGTGACCCATCTAGTCCAGCATCATGCCTCACACAGTGGCCAACCAGTTCTTCTGGATGGCCAACAACAGGGCATAGCAGCTGAGGCCTTCCACTAATGTTGTCTCCTGGCTCTGGGATTCAGAGGCTTAGTGCCTCTGAATTTGGAGGTTCCCATCAGTCACCATGGCTAGTAGCCATTGATAGACCTTTACCCTCCATAAATCTATCTAATCCCTTTTTAAAGTTGCTTGTTCCTGTGGCCATCACTACATCCTCTGTCAGTGAATTCCACATTTTAATCACTCTCTGTGGTTAAATGAAGAAGGTGCCATTGAATTGCTACTGACCATTCATAGGACCATTCCAGGCAAGAGATGACCAGAGGTGGTATACCATTGCCTTCTTCCACATAGCTACCCCAACTGTGCATAACGAACACCCATCATTAATCCTCATGCACAAGGAGCATGAGCACCATAATACACAAGGAAGCCCTAGAATAATCTATGCACATATTAGCCAGCACCAACAGAACGACACATCAGCAGGGCTAATTCTTATAGGAATACTCAGGATTAAATGGGCGATGAATGGCTCATACCTGGGAACATATTACAGCTCGAAAAAGGAACATATCCAGCTCTCAAAGATGACCAGTCAAAGGTTATATGTTGCATTAATCTATTCTTAAACTGCCTCTCTGCCAATTTCAAAGTCAGGAGGAGGTTGGCTCCTTTTGTTAAAGATCTGTCTCAGAGAGGAACTGTTTAACCTGTTTTTAAGGACAGTCATGTTTGACCTCATTAGCGACAGTGTGCAAACTGCAATACCTGGCTCTGCAATACCTGGCAGTTTAGAGCCAAACTACATGTTACAGCAGCCCTGGCACCAATCTGTGGTTGTCAACACCATTATAGAGGAAAATATAGCTTTTAAAAAAAAATGCTGCAAGGGCCCCATCAGGATCATGCCCATGCTGTGGCAGTGCCAGGAGATCTTGCTTCCCACCCCCATACCTTTTCAAGTGCCCAGTCCCATCACAGCCATGGCAGTTTTTAAACAGCTCAAAAATAGCGTTGGCAGCCACAGGTTGGACTTTTGGCCATAGTAACGTGTAGTACGGTCCTCAGTCTTCATATGCATGCATTTACACACATTCGTGCTAAAGACACAAGATGTAGACACTCCCTACTCTAAGTTTACCAGTTCCCTGCTGTGGCAATGTCCTGACCTCATTGGTTTCTCCCCCACTGTCAAAGTAGGAGAAAATGGAGAGGAATGACATCATGGATACAGCAATGTCACCTCCAGTCACTGCATCTGCAACACTCTAGGAATCTCCCCCCAATCTCTATGATCTTTACCACAGAGATTGGGGGGAAACCCTAGAGAATCACACAATACTCTACCTCCCCATGCATAGCTCCTGAGATTGCCAGGTATACGCCTGGCTACCCTACCCCACTCTGCAATTTAACTTTTAGATGCTAAGGGGAGGGAGCTGTACTCTCAAGAATGACTATTCTGAGGACCATTCCAGAAAAATCCATGTCCCAAGAGCAAAATTAGAGCAGAGATCATAGAAACAGTGGCTGCCCTGCTAAATAGGAGCTGATTGGGGGGGGCATGAATTGCAGCTACACGCTGTCTGTGCATAGGAAGCATCACAGCTCAATTCTCAACATGGCATTTATCTTCATGACTTCCAGAAGAACACAATCGTTTGTTTCAAAGCATCCTGTGTCAGCATTTTGCCTGAAAACCTGTTTGTGTGTTTTCCTGTTAATACAGCTATTGTCTACTCTGAAAAGTAGCTGTCACACAGTAGCTTGGCTTTGGAGAGATAAATCATTGCTGCTTGTTCAAGTGGCTGGCGTAGAGCACACCAAAATGCATGCAAAATAAAAACATCAGGGACATAGCTATCTATCAAGTCCACGGAACGGCTGTGCCTCAAATGGCAGAGTTCTTTTATGTTGCACTTCAGAAAGCCACTGAGAAGATAAAAGTGGCATGTTGGACGTTCTTCCTCTCTGATAGCCATCAGAAATCATTGGGGGGGGAGCAGGATGTACTTGAATTGTAAAACAAACTGAGAAGGAGGAGGAGCAGGAGGGGGGAGGACTGGATCTATACCTCACCCTTCCCTACATGAAGGAATCTCAGAGCGGTTTACAATCTCCTTTCCCTTCCCCTCCCCACAACAGACACCCTGTGAGGTAGGTGGGGCTGAGAAAACTCTTTTGAGAACAGCTCTAAAAGAACTTGTGACTGACCCAAGGTCACACCAGCATCTGCATGTGGAAGAGTGGGGAATCAAACCCGGTTCTCCCAGATTAGAGTTCACGCTCTTAACCACTACACCAAACTGGCTCTCAAAACAGATGAAATGGTGCACGGCCCACCTGTAAGAAGATGAGGGCTCATTGGGGCAGCTGGGGGAGAAACAAGGGAAAGAAAATTCTGGGGTGGGGTCCGCTCACCCATGCAGCTGGCAAGTTGCATGATTTTTACATGACAACTGGCTTGATTACGCCTGGTACAAAGGAGAAACCAGAGAGAATCAGTGTGGGAGAGGCTCTCAGAAGCTCTGCCCTGCCCTCCCCATCTTCTCCCCCCACCTCAGACATGTGGCTCAATAATTAAAATATCCCCACATTTGCAGTAAGTCAAAGTAAACCCTCCAACTTTTCTCACAGAGAAACAGGTGTGCATTGGCGATGACGCTCCTAATGCCATACAAGGTTCCCTATCAACTGGGGAAAACTGTGCTCCGTCCCCTCTGCACTGCCTTCATTTTTTAATAATTCACCATGAATGGTTTTAAAAGAAACCAGGATGGTGTTTATTTAAGATATGTGGGGCAGGGTGCCAATACCTGAAGACAAGTTTCACCAGCAAGAGAAACCATGCCTTAGTGTTTACATGTGTGAACATGAACCCTTAAAAATAGGATTGCCGGGCAACCAGTAGGAGGATTGGCGATGAGGACATGGGGGGGGGGCAACTTGGCTGCATCCCTACAAAGCTTCCAGTGAAAACCTGGAATTGAAGTCAGGTAGCTCTAGAAATCGCCAGGAACTCTTTGGTAAGACCTAGAATTTATAGTAATTCCTGGAGCTACTCTACGTTACTTCTAGGATTTTTTATGTGAAGTGCTGTAACAATGCAGTTATCATCACCATTTATAAAAATTTCTCCCACTGCTGCTTCTAGCAGTAGACAACAGAACCTGGAGGTGGGAGAATCCCCTCCCAACTGGGAACTGGTAAGCCTTCTCGAAAAACAGCTTCTGTTCACCATTGCTCTGCAGCAAACAATGCAAGGAAAAGTGGAGTGGAAACATTTCAAATACATAAATGAAACATGCTGACAATTGCATGCAGTGGAATTAGAGACATCTGCACAGAGATTTGTCATTGAGGAAGGCAGCAGAACCTTGAAGGTTTGACCAATATGAGTAATTTCCATGAACAACATTGTAAAGGCATCCCCCTAAACTCAAAAATAGGGACATAGTGTTTTAACAGAGATAGGAACAAAAAAATGCGGGCAGTTCAAGGTCAAATGGGACAGTTGAGCATACACCAGGGGTGGCCAAACTGCGGCTCGGGAGCCATATGCGGTTCTTTCACACATATCGTGCGGCTCCCAGCAGGGTGGCTGGGGAAGCGAAGGGGAGGCATACCTTTCTGATCGGTCTTCCCTTCCCCAGCCAGTGTTCCCCTCCCTGGGTAGGCTTGAGGTGGGGGGGAGCAGAGAAAGAAAGCAGCTTTACCTTTAAATGTGTTCTCAAAGCACCCCCTCCCCCGGGCGCCCTCCAGCTTGGGAGAAGCCATTTGCCTCTTTAAATCCCTTTGTCAAGTCAGCCAGAGGGGTGGGGTGGGGCTTGGAGGACGCATTTAACGTTTTTACCTCTTCTGTTTTTATTTTTGGCAGTCTCATTTAATGTTAAGAAAAAGCAAGTTTGCATATTTTTCAATTTAAAAACACGTGTGTAATATTTGTTCATGTCTTGCAGCTCTCAAACATCTGACGTTTATTCTATGTGGCTCTTACATTAAGCAAGTTTGGCCACCCCTGGCGTACACTGCCATACATTGTTTCATTTGCACACCCAAAATCTGCTTCACTCCCTCTCTTCCAAACCTGGATTAAACTACCATTAAGATTGGAAGGAAAAGAACAAACTGTAGTTGTGTCTCAGAGGTAATGACAAACTATGGCTTGCTGTAAAATGCTGAAGTATTTAATTATTGAACCCTACAAGGAAGGGGAAGGATCAAGTGAGTCTAACAACTTCTCGGGCTTGCTCATTCTACAACAATGCATCTGAACTGTGCAAATGTGAATTCAAAGATTCGGAGCTATGAAGGTTCAACACAAACCCATTGAATTATGGGATTATCAACATGGTTCTGAGACCCAGCGTGGTATAGTGGTTTGAGTACCAGACTTGGATGTGGCAGATCCAGGTTCAGATTCCCCCCCTTGTACCATGGAAGCTTGCTGGGGGAACTTGGGCCAGTCCCACACCTATGTCATAAGGTTGTTGTCAGGACAAAATGGAGGAAGGAAGAACAGTGTTAGAAGCCACTGGGAGGAAACACAGGGCATAAAGGAAGTAAATAAATAAGTAAACATACCGTTTCCCAATAAATAAGTTCCTAGCCCTCATGGTTACAAAAAACTGTGGAAGAAAACTAGACAAAAATTAACCTGATATTTTGTTACACCCCTATCTTTTTCCTACTTGACTAATTTGTCCTGGGAACACAAAGGACTCTCACCCCACATCTGCATCTGCCTTGTTCTAAATTAAAGGTGAAACAAGAATTAGAGTGTGATTAGACAGAAGAAAACCATATGTGCCTACTAAATCCCCTTTAAGCATCTACAGTGTTTCCCAAAGAATGATGAGGTTTATTAAGAGAAGTGTGTAACTGCTGCTTAATGCTATGGATTAAAACCAGAAGGATCAATTCCCTGGAAGGAGGTTCAACAAGTACAAGCATCCCTGGCACAAGTCCCAGATTCAGTACTATCTCAATACATGTTATTTAGTCTGGGGAGCTGATTGGATCTCTCTGTGGCCCTGCAACCTTGAAAACACTGTGGGTTTGCTGTTTCCAAAGATCTCCTTAAAATGTTAAGGTCTGGTTGAGTTTCCAAAAGGATGGAGATCCAGTAGGGTGCAGAGGTTAGCTGTTGGATTAGAGGCCAGTCCCCCCTGGAGGCTAGATGGCTAGAGGCCAGGTCCCCCCCCCGAGTCACTGTAAGATGGCTAGAGGCCAGGTCCCCGCTGGCCACCAGCAGGGAATGGGGGGTAGGGTTGCCAGATCTAGGGTGTGAAACTCCTGGAGATTTGGGGATGGAGGACATGGACTTCAGTGGGGTACAACGCATTAGAGTCCACCCTCCAAAGCATCCATTTTTCTGCTGGGGAACTAATCTCTGTAGTCTGGAGATGAGCAGTAATTCCAGGGGATTCCCAGGTCCCACTTGGAGCCTGGCACTCCTAATCTGAAGTGGGGCAAGTGCTCAAAGAAAGCAAGGAGGGTAAAACACCCTCTCGGACATACTGACCCAGCCATGTGAGGACCAGATTCAGCTGGGGATAATGTGGCTATGCCTGGAAATGCTGCAGTCTCATCTAACAAAGAAGGCAGACTGTGGCTGTGCATAGGAACACACCTTCTAGTCTGCCCTATGGCAGTGTCTTAACATGTGCACACAAACTGCCCTTCGTGGATAAGATTCAGAGGGTTGCCACTGGAGACCAGCTACCTCCAGTGTGTGCGCTGTCTTGTGGGGTTCTGCAGACTGCGATCTCATTCCCATGTTATTCAATCTCAATGTAAAGCCCTTGGAACAAATAATTCGTAGCTTTGAAATTGGATGCCATCAATGCGGATAACACCCAGTACAATCTCTCTCTAGCCGAACCCCCTGGTGATGTGGCAGAGGCCAGGAGGTCCACCAGCAGGGTCAGAACTCCAGAAGCCCTCCCACTGTTGCCCCCCAAGCACCAAGATTACAGAGCATCACTTACCCCCGAAAGAGTGTTCCATCTATACCTTGTGGCTAATAGCCACTGTTGGACCTCTGCTCCATATGTTGATCCAGTCCCCTCTGGAAGCTAGCTAGCATCACTTCTCGTGGCAGAGAATTCTACGTGTCAATTCCACCTGTTGCTGTAACTATGCTCCTACTGTGTAATTTCTGCATCATTTCAATGTGTCATGTTTATGCTTTGTTACAGGTTTGTTTCAGCTTGGCTTCAAGATTTCGACTTGTGTTTAGATTTCTTCAGTCCAGACCCTATTGCATTGTTTATTGGATGCTCCATCCTTTCGATTGTATTTGACTTATACTCCTGAAATATCCTGGGTTTGACACGCGATTAGTGATCAGCTCATTCCTGATTGTGAATCAGCTCAAAAACTAAGACAAGCTAGCGGGACTGAAGCCCTGCTTAAATCCATGCACAACACCCCACCCCACCCACACCCACTTCCATGATAGAATATTTACAGCGCGGCTCTGGGTCTACAAATTCCTTCCAGGATCCTAGCTCACTATTGTTCTCGGTATCAAGCTAGGTCTGTTGATGCCAGGCCCAGGACATAACAACTCGCTTGAGTGTCACTGAGAAAAGCAGACTGCAAATAATGTAAACAAACATGTACACTACAGCATGCCCCAACCTGGATAGCCCAGGATAACCCGATCTTGACCCATCTCGGAAGCTAAGCACAGTTGGCCCCAGTTAGTATTTGGATGGAAGACCACCGAGGAGGTCCGGGGTCGCTATGCAGAGGCAGGCAATGGCAAACCACCGCTGAATGTCTCTCGTCTTGTAAACCCTCTGGGGTTGCCATAAGCCAACTGCGACTTGGTGGCACTTTCCACCACCACACTACAGCATACGGCCCTTGGAATTAATAATACACAGAACAATGGAAGGTTTCTAACGCCTTTTCCAAGGCTTGGTAGTTAGGAGCTCCAAAACCTGGGGAGAATTCCAGGAGTGCCATCATGTCTTGCCAAAATACAACATGACATAAGCCAACTGCGACTTGGTGGCACTTTCCACCACCACACTACAGCATACGGCCCTTGGAATTAATAATACACAGAACAATGGAAGGTTTCTAATGCCTTTTCCAAGGCTTGGTAGTTAGGAGCTCCAAAACCTGGGGAGAATTCCAGGAGTGCCATCATGTCTTGCCAAAATACAACATGACATTCCAAAAGTACTCAAAGATCCTGAATGTGTGGTGTTCAGGGAAACTCCACAGATGCCGAGGGAAGCGAGTCTGAAACGAGCATGTGATCAATCCCATAAAAATCTGGGCATTCTCCCCCCCCTCCTCATTTCAAAGCAGACACACAGATTCTTACCACCCCCATGTTCCAGACTTAAACTGTAATTCTATTCACTCTCCCTCTCTCCATCGAAGGAAGCATACAAGCAGCTGGGGAACGAAGCCAAAAGGAGTGGGAAGGGGGAATGAATTGAGCTGTCGCCTGAACAATGAACAAAACCTGCTCCAGGATGTCTGTGTCCTCAGGGGACCCAGACTACAGGGGGGGACCTGAATAGCATGGAAACCCACAAGGGAGCTGGTAAAATTGTGCGGTATGTAAAACCAGATGGGGGCACCGTTGCCTTAGTGGTACTTTTGCCTCCCCCTCCCTTTCTTCCTGCTGACAAGCATGGCAAAATATGGCAGGCAGTGATCAAAGAGGGCCCTGCCATATTTAATGCATTGCTTTATCAATTGTGCAGGCTTCCAGTTTGCTTCCAAGCTCAATTGAAAGCGTCTGTTCTCAGTCTTTGATATTCATAAATGGCTTTGCCCCAATCTTAGGGAGCAAACTTGGCTAGACAGCAGGGCCATCAGGTGAACGTAAGGTTGGCAGCTTCCAAGATGAGAGCTCCCAGAATTACAACTGATCTTCAGACAACAGAGATCAGTTCCCCTTGAGAAAAACAGCTGATTCAGAGGACGGACTCTATGACATTATGTCCCTCCCCTCTCCAGACTCTACCCCAGAATCTCCAGGAATTTCCCAACCTAGAGTTGGCAACCCTAGGTGGATTAACCACTAGATGGAGAACTTGAAGTGCACTTGCACATGGAAGCTTATACCCAGAATTAAAGAAGAAGAAGAAAGAAGAAGGAGGAGGAGGAGACTGGATTTATACCCTGCCCTTCACTACCCAAAGGAGAGCGTTTTACAATCTCCTTTCTCTTCCCCTCCCCACGACAGACACCCTGTGAGGTAGGTGGGGCTGAGAGAGCTCTGAGAGAACTGCTCCTGAGAGAACAGCACTGAAATAACTTGTAATCGACCCAAGGTCACGCTGCATCTGCATGTGAAGGAGTGGGGAATCAAACCCGGTTCTCGCAGATTAGAGTCCGTGCTCCTAACCACTACACCAAACTGGCTCTCAAAGGTGCCACTGGACTCAGATTTTGATCTGAATGCTCATTAATGAAATCTTTAAATCCAGAAGGAGTTACTAGAGGGATACCCCAAGGCTCCATCCTGGGCCTGGCACCAACAGGTACTTTTACCCATTACTTGGATGCAGGGGTGGAAGATAACCTTGTCATGGTTACAGACGACTCAGACTTGGAGGACTTGTCAGACATTACAGTCTCATGTACTATGAACTGTGCACGAAGAGAGTCCACACAGCCCGTGACCCTCCTAATACACATTTGCCACTCACATACGGCCTTGGTCCACATGACCGTGAACCTTGAAGACTCCCATGGTACATGCATGGGAAATATGCATGGTGGGTTGGATCCAGACTTAATTTTCCAGCAGCAGATACAAACTTTCCTATCTCCTCTTTCCCACTGATCTCCAAATAATGCTACTCTTGGGGAATAGAGGAATGGAGAATCAGTACAGATTACCGATTTAGTCTGTTCGCATAACAAGGTGGGTAGTCAGCTCCTGCTATACATGGTTGGTGGGCTCCCAGTATGCCTGACTGTAACACCTGAAAAAGCTTGGGAGGGATAGCTAACACCTCCTCTTAGTCAGGGGACAAGACTATCACAATCATAATTTGAAGCCCTGGGGAAGGGGGGCTCTTTGAGAACACCAAATTGTGCTCTGCTGCCTTGAGGGTTTTCATGTTAGTAGTTTTAAACTTCCATTTATTTATAACTTCTATGTCACGCCTTGCCTCTACAGACTCAAGGCAGCTAACAATTCAACACCACATTGCAAGAACACAAATGCAACAGTCCAAATAAATTCAAACATGCAGCCAAGTCTGTCCAAACACCCTACGGGATAAAATTGTCGTACATGTAGAGTTTCTAGTTCCAGGTTTAGGGAGATTCATGAAGATTTGGGAGTGAAGGGCGGGGTTTGGGGAGGGAGATTGACCTCAGTGGGTATAATGAGGTGGAGTCCATCTTCCAAAGCAGTCATTTTCAACTGGGGGACTCATCTTTAAAATTTGCAGCCCAGTTGTGATTCCGGGAGATCTCCAGATACCGCCTGGAGGCTGACAACCCTATTTACATGCTTTCCTGAACATAGCAAGTGGAAGTACCCTCCTCATTCATTCTGGCAGGCATTCCAAAAAGCTGGAGCCTCTATAGAAGATGCATGTGACATAGCTTTTGCCATATAGACAATTCTGAGGGAGGGCATTATAAGGAGAAAGTTTCCTTAGATGTGGACACACCACAGCCCACCATCAAGGTAGCAGTGGGGCTATTTTTGGGCAGGAATGCACAGGAACAGAGTTCCTGCTGGCTCCTGAGTTGGCCACACCCAGCAGGAACTCATTAGCATAATAGCCCACACCCAACAGCAGAAACTCATTAGGATTGGCTACATTTGGGGTGTGTGGCCTAACAGGCAAAGAAGTTCCTGCTAAAAAAAAAAAAAGCCCTGGGTTTTAACAACAAAGGTAAACAAAATAAGAAGCAAAAGGTGGGTGTGGCTGGATGACCACAGTTCTGGTAACATGGGGGTGTGGCCTAATATGATAATGAGTTGTGCTGTCCGGGGTGTGGCCTATTATGCTAATGAGTTTCTGCTGTTGTGTGTGGGCTGTTATGCTAATGAGTTCCTGCTGGGCTTTTTCTACAAAAAAAGCCTTGGGTAGCAGTGACAACCCCAACTCTCAGGGAGGGATTTATTAACTCCCAGACCACCCACCCCATGGTCAACTGTACCAAATACTGTGGAGAGACCCAACAATATCAGTAGCCAGAGATGGCCTGTATCCAATTGTAGCCAAACATCATAAATGAAGACCAGCAATACTGCCTCAGTTTGAAATCCCAGACCCTCTTCAACTTCGTGTCCAAAATCCGCTATTTCTGTATGGTCTGAATCAAAGTTGTTTGCTGTTTACATGTGTGTGTGTGTAAAGTTCCTTCAAGTTGCAGCCGACTTATGGAAACCCTGTATAGTTTTCAAGGCAAGAGATGTTCAGAGTGGGTTTGCCATTGTCTTCCTCTGCCTTTACCACTGACTTACCTCTTCCTGGAATTCCTTGGTGGGCTCCCATCCAAATATTGACCAGCACTGACCCTACTTAGCTTCAGGATCTACTGACACCATGCTAACCTGGACTATCCAGGTCAGGGTTTTATGAATTTAGGTTACATTTTAATTGCTGTTGTGTTCTACTTTTTTTTTTTTGGCCTGCTTATTGGGTTTTATGCTGCTAGCTTTTAAAAAAAAATGCAGCGTCTTTTATGTCTCCTATTTTTGTTAGTCCAGAATGTTTTGTTGAAAGGTGGGATGTAAACAAACAAACAAAGATTTAGCAATTTAGGCTAGAAGTTTCAACAAGGCATCCTTCAAAGACAGATAAGAAAAAGTGATTTTATTTGAAAAGCAGGGGCAGAAGGCACTCTCTCCACAATTGTTCACAAAACTAATTCAGGTCATCTTGGGGAAGATCTCCAGAACTAACACTGCCTGTCTTTACCTAAAACAAATACTAAAATATTTTTATCCCTTCCCATTGGTTGTCAGCTACTGACAGTAATCCACACCACAATTGCATCCACACATGGTTGGGTAATCCACTTTCATTCCACTAGTCATCTGCAACTGAACTGGGGTTGCCAGACCCCCACCAGGAGGAGAAACCCCTTCTTTTGTGGAGTGCCAGACCCCCACTGGGGAAATCCCACCCACAACTGGTCCGAAAGCTGATGTGATGGTATCACCTGGAAGTAACATGATAGGTTGCTGATGTCACATGGCAACGCTCTAGTTTGTGGGCAAAACTCTATGGTAAAATCAGCTACAAACCATAGAGTTTTGCCCACTAAACTAGAGTGTCACCCCACCAATGTTGGTGAAATGATGATGTCACTTCCAAGTGACATGATCATGCCATGCACACAAAACCAACAATGACCTAGGATCTTCCCACCAGCCGCCAGGTGAGCCGGGCAACCCTAAACTGGTCTTGTTCCTCCCTCCCATGGAAAATCCAGTTATCTAATTATTGTTATACCTAGTGGCAGATATACCCATTAAGCAGACTAAGCATGTGCTTAGGGCACCAGGGCCAAAGGGGGCACCACAAAGTTGGGGAAAGGATGAAAAAATATAGAAAAATGCCTTTCAGGTCATGAATATTGGAACTCTGATACATTTAATTTGTGAAATATTAAAACAGATGTTGTATTGCATTTTTGTAGAACTTTATGTAGCCAAAGCTTGGCTTAGTTTGTACAGTATACTGTGTTATCATATGAATAAATTTTTGTATTGCTGCAACCTGCATTGTATATCTGGTCAGACAGGTCAACAACTAAAATGGACTGGGTCAGTGTGGAAAGGAGGGGGGCACCAAGATTGGTCAGTGCTGAGGGCACCAGTGAGCCTTAATCCGCCCCTGGTTATACCACAATATCCAACCACTCGTGGATGATGC